>CAWUFW010000310.1:1200000-1792500 GCA_963921515.1 Calotriton arnoldi
CGCAGGTAGAATGGCACCCTTCTGTGGCACAGTGCCACCGATTTGACTGCCTTGTCGATGTGCAGCTTCACCTTCACTCCTTTGAGGCACCCCAACCCTTCAAACAGCACTGGAAACTCCGCCATGATGTCTTCCGCGTGAGACTGGTTAACCCGGCGTGCAAACAAAACCAGTCCTAGGTCCTCCGCCGAATGGCAGCCCAATAGGGTCCCTGCATTGTCCTTGGTCACATGCAATTTGGTGTTTGCTGCAATGTCGCCATGCCGGACCTCCACCTCAATCACCCCTTGCAGAAGAATGTGAGTGTCTCCTCCAGATTTGAATATTTTAGCCCTTGTGGGCATCAACTGTGGGCGAGGGCTGAGCTGGCTGTAGTGGGTCGCATCCAGATCCCCTATGTCGATGAGCGCAGTCACATGGCTTTCACCAATTGTTATCTGGCACATCGGTGGAGGCCTTTTCTTCTTGTTGGTCCTCCCGGTGAAGGATATCACGAAAGCTTCATCATCGTCATCGTCCTCCATGACCTGGAACCTTTGGCACAGGGCATCCAAGTCTTCTGCGTTCTCTGACGCCCCGGCTACCTGTTTGACCTTCTCTGGCTTTCTTCCACGACTCCCTGATCCTGCCACCGACTTCGAACTCATGCATACTTTGGCAAAGTGGCCCATCTTGCCACACTTAAGGCATGACTTCCCAAATGCCGGACAGCCTCTCACCGGATGGGTCTACATCCCACAGTTGTTGCAAACACATCTCCTCTGGCGGGCACTAGGGTCACTTCTGCCACGTCCTCCACTTTTCTGGATGGCGGCCACCCTTTCCTCCTTGACCACAACTGGATGCACCTGGGGTGGCACCGATGACCATTGTGTCAGCGTCGACTCCATCTCCCCCGCTCTGACATCTGCCAGCTCGTGCGACTGTCCAAGAATTAGTATCTCATCCAGCGAGATACCGGGTTGCCGTAAGATACGTTTTCTCAGATCGGATGATCTGCACCCTTGTATGAGCTGGCCCTTATTTCAAGTTGCTTGTCTATTTCTGTGCAGGAACTCGCCAGTCTCCTGAGTCGGGCAATCAATCAATCAATCAATCATGTCATTTATAAAGCGCACTACAAACCCGCGAGGGTCTCAAGGCGCTGGGGGAAGAGGGGGGTGGTGCTGCTACTGATCGAAGAGCCAGGTCTTGAGGAGTCTTCTGAAGGCCAGTAGGTCTTGGGTCTGTCGGAGGTTGGTGGGGAGGGTGTTCCAGGTCTTGGCGGCGAGGTGGGAGAAGGATCTGCCGCCGGCGGTCGTTTTCCGGATGCGGGGGACTGTGGCGAGGGCGAGGCTGGTCGAGCGGAGCTGGCGGGTGGGGGTGTAGAAGCTGAGTCGTCTGTTGAGGTAGGCTGGTCCGGAGTTGTGGAGTGCTTTGTGTGCGTGGGTGAGGAGCTTGAAGGTTATCCTCTTGTTGACAGGGAGCCAGTGCAGGTCTCTCAGGTGGGGTGTGATGTGGCTGCGTCGGGGGATGTCGAGGATAAGACGTGCAGAGGCGTTCTGGATGCGTTGCAGCCGTCTCAGGAGCTTAGCCATCGTTCCTGCGTAGAGGGCGTTTCCGTAGTCCAGCCTGCTGGTGACGAGGGCCTGGGTGACTGTTTTTCTTGTTTCGGTGGGGATCCACTTGAAGATCCTGCGGAGCATTCGGAGGATGTTGAAGCAGGATGAGGAAACGGCGTTGACCTGCTTAGTCATGGAGAGGGTGGGGTCGAGGATGACCCCTAGGTTGCGTACGTGGTCGGTGGGTGGCGGGGCTGTTCCCAGTGATGTTGGCCACCAGGAGTCGTCCCAGGCTGAAGGGTTGGAACCAAGGATGAGGACCTCCGTCTTGTCCGAGTTCAGCTTCAGGCGGCTGGTCCTCATCCATTCGGCGACGGCCTTCATTCCTTCATGGAGGTGGGCTTTGGCGGTGTGAGGGTCTTTGGTGAGGGAGAGGATCAGCTGGGTGTCGTCGGCGTAGGAGATGATGTTGAGGTTGTGCTGTCGGGCGACGTGGGCGAGGGGTGCCATGTAGATGTTGAACAGCGTTGGGCTGAGGGAGGAGCCTTGGGGTACGCCGCAGATGATCTTGGTGGCCTTGGATCGGAAGGGGGCGAGGCGGACGCTTTGTGTTCTGGCAAAGAACATATCCACTGTTTCTCCCTCCTGCTGCCTCGCTTGACGCAGCTTGAAGTGTTCAAAATCGGCGTTCAACTGCGGGTCGAAGTGCCGGTTGAGCGCAGCCACGGCCGCCTCATAGTCATTCCGGTCTCCGGTGTTAGGCAGGTCTTGAAATAATTTGTACAGTTTATCACTGCCCATGTGGAGTATCGTCGACCACTTGACCGCCCCATTGGTTTCTCGTGCCGCCTGAAAGTAGTTTTCCAGGCAACTAATCCACTTCCTCCACCGGGGTGCAGCCGTAGCTGGGTCCGCTGGCTGACTAAATGGGGGGAGTGCCGCCAGCACGGGGTGTGAATGATGCTCTACTACTCCTCTGACGTCGCCACTCGCCCCGTCTCCCGCCTGCACCGACATGCTCTTCTGTGGTGTACTTCACGTTGTGGATGCGCTGTGTTGCCTTTGCTCGCCCCCCTCTTAAAGTCTTTCCCTGGCCTTGCCTTTACCAATGGTTGTTATCCCAGTGTACCTGATGCTTCCTTTGTTGTGTGCTTGTTCTCTCTTTTACTTATTGCTATTTTCTCCTTTTCCTTTGTTCTTTTACCTTTTTTTTTAATGCTATTCCTTCATTTTCTTTCACTTGTATAGCAGGCTCCTCCTGGGCACGCTTGCACAGCTCGCCCTGTGTCCCGAGTAGAGAAGATCTTCTGGCTCTCCTCCTCTACAGGCCTCTATGCCTGCCACGTAACCTTCCGCTCTGGCGTGCCTCGCGCTGCCGCCGGTCCTTGGCATCTTCCCCTCTCCTCCTCGCGGTCGCGCACACGCTTCCTAGGCACTGCTGGAGTGCAGAAGAGGTCGCTGTGAGCCACACGCACTTTGCGCGGTACCGCGCTGCACAACACACGCGGCTCTTCACTGCGGGCTGCCTCCTCCCTTGCTGCCACCACCGACCCGTGGAGCGACGCGCAGCTTCAGCACTCGCGGCCTCCTCACATCATGCTGCGATTGCGCTGATGCCCGCCGCAGTCTCACGCTGCCGCACCTCCAATGCCTTCCGCTGCGAAGCCTGGATTCGCTTTGGCAAGCTACGGTAAGGCCCACTTCTGCGCCCTCTCGCTTTCATGTGCCACACACCACCACAATGGCAGCATCTTGGCATGTCGCAGGCTCGATCCCGCCTCGTCACCAGTGTAGAGGGGGCAAGTAGTGGGAAGGGCAAAGAGTAATCGCTGTGGTTGGGGCCTAGACTATGGCAATAATGGGACACACACACCTGCAGTTGCTGTGGTGGGTGACAACAACCACAAGCGGCTGTCACCCCTTTTATTTATAGCCTCCGGTCCGCGCCCGGGCCGAAGGCTGAAGTGGATACATTGTTTGGCAGTGGCGGGGTGGCTCACTACAAGGTTGTCTGTGCACTAAAGTCCTAAATACAAGAAGCAACTGAATGAGTACATTTCACCACGTTTGCTAAAGTGAGACATCACTTACCAGCGTCTGACAGAAGGTGGCGAGAGGACGCTATAATTAGGTGATACTTGGGTATCCTGCTCTCGGCCCCCAGAAACTGGGACAGTGAGGAAGCGCATGTCAGTGGCTATTGACAAAGAGGTGTAGCATGGCTACAGTTCAAATGCTCGCTCCTTGAGCAGTGCTCTTTCACTCACCCAGCAGACCATCGACAATTTCACAGCAGGCAGAAGACCACAAGAAAGTTCAAAGCACTCCTGGCCAACACGACTATTGACCAGCCTTCTAGAGTTTCACTACAATGCATACGTGCCGGAGTTATGTTTGGATCACTCAACATTGCCTGAAAAGCACAGCCCAATGGGATACATTCAGAGAGTGGCTGGGAAGGTAAGGAGCAGTGTCATGTTATCTATGTGTCAGCTGGCACTGGAGTTACAGTATCATGTTGCAAATGAGGTAATAGTGGGTCACTTCATGGAGACACTATGTACTATCACTGTAGCCATTTTCCATGAGTGTGTGCAAAACACTGAGTCCAGGATTAATATAACACCCCGCAATTGGAGATGCCTTGTTAGTGCATGAGAAGATTTCCACTGGGTTTAGTGTGTTAACTAAATTACCTCATGGGCTGGGACAAGATAACGCGGGGGGTGACTGAAGAGAGACTGTACTATGTATAAAATGAAAAATAGATACATTTCTCATAATCAAGCTGGGCAAATGTAATTACATTGGTAGTGGATTGTGTTGAGGCACCTTTGTGGCAAAGTGGTTTGAGATGGATTTCATGACGCTAAGTAGTGAAAGAAGCAACAAACAAAATCAATGCTTACATGTAATGAAGGACATGTCCGACTCAGATGGCTCCCAACTCATCCTCTCACTCACCTACGACCCCACCACCGCCAGAACCAATTTCCACAGATGCATAATAAACATTGCCGACTGGATGAAGAACAACTGCCTGCAGCTTGAACACAGGCAAGACGGAAGTACTGATCTTGGGCAACAGCACCTTGGAATCACTATTGACAAAACGCTCACAATTAAATCACAGATCAACACCATCTCCACCGCCTGCTTCCTCACTCTGCGCATGCTATGTAAGATCTTCAAGTGGCTACCCCTACACACGTGATGCACCGTGACATAAACCTTCATCCCCAGCTGACTGGACTACAGCAATTCCCTCTACGTGGAAATCGCTGCACACCTCCTACAGAGACTTCAAACCATACAGAACACCGCAGCCAGACTCATTCTCGGTCTTCCTCGACAAACCCACATCACACCCCACATCAGGAAACTCCACTGGCTCCCCATACAGAAGAGATTCAATTCAAGCTGCTGACCCAACAAACACAAAGCTCTACACAACCAAGGACCTGCCTATATTAACCACGCCTGAACTTACACCAACCATCAAGAAGACTATGCTCCGCCTCCCTTTCACTTGCCCATACTCCCTGTATCTACCAAAGGAGAAGTGGAGGACACTCCTTCTCCCACATTGCAGCAAAGACCTGGAATAGACTCCCCACGCACCTCCAAATCATCACCTCACTTCTGGAATTCCTAATGGCCCTCAAGACCTGGCTGTTCGAATAAGCCTCTGGGACCTGCAAGCACCTGGATACCGTATCGGGTGATTAGCCGTGCTTTATAAATAGGGCTCTCGGTTTTATGGTATTTATTTTTTTGACATTTCCGTCTGTATTTATCCATATTTATTTTTTGTCAACTATCTGTATTTATCCATATTTATTATGGGTTTTGTAAAAAAAATAAAACTGAAACTGGTATATTTCCACATTTATTTAACCAATAAATATGCAGTCATGTTTGAATGCCTGCCAGGTTCAGTGATATGAACACCCGCAGAAGATAAATCAATGCACTTATATGAAGATATGCACATTTCAGTATCAGCCTTGTGCATATCTACTGCTGTTTAAGCCTCTTTACTAAAATTCCTTTCTTTTTTAACACCCGTACCTATCAATCCTCACAGTTATTGGCCTGGCAATCATGGCAAAGTGTGTTTAGAATCTCTCAAAAGCACCCAATTTCCGTTTTTATCCACACTTAAAAATAAATACAGACAAGAAAATAAATGGTTTTCTGTCTGCATTTATCTGTAAAAATCAGTAAAAACGGAAAACAGGGAGCCTTATTTATAAATCCTGATTGATTGTCTTCTTTACCAAGAGATGCAGCAAAGACAAGCATCTTTCATGTTTTGTTTTTGTTGACATTTTGGTGTTAATTAATCATGGGCCACATGTGGGCCCAATTACAAGTAGGACAGAAAATTGTATGTTATTCCACGCAATTGTTGTGCCATATCCCCGTCAATGCCCCCAGACACCTAGAATGATGGGGCCAACTGAAGCAGGGGTAGGCTCTTTGTGGTGAACAGTGTGACCCGTAACTGAACTGTGTGTGACTGTGACACTGCCAATTGTGTTGTTGGGTCGAGTCCAGTCCTGAGGACTAAGTGACCATAGCAGTACCCTGGGGAATGTTTCATAAAGGTTCGAGGTCTGTGTTTAGGCACTGTGTACCAAAGATAGCACCTGCCGCCTGCTGTACAAGAGAATAGTCATCTTCAGCCGAGTGGCCGGAATGCCCAAGAAGAATCACCAAGTACTCAGCGGAAAGCTGGGGCTAGCAGAGATCTGCAGTCGCTGCCCAGAAGAGGGCCACCGTCGGAAGCTTCCACTCCTGCTGTGACCCTGCAAATGACATGATGTGTGACTAGCTGCTATGCCTCCCAAAGAGGATTGCTGCATGCTGCCAGGAGGATCCTGCCTGCCACTGGTGAGATCCCGCTGCCACGGGAAGAGTGAACACAGCTTCCTACTTCTCCAGGACGGCTGAGTATTGCCGCAGACTTCCAATGCTGCTGGTGAAGGTCCCGCTTCTACTGGAAGGCCAGACGTAGCCCTGCACTGCAGCCACAGAGTGGCGAGAGAATGAGCAGGCCGAGTGCAGCCCGAACTGCTTACCTGAACTTGTGAGAGAGTGATTGGGCCTAGGCCTGGGGAGACTAACCTAGATACCAAAGGGCAGGAGATGCACGCGCTGCACCCACCAGTTTACCTGATTGACCCCGGCCCTGCTACAAGGGGAAGACTCAGTCCCAGAGCTGGGACCAACTAGTGACAGATGACTATCAATCAACAGAGGGCCCAAAAAGCATCAAGTCCTGCACCTGAGAATCGCATATTAATGCATAATTGACTATGTCATGACCCTCTATGTTTTTGTGCAATAAAAGTTCTTGTCTTTTCCTACAAAGAGAAGCACAGTACGGGCGTACCACACAGTACGGGCGTACCACACAGTACGGGCGTACCACACAGTACAGGCGGACCACACAGTACAGGTGGACACACAGTAAGGGTTGACCACACAGTACGGGCGGATCACACAGTATGGGCGGACACACAGTACGGGCGGACGAATCTAGCTAAGATGTGTGTCACACACAGTACAGGCGGACGAATCTAGTTAAGATGTGTGTCTTGCCCAAGTTCGCCTACCTGTTCGACAACATACCTTTGGTGTTCGATAAGAGTCTTCTTGTTAAAATACTGGGAAGAATCTCTGCATTCATATGGGCCAGCAAGGGGGTTTGGGCTATCCTGGAAAAAGCTAAGACGGAAGCTTACACATGGTGGTTTGGGTCTTCCAGATCTTCAATTGTATTGCTGGGCACACCAGCTAAAGAATTGTAGGATGCTTCTACTTAGGCCAGATGGCACTTTGGTCGGTCACATGTATAAGACTATGTTGGCGGACAGTGCGGAAGAGGGTTTCATGTATAAATTTGGTGACCCTGTGCCTCATGGGAACAGTACAGCCCGAACTGCCAAGCCTGATCTTCCCTGCACTGAAACAAGCATCCTAGATCGGTTTTGGGGTTTGAGCCCTCATCAGCCAGGATAGCTTGAATCCAATGCCACAGTGAGCCCGGGACCCACGTATGGGCATACCTGGCGCACTTGGGGGAGGAAGCAAAAGACACACAATTGATGGACGGAATGCAGAACACATCCCAGGATGCTTGTTTCGGTCCAGGGAGGACCTGGCTTGGCAGTTCGGGCTGGACTATTCCCATGAGGCACAGGGTCAAGACTGATTTGCATTTGGCCAGGTCTAAACTGGGGTGGCATGGTGAGCAAAAGAATGATGGATTTAACCCAGATCTTTTGACTGGGGGTGAATGTTTTGATTTGTCCTGCATTCCGTCCATCAATTGTGTGTCTTTTGCTTCCTCACCATATGTGCGCCGGGAATGCCCAGACGTGGGTCCCGGGCTCACTGTGCCACTGGATTCAAGCTATCCTGGCTGATGAGGGGTGAAACCCCGAAACCGGTCCTAGGATGCTTGTTTCTGGTCCAGGGAGGACCTGGCTTGGCATTTCGGGCTGGACTGTTCCCATGAGGCACAGGGTCAAGACTGATTTGCATATGGCCAGATATAAACTGGGGTGGCATGGTGAGGAAAAGAATGATGGATTTAACCCAGGTCTCTTGACTGGGGCTGAATGATTTGTTCTGCATTCCGTCCATCAATTGTGTGTCTTTTGCTTCCTCGCCCTAAGTGCGCCGGGTATGCCCAGAAGTAGGTCCCGGGCTCACTGGGCCACTGGATTCAAGCTATCCTGGATGATGAGGGGTGAAACCCCGAAACTGGTCCTAGGATGCTTGTTTCCGGCCTAGGGAGGACCTGGCTTGGCAGTGCAGGCTGGACTGTTCCCATGAGATACAGGGTTAAGACTGATTTGCATATGGCCAGGTCTAAACTGGGGTGGCATGGTGAGCAAAAGAGTGATGGATTTAACCCAGATCTCTTGATTGGGGGTGAATGTTTTGATTTGGTCTGCATTCCGTCCATCAATTGTGTGTATTTTGCTTCCTCGCCCTAGGTGCGCCGGGTATGCCCAGACGCGGGTCCCGGGCTCACTGTGCCACTGGATTCAAGCTATCCTGGCTACTGAGGGGTGAAACCCCGAAACCGGTCCTAGGATGCTTGTTTCCGGTCCAGGGAGGACCTGACTTGGCAGTTCGAGCTGGATAGTTCCCATGAGGTACAGGGTCAAGACTGATTTGCATATGGCCAGGTCTAAACTGGGGGGCATGGTGAGCAAAAGAATGATGGATTTAACCCAGATCTCTTGACTAGGGGTGAATGTTTTGATTTGTCCTGCATTCCGTCCATCAATTGTGTGTCTTTAACACTTCAACCAGGGCAGCCATCTTGGGACACGGCTTCAGCTGAGCCTAAACAAAAAAGTAAACATAAAGAGAATAGGCCGGATAGGAATACCCTGACCCCCTAGGCCTCCTGGGGGGGTGGGGGAGGGGAGAGGGGTCGAGAGAACACCCCCAGGGCAAAAAAAAGTTTTAAAAAAAAGTAGCAGCAGCATGGGCTCCCGTGCTTCTTTACTAATAGGCCCCCGGGTGGGCCAGGTCCCAAGGGCATGTGGGAATTAAAGGAGAGGAGCACACGGGCCCCCCTCCTTGGGCTTATAAAAGCTCCGGTGACCACCACCTCCCTGGTGCTTATGTTTAATAAATGGGGGGTGCTCAACCCCCCCCGGACCACCACCTCCCTGGGGCTAAATTAAAGGTAATGGGGTCCGTGTGGACCCCCTGGGCCCCAGGGACCACCACCTCCTTGGAGCCAAATTAACATTAAAACTGGGAGGGGGACTGCGTGGGCCACCTCCTGGGCCATAAACAGCAACGGGGACCACCCCCTCCCTGGGATCTGCCCGTCTACTTCAAAGGAGGGGGGCCACGCGGCACCCCTACTGGAGCCAATAATGGCCCTGGTGACTGCCACACCCCGGGGCCGGCTCATGTTATGTTCTGGGGTGCCCACCTCTGAGCATAACTGTTTGCTGTGGCTCCGTGGGAGCTTTAACCGCTCCTGCCAAGCCACAGCAAACACACTGCTTCGAGCAAGCGAGAGCAGTGAAAATACTCTGGCCTGCTGGAAGTGGAACATTTGTCTGCTTCCCTGCCTGCTATCAAGCGAGCTGGGAAACAGACAAATTGCTTCCAGACACAGGGAGCTGCATGTTTAGCAGCTCCCTGTGTGTGAAAGCAATGCCTGCTCCTGCAGGAGGCGGGGAGCCAGCAGGGACTGCGAGGGCTTAGAGGCTCCCCCCGCGTGGTCCAAAGGCAGTCTGCCTTTGGACCACGCACCCAGGACAAATGGTCGGTCCCCTGGGTCGAAGTCGGCTGGGGGAGGCCGATGGAATGGGCCCCCTCCCCCGTTTCTGAATGGCCGGGCCCCCTCCGTTATTATAGTTTTAAAAGTTTAAAAAGGCCGAGTCCCGGGGGATGGGGTCACCGGGGCCGAAATCAGCCCAAACAAGGGGGTCACATAGCCCCCTCCCCCATTGCAAACAGGCCGGGTGCTGGGTGAAGGAGTCCTTGGGTCTCAAATCGGCCTAGGGAGGGGGGCCACACATCCACAGAACCACTCACACACCCCCATGCAGTCTCTCATACACTCACACACCCACAGAAACATTCACAAACCTATTTGTGTATCCAAACAACCTGTCACACAGCCACTCACTCATCCATGAAAACACTTGTTTACCCACTCACTCACCCATACAGCCACTCACACAACTACTCACTAACTCGTACAGCTACTCATACAACCACTTGCTCAACCATACAACAACTTACACAGCCATACAATCATCCATGCATCTACTCACACACCCACTTTATCAATCATACAATCACTCAGCCAGTTACTCAGCCATACAGCATCTCAAAGGACCTGTTGACACACCCGTACAACTACTCATACACTCACTCACACACTCTCACAACCACTCACCCACCCATACAGCCACTTACACACACTCACTCTCCAATACAGCCACTCACAAACCCACTAAGTTATCCAAACACCCACTCAAACAGCCGCTATAGCATACTGCAAAAATATGTGGGTGAGGAAGTTATCGTTTGTGTTCCTATCCAAAGTCTAATTGAAGGTGACCCTTCATCTTGCACAAACCCCATTGTAGATATTGAAGAAGAGACAAGGTGCTCAAACTGCTAGTTGTCTCTGGTGCCCGTATAACCATGATCGCACAAAAATTGTTTGAGGAAACTTGGGATGGTTCTCTACAGTTATCCCATCCAGACCACTTTCCTGTTTCCTACGAAGGGCTCAAGCTAGATCTACTTGGGTTTAAGGGAAGGAGAATCAAAGGCAAAATGTATGTGGCAGCAAAAGGGTTAAACATCCGGGGTTGGTTTCATCAGGGACTGTTCGGCATAATTTTTAGGCCGGGCGCTGTTGAACAAGTATTAGTTGTGGGTAGCAGCAATGACGCTGGACAAAAGTGGAAAGACAAATTTCAGTCTGTGTTTGGTGACACTCTGGGTAAAATTCGAGGTTTCAAACATAGAATCGTTGTTAAAGAAGGTGCTACTCCCATCAAACAGAAACTCAGGGGAGTGCCTTATAGTGTAAGAGCTGATTTGGAAAAGGAGTTAAAAGAACTGTGTGCAAAGGGGATCATTGAGCCTACAAAGTACTCTTTGTAGCTTTCTCCATTGGTTGTGGCCCGCAAAAGGGGTAGACAACTCCGGGTTTGTGTTGATTTGAGGTCCCTCAACAGGGAGATTTGGGTGGACTCACACCCGCTAATCAAAATAAGTGATTTGTTTGTGTCCACTAGAGGAGCCAAATTCTTCTCTAAACTTGATTTAGCCAGTGCCTACCATCAGGTCAAACTGTATCCTGACTCTTGCCATCTGATGGCCTTCATATCTCCTCTGGGCACTTTTCAATATCGCCGCATGCCGTTAGGTCTAGCATCAACGTCCTCAGTGTTTGAGAGGGTCATGAACAACATTCTCAAGGAGTTAGATGGAGTCCTAGTGTATCAGGATGACGTTCTCATTTTCACAGAACATGCTGTTTCTCATGATTGTATCCTTCAAAAGATGTTGACGTTGTTCAAGGAACATGGGGTGATTCCAAAAGCAGAGAAGTGCGATTTTTTTTTTTTTTTTTTGCAAGGAAGTGGAATATTTGGGGCACTTGATTTCTCAAGAACGGGACAGTCCCAGACCTGAATCTCTGTTGGGCCTATGTGAATACTACTCTAGATTCATTCCTGACTTTGCCACCACAGTACGGCTCATTAGTAATCTTCACAAAAAGGGAGTGACATTTCAGAGGTGTAAAGATTGTAGAACTGTTTCTGATCAGGTGAAGGTTATATTGGAGAAATGTGAAGCTCTCAAGCCGTTTAATCCCAACCACTCTTGTTGTGTCACAGTAGATGCCAGTCAAGTGAGGCTGTTAGCTATTTGACACAAACAGTAGGCAGCGTGTGGAAGCAGCTGACCTTTATTACTCTGTGATTGAGAAGGAGCTTTTGGCTTGTTGCTGGGCAATAGAAAAATTTCATCCATATGTTTGGGGGAAGCGTTTTCTTCTGCAAACTGATCATAAAGCCCTCATAAGCATTCTGGGTGGTAATATGAGCAAGTGCTGTACACCCAGGATATTAAGGATGATCACCAGACTACTACAGTATCAATTTGATGTAAGACACATTTCGGGAGGTAAGAATGGGAGAGCAGATTTCCTTTCCCGCTTTCCCTTTGAGAACAATGAACATGATGTAATCAGATTTGGTGATCTTATTGATGAGGATTGTGAAGATTGCCTGGTTGCGACGTTGGAAATACCAGAGTTAAGAATGTGCTCTGAAGATGAATGGAAGTCTGCTTTTCAGGATGATTCTGTGTCACAAGAAGTTTGTGCTCTTGTAAGAAAGGGTTGGCCCAGAGAAAGAGTATTATCACCTCCATTACAACCTTATTGTAAAGTTGAAAGTGAGATTTCATTAGAGGATGGATTACTCTTAGGGCAGACAAACTCATTCCACCACATGTTTTCAGAAGTGATATAATCAAAAAGGCCCATGAAGGACACCTGGGAGCCACTCTTACCAAACTTTGCATTCGCGATACCTTTTGGAATGGATGCACAAATTGATGAGGTGGTTACTGGGTGTTGTGTGTGTGGTGCTTTGAACAAAAGTCTTAAGATAATCACCCCTCCCCTCCTACCTGTTGAATGTCCAGATGGTCCTTGGGTGAATGTGGTAATTGATGTCATGAGGCCATATGATGCATTGTCAGGATGTTCTAAGTAAATTTTGGTTCTCATGTATTATGCTTCCAAGTGGCCTGAAATCAAACTAGTGAGAGATGCAGATGCCAAAAACATTGTTGAACTTCTAAAGGATGTCTGCATGAGAGAAGGGTTCCCTGAGTTTGTAGTCTCTGACAACAGAAAGCAATTTGCAAGCAGTGAATTTCAAACTTTTCTTGAGGTTTCTGGCATTAAGCATTTGAGGAGTTCCTTATATCACCCTCAAACCAACAGCCTTGTCCAGAGGATGAACTGTGTGGTAGGAGAATGTATTAAGTGGGCCAAAGCAGGAAACCATGATGTGATCCTGGCCTTGAGCAGTATGATTTGGTTTTATAGGACCACGACTCCTTTTTCCACAAAAATTTCACCTTTTGAGCTTATGAGAGGTAGAAAAGCCAACACTAGCGTCAGACCTGGATGGATGTCCAAATGGCTCAAATCGGACTCCGATGTTTTGAAGTTGATGTCCATTGCCAAAGAGAATATGTCGGTGACTCAAACTAAACAGAAGGAGTGGTTTGATACCAAGAGGGGGGCCATGATGCCTCTTCTTGAGGTTCGAGACATGGTGAGGATGAAATCTTCTGTACATGTTAAAAAGAGAGAGAGTAAATTTGGGAAACCTGTAGAGGCTTTGAAGTTGGTGGGCAATGCAGTGCAGGTTGAAGGGGGCTATTGGTGGAATCTAGCTAAAATGGTTAAGGTTCGGGGAGAGTTTAGTGTTCCTGGTTGTGATGACCAGGATTATACTCATATTGACAAGTCTTCTCAGCAGGTGAATCTTAGAAGGAGTGCCAGCGTGATTATTAAACCTTCTAGGTTCAGATCATAATGGTTTCTTTACTTTATTTTCTATTTCCTGTGTTTTTTCTGGGTTTTTTGTTGGTGCATTTTCTCTGTTTTGGGAAGAAGGGAATATGTGTAGTATGGTCTCTTATTTGCTTTATTATCTCTGTTGTTCCTAGTGATCCTACCATAGAACTACATGTCTATTTAGAATGTTACTTGTTGCCAAGTGACGTAAGAATGCATTGCTTGGAAATTACAGTTGCGCTTTGCCTAGTGGAGCCATTGCTGCTGCTGGCTCCACAACCATGTAGCTACTAAATAAACCAGTTATGTGGTTATGCATGTGTAGCAGCTCCCTGTGTGTCAAAGCAGTGCCGGCTCCCACAGGAGGCGGGGAGCCAACAGGGATAACAGCAGCCTTCAGGCTCCCCTCACGGTCCCAGTGGAGAGTGGGTGCACTGGAGGCACCCACTTGAAATGGCCAGGCCCCGGGGGACGGGTTTCCAGGGCTGAAATTGGCCCAGGGAGGAGGGCTGCATCACCCCCTCTCCTGTTTTTTTTTTTATTTTAAAAAGAAAGAAATGGCCAAGCCCTAGGGTATGGGATCCCCGGAACCCAAATCAGCCCAGGGAAGGGGGCCATGCCCCCCTCCTAATATTAGAAAAAAAAGGCAAGTTACTGGAGGCCCGCTCTTTTTCACCACCATCAGCAAATGCGCCTCCTGGTCCGCTACTAGTTGGGGGATGAAGTCCTCTCTGCTCTTGAGGGTCCTTGGGGGCTTACTACCCCTCCTTTTACCTCCAGTAGGTCCATCAGAGACCCACCCCCTTTCTCCACCACTCTGCAAACACACCTCCTGTTGCATTACTGGTTGGGAGAGGAAGTCCCCTTGGCTGCTGAGGGTCCTTGGGGTGCCAACAAGCCCTCCTCTTAGCTCCAGTAAGTCCCACACAGTGGGATTGTTGAGAGGTCTTTGGGAGGTCTTTGGAAGCCATGCCCCCTTTCTCCAGCACACTGCAAACGCACCTCCTGGCACACTGCTGGTTGGGGAATGAAGTTCCGATGGATGCTGAGGATCCTTTGTGGCCAAGAACCCCTCTTGTTACCTCCAGTAAGTCCCACACAGCAGGATTGCTATGAGCTGGTCGGCAGCCCTGCATCCTTTCTCCACCACTCTGCAAACGCGCCTTTTGGTGTACTACTGGTTGGGGGATGAAGTCCTCTTGGATGCTGAGGGTCCTTGGGGGCCAAGAAACCCTCCTTTTAGCTCCAGTAAGTCCGACACAGTAAGATTCCTGAGAGCTGGTCGGAGGCCCCACCCCCTTTCGTCACCTCTCTGCAAACACGTCTACTAGTTAAAAAACCATAGAAATTCACTTTAAAAACCAAAGGTTACAGTTAGGCCAAAGTTAGGCTCAGATTTCACTCTTACAAAACCATAAAAGTTCAGCAGATATAGTTACCTGAGCTAACTATAACTTAGAGCGAACTATAACTTACGCCCCACAAAGCACTGCTTATGACCTCACATATTACATCACTCATGACATGGTCAATGACATCACTGCTTTTGTGCTGTTGATAAACAAGAAGATCAAAAGAAATATAGAATTTAAGCATTTTTTGTGTAGGTTTGTTAACTAACATGACTGGCCTGGTGTCTGAAGAACATGAAAAAAAGAAGTACAACAAGGACTGGACTATGTAAGTAATTCTAGCAAAGTGGGAAAGGGGCAATCATTCACACAGAATGACCAATGGGGCCGCAAACATTGCAAATCAAGTTTACAACTTAGTTGAACAATACCCTCACTGTCACTACACAAATCATCATCACTCACTTCATATATCTCTCATTGATGTGCAATAGACAGTTACCTGTTCCACATTTGTCTGCTGTATCTCCTCTTTTTCCTTTTCTCTTCATGTCCTTTAAGCGAATAGGGAGGCTTCTTTTGTGCACAGTGGTCCAACTCCACTCCATCCACACGTGAATAAATGCAGAGCTGCATATGTCAGACATCAAATATATAAACGTTCTCCTGTATCCATTTTTTTTTTTAAAGAAGTTCAATGATGAAAGATCTATTGAGGCCTACTCAGTCAAGGAATTACAGCTCATCCTCAAACACAGGGGACTGACCCAGGATTTCAGCAGCTACAGTGTAGTCTGACCAACCTCCCTCATCCTTCTCCTGTGCTGTTTCAGGGACAGTGTGATCTTGTGGTATGAAGTGTTGGTTCAGTTTAATCATGGTCAATCTCTCCATGTTTTGAGGTGAAAGACTGGTCCTTCTGATTGTGACAACTTCACCAGCTGCACTGAACACACACTGAGAAGACACACTGGCTACTGGAAAAGCCAGATACTTTATTGCCAGCCTGCTGAGCTCTGGCCATTGGTGCACCTTCCTATACCAATAGACCAGTGCTCATTGATGCTGCCAATTCCTCAACCCCTGTTTCCTTCACCTCTGTACTTAACTTCAGTGGCAGCTCCTCCCCTAAGGCGGAGGAGAGTCGCCCCACTGCCAGGAGCAGCAAAGAAAGAAAAAAATAAAATGATAATAACGGAATGTTATTATCATTTTATTTTTTCCTCCTGCTATGGCAGTGCGTGAGGGGGTGGAGGTGCAGGAGAGGAGAGGTAGACACTCCTGTGTGCAATGACTGTTTGGTCGGCCCTCTCGGGCGGCCCAAAACAGACATGCGCACTCCCCTGTTCTCCATGCAGGCTGCATTACAACCTGCATGGAGAACATGCCCACCCCTACAGCCACTGGCTGAGCGCCGTGTCACGGGGCGCAGACCAAACACAACGCTCCATAGGAGCATTGTGATTGGATTAGGGGTGGGAGCCTGGCTGCCTGCCTCCTGTTCCAACCTGGAGTCAGACACAGGCAGCAGGAGAGAAGAAGCGAGACCTGGCGGTGGCGGAAAGGTAAGTTTTATTTTGTTGTCTTTTTTTTAAAGCATGCCGTGATGCGAGTCACCAATCCCCCCCCTTGCGCCTGCCCCCCACCCGCGAGCCGTGCCGGCCACCCCTGCTTAACTTAAGCCCTTCCATTTGAAACCAAGACATTGCAGAAGTTGGGTTTGATTCTTCTGTTGCTGGTGTTGCCTGCTGTGAGACAACAGCACTGCCCTCTCCATAGGTTGAAGGCTGCACACCAGAACTTCTGCCAGGGCCTCTAACTTCCACCTGTTCTTCTTCCAAGTCTCTCATCCCCTTCTCAAAAAGGAATAAAAGTGGCCAGCATGTTTCTGTACCATTGATCAAGTATTGTGGCACAGATGTCCTCTTTGGAGGACACAATCTCTCTTTGCAGCCTTGTAATAACATCCAAGCAAAGGATTAAGCTCTAGGCCAACTCATGTGCTTCTTCGTTCACACCGGCGAACCTTTGTGACACCTTTTTAAACTGGTCCTGTAGCAGATGCAAGAACAGGATTGCTTGGTTCATTGTACTGTCTTCCTTTCTGACTTCCTGTGTGAAAACCTCAATAGGAAGTAGAATTTGTATCAGGCATTTGATTAGCCCCCCATTTGTCCATCTCCATGGTCAGTCTTTTCCCTGTTGCATCCCCTCCTCTTTGAAGGACATAGTCGGTGACGGATCTGTACTGCTCAAACACGTTGCAACATGTAGTAGGTAGAGTTTCAATGTGTTGCACCCCCTGTATGAGGGCTTTAACCGGTACTCAATTTGCATGCTGAATGGTCCTCAACTACTTCCAGGATTTAAGAGTGACTAAAATGAGTACAGATTCTTCTGCTGGTGGCCAGTATGTTCCTGCTATGTCCTCTTTTTTGGGAAAGTCCTGCGTAATCAGGTTGATGCAATGCCCCAAACACAGGACCCTGAAATATCCACCATCTGCCATGTCCTTGACTATATTACTACCATTGTCCGTGGCAACATATTCAATTCTGAGACCTCTGGGTCGAAGCCATTCAAGCACCTTGCTGTTAGTCTTCCAATATGTTTGCAGCTGTATGGAATTGCTCCATGGCAAAATTGCTACCATTACATGCCGCCGAATGCCCTTAAAACTTTCTTCTGCACTGATACCTGCAGATAGCTGTTGCCTAGCCCTGACAAGAGAGATCCAGTATTCAGTGATACACATGTAATCAGTTGCTTGACAACATGTCCACATATCTGTCATCAGGTGGATAATGTGAACAGCACTCTGTTGCATAGCTTGGTCAATCAATTGCAGCACATCATGATGGAGTGCTGGAACAGAAACTCTGGCAAAATACGTCCAGCTGGAAACCTTCCAAATTCTGGCAGATGGCCACCACAAATTCTAAAATTCTACTTCTACCACAAAAGAAAAAGGGAGGAGGTCCAGTGTTAACATTTTAGCCAGCTTTCTGATGTACAAACGTGCCACTTTGTTCATAGGTCCCCGCCTGCCCAAACATGCCTGTAATAGTAGCTTCTTTTCCTTTTGTGGTGTCACTGACACAGGTGATGTCTGGAGAGAACCATGAGGTGGTAGACTCAATGTGTGTCCTTGGGTAATCACTGTATGTGGTGGTATCTACATCTGAGTCTGTGCAATTTGGAGGTTACTCATGTGAGTGGCGCTGGCACACTGCAGGGGACAAGGCTGCTTTGTGTAGAACTGTCATCCTCTTCTTCCTCATCACCTCCTTCTATCACTGTGATCAGCGCTGCTTGCCCTCTTGCCTCACCATCAGCAGCTACCTTTTTGAGATGCTTCTCCCACCGGATTGCATGATGTTTTTTCAGATGGGACGTTTGGCCTCCAATACTATAGTGTGAACCTGGTTTACCTCGACAAACACTCGCATGGTAAATGGAGCATATTGTAATCTTATCATCCTGCTTGCTTATTATAAACAAGTCCTAAACTGGGGAGGAGAACTTTTTTAGCGTGTCACTGCCGATGCCTGAAGAACTGGAGGTAGGTGGGTGTGTTTGCCTCTCTGCAGGGCATACTTTGACTGAGGCAGGTCTCAGCGGGGGCCTTACAAATATGGAAGCTGGCAGTGGTAGGTGGTGAAACCACTGCCACATCCCTCTGAGCAAGCTGAATGGGAGGGTTTCATCTCAGTATCCTTTGTGCCGCCCTCCATACTGACAATCACTAGCTTGTCCTCATCACTCTCACTTTCCATAATTCTAAAGCTTTCAGGAATTTTCCTTTTCCCTTGTTTCTCATAGCAAGTGTCGGACTCTCCTGGGGTCCAATCTATGACCAGATCACCAGAAGGTGGAGTAACCTTTCATTATCTTGCTGGAGATTGTGAAGCCAATGTTTCGAGAGCTACATCTTGCTCAGCAGGAAGCTCAACCTCCTGTCTGTTCTGACTTCAGGAAGAACTGTTGCTGGCTGCAGCTCCTTTTGTCCACTTTGCTCAGTTTTTTGCGATGATTTGGTACTTTGTGGCTGAGACAAATCCAATTCAGACTCACTGCTTGTCACTATGACTGTAGTGGCTACCTCATTGAGAGACATGGGCTTGGGCTTAGCTAGGGGTGGTGCCATTGTTGATGGAGGAGCGCTGCTCCCAACTTGCTGCCCGAAGGATGGTGCGGCAGACATAACATGTTTACTAAAAAAGGTGATGGCAATCTGCTTCTGTTCCTCCTCACTGGCCACTTTCTTGGCAGGAGCACCTTCCTTAGGTGCCATCTTCAAGCTCTGTCAGTTGGCACTTAGCTGCACAAGTAGAAGCAGAGGAGGTCTCAGGTGGTGTGGTGTGCTGTCACTTTGTGCCAGCCTTCTGTCTGGCAGTACTGTGGGTGATGTCTTTTCTGCACCTAAAAGCAAGCAAACAAGAACGACATTCAGTGAAACAAGGCATTTCCTGATCCTGATTTATGGATCTTGGTAAGAAAGATGGGTACAAACAATGTATTAAGGACTATAAAACTATGATCTTAGCTGAAAAGTCGTACTATTATACCAGGAAAATTGAATCAGCAAAACACTCTGCTAGAGAACTTTTTCAAACAGTTAACTTTCTGGCAAATCTTAACAATAATAATTCATTGGGCCTAAAACAAACCTTTTGTGAGAAGCTCACCCACAAGTTTTCTGCTACTATTCAAACCGATTTCGCTACTGAGAACTTGGAAAATAAGTCCTGGACAACTCCAATGCTCAATGAGTTTTCTCCTTTGACAACCGAACAGGTAACTTAACTCATTTAACCAATCCAATCTGGGGTCCCCTCTGATCCATGTCCACCTAAAATACTCCAGTTAGCATCTGAGACAATAGCCACACATCTCATAAAGCTCTTAAAGAGCTTGTTTCATTCAGCATACTTTCCTAAACCTTGGAAAAAGGCTTCTAACATACCTCTACTAAACAAACCCAAGTTGAATCCATTTGAGGTCAGTAGTTACCGCCCATTTCTAGGCAACCTTTTCCAGCTAAATTAGCAGAAAAAACTATTAATCTCGAAATATCTTCATTCTTCAATACTAACAACATACTTGATCTTGACCAATTTGATTTTAGAAGTAGTCATAGCACGGAATCTGCTTTGATTGTAGCAACAGAAGGGACAAGAACAATTGTGGACAATGGTGGGATAGGAGCTCTGATTTTGTTAGATTTGTTAGCTACATTCGACACAGTTAATCATTTAGTACTACCAACCTGTCTTGAGAGCATAGGGATTAAGGCCTCTGCCCTGGATGTTTTTTGGTTCCTTTCTCACGGATAGATTACAATAAGCGGTGATTGAGGACCATATTTGTAAACCTTTTTCACTCTTGTGTGGAATTCCCCAGGGCTCTTCATTAAGTCCTACAGTTTTCAATGTCTACGTCTAACCTCTAGCCAGATTAATCCATTCCTTTGGCTTCTCCTTAGTATTTTACGCAGATGACAGTCAGATCGTGGTCTCTTTCACAAGTGATTACTCTGAGATGGCTAGCAGGTTTCACAATTGCTCCCATAACCCTCCAGAAAGGTCAAGAATCTTAGAGTAATTTTCGACAATAAATTGATTTTCCCTGACCAAATAAATCAGAATACTTAAAATCTTTCCCTGCATGCCTCCCGACCTCCAAAAAAGAGTGGGAGTAGCTTTAGTCCAATCAAAAATTGATTACTGCTATGCCCTTTATGTTAATATTCAACAGAGATTACTGAATAAACTTCAGATTCTTCAGAATGACACTGCACGTCTGCTTTTAGGGATTCTAAATGTTAAACTCATATCTCATGCACTACCTAAGCTTCAATGGTTCCCACTAAGGAAGCATATCATTTTTAAGGCCTTGTGTATTGCTCACAAATCCCTTCATGAGTGCGGCCCGGAATATTTAAAGCATGGTTTCCAGTGGTATGCTTCCACAAGAACACTTCGTTCCACCTTTTCATACAATCTGGTGGTTCAAAAAAGCAACTTGGAGGGGAAGAAGATTTATCTTCTTCTCTGCAAAACTGTGGAAAAGGTTGCCTCTACACATAAAAACCCAAAACAGCTTGACTCTTTTTCAGAAATCTCTCAAAACATGGCGGTTTGCAAATTCCTAGTTTTAAGTGATATCATAACATGCCTCAGTCTCAATTCTTATTTTGGCAGTCTAATATTCTCTTTGTCTTACTAGCAGCAAGAAACCTATGGGAAGTGCATGTGTTATAAATTTTCATTCATTTTTGCAGTTTGAATTATTCATACAGACAATCTAATTTAGTGAGGTTGTCCCAAATAATTAACAATGCTGTAGCCATTCCAAACCAAAACCTAATATTTAAATAACAACATACAGATTTAAAAGTTTACTTATGTGCATGTAAGGCCTGTGAGACACCTGTGGCAGGCACGGGGTGCATGGGAAAATGGAATAACCATTAAAAAAAAAAAAGAATGCTGGTGTGCACCTATGGCCTAAGAGACCTGTGGCAGACCGGGAGTGAAGGGAAAATTAATCCTTACAAAATTAATACTGTTGTGCGCCTATGGCAGGCAGGGGGTGCAGGGAAAAATTGAATAATCCTGAAAAAAATAAATGCTGATGATGTGTGCCTATGGCAGGCACTGGGTGCATGGAAAAATTAAATAATCCTTAAAAAAATTAATGCTAGCTAGTGTGGGCCTACGGCCTAAGAGACCTATGGAAGGCAGGGATGCAGGGAAGAATTAAATAATCCTTAAAAAATGAATGGTGGTAATGTGTGCCCATGGCAGGCAGGGGGTGCAGGGGAATATTGAATAATCCTTAAATAATTAATGCTAGAGTGCGCCTATGGCCTAAGAGACCAATGGCAGGGGTGCAAGGGAGAATGAAATAATCCTTTAAAAAAATTAACGCCGGTGATGTGCGCCTATGGCTGGCAAGGGGTGCAGGGGAACATGGAATAATCCTTAAAAAATTAATGCTGTGTGCACCTATGTCCTAAGAGACCTATGTCAGGCAGGGGGTGCAAGAAAAATCAAATAATGTTTAAAAAAGTAATTGTTGATGTCTCACTATGGACTATGAAAAATCCTTTGGGAGGCAAGGAGTTGCAGGGGAAAATGGAACAAAATGCATATAATATTATATAAACACTGTACATATATACTACAAACATCCTCAACCACATTAAACTGATTTCAAGGGAAGGAAGTAAAAAAAAATGAACAAAAAACAAAAGGCCTCCTCTATCAATATTTCTTGAAAATGTTTTTGGAAACTGGAAAGAACTGATTTAACACACTGGCTGGCTACAGAAAATGCCCACCAAACAAGGAGGCATGGTAAACAAAGAAGAAAACACTACCATTAAGTCAGCTATAAAAAGAATTTCAACAGCACACATCCTCCTACGGCATCAAAATATTACCCCACCAAAATACACTTTTTGCAGGAAAGAAATGTGGACCACCAAAAAAGCACATTATGCATTTAAATGCCATCCTTAAAACATAGATGTTTTAAAACAACATATACCACAGAAACAGTTGTTTCATTGCCCAATGCCTAATAGTGCAGGCTGGCTGGATGGTCTGTGGGCAGACTAGACCGAATGGTAAAATAAATTAATAGTGCAAATTTCGCAAAGATGGAAAAAGGTACTTAACTGAGCAGCTTTTTTCTCTTGTAAAAGCTAAAAAATTGACTGCAAAAAAATAGGCCCATACGCAAATCCAGACCAGCCACCACATCCACAATCAAATTTACAAATTGAATAAAAGGTACAAATATATACTGGTGCATGCCCTCTGTCAAACATCCTTATCCAAAAGTTTTTAACTTACTTTTTGTGATGTCATTAAACAAAGTCCTTAAAATCCAATAGTATATGCAGCAAGAATGCAGACAAAGAAAGTGATCCTTTCACCTTGAAATCCCGATGAAAAGTGGCCATCAGATTGACAAAGTACTGGGAGGAGCGTTCTGGACAGGAAGTGTATGTTGGAGTCTCTGTGGCATTTCCTTCCTGTTGATAAAAAAGTCAAATAGTAAAATAATAAAAAAAATGCTTTTTGCACTCAAGTTTCAAGTTTAATTTATTTGATTTAGTTCTCTGCTGAGAACAGCAAATTTTAAAACAGAACGTTTGTTATAACAATATAAGTAAAAAACATTCAATACAGATTTAAAAACGACTTTAAGAATTTAAACAGGTTATGACACACAAATTCATCAGGGGGGGATTTAAAAAGCGAAATCAAACTCTGTACAGATGAGCTGTTGTATCTAAATTGGACTGCTTTTAAGTAGCGCCTTCTAGCCTCGACCAGTTTCAAGTTCGGGCATATCGACAGTACGTGCTTCAGATCTTGCACTCCACCATTGCAAAGATCGCAGATACTGGTTGCATTTTCCTTTTTAGTCCATTTAAAAGTAAGTGAATTAAAAGGGAGTAACCCAAGCCGCATTAAAATTATACAACGCCGAATTCCATGCCTTAAGGAGAAACGAATATATTGTTGAACCTGTTTGTATTCGATTGATTCTGCATAGAGTTCATAATGATGCAGTTTAGAACAGTGCTGAGTATCCAGTTCAAAGCTGATCCTCGGCATCAAATGTTTCAGGAAGAGCTTCAATTGGGCGGGAGTCCATGTTTTCAATAGTGTAGTTGTGCATTTTGATAATTTGAAAGCAATAATCAAATTCCGACTAAAAATGTATTTAGTAGATTTGGGCTCAAATGTCTCCGTTTTTAGTAGAAATTTTAGGGTGCCTTGATCTGCATGAAGAAGATTGTAAGCCCATCTTAATATGTTGGTAATGGCTCTGGCAAAGGAGCTGACTAGAGAAAATTCCAAACACAGTGCTTGTGCCGGGACAGCTTGGTGGACCTTAGCCAATTTGCGGAGAATTTTCCCTTCTTTAGTTTGAATTAGATGCCACTGGGTAATTGGAATGTATTCCAGAGCATAAGATAGGATAGGGGGGATCTTAGAGCTGTAAACCTGTAAGAAAGAAGAGAAGTGCCTTTGGCCGGAAGAAGAATATAATCGTAAGAGCGCCCCCTCGTGAATATCTGCTTTACGATTCAAATGCTGCAGGTGAGGAGAGTTTGATAAAGTTTGGGTGACTATTAGCCCCAGGTAGGTATATTCTTGTACCACTTCTATAGTTTCTCCACCCAATGTCAAGTTGTATTTTGTGTAACGGTTTTTCCCTCTCAATGGGACTACTTTCGTTTTTGTTATATTTGGAACCAAGAAGTTTTCTTTTGTGTATTTTGTTAGGATGTCTAGGTTCCTTTCTAATCCAAATGGGGTAAGGTCGAAAATGACCACGTCGTCGGCGTACATCATTATATGTATGTTACATGATGCAATCTTTGGAGGGAAATTGTCAACCTGCAGAAAACTATCCGGGAGGTCACTAAGGTATAATGAGAAAAGTAAGGGAGCAGTAGGCAACCTTGCCTAAGGCCATTTAGTGTGGCTATTGGGCGAGTTAATCCTTTTTCTTTTCCCATTTGTACCTGGCACCAAGTTTCTGAGTGTAGTGAAATGATTAAGTGAAGAAGAGTTTCCGGGATTCCCTGATTTCTGAGTTTGTTCCAGAGTGTTGGTCTGTCCACTCTGTCGAACGCTGTTGAGAAATCGATAAAGACGGCATAAACGACCTGAGATTTTAAGATCACATATTTGTCGATAATTGTCTGTAATACTGCTATGTTATCTGTTACCAAGTGTTTCTGTCTGAACCCGGCCTGATTAAAAGGGATCACTCCGAGAGAAAAGGCCCAGTCTTTGAGATGATCCAAGACACTTGCTGCAAAAATCTTCCCAGTTGCATCCAACAATGCAATCTGTCGATAATTGCCTGGTTGCAGCCAAGATCCTTTCTTGTGGATTGGAATCACAATGCTCCCCCTCCAGGATTTAGGGATTAACCCAGTAGAGTAGCAGTGAGAATATAGTGGTGCTAAAAGTTTACTCCATTCCTCGGGATTGCTTTGTAATACCTTTATTGGGATTTGGTCCAGACCCATCGCGGCGAACGATCTTGCTCTCTTTATATAATACTCTATTTGGCGGGCCACAGGAGGAGAACTATTTTGATTGTCTTCCCGCTGCATACTTGGTGGTTGACTCAATTTTTCTTGATTCCAATTAGATTTATATAAGTTGCGTAAATATATTTCCCATTCGGTCGGGGGAACTGGTGAAGCTTGCAAGGATTTCTTAGTTCCTATTTGTTTAGCTATTATGCTCCAATACTCTCGAGTATTATTTTGTTTTGCTGCAATTTGAATTTCGACCCAGTTTTTATCCTGTTGCAATTTTCGAATTTTTTCTTTTTCCCTCCTCCGACATTTTTTTAAATGTTTAATTTCCTGACCTCTTGTTTCAGAAAATTGTAAAAATTGCAGACAAATTAATTTATTCAACACAGTAACTCTTGTATCCGGATTCTTTCTTATGTGAGATTTTATCCCAAAGTCCTGCTGTTTTATAGATGCCTGTAGAACTTGCATAATTTTAATAAGCACTAGTTCGAAATTTTCTATTGGGTCCGAGGAGTACGTGAGTTGTAATACTTTTGCGTTGTCAATTAAGTAGTTAATTTTATTAAAGGTGGGGGGTGCTTATGATGATCGCCCTTGGGCCTGGTTCATAAGGACAGAACTTTGTAGATGCACAATGATCCCCGCAGAAGTGCGTTGCAATATTATTTCGGTTTCAAGTCTTAGTGTTGCATGGTCACTTCCCTGTTGGAATTTAGTACTTAATGTTACAGCTGTACCGAACAGATCTTGACTGCAGATCATGTAGTCTAAAATAGAATAAGTGAGGATGCCTTTTCTAGTGAAGGATGCTGGTATATCTCTGTCAGTACGTCCATTTAAGATGACACCATTTATTGTGGGGAGAGAAGATAATAGGATTTTCCCTCGTTTATCTGCCTTGATCCCAAGGGGGAACAATGGCGTAGGAATTGATAGAGCTTCTACTTGTTCTTCATATTCCCATTTTTCTAGGAGATCATTAGATGTTTTCCCGTTGAAATCTCCTAAAAGGAAAACTGGAGGGAATCCTCTTTCTTCCACCACCTTTTCTACTTCTTCAAAAGCTTTTACCAAAAGGTCGTCTTTCAAAGGACCTGGTGGAATGTAAGCATTAAAGATTATTAGGTCTGTTGGAGAGTCCTTGGTGACATGCCAGCTTTTAACCTTTAGGCATTGGATAGTTTTTTGATGCATGGGGATCACTTCCTGATCCCAGAAGTAGTCCTCATGAAGCAAGATGGCTAATCCTCCTTTGGTGTGGCCCCGAGTCACTGGTTCTGCCACTTTGTCATAAACAAAATAGTCGTTTAGATCGAAGGGCTTTGTTGCCCAGGTTTCTTGAAGTGAGACCAGCGCCGGGGAATCCTCCGTAATTAACGTCAATTTCTCTTTGTTTTTTCCTGCTATGTTCCAGGATACGATGGACAACCTACTGTTAAAAAGGGAGTTTGGTTTCCTTTCCCTGTTTGTGGCTATTTAAGGACTCCGGTATCCAAGACCACTGTTGTTCCTTTGGGAAGCTCTCCTGCTTAAAATTGTTGTTGTTCCAAATCACTCTCTCTCCATTCTCTATCGAAATGGTAAGATTTTCGTAAAGTTTTTATTAGGGATACCGACAGAGTTTTTGATGTTACTGATTTTGTCATCGCAAGATATACTATTTTTTTCCCCTTTATTTGAATGCCTTTATTATTTGCTGCGGCGACGTCGTATCCATTTTTATAAAGAATCTCACATTCATTTAGAATTATTGTTGGAATGACACACGACCTAAATTCCACAATGGCCACCGTACTTTTAGACTTTGACGGGAACGCCACTAGTTTTATTTCTGAACTACTTAGAGACTGTAATTGACGGATCTTGCGTGTTAGATTCACTATCCTCCCTCAATTTAATGGGTTGTTTCCTGAGGGAAATAAGTCAGAGAATTCCAAGGTGCATGATTGATTCCGCTGTACCTGGGGATTTGATGCCCCCAAAGTCTGTTCTTTATTTTGGGCATGAAGTTCTGCTGATTGCTCAGTAGCACACCCAGGCATAGAGAATTTTGGAGCAGAAGGATTTAGTTGTTTTAGTTTTACTTCCTCCTTGTGATCTTGGTCGCTATGACCGATCTCATGTGCTCTTATTGCTGATCTTGGAGATTGTGTCTTTACTGGGATCTTACAATCATGAGATGTGTGCCTCGGAAATTTTATCTTCTGAGCTTTCTTTTTCGTGAATCTTCTTCTAGCTCTTTTCTTGGTCAGTTGCCGCTGGTCTCTTTTTCCCTTTAAGGTATCCTGCTTTACTGGGTCCGAAAGGTCAGTTGTTAAAGATTCGCCCTTTGCTGTTGCCATTATGCTTGTTTCTTTGTCTGGAGTTGGCAGTTGGACCTTAGAACCGCATTGGTAGAAGATTGGATAGTAAGGAATTCCTTTGTTTCGGACTTTTTCCGTGTTTGGATCTTTGAATAGCTTTTTTAAGGAGAAAATGTTTCCATTATCCATTTTTTTACTCTTTCTTTTTTTTGAGTTCCAGTTAGTTTGGGTCGCCATTTCTTTCTTTTGTGAGGAAGGCGTTTCTATTAGTTGGTTATCTTTTGGAATATCTGAATTTCCTACCGCCTCTCCTTTGCTTTTAAAAGATCAGACTTTCCGGTCCTTTTGCTGATGTTTCTTTTTCTTATTAACTAAGTATTGGAGCATTCCTATTTGTGTATCCAGCATCTGATCGGAATTTTCCATTATATTCCCTAAGAGATGTAACACAGACTCCAAGATTTTTTGAAGGGTCAGTAATGGGTCGGAGACTGAGGTTTGGCCATTAGATGATAGCATGTTGATTTAAAATGGAAGTTCCGAAAGATGAGAATAATTTACTTCTGGGTCGGATGTTCTCTGCGGAGTACTGATCCAGCGGGTTACTAGCAACAAGCATTCATACACTAAATACTCACCTGGGCCCATTCATTCACACTAACTAGTAATCACCGCTGGTGGGAGTCAGTTCTACTCTTTATCAAAATCCCTGCTACCAATTACCTTTTCTGATTGAAGAGTAATGACTTACCAATGGACCTTTGATAACTGGGTTTGATATGAGATCATACAAAACATATTTAATTAAACACCTGAAATAACCACTGACTCAGGAAGTTTTAAAACGTTTATCTAAAATATTTAGCAGAGTAAAATACAAGCCACATGGCACTTAATCGCATATCAAGGAGGAAGCACACTATATAGTTACCTATTAATCACAAATGACGGTCTCTCAGAAAGGAGAAGATAGAGACAGCAGTACAAACTAAAGATTTACGCATTTATAGTTACCTAATGGTGTGAAAACCAAACCCCTTGGCCAAGGAGTTGGAAAGAGGGTCCCCAAGATAGGCGTGGCCTGAGGCATCAAGATGGCGGTCGCACTCTAAGAGTGCTATGGACCCCCTCCGTCATCCGCCTTGCATCCGCTGCCGACAGCTGCCACAATCTACCCTTACCTGCCCGCAGAGCTTCCCTGAACTCTCCGCTTTGCCCCGGTCCCCTCAGAGGGTGGATCGGAGCTCTGGTTCCCGCTGAACGTCTCCTCTTTGGCGGCGGCCTGGAGATGGCGGATCCGCTGGCGCTCCAGCCCGAGGCCTGATACCCCTCCAGCCTGCCTGACTCCCCCCAGCTGCATCGCGGCGGTGGCGGGACCGGAGCCCATCTGCACGCCCCCGAGGTCAGTGGCGGGGTAGTGGAAGGCCCTCGGGGCCGGAGTCTTTCCCGGACGCGCCGGCACCAGAATCCGCGTGGAGCGCCGTGAGGGCGGAGCTGGGGTGAGGCGGCTGCCGCGTCCTAGGCCGGACCGGGCCGGGGCCTCGACTGAACTCCTGTGCGGACTGGGTGCACCGGGGGACTGGTCCGGATTGCGTCCCCGCCCCTGACAGCTGATTGCGGCCGCCATTGCTGGGCGGCGGCATTGAGACCAAGACCCTCCTCTGGCTCGTCCACGTGTCTCCCCCCGGCCTGGTGTTCGGCTGCCTTCACGGGTGAGCCGGTGGGAGGACACCCCGGATCCTTTCATCGGGCCAACGATACAAACTGGCAGCCCTGGAGGGGGGCGCGGCATCTGACTCACCGGTGTCGCCTGAGAGCTGTGGGCCTCTGGGGGCCTCCCCCAGACTCGGGCGCCTGCTGCCTTGCACCGGCGTGGGTGCTGCGGCCTCGCTTCTGACGTCGGGGGGGACCTAGGGGCCATCGCTGCATCGGTGAGTGGGGGACTGGGGTTGGGGATCGGCCATCTCATCGGGTGGCGGTGCGGAGGGGTACCCTAGTGCCCCTGCCCCCCCTCCCCATCGATCTTTAAGCCCCCCCCCTTCCTTGAGGCACTGGGCGTGTTCCTGTTACCTGCTGCCTTAGAGGGGGACGCTGCGGCTGATGCACCTGATGTCGCAGGGGAGTTGTGGGCCCCCAACAACGTAGTCTCTGGTGGGGTCGCCCCTGGTGTAGAAGCTGGGGCGCCCCTGAACTATACCCACCCATTCTTGCAGCCCTACGGGAGTACGCCGGCTCCACTGCTGGTGCCGGGGCGGTTGACCCTGAGGCGGGCGAGACTCTCTTGTGGCCCCCACTGTCGGTGCACCGGGGACCCAGGAAGGGGCTGGGGATTGGCCATCAGGTCGGAGTGCGGCGCAGAGGGGTACCACCAGTGCCTCCGCCCCCCCACCCCCTGGCTGTTCTAATCTCCCCCTCTGCTCACCACGCTCCACGTCGAGGGCTCTTTGTCTGGAGGTGCCGGCCTGGGGGCGACCGATCCGGGTCGGTGGCAGAATCCGCCACAGCGTACAGATCCTTAATAGCCCCTGTCTGACTCCACCTATTCTCCTGCAGGACAAAAGGTCTGTGTTGTCGCCCTGTCACTGTCGTTTGGCCTGGCCTAACCTCCCTCTGCTGGAACGCTCCTTGTGGATCCGCTGGTGACCTCGAGGTTTTTCACAACGGACCTACAGGGGTGGACTTGAGCGCCCGGGTCTGAGTATCGACGATCTGGGTGCCCGGGGGCCCCCCTCGCCTTCCTCTTTGGGATTAAGATCCATCCCCTGCCCAGGCGATAGCCGGACCCCTTCCTTGGTGGCGATGGGCCGGACTCGCACCTTGCAGAACCCTGCCCCTCCGACCCAGACCAAAATGGACCAATTCACCACGTCGGACCGTGGTCCTGTGGGTGAGTCGCCTGAGGCTCCAGTCCCCACTGGGGGCGACCTCTCCACCATCCTCCAGGCGGTCGGCGCTTCACAGGCCTCCGTGGAAAACAAGATTGGTGAGGTGAGGGTGGACATGGCCCTTATTCGCCAGGACTTACGTAACTCCACGGCGCGAATTACGGAAGCAGAATCCAGAATCTCCACGAATGAAAATGACATTGGCCAACTTAAGACCCATGTGGCTCGCCTCCAGTCCCAGACCTCAGAACTCCACCGGCGAGCCGAAGACGCCGAAAATAGGTCACGGAGAAATAATCTACGCCTTGTGGGATTTTCCGAGGGGATTGAACAAGGTCAGGCGGATGTGTTCGTGGAGAATTGGGTGCGGTCTTGGATGCCCAAAGAGTCCCTCTCGCCCTGGTTTGCCATCGAACGTGCGCACCGCTCCCTGGCCCCCAGGCCTCCACCCGGGGCTCCCGCCCGTCCCATTATCCTGAGGGTCCTCAATTTCCGGGACAGAGATGCCATCCTCAGGGAAGCTAGGGCACAGGGTCCACTGACGTTCCAGAATACCAAGATCATGGTCTTCCCGGACTACACCAGGGAGGTGCAGGCCCAACGTCGGACATATGACGAAGTTAAACAAAAGCTTCGCAACCTGGGTCTTCGCTACGGTCTCCTATTTCCGGCCCGGCTCAGTCGTTTTTCAGGAAAAGACATTCTTCTTTGACAGCCCTCAGGCGGCATGGTCCTGGCTCACGGAGGAGCAGCCCACCCTAGGTCGGCAGGTGCCCTTTCTTGCCTGCTGTGATCTCCCTCCGCCCCGCCCAGCCCAGCCGAAATCCCAAAGACGCCGGACCAGGTCCCGCAAAAAGGGCGATCGACGGGGGAGGCATTTCGCTCACCGGGTGCGCCGTCTCAGCGCCCTCCTTCTCGAGCGTCACCACGGAGGTCCGCCAGTCCAACTAATTCCCTGATCGACTTGAGCCAGATCATAGACCCATCGGCGACCTTGCGCCCTGCCATATCCGAATCCGACCTGTCTCGGAGCCCTGTGCTTCGGGGATCCGGAGAAGACGAAGGAACTTGAACTCTGGCCTACAGCAGGGGTTTCCCATTTCGTTTTCCGAATAGCTCCTGTACCCAAGAGAGTTAATTCCTCCCTACATTTGGGGAGATTCGTTCTCAATGCACTCACGCTCTGCAGAATGTTTTATATTTCAGCTCCTGGACTTAATTGTATCCCCTTGATGCATAATCGTTCTAAAGGTATTTGCAGCTGTTGACAAGTTTTATCCGAATCTAAGGAGGGGGTCCATCTCCGCCAAGCCTCTGTTTTGCTAAACGTTTTAGCTTAGCACCTAGACTTAGTGTGGGTTGTTGTCTTAGGTTGTTTTTGTTAGGGCGACAGATGCTTCGTCTTCAGAAGTGTAGGGTGGGGGGTGTTGGGGGCGTGGGAGGGTGGGTAGACCGTTGTCGCCCCATTGTTTATTGTTTTTAGCCGCCTACGGGCCGCCGTTCTTTGTTTTTCTTGGCAGCTATCGATGCATCTACGCCACTGACAGCAACATAAGACTTATCACACTGCACAACTTCCACCCAGAGACCCCGGCCGCAAAGCGCTGCCTCCCTTGGGACCCGGGTCCACTTGCGCCTGCGCCCCTCCTTCCGCACACTTTTCTCCACTTAGATGGCGTCGACCCTAAATAGACCCCTCCATATCCTATCATGGAACATTAACGGCCTACTAGATCGCATAAAACGCACTGCCGTCCTTCGTAGCGCCCAGCGACACATGCCCGATATCCTATTTATACAGGAAACACACCTTCTGGGTACACGATGCAACTTCCTTGCCCAGTACGGGTTTGACAGTGTCTGGCACTCTGGCTACACATGGGGATCCCGGGGGGTTGCCATACTGCTTCGGAAGGGGCTTCCTTTTACCCTGGTGCAAGCCGAGACAGACGTGCATGGTCGTTTTGTGGCCCTGACGGGTAAAGTTGAAGGCCACCCTTTTAACCTCCTGTGTGTCTACCTCCCCCCCGCCGCCTCGGCCTCTGCTCTCCGCCATCTTACACTTGTAATCTCCTCCTTCCCACAGGGACTGATGGTCATTGGAGGCGATTTCAACGCCGTTTTGCAGCCCTCCCGCGACACGTCGGGCGTTCCCTCAGCATCTCGCCTGGCCTCGGCTAGGCGCTTGTCTGACTGGTCCTCTGCCTTGGGTCTCTGCGATGCTTGGAGGGTGTGGAACCCCTGTCGAGAACAATATACCCATACCTCGGCGGCCCACCATACCCACTCTCGTATCGATCTGCTCCTGCTTCCAGCCCCAGATTGTCAACTGCTGTCCGGGGCTACTATTCTGCCCCGCGGCATCTCAGATCACTCTCCAGTTTCCCTTCATCTCGGGAACTCCCCCAATGGTACTCGTAAGGCGTGGCGAATGAACGCCTGGTTCCTGCAGGACGCCGAATTCGTTGAAGCCCTCAGGCAGGAACTGGGGCACTATTTCTCGACCAACACAGGTTCGGTCTCATCGCCGGGAACACAATGGGAGGCTGGCAAGGCCACTATAAGAGGGGCGGCTAGAGGCTTGGTCCACGCGAAACGCGCGGAACAGACCGCCCGACTTGTGCAGCTGGAGGCCCAAGCAGCACAAATGTAGGGGGCCCAGGCCTACACTGACAGCGACGACTCCGCTCGACGACTTGCACTGATCCGCGAAGAGATCAGTCGGATCTCACTGGAGTCAGCTAAGATGTTATGGCGATCCTCCGTAGCACGCGTATATGGTTGGGGAGATAAGAATGGCAAATTACTCCACAATTTAGTGTCCTACCCCAAAGCTAACCGCATTATTCCCGAGATCTGTGATGAGATCGGCGGCCATCATGTCGCCTCTCGAGCTATCGCCCAAACCTTCGCAGGCTACTGTGCTGCTCTTTACGTGGCCCGGCCGCCCGGATCCTCTCTGGCCGACTTGTTGTCCGGGACCAGGACTAAGCTGCCCTGCCTCCCCCAGAGGGTCTCTGAGACTCTGGATCTTCCGCTCACCCCGGAGGAGATACATGGGGCCATTTCACGCTTACACTCCGGCAAGATGCCAGGGCCTGACGGTTACCCCCAAGAATATTACGCAACCTTCCGTGACACTCTGGTCCCACATTTAGTGGACTTGTTTAAAACTGTAGTTGACATCGGGTCCTTCCCTCCGGAGACGGATGTGGCCACTATTGTGGTCATCCCAAAGACACAACCACCCTCCCTCGCATGCGCGGATTATCGCCCCATCTCCCTCATAAATACCGAGGTAAAAATCTTCGCCACTGCAATGGCCCAAAGACTCCGCCCCCATTTGAAGGATCTGGTCCACCCAGATCAATGCGGCTTTATGCCTGCCCGAGGTACACGACACTGCATACGCCGCCTTCACCTCGCCCTGGCACATCGGCACCTCCTCACCCCGTAACTGGCCCTGCTTTTCATCGACTTTGAAAAAGCATTCGATACGGTAGATTGGAGCTATCTGGGGGACGTGTTGGAGATGATGGGCTTCGGGCCCCAGTTTCGACGCCTTATCAGGGTCTTATACTCCAGTCCCAAGGCCAGGGTCCTCATCAACGGCGTGCTCTCGGAGACGTTCCCCATTCAAAGAGGCACCCGCCAGGGCTGCCCGCTCTCGCCGCTCTTATTTGCATTAGTAATGGAGCCACTGGCCTCCCTCATCCGGCAGGACCCCCACATCCGTGGGTGGGCGTGGGTCTCGAGCCAGATCGATAAGATCGCCCTTTACGCCGACGACGTCCTTCTTTTTCTGGCGGACCCCGAAAGCTCAGGCCCTCGATGCTTGGATGCCCTCTCTGCCTTCGAACGGGTCTCCGGCCTACGGCTCAACCCGGCAAAATCTACATTGGTTCCCTTACACCCGGCCCGGGATTGTTTCGACTGGCAAACGACCATTCCCCTGCGCAGGCAGTCGTTCAAATACTTGGGGATGTGGATCGCCCTCCTCCCAGAGCTCGAATGGGCCCTGAACATTACACCCCTGGTTGCCAAGACCAAAGCGGACCTCAAGAAATGGCAATCTCTCCCTCTCAACCCCCTAGACAGAAGTGCCCTTTTCAAAATGATGGTCCTCCCCCGCTTTCTATACATTTTACAAAACATTACCCTTCATCTCCCAGGGAGCTGGTTTCTGGAACTAGACCGTGCCCGTGGCCGGTTTTTGTGGGGGGGCGGACGGCCGCGAATGTCCTTGGCACACTGCAGCATACCTCCCTACGATGGGGGCATGGGGGTAACCAATCTCCATCTCTATTATCTGGCCACGAGGCTCATCGTGATCCATGACTGGTTTGCAGGCGGCTGGTCCGACCCAGCATACCAGGTGGAACTCCGGTCATTGGAATTCTCACGGCTCCAAGCTTACTTGTATGGGGCCCCCATACCACAAGCCCTCCCCCGTCACCCGAACGGTGCTCATGGCCTGGCGTGCAGCCTTGCGCCACACGAAATGGGACCGGAGACTCACCGGACAGACGCCCTTGTGGAGGGGTGCCTGGCTGAAGGAAGTCTCAGAGAGACGAGGTTTCTGTCAGTGGGACTGCATCGGGATCTCACTACTAGGAGACGTCTGGGTAGGGGACCACATCAGATCGTTTGCAGACTTGCAGCAACGCTATACACTCCACTCCTCCCAATTTTACAAATACTTACAGCTAAGGCATGCCCTCCGAGTACACATTCCGTCCCCCACCTCCTTCCCTGAATTTAGCCCCCTTGAGGCCCAGGTGATGATGGGGAACCTGGGCAGCGGAGGGGTATCGCGGATTTACCGCTCCCTAGTGAATAATGGCCCCCCATCCCTAGACTTGCTCCGTGCCCGCTGGGAGGGATGGTTGGGCCCCTTGGAGGAGGCGAACTGGAGAGACGCCCTTATGGCTCCCAGGATCTTGATGACCTCCTCCAAGCTGCGCCTAATCCAGCTCTACTACCTCCATACGGCCTACCTCACTCCAGCGCGTCTTTATAACGCCCGTATGCGGCCCTCCCCGTCCTGCACACGATGCAGTCACGCCCCTGCGGACTTCTACCACATGATTTGGCAATGTCCCGTCCTTGCACCATTTTGGGCGGGGGTGGAATCAGATCTCACGCAGACTCTGGGGTGGGAGGTCCCTCACGACCCATTGCGCTTGGTCCTGGGCGTGTTTAATGGTCTCGATGGCTCCCGGACCGATAGGCGTTTCCTAGGAACAGCATTGGCAGTGGCAAAGTGCGATATAGCGGCAGTCTGGTCCCAAGCTAAACCACCAACTATGCGGAAATGGAGAAGGGGGGTGGATTGGTGCGGAACTCAGGAAGAAGCCCTCTTCGAGGCCCGGGGTTGCCCCGAGCTCTTTGGCAGAATATGGGGCAAGTGGATCAACCTATGGCCCTAGGGGGCGCCTGGGCTTTGTACAGAAATGTTTATAGGCAAGTGTGGTCGTTGTACTCATTCTAAAAGTGATTTACAAGTCCCTGTCATCTTTATTTTAATGGAGTCTAGCCAAATGATGTGTTCGACTTTACTGCCTCTACTTCTTGTGATTTGTTCTTTAAATGCTAATAGACTTGATTATCAAAAAAAAAAAAAAAAAGAGGGTCCCCAAGAAAGGTTTACGCATTTATAGTTACCTAATGGTGTGAAAACCAAACCCCTTGGCCAAGGAGTTGGAAAGAGGGTCCCCAAGAAAGGATGAAGACCAAGACCTCCGGACCAGGTTCAGGACAGGATAGATGACCTCTCTACCAACGACGCCTGCGTCGTTCCCCTCTCTGACACTTCGTTCCTCCTCGTGGATTCTTCCGCGTCTCCCTCTAATACGGTCCGCCGCCCCCACCTCACGACCTCTTCGGACAGCGGTTCAGTCTGTTCTGTTCTGCAATAGCATCGGTTCTCTGCTACCGCATCTGTGTTCATCTGATCTCCTAATGGTAACTAATTAGCTAATTCTATATCTATTATACTCTTCTATGCCCATGTACCTCCCATTAATGTTTCAAATTTATGGGCCCACTAATTCTGATTGGACAGGGACAGGGGGTTGATCCTCACACCATGTCAATTTAGTTCAATTTTCTTAAGCCCATTGTTTTAGAATCCTGCCCCTCTCAATTAATACATTCGCTTTATTTCCCACCTGTTTCACAACAATTTTAATACAAAATATACACAAAATGTATCATTTCATAGGACATTTTGGTTGAACTCTGAAGGTGATCAGCGGGTCATGTCCTTGGACATCTTCCAAGCTGACTTCATCGCTTTGCTTTGTTAGTTTTCAGGTGGCATGCGCAGGTCACATGACTCTCGAGCTGCCGTTTAGCCAACCCAGGCCCACTTTACGAACTAATAGAAAATCAAAGAAGAAACATATTAAAATCAAAAATAAATGTTTTCACTGTATACCTCCTACTTCTACCCTAATCCCATTTAATTATAAATGTCTATCCCGCATTAGTAGCGTTAGAATACCACATTATTAATTGCAGCAATGCGAAAGCTTTAGCATGTGAGAACATTAAAGTGGCCATTTTAGCATACACTGCGCAGAAGCAAAAGATTCCCTCCAAGCAAAGAAAGACTTCATACCATGTGACATGGTTGACACATGCGCAGTAGAGTTCCCGCGTTTTAGCGGCCATTTTGGATTAGACAAGGATTACTTATTAGCGGAAAACACATAGGCAAGCATCTTCTAGATAAAATATGTTTGTGTTGCACATTATTAATAAAGACATTACAAGGTTTTAGTACAAATTAATTAATACTGTGAGAGAATTGCTTCCGAGCAAGTCTCATTGTGAGTCCTTGCTCCATCAATCCCCTCTCTGATGGCGTTTCTGAGCCATCAAAATTACCTACAACATATTTCAGTCACATTTTCATTTTTACACTGTCTATTCTTATCCTTTCCCTTCAGTTTCTTGTAAATTTCACTTCTCAAGTCTTCTAATTCAATCTCTTCAAATTTCCTTTTCTTGCCTCTTCCTGTCACCCTATATGTTTCCTTCTTTCTACAACATTTGCACCATATCATTATTGACAATACTGTTATTGCTATCCCTACTAAGGGTACTATTATTTGACCTATAAGTCCTTTGCCTACATTAGTAAACCAGGTACCAATTGACGCAATGCTATTTGTCAATCTTTCCCATACACTATCAACTTCCAGTTGTTTCAGTTCCTTCTCAAGTTTAGTAATATTCTTTATATATGTTCCGATTTCTGTACTTTTGTCCGGAATATATGTGCAACAATGTTTTGTTTTCAACATTTTACAGACTCCGCCCTCTTTTACTAATAATATGTCAAGAGCAAGTCGATTTTGCATAACCATAGATCTAATCGCAACCATCTCCGCATTAATCATTAGAAATCCTCCAGCAGTATCCGTTGATAAACGATCAACCACTGTAGATAATTTACATATTCTCCTTGAGTTCAGAATTACTCCCACTGAAGGTATCAATGCACCAAATATATCACTTACAATTTCTGAAAAACTAGCTCTCTTACTATGTGTTAGTTCACTATTATTTTCATTGCTCCCAGTGTTTCTTCTTACGTGGTATACTTTCGGAAAAACTATTCCAAAATAACAACTTCCATACCACCGTGCAGGTAGCCTAAAGTAAGCCTTATTCCCACACACATAATATATTCCAGGAAAAACTGAATCTGTTCCTCCTTTTAGTCCCCAACCTCCAAGAATTAAGAAATTGTGTTCACATTCACTGGTACCAATAAAAACATTGTTATATTCAGTTTTTAACCTATGAAGACAAATTTTCCCTGTCTTTACCAAAATCTAGAGCCATAGCAGCTTGAGCCTTGCCAGGTGTGTAAATACCCTCTTTCTCAGCCCAAGGTAGAAGATGAGCTTTATGCTCAGACGCTTTCTTTTGGAAATTCTGTCTTCTATCTTCAACTAAGTTTAAAAATATATTTTCTTCTTCACGTAATGAACAGGTTAGATTGCTTCTATGTGCATGTGTTATGTCTATTGACTTCATCGTTAAGAAAAATTCTCCCATAAACTGTGCATCTTGACTACTAAGCACTGGGTTCAGATTCTTTCGAATAGGAACCTCTGAAAATATCACATCTATATTTGAATAATAATACTGAAGTTTCCCTGTTCTATAAAATAAACTAGTTAGTACACTACATGATATACCATAAGTTAAAGGCAAATGATGATAGGTTAAACCTTCTGCTACTGATTCAGGTAACTTCATACAAACATAACAATCACTAACATCCATTGTATCTACGTACTGAAACAATAATTTAGTAAAGACATTTAAGCTAATATCGTTATCTGTTACAACATGATGAAAATCTGGTTCATCTTCTGCTTCTATTTCTACTCTATCACTTTTCAGGTTATCTATCCTTCCCTTGGTATCGTTATTATTCTTTTTGTCCATTATCATAAGGTAAGGAATTGCTACAATCACAACTAACCATACTATAAGCACCACTACCAGACTACATATGCATGTAGCACAGCATCTTTTACAACATTTCCATTTCGGTCTCCCAGAAACTCTGTCCTCAGCCATTTTTGATCTAGAAGATTTCTTTTCGTTCTTTTTCCCTCAAAATTTTAACGTTATCAAGGTGGTTTCACTTCTTTTTCATAAGTCAGTTCCGCACTTGTTCCTTCGTCACCACTTTCACTTGTCTCTGAACTATCCCAGTCTTCGAGAATTATATAAGTCCAATCAGGACCTTTAAACTTATTGTTCATGATTTTCAATCTTCTACTTTTTCGTTTTTCAGTCCCACTTGTTTGTCCAGATAAGCTTGTTACTTCATTTACTTGTTCTGGGTCTTCACTTCGTGTTACTATATGGTATTTCACTCTTTTAATGACACTAGACCAATGAGCACCCTTTCTGACTTTCTTGGTTTGCACTGTATCTTCACCTTCCGAGTCTTTTCCAAAAACTCCTTTATTCACATTAATGTGGGGCACAAATTGTTTGTCCTTGTTTTCAGTTTCCCACTCTATCTGCTCTTGTTCAGGTCTTATTGTTGTTTCTTCAGTTGCCTGAATGTGAGTCTCCGCTAACTGGCCCTGTTCAAGATTGACGTTTTCTTGCTTGATATTTTCATGTTCGATGTTTTCTTGATTTTCTTCTCCCTGAACGTGTTTTTCTTGTCCTAACTGGTTCTGATCAGGGCTTATTGCAGTCTGTACTTCTGCAGCCTGACCGTGTTCTTCTGAACCTATCTGTCCCTGCTCAAACTTTGTTGTTTCGTTGTCAATTTGAGCCCAATTTCCTTTCCCTATCTGGGCCTGCTCAGGTTCTCTTATAGTTTCAACCTCCCTATCCTGAGCTTGTTCTTCTTCACCTATCTGGTCCTCTCTAATTTCCTCTAATATAGCTCTGCTTCTTGTTTTGGTAAATACTTCAGGTATATCAACCACTGGTATCTAGTCCTGACTTGTGCTCGGTTGTTCTTTTTCAGCTACTCCTGAATCTATCACTTGAGATTCTTCAGCTGTACAACCTTCTGCTTCCTCAGCTATTGATGCTGACTGAGGATCTCTCTCTTCAGGAGCTGGCACCCTTTTGGTATGGCTTACGTGAATCCAATTAGGTAAACCTGCACATTTCACTGCTGTGTTTGTAACCAATATAACCTGACAAGGTTCGCCCCACCTGGGTGATAAACACGTTTCTCTGGTGTGATGCTTCACTACCACCCAATCTCCGGGGTTCAGATCATGCTCTTGTTCAAGCTGCCTGGAAACTGCGTCTTATCCAACCTGGTGAGAGACAGAACGCACTAGGTCAGCCAATGCTTTGCAATAATCTAGAACCATATCATCAGTTTTGTTCAGCAGTTTATTGCTTGTCTCATTGCTCTTCCCATGATGATTTCATGTGGACTCAATCCTGTATTTCTATCAGGAATGCTTCTGAGTTCCATTAAGACAAGAGGCAATGCATCTGGCCAATCTAATGATGTGGATGCATACATTTTTGACAATCTTGATTTTATTGTGCCATTCATTTGTTCAACCACTCCAGAAGCCTCTGGGCGGTACGCACAGTGCAATTTTTGTTCAATTTTAAATGCTTCACAGATTATTCGAATTACATCGTTATTGAAGTGACTCCCTCTATCTGATTCCAAAGTTACTGGGAAACCGAACCGTGGAATGAGTTCTCGTAATAACAATTTTGCAACTGTTATGCTGTCATTCCTCCTGGTAGGGTAAGCCTCCACCCACCTTGAAAACAGACACACTATGACAAGTACATATTTCAGTCCTTTACATGGTGGTAACTGAATGAAATCAAACTGCAATCTCACAAATGGACCTTCTGCCTTTCCAATTTTTCCCAGACCAATTACTGTTCTCCTTCCTGGATTATTCATTTGGCAAGTTAAGCACCTCTGGCAAAGACTCTCTGCTGCAGCCCTAAACTTTGGATTGTACCAATTTTGTCTGAAAAGTCTAATCATGGCATCTCTTCCTACATGTGTGTCTCCGTGATACATTCTGGCCATGTGTGAAATCAGGCAATCAGGCATGACTGGTCTGCCATCTGAATAAATCCACACATCCTCATCTGTTCTTCTGGTACACCCTATTTTCATCCAAACATCCTTTTCACTCTCTTCAGCATCGTCCTGCAATCGTCTCACATCATTCCATGTTTCAGGTGTTGAACATAGCATAAGTTGGCAGCTAATTCCCATTCTTTCGACTTTTCTGTTTACTGCCATTCTATTTCTGGCACAGTGTTGAGCGATTAGGTCTGCATATCTGTTACCGGCTACCACCCAGTCATCTCCTGACTGGTGTGCGGCACATTTCACCACTGCCAATTCTTTTGGTGATTGTATTGCCTCCAACAATTCTTTTACAAACTGCCCATTTTTGATTGGGGATCCTGAAGAAGTCATGAAATCCCTCTGCATCCACAGTTGGCCAAAATCATGCACAACCCCGTACCCATATTGACTGTCCGTAAATATGGTCACTTTTAGATTCTTCCCAATTTTGGAGGCTTTAATCAAAGCAATTAATTCAGCTACTTGTGCAGATTTGACTCCTGGTAAATAGGATGCTTCAACTATTCCAGAAAGTTCACATACAGCATAAGCTGCACTCAATTTGCCATCCTCATGCCTTAGGCATGAGCCGTCCACAAACAGCTCCCTGTCTGGGTTCTTAAGAGGCATTTCCTGTATGTCAGGACACGGCTTGGTACACAACTCTGTGACTTCCAAACAGTCATGTTCTGTATCGTCCCTAACTTCTTAACAATATGGATCTGGTAATAGTGTAGCAGGATTTACAACTGTGCACCTAGCTATGGTCACATTTTCAGCTCCTAGAATTATTCGCTCATATTTTGTCATCCGGCTAGGTGTAAGATGCTGGGTTCTAGTTCTTGTCAACAGAATCACAACTGCATGTGGGACGAACACTTTTAGAGGGTGTCCCATTACTATTGACTCACTTTGTTCAATGCTCATACAGGTAGCAGCTACTGCTTTTAAGCAGCCTGGCAATGCTGCCACCACTGGGTCTAATGTAGCAGAAAAATATGCTATAGGACGTCTGTCCAATCCATGTCTTTGTGTTAAGACTGAAAGTGCACAACTTTCTCTTTCATAGCAAAATAATATAAATTATTTTGTATAGTCAGGCATGCCCAGGGCAGGTGCCTCACACAAAGCATTTCTTAATTTTACAAATGCACTGGCACTTTCATCATCCCATTCAACTGGATCTTTTGCTTTCTTTTTGGTTAACTGAATTAAAGGCTTTGCTAGTAGTGAAAACCCTACAATCCATTGTCGACAGTATCCTACTATTCCAAGAAACATTCTCACCTCTCTGTGTTACTGGCATTTTCATTTGCTTAATTATTTTTATTCTCTCAGAGTTTATTCTTCTCTTTCCTCTCCCAATTTGATGTCCCAAATACTTAACTGCTGTTGTACAAAATTGTAACTTCTCAGGTGACACTTTGTGACCTTCCTCAGCCAAATGATCTAGTAGTACAATCGAGTCGGTGACACAATCGTCATAAGTTCTAGATGCGATTAACAAATCATCTATGTATTGTACCAAGACTGAGTTCCTAGGCATTACTACTTTTTCTAGGCACTTTTTCAGTATCTGATTAAAAATGGAGGGACTTTCTGTGTACCCCTGAGGAACACGATTCCACACATAAACGTGATTTTCAAATTTGAACGAAAACAAATACTGACTATCTGGATGCAATGGATTTGAGAAAAATGCTTGGCACAAATCAAGTACTGTAAACCATTCTGCATTCCATGGTATTTGGTATAGGATCACTGCAGGATTTGGTTCTATAGGACAACAAGGTACCACAATTTTATTAATTTTCCGCAAATCTTGAACAATCCTATATTTTCCACTAGGCTTTTTCAAACCCATGATTGGCGAATTACAAGGGCTACTTATAACTTCTTTTAATATACCTTGTTTCACCATTCTACCAATTTCCTCAGTAACTCCTGCTTTCACTTCAGCACTCATTTTATACTGTCTGGTATTTGGGAAAATTGTGCCTTCCTTTACAGTTATCTTTACTGGGTCTATATTTGCCATCAGACCTACTTCTTTTCCAGTAAAATCCCATACCTTTGAGCTCACTGTAGTTTTTAATTCTTCTGGTAATTCATCTTTGGTTATCAAGGAGAACATTTCATCTACCTCCGTACCTTGTTTGGCTATCATGAATTTGTAAACATGATCTTCATCCGGGGTCTGTATTGCAACACCATCCGGTGTGCAAAAAATAGTGCAGTTCATTTTGCACAGTAAGTCTCTGCCCAGTAAATTTACCGGACTGGAATCACATACCACAAATTGGTGCATTTCTCGGAAGTTTCCAATTCTTACTTCCATGGGTTCTGTAAGGGTTGTTCTAATCTTTCGATTGGCTACACCTACCACTTGGATAGCTTCTCCAGAGAGAGGGAGGTCTGGGATGTCTGCTGTTCTTACAGTAGAACGGGTAGCACCAGTGTCCAAAAGAAAGGTGATATCATTACCTTTTACTTTCCCTTCAACATATGGACCTGACTGATCTACCGGCAAGGATGCGCCAAGTACGCACTCCTTCTCCCCCTCTCTTAGGCACCGTCACTGATAATCATATGGATTAAAATCATCCTGTAAAAGAAACAGTGAAGTTACATATTCATTCTTACTACTTCCTCCTTGATATCCGATGTCTGTACCGTGCTTTGCTCTGCTTACATTACCCTGTATAGGGGCAGGTGGCAACTGACTCTGAGGATTTACACCCTGCTGTGAGTCATTCTGCGTCTGTGGATTTAAATTATGATTTGGGCCATTATTATTTTGAATTTTTTTACATTCATTCTTCCAATGTCCCAACTTTCCGCATCCATGACAAGAAAATTTCTTTTTAGCCTCTTCTCTACTCTTTCGTCCTCTTACCTTTCCACCATTTCCTGTGTCACCATTCGATCCAGATTCTTTTCCCTGACTTTCTGTTGGATTATCTAAATTAATTCCCTGTCGCTCAGCCATTTTCACTTGAGCCCACATCACTTTTTCTTGTAGTTTCTTGTGCCTATCCTCAATGTCATCTCCACAATATTTAGCATATTTCAAAATCTCATCGATAGGCTTTCCCTGCCAACATAACATATGTTGCTTAATCATCTGACAAATCTCTGGTTTTAGACCATAAACAAATCGATAGACAAACTGACTCATATTTTTGTCTCCAATATCTTCAAAACCGCTATACTGTTTGAATACCTGTAATAAACGTTCATAGTAGGCATGTACCGATTCATTTGCTTCTTGGGTTGTTCTGTCTATTTTCACCCAATCTGTTTCTTTTGATGGTATTTTCCCTTTCAAATAAGTTATTACCTGGTGATACTTTTTCATCACATCATTTGATGGGGCACCTGTCTTTGGATCCCTAGGATACTCTTCACTAGGCCAGTCGATTGTAATTTTACAGTCTGTCCATAAATCGGCAGGTACCACTATGTCAAACAAACCGTCTAGGTCCTTTAACAAAACCTTTGAAACCTTCACAAACCTCTCAACCTGCTTGTACCATTCAATTGGTTTTTCTCTTAATTTTGGAAAATCATTTGTAAAGGACAAAATGTCTTGCCTACTCCATGGGACATGGACATAGCCTCCTCCTGGAACCTCTCGCATTGGATACATCTGTTCCACCTTTCCTGTTTCCTTCAATAAATATTCAGATGTCATTCTATTCGAACGTGCTTCTTCCTTTTTCTTTGTCCATCTAGTTTTCCATCTATCCAATTCTCCCCATTTCTGTAAGACTGTCATTAATTCTTTAATTTGTAATTTTCTACCAGATGTATTCATATTTTCTAAGTCTTTGTCAGTAAATTCTGCTCTATATGGTCTCTGCAACACTTTTGACTTCCTTATTTCAATTCCCATCTCTGAGGCCAAATCCGTTAACTTTTCATGGAATATTTTTGCATTTCTGGTTATGCTCCTACATACGAACAATAGTTCTTCACTGTAGGTATTTAAACGATCTACTCCTACGTTGCCTGCTATCATTTCTTCTAACTCGACTTTTAATTTATAAATGTCCAAGATCTTTGGGGGTGAACTCTGTCTGTCTATTCCTTGTGCCCATCTTTCTAAGTCTTCTGGAGTTACTACTGTTGCACTTTTAGTTCCTGAAGATGTTATTATATTTACATCCTTTGAGCAACCAGGTGTGGTTCTTCTGCGGTGCTATTTGCAGATTCTCGAATAGGCAAATCCATTAGTGAAATCATAGATTCACAGTCACTGATATGATCATCAATTATTACAGCTTCATGTTTAGGAATATCCATAGGTGTAGTCATAGCTAGAGGCTTCGGGCAATTTACTTTGTCTCCGTATAAAGGGACCACGGGACCAATGGTTGCAGGTATCGTCAGAGATTCAGGATGTACATTCAAATGTGTTATTTTCTGTATTAATTCTGCTCTGTTTCTGTCTAAAGCCTCTTTTTCCTTATCCTGAAGTACTCTATTAACTGGTGGATTATGCAGTACTCGAGGTACTAACGGTGTTCTCAAAACAGGTGCACTTGGGGAACCCCCACCCAACTCTTCCTGGTATGGTGGAGGGTTCTTTAATATTTCTTCCATGAATTCATCTTTGGATTCTCCAAACCCTGTCAGGTGTTTAGTCTTTTCTTTGCATTTGCTCCCTAGCTGCTCATCAGCCATAAATACTGGATACAAACCTTCACTAATCATCGCTCGTCTCCACTGTTTCATCTGACTTTCTCTTGTCCCATTCTGGTATCTAGGGAAAAATCCCCTATAGCCCCTATTGCTCCTGGGTCGATCACGTTCAAATGCTTCTGTCTCCCATTCTTCTAGGGCTTCGTACTGCGTTAATCTTGGTCTGGGTTCTAATTCATTCATTCTCATTCTTAAATTTTGAAGAATTCTCCCATTGAAAGCACCATTCTCTGGGAAAGCTAATACTCCGTCATCTTTTGTATATTCTATCCAATTTTCTAACCATACACAAGTATGATAACCCCTCTCCATCATCATGAATGAGGTGGGCGTTTTTGCTGGTGGAATGAGAATTCTTTCCCTAGTTTTGATTGGCTTATCCTTCTTAAAATAATTTTTAATCTTTTGTAAGAATGACAATTTTCTTTTTTCTCCGTACATTTTGGGTAAATATCTATGTATTGAATTATATTCTGCAAAACCTAAAAATCTCCTGTCTGGACGTGTTCCTATCAAAGTCGGATCGTGTTTCCACATACAATCTCCACTGTCCACTAATTATTTCAGCTTCTATTCTGACAACTAATCAAATTCCAGCTAACAATTGTCTCGGAACCAATGCTAGTGCAGTTGTTCTGTGACGTTTATTCACTCTATCTGACAACCCCTCCTTTACAATCTGCGCTTCTCTGTCCCTCGCTCTGCCGACCAATCCCAGCGTGGCACCTGTGTCATCAGTATTACTCCTGACTACTGACCCCTCCTTTACAAGACTCGTTCCACACCCGCTATTTCAACCAATCTCAGCGCGGCGCTTGTGACGTCAGCTTCTACTCCGGCAGCTGACCCTCCCTTTACAAAAATCGTACGCAAACTTTAATTCTTCAACATTTTTCATTAAAATTCAGTAACAACATAAAACATTCGCTATCTTGTCAGTTTCCCTAAATTAAAGGATAGATTTTCTCACACTTAGTAAAACCTTTCCGTTTACTAGACATGCACTACGAGTAAAAAACCCGTCCGTTTACTCTTCACGTAAGCTTCAGAAATACCTGCTACTCCTTCAATGTTACCCTTTCTAGGTGATATAACATCAAAATTTCACCAGCGTATTCTTTTGCTGTCACTCATACACACACAGAGTCCCTAACAAGTACTGATAGCCCTGCTTAACTTTTCAGTACTAAATCTGCCTGACAGATAACCTCACTGCAGTATGGTTTCCACTTACCATCCGCTATTCAATTTCCCCGGGGATTTCTAGACAACATAAAACAAAACTTTTAAAACGGATTTTAGATCATAAAAATAAAATTCTTATTACCCAGTTAACAAAGTATAACCATCCTCTGATAGCCAGAAAACTGATCCAGCGGGTTACTCGCAACAAGCATTCATACACTAAATACTCACCTGGGCCCATTCATTCACACTAACTAGTAATCACCGCTGGTGGGAGTCAGTTGTACTCTTTATCAAAATCCCTGCTACCAATTACCTTTTCTGATTGAAGAGTAATGACTTACCAATGGACCTTTGATAACTGGGTTTGATATGAGATCATACAAAACATATTTCATTAAACACCTGAAATAACCACTGACTCAGAAAGTTTTAAAACATTTATCTAAAATATTTAGCAGAGTAAAATACAAGCCACATGGCACTTAATCGCATATCAAGGAGGAAGCACACTATATAGTCACCTATTAATCACAAATGACGGTCCCTCAGAAAGGAGAAGATAGAGACAGCAGTACAAACTAAAGATTTACGCATTTATAGTTACCTAATGGTGTGAAAACCAAACCCCTTGGCCAAGGAGTTGGAAAGAGGGTCCCCAAGAAAGGATGAAGACCAAGACCTCCGGACCAGGTTCAGGACAGGATAGATGACCTCTCTGCCAACGACGCCTGCGTCATTCCCCTCTCTGACACTTCGTTCCTCCTCGTGGATTCTTCTGTGTCTCCCTCTAATACGGTCCGCCGCCCCCACCTCACGACCTCTTCGGACAGCGGTTCAGTCTGTTCTGTTCTGCAATAGCATCGGTTCTCTGCTACCGCATCTATGTTCATCTGCTCTCCTAATGCTAACTAATTAGGTAATTCTATATCTATTATACTCTTCTATGCCCATGTACCTCCCATTAATGTTTCAAATTTATGGGCCCACTAATTCTGATTGGACAGGGACAGGGGGATGATCCTCACACCATGTCAATTTAGTTCAATTTTCTTAAGCCCATTGTTTTAGAATCCCGCCCCTCTCAATTAATACATTCGCTTTATTTCCCACCCGTTTCACAACAATTTTAATACAAAATATATACAAAATGTATCATTTCATAGGACATTTTGGTTGAACTCTGAAGGTGATCAGCGGGTCATGTCCTTGGACATCTTCCAAGTTGACTTCATCGCTTTGCTTTGTTAGTTTTCAGGGCGCATGCGCAGGTCACATTACTCTCGAGCTGCCATTTAGCCAACCCAGGCCCACTTTACGAACTAATAGAAAATCAAAGAAGAAACATATTAAAATCAAAAATAAATGTTTTCACTGTATACCTCCTACTTCTACCCTAATCCCATTTAATTATAAATGTCTATCCCGCATTAGTAGCGTTAGAATACCACATTATTAATTGCAGCAATGCGAAAGCTTTAGCATGTGAGAACATAAAGCGGCCATTTTAGCATACACTGCGCAGAAGCAAAAGATTCCCTCCAAGCAAAGAAAGACGTCATACCATGTGACATGGTTGACACATGCGCAGTAGAGTTCCCGCGTTTTAGTGGCCATTTTGGATTAGGCAAGGATTACTTATTAGCGGAAAACACATAGGCAAGCATCTTCTAGATAAAATATGTTTGTGTTGCACATTATTAATAAAGACATTTTAAGGTTTTAGTACAAATGAATTAATACTGTGAGAGAATTGCTTCCGACCAAGTCTCATTGTGAGTCCTTGCTACATCAGTACTATTTAAAGGTGCCGGGGGTTCTGCTGCTATTTGATCGGCCCCCTGAAATAGTGTTTCGTTAATTTTTATATCCGGTAAAGTAAAATCTGTTTCGGAGATTTGTCGAGTCTTATGATCGTTTGGACTAAGAGATGGATCAGCGCACCCTTGGCACTCTTCGTCTTTCTTAGATGTTGAGGTTGTAATATCATTTAACAACATTCCGTCGCAGGCTTTGGCGTTTTGTATGGAAGAATTGTTGTTCTCCACTTTGTCTGAACCTTTGTCCTGGGCTTTGCCCCGGTCAATTTGTGCAATTTGAGCGGACCCTTGATCAAATTTTGCAGATTTTGTGAAGAATTTTGAGATTTCAGCGTTCCCAGACATGAGTCCGATGTGGGCTGCTTTGCCTGGATAATTTTGTGATGTCTGCTCAGTGCCCAGTCTTTTCATATGGATCGCACGTGAACAAACTTTTTTATAAGCCATTGGGAGGAGAGTGACAAAAGACAGATAATAGAGCTACTGGTTAGATTGTATTTTTGCTTAAGTTTTCACTTATCGCCAAATTACCAAATTATAGTCAAAGATAGCCTGTTGTGGAGCGTTCTGTCTTAACTGGAAATGATTAATAGGCAGCAGAGTACAGACACTTGAGTGACACTTGAGAGAGGCTACCAGTAACAGGCTCTTGATGGCATCTCCCTTCCATTGAGATTTACCCAAATATCATTATGACCCCCCCCCTTTACTCCCGGTCTGACCTCTCTCTACCTCCAAGTACGCTGGTAGGGCAGGATCAGGTGTTAGAGTTTGGAAGAAGAGGGGAGAAAAAGGAGAAAGATACTGGGGGCTAGGGAGACAAAGTGGTTTACCTCCGCTTCCACTTTGGATCTCTGTGGCTCATTGAAAGTCCTCCGTATCTGGCACCTGCTACTAGCCCCTGTTGCACTCTGCGGGTGACTCTCTTTAATTACTCCTTCTTCTATGTAGACAGTTTTGGTGGAGTTTGATGAAGAGGTTTAACCGAAGTAGTGAGTGGGGCTCGAGAGGCAGGCGCAGGCTGCACCTGGAGCGAACCGGAACGCCTCCGCGCCTACCTGGGCACGTTCACTCCTCCGCCACTATTGGCGTTAGCACTCGCTGATCGCCGGCAATATTGTATAATATTCTTTTCGTGTTGGTGGCTGAGGTTACTAGATTTATGAGGGCTGCGGAGCTGCTGGATCCAAAGGTACTCAAAGACTAAATTCTTCGCCCGCCTTCCGAATTGTCTCTCCGCTCGTAGCTTTCAGCTCTCCGCACCCTCCCGCTGCAGTACGCACAGCACCAGAGCCGCATACGCTGCCAGAGCGACCGGAACGACCACGCCACAATGGAGGAGAGCAGGGCTGCGGGACTACGGGACTGCGGGGCTGCTGGTACTGCGGGGCTCTGGGCTCTTGTTGGTAGTAGTGGCTCTCTTGACTTGCTCCTCTCTCACCCCGCATTGGCCACCGGCAACCGAAGGTTCACCGACTCGCAACCTGCGCCAGCCCGCCGCCGACCGCCCTCGTGAGATCGGGCGATCTCCACGGCTCTGAGCTCCGGCACCGCGCCTCGGTCCCTCGGTGTCTCTTGCTCGCCGGAGGACCAGTAGGCGGTAGGCGGTGCAGGCCAGCACAGCAAGCACTCGGCGGGTAGCGGGAGACGGCGGGAAGGCGATCGGCGTCCCCGCTCGCCACCAGGCACCGTGCCGTCTCGAAATGCACGGGGACCTGGAAATGCACAGAGACCTGGAAAACCTGGGTCCTGGAACAGGTACAATTGCAGCGTTTCTCAGTCTGAATTGTCCAACGATTGCCAAGATTAGGCACAGGACAAAATGTTCAACTTAGGTTCAGCTTTTTGCACTAAGAACCTACCTAAACCATCCATTTGAGTAGAATATTAACTCGAAAAGTTAATTTTCAAGTTGATTTAGCTGCTTTTCGAGTAGATAATCTACTGAAGAAGAAGCCCCAACCACTTTTACAAAATGGCACTGGAAGTCTCCAGGGTGACCAGAAATGGTACCAGGGGCCACCATGGACTGGTAAATATTGCTCAAGCTCACAAGCGGAGCCTTGTGTTTGTTCCTGTGAACATCATGAGACTTAGACGGCAGAATAATTCCATCACATGCCGATTTGCGGCATTTGGCAGGAACTCCTTGTTATAAATGTAACGTGGAGTTACCAAATTCCACAAATTCTGTGAGTGGATTTATAATTCCTCTTGGGCCAACTCTTCATTTGTTGCATCCGCCCCCATCCTCCAGCAACTCACTGAACCTTCTCTTGCTTCACCTTCCCTCTTCTCTGGTCTCTCAGCGTATTCCTATTGTGGCTACCCTTCCCATCTCTTGGGCCTCTCTCTGAACCATCTATTGTGACATAATTTCACATCTCTCTTGCCTCTCAGCCTGCCCCTATTGTGGTTAATATGATTAATAGACCTTATTGAACATTAGGCATTTCTATTTCTGAATCCGAAAAACTGGATTGGCAATTAATTTCAGATATAAAGTGCATTTGCGAATGTGAAAATTCCACCAGCATTAGCACATTAATTATTAAGTATAGTTTTGTGGCCATTACTTCATAAATCCTACAGTAAACGTTGGTGAATACCAACACACTTCAAGACTGATATTCCCTAACAAATTGCAGGTAGTTTCCTATCCTTGAACTAATTGCACAGCATAGGGGACGGATTTAACTACCTGAAAATAATTTTCCTGGTTGAGAATTAAACAGAAGGAAAAGATTACTTGCAGAAATGTGTACTTGAGTTCCTTTTCAAAATGTCTGCATTGGCGCACATGGAATTTCTGCATGTGTAAATATTATACTTGTCATTATTTCTGGAAAATTACAATCTGGGTAGACTAACCAGTGTATTCCAGAGATTTTTTGATAATTCCAGAAACGGCAGAAACTTGCTGCAAATGTAGGAGAAAACGTCAGCCATTTTACCATGGGCTGTTGCGAACTGGGCCCTAAATCCTTTGATCATGTTTTCTATAGCTCATTTAAATTGGAAAAATCATTAAAAAGAAAACGAAACGGCCTCCTTATCACAAAGAGGTATGTATTTTACTATCAAACTAATCATATGCAAAGAATTTGCATAATGCTTAAACTACTTGTTAACAAAGTACTGTTATGTAAAACAAATCTTTAATCTGTGTGGCAGCCACACTATCAAACATTCCATGCTGTGTCAATCGAAAACTAAGGCTGTAGCTACAATTTCTACAATGCTCCATTCATAAGTTCGGCGCCCCTGAGCCCATCCCGGAGGAAGAGGTTTCTCATTCCACATAGGGGAGTACGGTTCATGTTTTCTTTGCTGCTTGCAAGACTGTGATGGACCTCATCCCCATGAAGGCGAGCACACATGGCCGTAGAGCTCTGCAAGTTTTGTATAACATCGTCACAGGACACGACATGAAACTGTGAATGTGCAATGAAATATTGAAAAAACATTAGCTATGCTTGAGGTGGTATTAATGCAGCATTCTCTTTTGAATTTAAACGTATACATTAAAGCAATCTATGCCATGCTGAAGCACATAAAAGAGGTCAAACCCTTTCTATAGGTATTGGGAAGCTTTGTATTACATATATCTTCTGATTTAACAATGTGTGTGGGTTCATTGACAAGAAAATAAGAAGCTGACGTCAGTCCCAGTGATCTCTAATGACAGCCGAGATGACGTTTTTTTTTTTTTTTAATCTTACTCTATGATCCAGAGGGTCTTGAGAGTCTGGTGTGCTACTGGTGAAGCCGAGGTTCTGTTGAGCACCAAACAGTGCACCGAATATCAGCCCAAAATATATGAAACGAACAGCAAGACTGATGTCTCACTTAGAAGCATCCTTCACCGAGCGCAACCTAATCTGCTTGCTGCAGCAGGGTGTACCGAGAAGCCCAGGATGGCTTAGAGCCTTGAAGGACATCATTACTCACTTCCAGGTCGACATCCGGTTCTCTGCGTGCCCTCGCGCCCGTTCTTTTAGAGACCAACAATCTCCTTCTTAATCCGAGCCGCCTTCAGGACATGCAGTGTTCTCTAGAGTTCTCCAAAGAGGTTACTCTGGCGCCAAACTGAATGAGCCTGAGAAATTGATAAATCTGCCCATTACAAATCTATTATACTCGGCGTGTCTCCATCACCGGGCGGAGAGCTGGTCCAGGCAGACCTGCCGCTTTGGAAACAGCCATGATTTAACCTCACCTTTATGCTTTTCATCTTTTTGCTCTCGCGCTCAGCCTGGAGGGTTAAGGAAATCGCACACATGCTATGCCGCGGACATGCTTGGCTTTACGCGTCGCCAGGAGCGGAGATTGGACGGATGATGCAGCAGAACCATGAGACATCATTCACCCCTAAAACGGTCTCTTGGTCTCCTCTTTTCTCTAGCAAGGCTTGTTATTGTATAGCCGTCTGTAGTGCAACACTCGCCACTTATTCGTTTTCGGTTTCTTGTCTCTCAATCTGTTTTATAAGCCCACACTGGTGGAATGAACAAGCAATAAAGATCCATTAAAAATAAAAACTCTGTTTCCTCCCAGCCGGTTCAGTGTGCTGATGGCCATAGCAGCATCTCGCTAGTCAGTCCACCCTGCTAGTTCCTCATTTGGGGGTGTCTAAACCTACATTTTTAATTCAGCTGAATTCAAGCTGCATGTAAGGGTCCTGCTTTCCTACAGAAACAAAGCCTCCATTATTCCCAGCATTAGTTGATGCTCGTGATTGGGTTGACTAAGGTAATGGGCCAATTCAACAACTCGAAAATGTTGAATCGCTCAACAGAATGTGCAGTTTCTCTTAACAATCGAGCCATTCAGACGTTTAGCTGTGAGAACAAAAGCCTAACTCTGATGTAAAAAGCAAGTCTGCTTTTACGGCACTAATACATTATTATTTAGATGCACTACACAGAAATTTACAATGTAGCCTGAGATTCTACCAGATTCCCTGCGACCTCGGGTCTCCTCTCCTTCTGACTGCTACAACTGACTAAAGCCTTGATCTAGGATACAATAACCTCGATTCTAAATACATGAATTACAGCGGGTCCTGAAGCAAAACACCCCCTGTAACTCTGGGGACAGAATAAGGACCCGTAGAGGAGGTTTGAGGGGTGATGATGACATATTGTAAGTGCAGGGCACCTCTGAACATTCTGTACAGAAAGCAATGTTGGGAGAACTGGTGATGTTTAGGAGAAGCAATCTGAGGTTTGAGGCCAAAGGACAGCTACCGGCTTCCAGTAGGGACTTTTATCAATGAGGCATTGCTCTTATCTGCCTGTCTTGCCTTGCATTGATTTTACTTAGAAAGGAAAGAACGAGACACAGCATCCTGCCCACTGTTGGGACCACCTACATGTGGTGGATGGACCACTGGGCGAATTCCTTAAAATGGTCGGTTTGAAATCTTGCTCCACAGTCTCTCTGGTCTTACTTCCAAACGGGCTGAGGATAATTCTTTGCAGGAACCGATAGATAAAAACATTATGCTCACTCTAAAAAAAGAGTTAATATGGCATCTAATGTGCGATTCCAGCTGGCATGTTTATGGTTTATTTTTAAAAATCCTTATTGACGGCCTTTAAGACTCATCTGTTGTACGTTGGACTCATCTGTTGTACGTTGAAGGTGTGAACAACTCAGCCTTATAAGAAACTGTGAAAAACAGGAATGACAACTTATTTCAGTCATTTCTTGATACACCATTAAAGTAGTTGCTTTATTAGCAATATGGACAGAGGCTGCAAGGCGGAATGTGGTTTAGGAATTGAAAGCTCAATACAACCAGGTATGACACTTTTGTAAACTTTCTTTTCTAGGCAAAAAAAAAGAAAAGCCTTTAATCCTCAATTGGAGGAGAAGAGTGAATTTAATGAGTTGCAAAAATAGTCAAGCTTTCTGTTCTGCTGCAGACAAAAAGGACATACGTCAGTATGGACACTGCCTTCTACACTTTATTCTTCACATTATTCGTTCAGTAGGCCATGTCCCAACTATCGGAGACTCTATGAGACCAACAAGGGTGCAATACTTATACAACTGCTAGGCCTAGAATAGACATCCTCCTTCTTGACTTCTGTGATCATCTGGGGGAGGGCCCTGACTGGGTCTTGCAAGTTGGTAATACAATTCAGCACTACCACACAAATTGGGTCAGATGTTCTATTGAACTCTGCTTTTGGTGTCAAACGTTGCCCAATTTTAGATCTCATACTGCAGTATCTCCATCATTCCATTCAAAATGCAGACGGTGTTTCCATTACCATGTCTCTCAGTGTTCTTGTCAACAATATATCTAAAGCAGAGGTCTTCAAACTGTGGGACACACCCCACTGGGGGGCTGTGGCTGTATTCCCAAGGCGGGTGGCAGGAGGAACAAATGCCTCAACAAGTACATGTAAATAAAGATGGCCTGGAAGTGCAACCTTGTTTATTTAGCATGTACCCGGGTTGTCTTAGTTTACATACAGCTGTTGAAGTGCTTAAAGAAAACTTTACCAGATCCGACACCATGTGACACAGAGCTCCGCAAAGCTGGGCAGACCTTGCATCAAATATGAAAGATACTAGATCCCCCAAGGCGGAGGAGCGTCGCTCCCTGCCTGCAGAGGAAAACGAAAAAGATAAACAGTTTTAGTATCATTTTATTTTTCGTCGGTAGCTGAGTATTGGGGGCGGGGCTTTGTTTATAAGTTAAGCCTGACTGCTTTTGTGCCAAGCTACCAGAGGGTTAAGCACAGGTTTATTTAGAGACTTTTGTGGATAACCCTGACAAGGATTGTGTTTTTTACTCTCATCTGATAACCCAATTTCTCAAAGGGTCGAACTTGGTTTCTGTATCCAGCCCGTGCTCATTGCAGTGGGCCTTAAATCGCACGTACGTCCCAGTCAAGAGCAACCAGGTGACTGTGGTTGGGCCTTAACGCTTTTGGGTGCTATTTTTTAAATGTAAACTTTATCTCAGGTTTCTCCTTTTAGATATTTGTCATTTTTGTGTCATTTTGTTCATTAAATTATTCTCTATTTCTATACATTGGAAGTTTTATTGTGTAGTGTTTTTGGCTTTTTAATTGTTTTGGTACTTCTGAATGCTTTACACATTTTCTAAAGTTATGCCTTTCTGCTCTGTGCCGCAGCTACCAGGGGTTGTGCTCGGGTTTAAATTACTGAAACTTTACTGGAGCTAACAAAAATAGTGATGCTATTACTCTTGATGGACTACCATACACCCCAACTAATAAACCACTTTCTTACACTCACCATGAAGCTTCAAGTGATTCCATCAATTAACATTACCAATCAACCTTTACATTTGGTGATTAATCAATTGCACACGTTTACATTTCTTTCAGGTAGCAGGCACACTTGTGAGATGGTCTGTTTCTTCTTTGACGCTCTGTCCCTTTCAGGGCTTCACAACACAGGAGAACCCCTACCCCATTAGCCCCCTCCATCACTTTGACCCAGAAGCACTTCATGGTACACATTAACTGTTCAGGTAGGGATGTGTTTTACCAAAAAGTATGGGAAACGTTTTTATAAATTTAAAAAACTATGGGTGTGTCCTGTCCTCATAGAGTCCACTTTAACCTCTATTTACATGCAAATTTCCTTTCAAGTAGCTTGAGGCGATGACAGGGAGGAGTCCAGAAAGGTCTTGTTCAGAACCAGAGTCCTGATAGTAGCCACCCCATGGGCCTTAGTAATGGGCAAGTAGAAAGAGAAAAAGAGCACCATCATTGCATAGCATCAAAGAGGTGGCCTACAAGATGGGGCCTCTATGTGGGGGCTAATTTGTTTGTTTATAAATGCACAGCAATAGCCCCAAGGAATGTTGGGAGATATTGGGTCTCATTTTTTTAGAGGTCTGTAAGAAATTGGGTTACTGGTTGAGGGGAGTGTAACTCTTCTCAAGCAGCAACCACAATTCTTCTCAGGGTGCAGTCACAAGGAAACCCTAAATTAACCTGTGCTCAACCCTCGGGGATCTTGGCACAGAGCAGTCAGGCTTCACTCAGAGACAATATGTAAAGTATTTGTGCAATACTTCAAAGAATAACACAGTGAAAACACACCACAAAATGAGTCCATGACAGAGTTAGAAACATAGGGTAATTTTTAATAAATAAAACAAGCCCATAACGACAAAAATCCAATCAGCAGAATTGAGATATTGAATTTGAAAAATTTCAGAGAAAATAGCGCCAAAAGGCATAAATCGTCAACTGTGGATATCTGGTTGCACTGAACTGAAACAAAGTCACAAGTTTAGGCTGACCGCGATGGAGCGTGGGCCGGCTCCAGGGACCCAGTTAGGCCAGCTGAATCAAAGTGCCTTAAATCCTGGTTTGCGGAGGATTGTGTGGATCTGCATCGCAGATGTGTTGCACAGCCGAGGCGATGCAGCAGTTCCGAGGTGCGGCAAGGCTGCGATGCAAGGGCCTGCCTCATTGTCGAGGTTTTAGTCAACGTGGCTTGCGATGTGAAGCCTGGTGCCACAGATTGTGGCGTGCAGTTCGGTTGATGCATCGATTCCCAAGAGCTGTGATGTGGAGTCCGTCATTGATGTTGAGGCTGCCGTCGACAAGGGATGCAATGGCCTGCACTGAAGATGCATCAACCAGCTGAGGGTCCGAAGGCAATGCAGGTTTTTACGATGGGTCCAATCCATGCAGCAGCAGAGATGCGTCAGTTCTGCTCGGGGTTGTGCCTCTCAACAGAAGAGATGCATTGGTTCCGCTGCATCCACAAAGGCTGATAAAACACATTAAGCCCACTTCCAAGGGTCCAGGACTGGGGTGGCACCACTCATAGATCGCGGTGTCCAGATGCAGATGCAAGGCTGTTGGAAGCTGGTATGTCCATGAGGCTTCAGATCAGGAAGCCAGCCATCTAGCCCTTGGAGTCATTCTGTGTTCTGGGTTCAAGAGATGCAGGTGCAGTCCTTCTCACCCAGGCAAGATGGCAGCAGGTAGCAAGTCAGCAAAGTAGAGCAGGAGTCCAGCAGAGTGCTGTACAGCAGAGTGGCAGTCCTTCAGCAGCACAGCAGTCCTCCTTCCTGGCAGAGTATCCACAGGTCGAGAGTGTGCACGCAATGGTGGTGTCTGCGGTCCAGTATTAATACCCAGGTGTGCCGTTGAAGTGGAGGAGATGCTTCTAGAGGATTCCCTTTGAAGTCCCAGGCATCCTGCCTCCCCTGGCTGCAGACTAACTACAAGGGGTATGCAGCCCTTTTTGTGGGGGCAGGACACATCCTATTCAGGTTTAAGTGGGGCTGTGCACAGCTCCTCCCTCCCGTCCTGCCAGTGATGGCTCATTCAGGCACAACTAAGCTCCCTATTGTGTGTGACTATCTAGGAGGAATACACAAAGTCCAACTGTCTGCTACACCCAGCCATATGACCAGAGACAGGTTATAGGCACTAAATGGCAGGAAAATGCCAACTTTCTCAAAGTGACATTTTCAGAATTGCAATTTAAAATCTGACTTCACTATCAGTTAGGATTTTAATTTGTGATTCCAGAGGCACTAAACATGAAATTATCATCACTTCCCATTTGGAATTTACACTTATAAAATGTAGTAAGGCAACTCCAATGTTATCCTATGGGAGAGATAGGCCTTGCAGTAGTGGAAAATGAATTTAAGCATTTTTGACCACCAGGATATGTAGAGCTTAAAGGTACATGTCCAACTTCTTAAATGCATTGCACCCTGCCCTCTGGGCTGTCCATGGCCTACCTAATTTGTGACCTATGTATTAAAAAGTAAGGTTTGGGCCTGGAAAATGTTTATTTTTCCAGGTCGAAAAGGCAGTTCAAAACTGCACACACAGTCTCTGCAATTGCAGGCCTGAGGCATGTTTAAAGGGCTACTTAAGTGGGTGGCACAATCAGTGCTGCAGGCCCACTTGTAGCATTTAATTTACAGGCCCTGGGCACATGTAGTGCTACTTTACTAGTGACTTATAAGTAATTTAAATATTCCAATTGGGGAAAAGCCCATGTAACAGCATTTCTAAGAGACAGCACAAGAACGTTAGCACTGGGTAGCAGTGGTAAAGTGCACAGAGTCATAAGGCCAGCAAAGCCAAGGTCAGAAAAAATGGAGGAGGAAGGCAAAAAAGTTGGGGGGAAGACAACCCTTAGACTGGCAAGTCTAGCAAGGGCCATTAGTGCAGCAGGTGCAATGACACTGGAGCCAGGGTTGTGAGGAGCCACTGCATCTCAGTTTTAGCTGTCTGACTAGCAAAAAGGGAGCTGAGCCCTTTATCCTTGCTAGCACTAGGGCCAAAGTCAACCTTGGGCACAGGGAATAGGGCTTAGGCGAGATGTGGGCTTTTTCCTATATTGTTGGTTTTTTTTGGGTTTTTTTACACAAAGGTCCAGACAGTTTTCTGTGTGCCTCAGTCTAATGAGTGACAGCCCAATGAAGTGGACGAGGAGAAGACATTAAAAGTGCTGCAGGTGCAGTGACACTGGGAACCAATGATGTCAATGACAAACTAAACCCCTCATTTTCCTTGTTCATGTTAGGGCACCCTTGCTGCAAAGAAGGGGCATAATGTGGGAGCTCATTTTTTCTGAAAGACACAGAGTCTGTTTCAAAATGTGGATGATAGCCAGGCATGTAGGGAAAGGGTGCAAGAGGCAGAGTAAACAGTCTGATACTCCAGCCCAGTTGCTTGGTGCAGAAACGTTGGAAGACCTCTGATGTAAAGAATGTATTCTTTCACAGAACTATTAATCCCCTTCCTCAGGTGTATCATTGTTTTGCTGTGAGTGCGTTCATCAGCAATGTCTGGTCTTTGCCTAATCTTGAAGTTCATCCTCTCCCATTTTCATGAAGTATTAACGCTACTTGTGGGGGAGATTTATTTCTTGTGGGGCATGGGGTTACTTTATCCTTATCTAGGAGACTAGTAGGTGCCTCTTGATGGCGCAGCCCTGGACACACACACAGTCAAATTCTCTGTAGTCATCTCAGAGCTTAATCGTCGTTTATAAGTCCTCCCTAGTTTCAGCTCAGCAGCTTGAGCTCATGTAGGCAGTTTTCAGCACTGTAAAGAGAAGAGTGCTATTTCAGAGTTCATGGCCATGAAGCTGAGAAGTAGCTTCATTTCTTTATTGCTTCTCACAAAATGTCTAGAATGCCAGTGGGTCAATGTACATGGCCCCAAGTTTTTATTTTCTATAGAGTTAATTTTCACTAAAAGCCATTGGTAAGATCGTTTTGGTTCACTGGCCTCCAGATTTAGGACACATTACATATGTTTCAATATGTCTTGGCCTGCCTTGAGTCAGTCTGTTGAGCTTTTTATATCTTCATGTAATAAGGTCTAGGACCAGGTATAAGGACAGGGGACAATTCCTGTATTACTTAGAGGTAAATTGTAATTACCCTACACCTTACTCTTCCTCACTCTAGTCCTGGGAAGTTCATGAATCTAAATCCCTTGCTTAGATATGACCTGGGATGTATAAACAGAGCATCCTATGGTTTTATCCTACAAGTTGTGTTTTTCAGTAAGTCACAGAGGTGCCTGTTTGCTGAGAAACCGTCCCTCTTATGTGGGACACCTAAAAAAAACACATCTTCAGCTTCTTGTGGAATTCAATAAGTGAGGAGGGCCCTCTTATGTGTTGCTTAGGTTGTTCCATGCTTTAGGCGTGATGTAGGAGAAGGCTTGACTGCCAGATCTGGTTTTCGGTATAAGTGGGATGCATGCAAGTAGGAGTGTGGACGCAGAGTTGTCTGGAAGGTTTGTGAAAGCAGATGTGATTGCTGAAGTATGCTGGGCCAATGTTCTGTAGTGCCTTGAAAGTGTGGGTGAGGAGGTTGAATTGTGCTTGTTTTGTGTATGGGGAGCCAGTGGAGCTCCTTCAGGTGTGGGGTAATATGAGTGCTGTGTGGGATGCTGGGAGTGATTCTGGTTGCAGAGTTTTGAATGGGTTTCAGTCTTCTGGAATAGGCGTAGTGGGGCAGAGGTCCAATAGGGCCCCTGAGTGGATGGACTTCATGGAGGTCAAGGTTTCTTCTGGGGTCATGGTGGCCATGAGGTTAGCATTGGTTCTTTGGATAAGATCGGAAGGTGTTTGTGAGGTCAGTCGTGTCCGGCTGCAGCTTGAAGTTTCTGTAAATGGCGGTGATTTTGTTGCTGAAAAATTGAGAGAGGTTCTTGCAGAGGTTCTGCGAGGGGGTGATTGAGTTGGAGGCGACTGCTGGTGAGCTAAAATCCTTCGCAATGGCAAAGACTTATTTACTTCTGTTGGTGCTGGCATCAATGTGGTCCAGATCATTTGGTGGTAGCAACTCAGAGCAGAGTTAAACGTGTTCATGTCTGCATTGTCCTGGCTTATTCTCCATTTGCACTATAGTTATTTGCAGTGGTGTTTCATCAGTCTGAGTTCCTCCGTGTCCCAAATCACCTGGGGTCTAGATCTTGTTCCATTGCTGTGTTTGAGGGTGGCAAAGTTCACCTGACTGCCAAAGGAAGTTAAGCTTTCTCTATCACAGACAGTAGCAGCCGGTGTTGTGGACAAGTGGTGTGGCGGGCGCGGGGTCCGGCGGGCATAGGGATCGCGGGACGGCAAATTAAAAACAAAAAAACTTACCTTCAGCTGGCAGTGTTGCACTCTTCTACTCCTCTTATTGCAGGCACAGGCTCCTAGACTGCCCTGCAACAAATCCTGAAGCTGCTCTCATGCATGAGAGCAGCTTCAGGATTGGCTTGAGCACCATCGATTTGCACACCCAGACAGACTGGGAGCGTGTGCCTGCTCTCTCCAACCCAAAAATGCAGGTGGGTTGGAGAGAGCTTCAATGCCCATGACATTTGGCCATCCTGAGATGGCTGGCCAAACTTTCATGCGCACTGAAGGCAGTGCACTACCACTCCACCTGTCATCCCCCTGGCCCTACCCCCATGACTCAGCAGGAAAGGAAAAATAAAACGGTAATAAAAAATGTTTAATATTGTTTTAAAACAGAGCCCTGCTCTAAGAGCTGTTAGCTGGAATATAGCGGTGTCAGATCCAAAATGTCAGATCCATAATGGCTTGATGTAATCACACAGTATGATGTGATAATGTTGCAGGAAACCAGGGCACAGGAATATTTGTTCTCTGGATGGGTTTAAGTGTTTCTGTGCGCCAGCTAAAGCTGTTACAGGGCAGAAAGCCCAAAGGGGACTAGCCATCTTGATTCGTATATCAAAACAGTTCAAAGTTGCTGCCGTTCCTGTGAGGCATGGGGGGATCCAGGTTCTGTGGGTCATGGCATTTTGTAATTTTAGCTTTTTTTTTTTGCAAATTTTTATTACTCTGTGTATAATCTTGGCTGCCAAATCGAGCCTTTGTTTAAGGTGCTGTCCGTACTAGAGGTCAGAGCCCTCACTAAATTGAAATGTTTGGGGGCGTGGCCAAGATGGCTAGCTGGTAGGACGTGCTTCCTTCGTCTCCCTGCTCTCCGCCACCTGCTGCGGCGGCGGCCACAGCCCATTACTTGGCTTACCCTGGGAGCCGGAGGTTGTTTACCGGTGTGAAGCCAGCTGGCTAGAACCTACAAGCGGAGTCTACCAGCTGCCGGGCATGCTATTTGGGTGGCGCAGAGGAGTGGGGCCCAGCCAAGCGTAATGGCGGTCGAGGCATAAAATCCCCATCAGACGCGCAGAGGAGACGGTCGGCACGACACCGGAGGCCCGACAAAGGCAATCGAGGCACAGCGAGAAGCAGTTGCCCCTCACTGGGTCCCTACAGAGGCAAGACTGTGTTCCCCAGTCCCGGATACAGCGGATTCCAGGTAAACGGAGAATAGGGGAGGCGACTCCGATAGGTAGCCGAGAGGCAGCGCTAGCCACCCGGCCCTGCGTGCTATCGAGACGCCGCCTGAGTGCTACTGAGCCTGGTATGGACTGCCCCCCCATTGGGGGAAATGGAGAGAGACCAGGTGACCCGTGGCAGGGTGGAGTTGTTGGGCCAGCCGCACCAGGGAGCCCAGCGACACCATTAACAGAGGGCGTTTCAATGAATGGTATCCCCGGGCGGCGCTGCTGTGGGCCATCACCAGACACAGGGCCGCCCGAGGAGCGACAGTACAAGCTAGAGAAGCCCCAGGTCCAGTAGCTACAGTGCCAAAGAGCATCAGAGTCAACCCGCTGCAGGCAGAAGACCCCCGATAAGGATTCACGCACAACTATTTCGGCAATGGAACCTCAGATCAGGCCTTGTGGCAGGGGTGAGGAGGGAAGTCCGGCCCTGGGGTACGATCAGGGGCCCTTAGAGAGAGGCCTCCGAGAAGACAAGAGCTGAGAGCTGCCCCACCGAGCTAGCAACCACGGTGGAACACCGCAATTGGAAACATGCCGAGAGCCGGCTGCCAAAACACCTGGGCCTAATGGCGTGACAAAAGGCGATCTCCCTGAGACAGGCTCTGAAGCAGGTATAGCCAGATAGGGGCTAGAGCTAGTCAACGGGAGCGGACCGTACCCTGGTTGCTACACCTGAATATAGCCCCAGAGCGGGAAAAGAAGCTGCCCGGGAGCCGCAAGCTGGGGACCGGTTACTCCCAGAACACTGCATGAAGGAGCACCTGATCACAGCCTTATCTAACGCACCTTGCTGGGCCGGAGAAGTCCTGGGGACTTTTGCAACCTCAATTAGCAGAACGAAGTCACGCCAGGAGATGGTCTTTCCCTAGCGCAACTGGGACTGGCCTACAGGGAAAATATTGTTGCCCCTACGCTATGGCATCCGCGAGGGGGAAAAAGAAAGGACCTTGAAGGACATGCTGACTAAGGTCCCCTCTGGGCCTGGAGGTGATAAGCAGTTTGCACTTGGCACAAACCCAGCTCAGGATGCGGAGGGAAGCTGAGGGACCGGTCACACGTACCTTTCTGGAGGCACTGTTTTCCACACTACGCGAAGATCTACAAACTCTCAAGGGAGAGCTCTCCAAAGACATCAGGGAAATCCGCCACGATTTTGACTCCATAGGAGAACGGGTTGCAGCCATCAAAGACCAGGAACATACCAGAGACGAGGAAGTGGAGCAGCTACAGCAGCATGTGATCTGCCTACGAGAACAACAAATAGACCTCCAAGCTCATGCCGAGGCCTCAAGAATCGCTCTTGATGCCACAACATTCGCATTAAGGGCATACCGTCCCAGGCAGAAGGCTCAGATTTGTCTCTCTACTTGGGAGAACTGTTTTGATGTATCTTGGAGACCCCCCCCCAGAAACTGAGATAAAAATAGACCGAGCGCACAGGGTGGTCCTACCCAGATGACCTTGGGCTCCCCCATCGGACATTCTGGCCTATCTTCCAGATTTCCAACTGAAGGAACAGATCCTACACAAGCCTCGAGAGCGTCAGCCTCTGTTGTTCCAGGGGCACTCACTGTCCCTATTTCAAGACATAGCCATGATAACCTTGCAGAAAAGGAGGGAGTTTTGACCAGCCACGTCCTATTTATGGAACCTGGGCATCGCATATTCATAGGGCCACCCCTTTCACCTCATCTTTCACTGGGAGGGAAAACTGCACCAGCTGAGATCTGTCTCAGAAACCGGCAGCATCCTGGGCATTAAGGAGTCCTTAGTAGAGGGCGCTAAGAGGGGAGAGGTCGGGGCCCTGCAGAATAAGCACCATAGCCAGAGAAGAAGACTCTCGCTTGCAAAAGGTGTGAAGCCAGATCCCGCTACAATAGCACTGGAACGCCAGACTGTCCTGGAGTCACTGTCCGTTGAACGGCAAGAGGCAAACTTAGAGTGAGCTCCCTGAGTGGACATAGAACTTTTATCTCGGGCTGGCTGGCGGCGGGTGGGCATGCGGGGGGGAGAGGAGGCTTAGGCCACAAGATGCACCCAACTACTTCTATCCCTAAGTACCTTTGAACTTGTTCTACTGGACCTGGACTTTACCTGTTTGATCTATCTTATTTGTTTTGTTTGTTTTTAATTAATTGGGGGATCAGTACTCATCTCAGAGGGCAATGGGGAAAAGAGCAGATGCAACGAAGTGGGTGGTCAGGGAGAGGGGCGCCTTGGAAGACACGAGATACATGGTATAGATGGTCTCAGAATTATACCTTCACATAACTTGGACATGGCAGCACACACAGTTAAGGTTTTGTCGCTCAATGTGAAGGGCCTCAACAATCCTATTAAGAGGCGAGCAATACTCTCCTACCTCGAAAATTCAAAGGTAGACATATGCCTCTTGCAAGAAACTCACCTCCTGAGTGGGAATTGGCACCACCTGAGGTCCCGAGCTTTTCCTCATCAGTTTTTCTCCTTCACTACCTTCAAGAAAGCGGGTGTAGCAATCCTCTTTGCTAGGACATTCAGGGGCGAGGTTGGCCCTAAAGTAGTAGAGGTGAAGGGTAGACTTCTGGCACACTCAATCCATATAGGGGGTCAATCCTTAGTGGTGGGCTCCTTATACGCTCCTAACACGGGGCAGGAACCATTTCTTCAAGAAGCAGTCACAGAAGCGATGGACACACAGTCACATCTGACACTTCTGGGGGGAGACTTGAACCTTGTGTTCGATATCAACAAAGACATATCATTCAGCCTCTTTACCCAGTCCGGGGCCTTGTCACGAGAAGGGGGAAGGTGGTTGCACAAAAATGGGTTAATTGACCTTTCGAGGGAGGCCCATCCACATACTACCCAATACACCTATTACTCCCACGCACATAAATCATATGCACCACTTGATTATATGCTGGGGATTAGAGGCCTACATAATATCCTGGGAGACATAGAGATAGAACCGGCGGCACTGTCAGACCATGATGCACTAACTCTTACTCTAAACCTTCCCCCCCCACGGGAGACGCAGTGGGAACTGGAGGCTTAGGGAGACCCTACTTTTATGACCCGCAGCGACACAGCAGATCACAACGGCTATACAATCTTTTCTAGACTTTAACAACACCCCTGATACATCCAGTTCCACACTGTGGGAGGCTTTGAAAACCGTGATAATAGACGAACTCATAGCAATATCAGCGGCAGACAATAAGGCCCGCAAAGAAAAAAGAGACCTGCTGATGACACAGGTCAAAGAACTCGAACGTATACGTGGTCGAACTGGGGCCCCCAGGGTTTGGCGCCAACTACAATCAGCACGGGCCCAATTAGCGGCCTCGACATAGATAGGGCAGAATACTCCGCTCTCCGACTGAAACACTCATTCTATATTGGGGGCGACAAATCAAGGCGACTGCTAGCTAACAAATTAGGAGCTCACAGACAGCAGATGAAAGTACACTCCCTCAGAACCCAAGGTTGCCAGGAATTGGTAGACGATGATCATATAGCGAAAGAATTCCAAGACTTCTACCAGAACTATACACGAGACAAGAATTAGACGGCCAGTCCAGTGCGGCATACTTACACGGGGCAAACACTTCTCGCCTAACAACCACGCAGGCAGAATCTCTAGACTCCCCCATCAGGATTGAAGAGGTCATTTCTGCAATCTTGTGCCTCAAGCCCTTCAAGGCCCCGGGCCCAGACTGGTACTTAGCAAGCTTCTACAAAACATTCTGTCCGCTTCGGGCCCCTATTCTCGTCGGACTGTTCAACTCATTTATAGGCCCAGGCTCGATCCCCTCCAATATGCTGGCCACGTCTATCATAGTCATCCCGAAACCAGGGAAGGACAAACCGCTTTGCAGCTCTTATCGCCTAATTTCACTATTAAATGTGGATATTAAACTCTTTACAAGTATTTTAGCAATGCGACTGGCCCCCCTGATGCCGGGTGTTATCGACCCTGACCAAGCAGGGTTCATCCAAAATAGACAGATTAACGATAATACGAAACGCATCCTACATTTCATTGACAAGGCCCACCACTCAGACACAGAGGCCCTACTCTTAACAGTTGATGCGGAGAAAGCGTTCGATCGAGTACCTTGGTGATATATGGAGCAGACCCTCTTACACTTTGGCATAGGTGGCCGATTTCGGGCCTTGGTGGCGAGCTGTTATAATACCCCCACAGCAACAGTCAGGGTGAACGGCGTCTTCTCTTCCTCTTTCCCAATTGGCAGGAGAACCAGACAGGTGTACCCTCTGTCAACCCTTTTATTCGCCCTGTACATGGAGCCTCTGGTTCAACGGATCAGGGACAAACCACAGATTACCGGTGTACCCTTTGTTGGGGAGAGCCATACTGTCAGCCTTTATGCGGACGATGTTCTGGCCTCACTGATCAACCCAGAGGTGTCCCTACCGGCTTTCCTTGAAGATGTGTCCATGTTCGGTCTAGCTTCTGGGTTTCGCATTAATGTTGGCAAATCCCAGGCCCTCGCATTGTCTACTACTCAAGACAGCCTATCAGTATTCAAAGAACGTTTCTCAGTCCGGTGGGCTACAGAGTCCCTACCCTATTTGGGGATTCAGCTCGCTCCCTCAATCCCACTAACCGCCTCATTAAACTACAACAGTGTACTTCGCCAAATTAGAAACAACCTAAATAGCTGGAAACAACACCAAAACTCATTATTAGGCAGCATTGCGGCCCTCAAAATGACTCTTCTACCAAAGATCCTTTACCTCTTTCAGACATTGGCAGTAACTCCTCCCAGAGGGATGCTCACTACACTACAGAGAGATTTGTTTGGCAAGGGGCTCAACCATGGATGAGCAGAGAACTGAGTTACCTAAGCCCCCGGGAAGGGGGAGTAGGGATTCCAAATCTGCAGCAGTACTTCCAAGTGACGCAAATGCAATTCCTGGTGGAGTGGAACAGAGATGAATCTGAAAAGCACTAGCTTTTTTCAGGACCGAGCGATTGCTAAACTCCCTCTTTTGAAGGTACTGTTCCTCAAACGTACTGACAGATGGTGGAGCCTCCGGGGGTCCCCCATCACAAGGAAGATCATGGAGTTTTGGGACTCCGTGGCTTCCAGGAGAGGGCTCACTACATTCCCCTCCCCCATGACACCTCTGTTCGAGAATGGAGATTTCACCCCAGGCCTACAATGGGGAGCATTTGAGGCCTGGCACCGTACACAGTGCCGCGCTGCGGGTCACATGTTCGACGAAGGCGGTATCACCCCCTTCCCACAACTACGCCAACAATATAATCTACCCGAGACCGAGAGACTACACTATGCTCCACCCATCTAACTCTCACATGGTAGGTAGGAAGCTCACACAATATGAAAAGTGGCTAGTTACTAAAACCACAGACAAACGACTGATCCCCGAACTGTATACACTATTGAAACAGCCTACCCCAGCGAAACCCACACCCAGCCAAAGGCGATGGGCACAAGAAATCGGGAGAGTTCACTACAAAAGAGTGGGCCGAGATTTACTACAGGGCACGACACACAGCCGGGAACACATCTAGTATAGAGACAGCCACCAAAATCGTCACCTACTGGTACCTGACCCCAGTGCGCCTTAATGAGGGTAACTCTGAGCGAAGTCCAGATTGCTGGCGGCGTTGTGGGTCAGCAGGCATGCTTCTACACCTGCTCAGGGACTGTCCGATCCTTACAACGTACTGGGCCCGAATCCTAGATGAAATAGACACACATTTCGACACTCAGATACCCCGGTTCCACGCATACACGGTCCTGGGCTTGCCCAATCCACTAACCTATCCACTCAAGTCGCGTAAAGGAAGACAGATGGGACTAGCACTGGGGACAGCGCTTCAGAACATTCTCACTCAGTGGGGGTCTCCCACCACTCCTACGCACTTAGGCTGGCTACATAGACTCTGGAACATTCTGGGGATGGAGAAGATATCTGCTACCCTCACTACTTCCGAGACCTCTTTCCAAGAGATATGGCGTCCATTTCTTGACCTCCTTTCCACCAAATTTAGATAAAATATCTGCGCACCCTCCGCCTCACCGAACAGACTCAGAGCCAACCATAGGCAAAAATGGAGGGGATCGATACTTCCATATACAACAGGCACATGCTACTTGTTTTCTATGAGTACGGGGAGAGGGGGGGAAGGGTTGGGGATTTATTTCTAGTTTCTGTTACTTAGTTATTGAAACTCACATGTGGAGCGCTGCGATGCTCAGTATCTAGATGGACAAATGCGACGTGTACAACAATGAGACTGCACAAGCGATGTACTTTTATTTCTTAGATACATGTGAATAAAAGATTTAAAACATAAATTGAAATGGTTTAACATGATGTTAGGGGGGGCTTTAATGCCAAGATAGGCTGAATAGTTAGTGATGCTGATCCTTTTGTGAAAGATGATACCTTCCTCTATTTCCTAGAGACTATTGTGGGGCAAAAATTGGGGCAAAAATTCGACCAAAAAACAACTTTCATGGGATGGGGCACAGGATTAGTAATTGACTGTTTTTATCTCGAGGCCCCTGGTAAAAACAATGCAAGCGGGGGTGTTTTGGGGACTTGCTACAGAGGCCATAACCCGATGCTTTTTGATATGTTAATGCCCACTGGTGATACAAACAAAAATAAACCAGGCTTAATTGGATTGAGTTCCAGCGACAAAGGGCTTAGAATTAAATGGCACAGCATTTCAATCCCTGTCCTGTTTAATTCATTTATTGAGGCATATTTGGGTATACCTATGGACTCACTACTTTCAGTAGACTCCTCCCCCCATTGGGGGCTCTTGGAGGCGTTCCAATCTCTAAATTACTCAGTAAAGCAGATTATGCATGGTCTTTCTGGCACTAGATGAATGGCTAAAATGGGGTGGTCTGATGATAGCTGTAGAGCTGCAAATCAGTGACTAAGAGAGGTCCTTAACATTTGGCCAAGGATTGAAGAGGATATTTCCCTTGCTAGGGCTCATTATAAGCTAGCTATTAGGGAGAGGAAACAAACCCTGAAAGAAGCCGACTGATGTACACCTGTAATACGGGAGACACTAAAGGATTTTTGGAGATAGTTAAGGGGAGACAAAGGTCCCCAGGTACCCCTGTGGATATAGGTACACATATATCCCCAAAGCAGTGGATGACCCACTTTACAATGAATTACTCAATTGGTGCAAGGGAGCCTTTAGACATTGTCGAGGAGACACCTAGGTTCCCATTGGATATTAGGTTTGAGCTGGAGGAAGTCTGCTCTGCCTTTCGAGTTAGCCCTCCTAATAAGGCCCCTGGCCCTGATAGGGTCCCCCAGTGGAATTATACAAGATGAATATTCCTTTTTAGACCCTGCTAATTAAGAATGTCCTTAATGTAGCTGCTGTAGACGGTATTCCTAAGGCATGGAAATCTGCTACAATTATACCAGTATTTCAAAAACTAAATAGGCAGGACCCAAGCAGTTATAGGCCTATCTCCCTGTTAAACTCGATTGTTAAAGTGGCGGGCAGAATTATTTGGGACCGAATAGATGAGTGGGCCCAACTTATATATTCTTAGTCCTGTCTAGTATGGGTTCAGGGAAGGCAGGAGTACTAGGAGCAATGCCTAAATCTCAACCTGATGATAGGGAAATATGTTGTGGCTAAGCAAGGCATTCATGGACCTCAGTAGTGCATTTAACTGAGTTAATCGGTCAAAGATGTAGATTTTATTGCCTGATATAGGAATGCCCCAAACCCTGTTGGATTTCCTGCAAGCTCTACACACATATATTGCTGCCTCCTGCGTTTTGGCGCCTCTTTTATTTTTTTTATATATTAACAGTTTGAAGAATTTTTTGTTATTAAACAGGAAAGACATGCCAAAGGTCAACACAGTTTTTGTCCCATCTCTGCTATATGCTGATGATGCGGTTCTGCTTTCTTGTACCTCGAATGGTCTTAATGGTTTGTTTGACCTGTTTGTAAAATTCATGGACGAGACTGACCTAAATACCAACATTGCTAAAACCCATTATATGGTCTGTTGGAGGCAATCCTCTAAAATAAGGCCCCTAACCATTAAAGGGAAGGTTATCTCAATGGGTCAGTGCTTTTCCATATCTGGGTGTCATCTTTGATCAGCAAAACAATTGGACTCCCTGCTTGGTGGCTAGAAGTCAGCACTTTAATCAAGCGTGTGGTGCTCTTTTTAAGTTTTCATAATTGAGTAGTAGCAAGCCAATAGTTCCTTTGCTCCAAATCTACAGATTGGCATGTTTGCCAGTTCTCACTTACGGTGGCGCCATTTGGGGCTATCACAATTGTGCGGGAATACAGCAGGAGGAGAATGTGTTCTGTAGGAAATTGCTTAGAGTGGGTCCAGCTAGCCCGAGGTCTTTGATGAGCTGGCAATGGGATATGCTGAAGATTATGTATAATTAGCCCCACTGCTTCTATGGGTGACAGTATGGAGTTGGGAACACATAACCTAGAAGTTATCTAGGACTGTCTGAAGTGAGACCATGGGCATAAAATTCCATGGCTGTCTTAAATCAAAAATTCAGCCACTATGTTGGGATATGGGAAGAAGTTTAAATCGCAGTTTTTAAAACAGGCCATGGAGAGGAGGGAATATATGGCCTTGGAAAAGCCGATCATTAGAGCCTGTAAGATCATTCAAACTAAAGATGGCCTTGAGCCCTACCTTGCTCAAGTCAGAAATCCATGGGAGAGATCTCTGCTCTCTAAATTTCTGTTGGGTGCGATAGGATACAGACTATGTTTTGCCCCTGGACAATATGATCCCAATTCCATATTAAATTGCCCATGTGACCATAGTTCACCACAGATTTTGGAACACTTAATTTTATTCGGTAAAATGTATGAATCCTCCCGAAGAAGACACTTGATTCCTATGTTAAGATCGAGGGGCTTTTATCGATATAGGCCTGTCTTTCTACATCTTCAGATGCTTGCCAATCCAGCTGTTATAATTGCTGTTGGGTCTTTCTAGAAAAACGCTCTGTTTTTTAATGTTGCAGTGAATACATGACCCATGAACTATGTTTTATTATGTAAGTAATAGCTGCATTATAATGTGCCTTTATATGATCTAACTCTGTTTTACACAGTTTTAATGGGTTATGTAATAACTTTTTATTTTATCTTCTTTTTATTGTGATATGAGTTTTTATGTCTGTTTTTATGTTGTACTTTTATAATTCTTAATAATCGAATAAAGATATTTGATTCATTCTCTGCAGTCAGGTTATCAGGTTTTTTGGAATACTCGACTTGAAGACATTGTCTTAGTACATTGGTGGCCCTATTATTGTTTTATAAGGATGGCCTTGATAGGATCTTCAAAAATGGCTTTGATATGTGAAAAATTTTAGGTCTGGCTTTAGCCAAGAACTTTTTATTTTACTCAAATATGTAGAATATACTTACATAATAGTGACTTTCAGCCACCTCTCTTCATCCATTGGTCCCTTGTGTCATTCACATTTTGCTTCTGCCCACTTCAGCTGATAGCAAGAGGCAGTGGGGCAGCCTACTTAAGCCACTGGTTAACTTCCCTTCAAGTGACTGCATTTTGCTCTTTCACAAGGAGCACATCTGCACACAAGCTAGTTCCCTTCAGTGCCAGTGTTTTTGTTTGTACTTTCTAATTTCTTTAGTGTTGCCTTTATGTTTAGAGGTTGATGTGCTAGCAGCATGGTTATAATGTGAATACAGGACAGGGCAGCTGACTGCGGAGCACAGGGTTCACGGTTCGATCCCCGGCTCCGGCGGCAGCTCAGCTCAGCTCAGCACCATGTGACTCTGGGCAATAGCTCACTTAATTTCCACTCCGGCCCCCAGCGCCTTGAGACCCGTAAGGGTGAGTATCTGCGCTATATAAAAATGGACTTACATTTTTTACTTACATATATATTCCATCTTTATCAGAACTCGTATCCTGCCAATGCAGTTGTAAATTTCTTTTGAAGTGTTTTGTTTTTCTGACTGTTGCTATTTCACAGCATACCAGATTATGTCTATTTGAAATTGTTCTGTATTGAGTTATCCACTCTTTATTTTTATTTCTCTCCTTTTTCTTTCCTTTGTTCTCTTTCCTTTTTTCTTTCTTTCTGTCCTTCCTTTTTCCTTCCTTATTTCCTACCTTATTTTTGTCCTTCTTTCGTTCTTGCCTACTTTCTTTCTTTCTTTGATCCCTGCCTTGTTTTTTTCTTCATCTCCTCATTCCATTCTTCTTTCTGTGCTTCTTTCTTTCTTTCTTTCTTTCTTTTTCAAAGACAAGAGGCTTGCATCCAGTGCCAGACTGACCAACTTTTTAGTTTTTTGTTAGCCAAGAACTTTTGATTTTACTAAAATTATATGTATAACTTAGTTACTTATAGGGGTTTCATCCAGACTTCATGCATTAGTCTATGGTTGAATGTCAGTCACAATTATGGCATGCTTCCTTTTCACGAAGAACTCATCCACACACAAAGTAGTTCCCTTCAGTGCCAGGGAGTACTATAATAATGTTGGTTTTTGAGACCCAAAAACTTTTTTGTCTATAGAAAATGATTTTATTTTAAACTGATGAGGGTCTGGCATTTTCCCAAAAATTAAAAGTTTGCAAAAATCATGACAAAACAAGAAGTCCCAGAAGGCTGGCAGCCAACGCCAGACCTAGTGACTTTGCCAATGGTTGTTTGAATAATCTTAGCTATTCTTGTAACAGTGTTCATGTGCTGCTCCCTGGATAGGTAGACATATTATTTCTAAATGTTTTACATTTGGTAGTGTAAATATAAATAAAAAGTAAATTACAAATCTTTTTATTCTGGCCATAAATGATGTGGTTATGGAGCCTGATTGCATAAGATTTAGCTCATTATTAAGTTCAGCCTATATGGACAAAAGTCCTCTGTAAACCCTGCAGTTGGGTCATCCATGCCATTTTCCATTGTCACTAAAAGGTTGCAGTCGTTCCGCTTTTTTGCAACAGTTTGTGGAGCGTTTGATCCTAAGATGCCCCTCAGACTATAAATCTGTGCTTCACAGGAGCACTCCTTTGGTGTACCATGTGTTGGTAGGACCTCAATTTATCTCTGTTCCTCTTACCCTCAAAGTGGTATACCTACTTGATATCCTCTAAAAAAAAGACCTGGCAATTGGCAACATCTGGCAATTGGCAGCATATTTGTTGCTTTCTGTGTTCATAATTTCTCCTTTTGTAGTCTTCTTTACACCTTACTATAGACCAGAAGAGGGCTGGACAAGAAACCAACTTCTAAGATGAGGGGTGACCTGAGTGGTGAGTCAGCCTGGTGAGCACTATTCCTTGCTGCACTGGTCCTGTATTATATTGATTTGTCGGCTGGCCAGGTCGTCAGAGACTGTGTGGTTTGTGATGTGTCAGGTGAGCTTTTGGGCTCTCATCCTTTTCTGTGGGTTAGAGAGTGGTGTGCCCCCCACCATCATTTTCAAAGTTGCCCCCCAATGAGAACTTGAAGTTACTGGCTCGGAACCACTTGAGCTCCTAGTTAGTGATATATTACCATTTTAGGTGATTTACAGTACTAACCGAAAAGACCGAATGCTGGCTTATGTTACTGAAATCAGTAACTACACCTTTTGAACCCCAAGCCAGTGCCAGTTGTTTGTTATTACTTTCGCTTTATTCAGTACTGTTTTGGGTGTTTGTGAACAATAGGGTGGTGAACAAAATCGACTCGAAATAAAGTAACTTCCTTTTACCAGGAAGATAAAGAATTCTCAATTTTGCAGTGTTTGATTGCTGAAGAAGTGAACATTATCTCTTAATCCTTTTGATGGTTCAGTAACTGCATTGCAGCAGTAATGTCCTTTTTTTGCAGGATATTGCCATCTAGTGATCACAAACATTACAAAATGCGCACAGCCATTTTGTAGGTCGAGCCTAGGCAGCGCGTGCGCTGTCTGGAAGACCTGCTATAATGACTGATGTAGTGTAATCCCGCCTGCTGCTTGCCATTGGTTCACTCCTGGCTCACTCTTCTTTGTTGGCTGTTCATTGGTTGGTGCTCCTGATACATCCCGATACATCATGTTATATTCCATATAGGTACCATAATATAGGCCCCGGTAACTTCATTACCTTTCACCTATATTCTTCCCTACATTACACTGATAACGGTTTACAGGGACTGACCTTTTACCTAGATACGACACTGCATTCAGAACACGGGTTTTCCCTAGTTCGGAAGCTCATACATTATGCATGAGGATTCTTGAAAGCACAGCAGGATGACCATCTCCTGTATAATATCTATGTACAAAGTTCATGCCCGACGTCATCCTTAGGCAGGCACAGTAATACAGCAAGGTAGGACCCCTGGGGAGACCTATGGGTATATATACATCACATCTTGCTAAGATAGATAGAGGAGACAGAGACTTCCCGGCAGACACACTGACCAGAGACGCTGCGGATCCTGCATCAGACACTCCAGCTTGTAGTGGTCTAATATCCCTTGCGGGGTGTCCAACTCGAGACCAGGATGGGGTCCCACAGTCTCTCGATTCAGGTAATGGGGTTGACTTTATCCTAGAGGGATTCTTGGCCTAACACCTATACACATGCTAGGTACATTTAGGTACACCTAGTTAGGGAAGCATCATAGGAGTATGCATCTTTGTATCATGTGTTTTATATATTCGTATGTATCCATGATTATTGTAAGATGGTAGAACTATACTATCCATTTACCTTTTTAGTACTACTAATCATTTATATCGTATACTGTCTAACGGTTGTTGCAGCTCATCTATTCTACACCAGAATAACAACTGTTCAATAAATACTTATTGAGAACACCCAGCCTGTTTATTCTGTGTACCTCTCTGAGACAGACTAAGTAAGCACGAGTGACTGAGCGAATAGTAGTATATTATTTCCACTGTCCTGAGGGATCAGGGTTGTCATGTTCGATGGTTGCCAGGAACTATTCTCTCCTTGGTAAGAGGAGAGTCTAGTGGCACTGTGAGCTAGTTGGTACAAAAGGCCAACATACTCGGTGAGGGTGTTCAGAAACAGTCTGACACCAATCCTACAGTGTATGCTGTCCAAACGTGCAGAACCTGTATAATTATTATAGGAGCTACACGACATGGCGCCACCAACGTTGGTTGGGTACCTATTTAACAGTAGAATCTGAGTAGTTCAGTCGTGCTAGTCTCAGAGACCCCTACTCACAACTCCCCAGAGACGTCTGGAGTGGGTGGGCACAAACTCCGCCACAGCTGAGTAGGCAAAATCCTATTTATTGGCTGTTGGTTAATCAGGCTTGAAGGACACTTTGTTCCTAAAATTGTGCAAAAACACCTTATCTTAGTTCCGTTGAAAAGCTCTTCTTCTCTATAACAATGACTGAAGAAATAGGAAACATGGATAGTGTTATGCAAGAACTAAATCTCTCAGCAGACGAAGAAGATGCAAATGCAATTTCCATTGCAGAAAATGTTAGAAATGCTGTTTCCATAAAACTAGGTGCACACGGTCTGACATCCAGGGGTGGACCAGTAGCTTTCGTGATTGAGGCACACGAATAGTTTAAAACAGAGGTATTCTATTCATAGGTTACATTCCCAGTTGCAAATGCAAGAACAAAGACATTTCACTTCTACACAGAAAGTGGAATACCGGACGAATATTGTCCCTATGAGGACATTGAAATTCCACTAACTTACCAGGAACACTTATACTGGTTTAAAGGCGCCCTCCCCCATACAAGAAGCAGAGTAAGACTCGGTCCGCTCGGAAGAGAAGGAGCGACATGGCCAATATTAGCGGCCTGCACACCACACCCTGACATTGAAACAATGCCAGGAGGAGACTCACTTATACTTCACAAAGAATTTATAAAAATTTACAGAAACATGACACAGTTTGTCATGAGGACACTTACAGTCCAGCCCGCAACAATTGCAACAAATACAACTCCAGTTCAAAATACAGCAACTAAAATAACACCACAAACGTTACACGCAATAATGGGTAAAATGCCCGCAAAACGTGAACAAATGCCATTCTGGGTAGCTCAAAAAATAACACAGCTAGAAGCAGTATTCCCGAATACTAGCCCGTATGAAAAACACAGAATGCTGACAATCTGCTTGCCCATGGGGATAACACCACAGATAGAGGATTGTACCTCTTGGGGTACAGTTTTTGCTGCCATATATACCAGAACACATGGAATCCCGTCGTTAGCAGTAATACCAGAGGTATTAAAACAAATACAAAATGAGTACAGAGCGGAGCCTGCTCTGAACTTAGGGATGAAATTACTAGGTAATTATGCCCAGGTATCAGCCATAATATTAGCTAATATTAAAGGGGAGGCAGCATCAGTGGCTATCCGCCAAAGCCTAAGGGAGTTCAGTCCTTCACAACAGGAACGTGAACTACCTAAAATAATAGAAACTGCGTATGCAGAATTAGGCAGGGACAATTTGGGTGGAAAAGAATTGAAACCACAACTGATGGGTAGTCCCGAAAAGGACACCTACAAGCAGACACCTGCTTCATCAAAAAAGAAGTGGGACAGTAACAAAACACAAAAAGTTAAAGAAAAATTATCTCAATCCAGAGGTAGATCTCCTACACAGGAGCCCTCTGAAAGGAGGTATAACCTTAGGAATAGGGACAATATTAGGAAGCCTGACAGGTATCGGGATACTGATACACGTTCCTCTCGTTCCTTTCAGGGTTCAACGAAAAACTCTGAGAGGGAAGGACGGTCACACAGACAAGAAGAGCGTACAAAGTCCAGAGACAAGCAGCACGCTCAAGACTATACTTCCAAAAAAGAAGATAAACCAAAACAAAAGCCACAGTTCAAAAAGAAGAAGGTTGCAGCTGTAAAGATCAGACATGCCCAGAATTCTGAGGACTCGACTGCTGAACAGGCAATGGGCTCTGACGATGCTAGACAGTGCGGCTGAAGTAACAATAGCTCGCCAGAACCTGATGGAATTTCTGGGTACAGCAGACTTGAATGATTACATCACGGTGGAAACACCCGATACTAGGGTAAGTGTCCCGCATAAGTTATATGAAATAACATTCTAAATGGAGGGGGACAAGCCCAGGAAAGTTAGAGGTCTCTTTTGGGAGAACCTAACGTTCGGCTATGACATTTTGTTAGCTGAACAAGATTGGCCGCCAGCATTCGTCATGGACTGTCCTAGAGGAGAAACAGTAATTTTACCAGCATTCTCCGACACTGTTCCCAAATATCTAAAATATACATATGCACAGGAGTGGGCGGTAGCCCTGGCCCCGGCATTATACAAAAACCATGTACGATGGGATGAGGATTCAACCCACCGCATTATTCCATTAAAAAATACTCCGACTGCACAGAGGCAGTATCCAATAAAGCAAGAAGCTAAAAAAACAGGTCAGGGAGATCCTAGATCAACTTGAGTACCAAGGAGTGATTGAAACTTGCACCTCTCAAATGAATAACCCTTTGTTTCCCGTATCAAAACTGGACAATTCATATCGTTTAGTTTTGGATTACAGACATTTAAACACTTGCAGTTCTAAATGCACACAGTGCCACATTAATGAATAACATTGTGCGGAAAAAATACAAAATGACACTAGATATCTCAAATGGATTTTTTTGCCAAAATATAGCGCCTGAAAGCAGGTATTTAACCGCATTCTCCTCGTTATGCTCCCAGCGTCAACTTTGTAGACTCCCCCAGGTGTATAAAAACAGCCCGGGGTTGTTTTCAGCTAGAGAAACTGAATTACTTCAAAATTTGGATGAAGAGGCATTATCCTATGTGGAGGATATTTATCTAACGGATGATGACCTAGAGGAACACTTGAACAGAGTGAATACCATAATTTTGGGATTTGCCTCTAAGGGTTACAAATTTAACTTTAAAAAATCAAAGCTAGCCCACCTCAATGTCCTTTTTCTGGGATATGAGCTTTCAAGTGAAGGGAAAAGCTTAGCAGCTAACTTTTTAGATAAGTGTGCACTGCTACAACCTCCAAAATCATTAAAAAATTTACAATCAATACTGGGATTCCTGCAATTTGGCAGAACATACGTTTTGGATTACGCAGAAAGAGTTAAACCTTTCTACAATTTATTAAAACCTGACTTTTCAGTTAGACATTGGACACAGGAACACACAGATATCCTTCGTTCCCTACAAGCTGATATGATCGCTTCAAAACACTTACAGACACGCGTAAATGTATGCAACTTAGTGATCCGTATAGTTGCGGGTCAATCAGGATACACCTACCTAACATATAATGAAGGTGAAACAGTACCAATAGCGTACAAATCACATTTGTACACAAATGCTGAGATGCGCTTTGCATCAACAGAAAAGATTCCTACAGCAGTACAGACTGCTGTAGTGAGAGAAAGAGCACTGGCTCAGGGAAAGCGAATAATTGTCATAACCCCAGTACCGGCCTTAGAGGCGGCTACAAAGGCTAGCGTTCCGAACGCTAAAGCCTTACATCCGAGATGGATACAATGGGCTAATTCTCTTACTGCAACAGATGTAGAATACAGGTACGACCCAAGACTAAAAACACAAGCATTTCTGCAATACGAACAAAAATATCCTCTACCAAATGAAATAATGCCTCTGGATCAGCATTAATATATAATTTACACTGACGGTTCTGCTCAGCCGGCGATAGGGAGTAAACAACAATACAGTGCAGCGTGTGCTATTGTTAAAGGATGCATGCAGGAAAATTTCATCCGAGTTGCACAAAAACCCAATCTCTAGGAGACTGCACGAAACAGCTGGCAGAATTAAAAGCCCTGGCACTGGTAAATGCGGATCGAGAATTCCCCACACTAATTGTGTGTGATTCCTTTTACTGTGTACAGTCATATAATGAATACTTACACCACTGGGGACAAAATGGATTCAAGGACGCAAAAGGTGGCACAATTAAGCATAAAACACTATGGGAACAGGTGGTGGAGTTGAAAAATGAACTACCAAGGGCTCACGTGATTCACACACTAAGTCATCAATGTGATGGCGTTCAAGTTGAAGGGAATTCATTGGCTGATGAAGCCGCAAATGGGACTGTAAGGACTGCTTCCGTAGCTGCAATCACTTGTTCAAAAACGAGAATAGACGGTGAGATTATGGTTGCGATTATTGCTACATGCAATAAGACGGCAGAACCGAAAAGATTTCCACTCAAGTACTCCTATAAGTTAGATGCAAACAACGTTCCATTTGCTCAGATTCCTGGAGTGGGGTATAGAGTAATACCAAATATGGATCACAGGTTAGGATTAATTCTAGCAGCACACGAGGGTATAGGTTCTGCACACGCAGGAGTTAAAGCAACTGTTTCTCTACTGAAACAGCGCTACTGGTGGCCAGGTTTAACAAAGCAAACTAAGGACTATGTCTTGAAATGCGACATCAGCCAGCCAATGAAAGGCTCCACCGTAACACGTCAAGTGCAGACACCATTGCTAATATCAGACAAACCACTCGTGTTATGTTATGTTATGTTAGGTATTCTTATATAGCGCACAGCTGCCTCAGCGAAGAGGCGTCCCGGCGCTGGTAGCAGTGTCAGTAGAAAGCTAGGGGCTAGACCATGGGGAACAGGTAGGTTTTGATGGCCTTACGGAAGGGTAACAGGCAATCTAGGCGGCGGATCTGAACAGGGAGAGAGTTCCACAGTTTAGCGGCAAGATACCGAAAGGACCGGCCCCCCGCTCCGAGGCGTTTCACCCGGGGGACCGTTGCCATAAATTGCTCAGCAGAGCGTAGCTGGTGAGTGGGTACATAGGGGACCAGCAGATTGGACAAAATCTCAGGGGATGAAAGCTTGAGTATTTTGAAGGTCAAGCATAGTGCTTTGAATTCGATCCTTTTAGACATAGGTAGCCAGTGTAGGCGACGCAATGTACCCGTCGTGGAGCAGGTTCTGGGGAGCCTCAGCAGGACTCGGGCGGCTGCATTCTGGACTCGCTGAAGGCGGGTCACTTCCGCCTTATTGGCGCCTAACATAAGTGAGTTGGAATAGTCTAATCTGGACAAAATGGTCGCCTGGACTATCAACTGGCGGGTGGGTGGGTCAAAGAAACCCAACATGGGCCTCAGACCCCATAGAAGTCCAAAGCAGGTACCAGCAACCTTCTTGGTGTGCTCCTGGAACCCAAGAGTGGAGTCGAACCAGGTCCCTAGATTTTTCACTGCTGACTTAGGGGTGGGGGCGCTGCCCAGGTACGCCGGCCACCATTGCATGCTCCAGAGCCCCTTATCTCTCCCCACCAACAACACTTCTGACTTGTTGGCGTTAAGTTGAAGGCAGTTGGTGATCATCCAATGCGCGACCGCCGCTAGGCCGCTCCGAAACTGCGAGGCGCCCCGCGTAGGATCATCGGAGAGGGCTACCACCAGCTGCGTGTCATCTGCATACGAGACCATGGTCAAGCCATGGTCCCTCGCCACCGCCGCCAGGGGTTGAACATAGAGGTTAAACAAAACAGGGCTCAAGGCCGAGCCCTGGGGAACCCACTGTTTGATGGAATGGGCGTGGGAGAGAAAGGGGGGGCAGTGACCTGGAATGCTCTGTCAGACAGGAAAGATCAAAACCAATCCAGGGCAAGACCTACCACCCCCGCCTCCTCTAGGCGACGCAGAAGGATCTGATGGGAAACCGTATCAAAAGCGGCACTAAGATCGAGCAGTATCAGGGCCGCAGTTTGTCCCTCATCCAGAATGGTCCGTAGATGTTCACTCACCGCTAGAAGCGCGGTCTCGGTGCTGTGACCAGGGCGGAAACCATTCTGGGAGCGATCCAGGGCACCGGTGTTGTTCAGAAAGCCCGAGAGAATGTTATTGGTGTGGGCCTCAGCGATTTTAGCGAACCAAGGCAGAAGAGATATGGGTCGAAAGTTTTCCGGCTTAGTCGGGTCCAGTGAGGGTTTTTTCAGCAAGGGGACCACCCTTGCTTGCTTCCATTGCAAAGGCACCACGGCCGTGGTGAAAGAGGAATTGATAACCTGACATAAGGGCGTGAGTAGTACAGGTAGAGAGTCCCTAAACTGGGCAGGCCTCATGGGATCCATAGGGGAGCCTGATTTGACCTTCTTGCTCAATGTAAGAAACTCATCCTGAGAAATAGGGGGGATTGCTGCCATGGTAACAGTGGGAGGAGGGGTCGATGGAGCCACGGGATCGATAGGGGACATAGGGAAGGATTTGTAGATGGCTTCTACCTTCTTAACAAAGAAGGTGGCCAAAACCTCACATTGCTGCCCAGACGTGATCATCGGAGTGGAGGGATCTTTCCTGTTTTTGAGGTCGTTAAGTATTTTGAAAATGCTTTTTACAGGGTTCTTACTGGACTTGATCTCATTAGTGAGATAAGCCGCTCGTGCCAGATGTATGGCCTTGTGGTATTGCTTGATCGCGTCCTGGTACAATTTTTTAGCTCCAAGGTCGTATTCCCTTCTCCAGACCCGTTCAGCTTCGTGTGTGTTTATTTGTACCACTGCTGCCCCTTATGAACAGATGGGGCTTACAAGTATATCATGGTTGCAGTGGATTCCTGCTCTAGATTCCTATGGGTGTGGCCCCAGCGCTCAGCTGACACTCGAACTGTTATAAAAGATTTGCGAGTCTTTATAGGGACATACGCAATTGGCACATTACATTCTGACCGTGGCCCCGTGTTTAGCTCTAGGGCTTACAAGGAAGCCATGGGAGGTTTGAGTGTAGCATTGCGGTACTCCTCTCTGTACCATCCCGAGGGAAATTTGGTTGTGGAGAGGAAAAACCGGGACTTAAAGCAGTCTTTAACAGCTAGAGTATTAGGCTCGGGTGCGATTTGGGTAAAAAATCATTATGGAGTTCAAAGAGCGTTGAACAACAAGCCAAGAAGCTCTCTCGGGGGTGTCTCTCCTTATGAGGTCCTATTTGGGATGAGAATGTGGGTACCTGATCTTGATTGTGAAGGCACAGTGGCGGATGAAAAACCTTTTGACATCCATAAACGTTTGGCTGTTTTACAGGAGTTAAATTAATACAGGGCACTACAAAGCAATGTCCAGGTGAAACAGTCCGCCACTGGGGAAGTCAAGTTTGTCACAGCAAGACCTGTCTGGATCCCTAAAGTCGGGGACCTGGTCAGAGAAAAAATAGCGGACAAAAAAGAATTTGGGCCATCATACAGAAAGCCTGTACCTGTCCTGGCAGTTGAAGGAACGAGAACTGTACTTCTGCCGCCTCTTGCCGGTAAAAAGGAGAAAAGATTTGTCTCAATTGACCTAATCAAACCACACTATTTGGCCGATACTGAGTAGTCCGCCTGGACTCCGGAGTAACAGACACCCTCCTCTCGCTACTATACAAGAAGTTCAAACAGAAAGACTAATCACATTTGAAGAGTCACCTACATGGAATGATGGACTATGCAACAATGCCATGGAACTCGTTCCTCTTGAAAATGAAATTCAACTTCAAAACCAGAATGAAAGACAAATTTCAATTCGACCAAACACAGATATCTACATCAACATGCCTCAACAAGAGCAAGCTACAGTTTCCACAAGACCTACGGAAATACCGAAAGTTGATCAAATTGCATCTGGCTATTTCATTGACTTTGATACTTTTTCATTGGATCCAAGTGAACCTGAAACGAAGCCAGCCCAAAAACTCGCCAGCAACAAATTAAAGATTTTCTGAACTTTCTTAAAAAGACTTACCTGGTATCACCTTGGGTGGAACTCTGAGTAATTACTGGGATACTTTTCTTTCTTTTCTGGATAGGCTTAGTGACTGTCTTTAGTATGCTTATAAATGGAACTAATCTTTGAGAAAGCTCTGCAGCACAAAAAGTGAATGTGATTCTGAAACCGCATCTATCATCACATCGTGAAAAAAGAGGCCTATCATCAGTAAACATTTCAGCAGTTCCTATACCTGACGGTATAGTGTGGGACAAGGTTGATTACAATATATTTGGCCCGACCGAACTTTTAAAAATACCACATTTATTTAAAATTTCATTATTTGATATCATTACCTCCAGTACATTTTCCGATGATTGGGATTATGAAACTGTAAATAATATGTTGTCTGATTTAGAAAAATCTGCTGCCTTTTCTAATAATGAAATGTTGGAAGACACAACAGACTTTGAAACAATGTATTGCTATCAATATTATGGTCATCACTTTCTGCGTAAATCTGCTAATCCCAGAAATGTTTTCAAATACCACCAATGGGAACATTGCCCAACACCACTGAAAAGCAGTTCAAAAACATATGCACAAAAGTTTCCATATTTTTCAGGGTTTAACACGTCAGACCCAACCTCATATTATTATAAGGTTGCACCAACACCAGCAGAGAAAAATATGTTGACAAACACCAAACCGATTTATTCTGCTTCCTTTATTTCCCAGATGTCTGAACAAGGTTTTGACTTATGGAAAGACACCATAGACTTAAAATCTGTCTGTGGTACTAGAGACTGGCAGGTCCAGGGAACAGAGGCACTATTTAGAGCATGCCTTATTCCTCAACACATCATGTTTTTGAATGAAACGGTGCAACAAACGTCCTGTCTTGGACTAGCAAAGAACAAAGATTTGAATACACCTTGGATGCCCACACCATCACACACCGAGGGTAACATAACATCACAAGAAGGGATTGCGCTAGATATGATCATGCAATACAATAGATTAGGCCCCGATTGGAAGGGATGGTTGATTTGGCCCACAGACACCAATAGCTGTCAGGAAAGATTCATGGGTAAAACCAAAGGATTTAGTATCAACAGGCCAGATCCACGCTATGTACAGAGAGAACACCCAGGGGTAGTGACATCATACAGTGTTGGGAAGTTATGCCTCGATTGGCTAAGAACCTCGACCCTGTCACAATTGAAACAACACTTATCCTTACTTACAGAGGATGTGGACATACGGGATTTTTTATTAGGTACTAGGAAGCCACGTCACAAACGTTTCTATTATGCTGTCTATAATGAGATTTGGAAAATATCACAACAAGAGGCCGCGGAGAGATTACGAGAAATAGATCGTATAAACCTAGAGAAAGCTCTAGCAGTGGTTGACAATGGGTTAACTACACTAACCGCCAGGATATATTCACTGGGCAACATTGTATCTTCTGCTATTGATGTACTAGAACAGGAATTGTCCATATTACAGCACGGGCAATCACAATTGAGTTTTATTATGTTATTAAGCTGGACGCTGCAATCTTTGCGCGCAGGCTATGTGCCTTGGCGTTTCATAAACAGCACGTCTCTGTTTTCTTCATACAATCTAACGGAAACACAGATAGAGATGGCACAAAGGGGAGCAAAGTATACAATGCTGCGTATTGAAAAACTGGACAGATTAGCATTTACAGTGGCAGGTTCACCATCCACAGAATGGTTAATCCATGGCCACAACTCTTCCGGTCACTACTTTTCAATTCCAATATTGCCTTGAACAAAAGCAGGCAGGCAGATATGAAGAAATTGGTAGGGAATTCATCAAGGAATCCTGGGAATTACCGTACAGATTTCAATGCCGGAGTGGGGAAAGAGAAATGTTTTTGAGCTGTACAAACTGCGAGAATACTTTAAGTGGATCACTCATATGCCAGGATATAATGCTTCATGGGGCCTGTAACGGTTGGGTAGCAAACTTATCCTGTCACTTAAGGGGTGCCCCAGCTGCGGTGATCACTCCAGTGTTCAGGCTACTTTCGAATGGGAGTTACTTGATGGGAGTTACTTGATGCTGAATGATCAAGGTTGCTGTGGGATGCTTCCGGGCATCGCATATCTGGTAACTGTGAGCTCCAGGGTTACTTGCTTTATGCAAGTATTGTTTCCACCAGCACATACAGTCAGGGAGGCACCGTTATGGCCTTCGCTAAATGTTTCATTAATACGGTTTGATGCTTTGAGCAGAATGAAAGCCATGCTTTTATAGAAATCCATGCCCTTAACCTTCGTTCGAGAGACTTTTGATCTTCAGATCGCAAGGTCTTGGGCAGAGATACAGGCACTCATACGTACAAACTGTCCCTTCCATTATGCAGAAATGGTAAATCGTATCTTTAACATGTCTGATACGACAGGCATCGTCCACCTATTTAAGACCATAGGTTCTGGACTATTAAGCACCTTTCAGACGGTCCTCGGAGTTATACCGAACTTTATACACTCCGTATTTAGAAGCATTTTTGGAGGACTTTCGGTGATCCTGTTTTTAATAGCAGGTATCCTGATCGTAATTTTTCTGCTACGCAATGGACATCCCAGTCACCAAGGAGATGGAAACATTTCTCCTGGAGCGAAAATACCGTGATCGCATGGTACAACATCTAGGCACGCCTCGCCTAAGAGAACTAAGTGCATCTTGGTTCTTGTCATTTAGACCAGTCTGGATGGACTGCATCTTACCTCTCCTCCGATGCCTGTTTTGCGGAGAAGAATGCGTGTTGGATCTCTGTCTAACACTCCCATCATGTGCGCAACCGGACGTTGATGCTTTACTGGACCCGATAACGGCCCATGTTCTGCAGTGTCCCCAGCGTATTCCGATGTTGATGGCAGCATTCCTAGAGCCACCACAGGTAGTATCGGCTCCTGTTGGTATTGACATCGGGTCCTCCTCTAACACCCAGTCCTTGGATGGCGCACAGGCTGTCCCAGCATCTGTTGTGGACAATACAAAAGATCATCTGTGCTCAATTGACATCTGCGAGGGGTTACAGGGAACGTCGTCTGCAGAGGCAGGCAACGAGAATGTTGCGTCTACCAGCCAGGACACATAAACATTTGACTCATTTGGCCCGTTGTGTGTTGGGAAAAATTCGACCTTTTGGAAAAACAAAATAAAATTTGGAACTCCATAACAAAACTGACATTCTTTTGAGCATGCATGGCTTTCAAATGCTTATAGTAGTTCGAACTATACCTACGGACACATTAGAGCTATGGCTTGCGCGCCAATTTCCTTTTTAAACTTTTTAAAGACTTTTTAGAACCTTTTTAACTTTGTTTTTAGCAAAAGAAGAAACTAATGTAATTTTTGCGTACCAGTATCTAGTCAGCCTAGTAGTACGTTTAGAATTTAACTATGTCGTCCATTCGGAAGAGGAGTGGGTGTTATATTCCATGTAGGTACCATAATATAGGCCCCGGTAACTTCATTACCTTTCACCTATATTCTTCCCTACATTACACTGATAACGGTTTACAGGGATTGACCTTTTACCTAGATACAACACTGCATTCAGAACACGGGTTTTCCCTAGTTCGGAAGCTCATACATTATGCATGAGGATTCTTGGAAGCACAGCAGGATGACCATCTCCTGTATGATATCTATGTACAAAGTTCATCCTTAGGCCGGCACAGTAATACAGCAAGGTAGGACCCCTCGGGAGACCTATGGGTATATAAACATCACATCTTGCTGAGATAGATAGAGGAGACCGAGACTTCCCGGCAGACGCACTGACCAGAGACGCTGAGGTTCCTGCATGCAGACACTCCATCTTGCAGTGGTCTAACATCCCTTGCGGGGTGTCCAACTCGAGACCAGGATGGGGTCCCACAGTCTCTCAATTCTGGTAATGGGGTTGACTTTATCCTTGAGGTATTCTTGGCCTAACACCTACACACATGCTAGGTACATTTAGGTACATCTAGTTAGGGAAGCATCGTAGGAGTACGCATCTTTGTATCATGTGTTTTATATATTCGTATGTATCCATGATTATTGTAAGATGGTAGAACTATACTATCCGTTTACCTTTTTAGTACTACTAATCATTTATATCGTATACTGTCTAACGGTTGCTGCAGCTTATCTATTCTACACCAGAATAACAACTGTTCAATAAATACTTATTGAGAACGCCCAGCCTGTTCATTCTGTGTACCTCTCTGAGACAGACTAAGTAAGCACGAGTGACTGAGCAAAAAGTAGTATATTGTTTCCACGGTCCTGAGGGATCGGGGTTGTCATGTTCGATGGTTGCCAGGAACTATTCTCTCCTTGGTAAGAGGAGACTCTAGTGGCACTGTGAACTAGTTGGTACAAAAGGCCAACATACTCAGTGGGGGTGTTCAGAAACAGTCTGACACCAATCCTACAGTGTATGCTGTCCAAACGCGCAGATCCTGTATAATTATTATAGGAGCTACACGACAATCACTTCCGTTTCTCCCTCGACAGCACCGACCAACTACAGTGTCCTTGCCCTGTAAGTGTTTGTGTGCCTTTGGGGACTTCTTGTTTTATTTGCCTTGGCTCAGGTTTATTTTGAGCAGCTTTTCACAGATGGGAGTTGGGCTGTCTACAGTGCGCTTGTGAGAGCAGTCACCGAGAGCCGGGTGGAGGTTGACTTTTATAATCCGGTGCTGACCCCTGCTGCTATGACTCGGGAACAGGCTGCATTTGTAGTCCACTTTGTGTTTTCAGCTGTGACTGTGCGATATCTGCCAGGCGCACTGTGTCTTCTCCAGCAGCATGTCACGCCGAACAATGACCTCTTCAAGACGCGAGGCTGCCTCGTGGTTCTCCTCCTTGAGCCGATACAAGCTTGTGGCCTATGACAAATATAACTAATGGGAATAATGCATTAACAATTGTCTGCTGCACAACATTTTTTTTGTAAGCAAGGGTAGAGCCGACCCTGAAACTCGAACCCAGTTTCAAAGTTGACAGCTGTATATGCTACTCCCCTTATTGGTTGTTTACAGTTCTGCCTCTTCTATCACCCTTCCACAGCCGGGGGGGGCCTTCACCCCAGCCCTCCCAGTCTCTCTGCAGTCTCCGTTGGACCCGCCTGCCCTCAGCATTGGTATGCGCAGCACCCTCTCCCCCCTGGTCCTTCCTCCTGTCTGCCTTTCTGCCTCTCTCCCTCCTCCCCTCTTCTCTCCCATGACGTCTGGCAAGTTTGGGTTTCAAACACTTCTTGTTAATTCTGCAAGTTGTTTTAGCGAGTAGGCTCATGGCATGCGTCAATCCCCATGCTAGGGGTATACAGTGGACGCTTCAGCCCTGCTTCAGAATATGCAGGTACTCAATTTATAGGTGCAAACTCCCACTTGAGCATGCAACGACATTGAAAGATGTGTGCAAATTTAGCTGGAATTTGCGCCCGCGATATGCAGGAGTTAAAACCTGCCATTAATCGCGGGTGTAAAGTTCAAGACTTGCCAGTTTGTGCTTTTGGGGCCCAGACGAAACCAAACACAAAATGCATGTGATTTCTGAATTCAGCATGTGGAACTTGGGTGGAACTCGGGTGCAAATTGCTGACCCACAAATTACCACACCCTGTGATAGCAGTAATTAGTGACTGTAAAATATGTACCTACAATTTGTAGGTCATTGTAATTTGACCCTCTGTGGATGCATCAAGCAAAGAGAAGACCTTGGTAAAACCCTTATTCCACTTCAGAAGGCAATCCTGAAACAGCCGGTAAATGCCGCATTTCTCAGGTTACAAGTCAGTATATCTCCATATTTTAGCACTTTGAAATGACTGATCCCCGGGTCACTGGTAATTTGTGTGCGTGCATACCACAGCAGTATTCCTGTACAGCTTTGAATGAGAGCCTAAAAGTGTGACTTATATCAACCCACTTGCTACCACCTATGGATCTCAATGGTTATTCATGTTTCCCTGAAGAGGATAGCATTATGTTCTTTGCTCTTTAAGAAGATGTTCTGCCCTTCTTTCTCCGAATTATGAAATTGACTTCATTTGTGCCAGTGGTTCCAAGTGGGCCCCACCAGCTCCTATTTCACAGGATAGGCACTCTTAAGTTACTCCCGTGGGCACAGTCCCCATCAGCATTCAAAACAAGCATTTACAATGCAATAGGTCTCGCATTTACAAAACTCTCGTAAATGCGAGACCTATTGCATTGCAAATGCTTGTCTATCTTTGTTGTGTTAGATAATGTAATTACTTTTTAAAGTATAATTAACTTCCATTAACATCTTTATTGCAACAGGCACACACTTTATTGAAACCAACACACACTTTCACTTCCCTTGAGCTAGCCCTTGACTGCTCATCCACGTTAACTCAGAGAGTCAAGGTTTAGGCATACTTCCCATTGAAAATCAAATACCCTGTTTCTCTGGTTTTAAAGGACCCTTAGCATTCTCACTTTTAAAGTGTATGGTCACCCCTTACTACTGCACGATTTAGAGAAAAATCTTGACACAGCCATTTGGGTTTAGGAGCAGCTAATGACTCGCAGAAAAATCTGCTCCTCTCATATGGAAGGGTAAGTGAGAATAGGCTGTGTGGCTGTGAAATCTTACCATCAATCTTACAAGCAGATTGTTTAATGGTTTCAGGATGGTTGTGGTTAGGGAGTCATGTGGAACTCTGCGTGTTGATGTAATCTTTTTGCCCTCATAGAACTAAATACACACCTGAGATGATCTACTTGATGATCTACTTCACTAAATGATTTTCTCTAATACCCCTTCCACATATTCAAATCTTTCTAGAAAAATGGATTGGCCAGTGGTGACTAATGTGGCTGAGAAGTCGAGCATTATTAGTAGATATGGTTCTCCCTATTAATTGTCATTCTTTAAAACCAGGCAGGGTGATATCTGTTGCCCTGCAAGGTCAAAAATAATTTCAAATTTCTTTGAATGCATTGTCTTCCCAGGATGTAGTCCAACTCAGAGGTCATTGATTCTTATTTTTTTTTGCTTATAATTGAGATTTAACAATGGGTGTAAAACTAGGTGGGTCAGTTGAGTTCCTAGAAGGCTTAATTTTCGGGATGGAATTCCATGATTGTTTGAGTTGACTGCACTGTCCCCTGCGAACCCTCTTAAGAGATGCAAACAGGTCAGCATTTTAAAGAATGACTTTCTCATGAGTAGGATCATCCTTACTGGGTGTTTGTTTAGTAACCATCATGAAGTCCTTTATTTCATCATCTGAAACAAAGTTCAGATGAAAGAATGTTGGATCCAGAGATAAGGGACTGCACTATAGAGTACCTGTGTGACCATGATGCCACGTTCCTTTAATAATTCTCTTTTGTACAGCATTCTAAAGACACCGTGAGTATAAATAAGGAGATGAAATCCATGTTTGTTACTGTTGTGACTTCAAAGCAGTAAAAAATAAATCTTGGGCCACATGTATCATGCATTTTACTGGTCGCAAATGACACGATTCTCAGAATCAAATATGCATTAATTAATAAAATGCATTTTGGTATGTATGAATTCCAATTTGCGATTCGGTAACATGTTACCGAATCGTAATTTGGAATTATGAATACATATTGATTCAGTATTGGGAAGGGGTGTGTTTAGGGCGTCCTTTCCTAATACCGAATTGCAGAGGTATGTAGGAATGTTTTGCACCTGAAATGTGGTCTCAAAACATTCAAATTTCACCACCTACGTAGGGATCCCTTCCCCTTTGCAAATGTTTATAAAAATGTTTTTAAGAGCAGGCAGTGCTCCCATGGACCACTGCCTGCTCTTGAAAAATGAAAAGAAAACTTTTAATTTTTATTTTTTAAACACAACCTGTTTTCCTTTAAATATAACGGGCTGCAAAAAAATATTGCTTTATTTAAAAGCAATCACAGACATGGTGGTCTGCTGACTCCAGCAGGCCACTATCCCTGTGATTTTAGCAATTCCAAATGGGTGGCAAATTGCGACCTGCCTCGTTAATATTAAAGAGGTAGGTCAATTTGCAATCCATTAGGAAACGCTAAATGAAACTTATGGAGTTTCATACATTCAGATATTAATTACCTAATTGCGATTTGCAGATAATCACAATTAGGTAATCCGTATTTTAAATAATGATATATGTGGCCCCTTATTCTTCACTGCTGTGATGCCAGTGCTAACATGCTGTTGCTTTCCCGATGTTCCCCCTCCCCAGCCTTCTCTCCAAGGACCCCAACGGAGGCAGTGGAAGAGGATGCACTGATCTGCCACCTTCCACCAGCCTCCAGAGACAAGGGCTCAGAAATGGCTGATGGTGAAATGTTTCTCCCCCTTATTCCACTGCCTTCCTCAGGTCTCCACAGGTTCAAGAGTGGGAGTGTGGGGGGTCCTGACATGCCAGCATATTGCTGTTTAGTCATAAATAATTACATCTCTACAGGTCTATCTGTACCTCAGTTCCTAGTCAGGTATTTTAAATTCAGGCCACTGGAACTCTTTATTTCTAGGAATCTAAAGGCAAACTTTAAACAGATTGCCTTACGTACAGGGTCCTCCTGCCTGTCTGATAGCGAGAGAGAACGTGGGATCAGGTCCCCCATCCCTAAGCACACTAGTCCAGCTACCCACATCTCAGTGTATTGCCGTCCAGTCTCCATGCACATTACACAATGACTTGGATGAAACTGGCCCTGTCAACTTGTAAGACAAGTTGTTGAAAGTTGAATCTGCTTTCCGTTTGATGCTAGCTTGTAAGTATCCGCTGCGGGCTGAGTAATAAAGGTTACATGTGTGGGATGGAAGAGCCTTTTTCTAGGATGCTCTGATGTGTAATTAAACATATCTAGACTCATGGCAAAACACAGCTGAATAAATAGCAGAACCAGCGTCGTGTAGTTCCTATAAGACCTATATAGGATCTGCGCGTTTAGACAACATACACTGCGGGACTGGTGTCCAGACTGATTCCAGACACCCCCACCGGGTATGTTGGCCTGTGTGCCAGCTAGCTCGCAATGCCACTATAACCTCCTCTTACCAAGGAGCAAATAGTTCTTGGCAACTATCGAACATGAAACAGTAACCTACTTTTTGCTCAGTCACTCGTGCTCACTTGTTCTCAGAGAGATTCACAGAATAAACGGTTGGGACGTTTTCAATAAGTATTTATTGAACAGTCGTTATTCTAGCGTAAAATAAGTGCACTGAAATCACCAGTAGACAGTAGCATATATAAATGAGTAGCAGCACTAAGAAAGTAAACAGATGGTAGGTTTCTACCATTTTGCTAAAATCATAAATATAGGCGAGTATATAAAATACATGGCAATAAAATGCGTACTCCTACGATGCACCCTAACTAGATGTACCTTAGTGTACCTAGCATGTGAGTAGGTGTAAAGCCAAGAATCCCTCTAGGATAAAGCCAACCCCATTACCTGATGTTAGCCTGCGGGACCCCGTTCTGGTCTCAAGCTGAACACCCCGCAAGGGATGTCAGACCACTGCGAGCTGGAGTATCTGCATGCAGGAACCTCAGCGTCTCGCGTCAGTATGTCGGCATGGAAGTCGTGATCTCCTCCTCCTATCTCAGCAAGATGTGGTGTTTATATACCCTAATGTATCCCCAGGGGTTCTACCTTGCTGTGCCAGTGTCGAACTTAGGATGACGTCGGGAAAGAACTTTATACACAGTTATTATGCAGGAGATGATGGTCCTGCTGGGATTCCAAGAAACTCGGAATCCTCATGCATAATTTATTAGGCCAGTGTCCAGGGAAAAGCCCTACGCACTTATGTGTAGTATTGTAACTGGGTAAAAGGTCAGTCCTCCAAATCCGTTATGTTTGTAGTATAGGAGAGAATGTAGGTGAAGGGTTATGACGATACCTAGACCTATTTCGGGGTACCTATATGAAATATAACACCCACTCCTCATCCGACTGGACGACATTACTAAATTCTAGCGTACTACCTAGGCGTCTAGAAGTTTGTACGCAACAAATAATAAAACCATTTTTAAGAGAAGTTAAAAAAGTGTTATAAAACCCTTTAAGAGTGTTCTATAAAAAAATCATTGAAGCAGTGGCTCTAAAGTGTCCGTTTATATAGTCCGAACAACTACAAGCATTTGAAAGCCATGCAGGTCAAAAGGTTTCAATTTGGAATTTCGAAAAAAGTTAAAAAGCCAAATTTTCCCAGCGTGCAACATGCCAAATGTTTGTGTCGTTGCTGGTAGACGCAACATTGTTGCTGTCTGCATACGCAGCTGACGATCCCTGTAACACCTCACAAAAAATGTCAATTGAGCACAGATGATCTTCCGTACTGCCTGCGGCAGGTGCCGGGGCAGCCTGTGCCACTCCAAGGCCTGAGTGTTGGAGGAGCCAGTGTCCATACCAACAGGAGTTGAAACTACCTGTGGTGGCTCTAAGAATGCTGCCAACAACATGGGAATGCACTGAAGACACTGCAGAACATGGGCCGTTATTGGGTCCAGTAAAGCATCAACGTCCGGTGGCACAACCGATGGAAGTGTCAGACAGAGGTCCAACATGCATTCTTCTCCACAGAACAGGCATCGGAGAACAGGTAGGACACAGTCCATCCAGACTGGTCTAAATGACAGGAACCAAGAGGCGCTCAGTTCTCGTAGGCGAGGTGTGCCCAGATGTTGTACCATGCGATCACAGTATTTGCACTCCAGGAGAGCTGTTGCTACTTCCTTGGTGGCTGGGATGTCCATTGCGTAGCAGAAAGGTAACAATCAGGATTCCTGCTATTAGAAATAGAATCAGCGGAAGCCCTCCAAAAATACTTCCATAGACGGAGTGTGTAAAGTTTGGTATAACTCCGAGGACCGTCTGAAAGGTGCTTAACAGTCCAGAACCTATGGTCTTAAATAGGTGTACAATACCCGTCGTATCGGACATGTTAAAGATACGACTTACCATTTCTGTGAAATGGAAAGGGCAGTTTGTACGTATAAGTGCCTGTATCTCAGCCGAGGGCCTTGCGATCTGGAGATCAAAAGTCTCCCGGGCGGAGGTTAAGGACACGGTTCGTTGTAAAAGCATGGCTTTCATTCTGCTAAGAGTATCAAACCATATAAAGGAAACATTTAGCGAAGGCCATAATGGCGCTTCCCTGACTGTATGTGTTGGTGGAAACAATACTTGCATACGAATGTATGACGTTACTACGCATACATTTATAACGCAGTATTTTACATCGCGTTCGTTACAACGCAAGTCGTTGTAACGACTTGCGCTGGAGGGCGCTGGACTTAGGAATAGTATGATTTACTATTCCAACTCCAGTCTACGTACAGTAGGGAAGGTGTTGGAATAGTAAATCATACTATTCCTTAGGTTAGAGCGCCATCCAGCGCAAGTCGTTGTAACGACTTGCCTTGTAATGACCGCGATGTAAAGGCATTGCGATGCAATGCCCGCATTGTAATGGATGTTTCCCCTTGCATACAGCAAGTAACCCTGGAGCTCACGTGACTAGATATGCGATGCCTGGAAGCATCCCACAACAACCTTGATCATTCAGCATCAAGTAACTCCCATTCGAGAGAAGCCTGAATACCGGATTAATCACAGCTGCCGGGGTACCCCTCAAGTGACAGGACAAGTTCGCCACAGACCCATTACAAGCCCCGTGTAGCATAATATCTTGGCATATGAGAGATCCACTTAAAGCGTTCTCGCAGTTAGTTCCGCTTAGAAACACTTCCAGATCCCCACTCCTGCATCAAAATCTGTATGGTAAATCCCAGGATTCCCTGATGAATTCCTTACCCATCTTTTCATATCTGCCTGCCTGTTGTTGTTCTAGGCAATATTGAAACTATCCTGTTCTATTACATCGATAGCAGAAGATACAATGTTGCCCAGTGAATATATCCTGGATGTTAATGTAGTCATACCATTGTCAACTACGGCTAACGCCTTTTCTAGGTTAATTCTATCTATTTCTCTTAATCTATCTGCAGCTTCTTGTTGAGAGATTTTCCAGAGTTTGTTATAGACATCATACAAAAAGCGCTTCTGACGTGGTTTTCTGGGACATAATAAAAAATCCCGTAGGTCCACATCCTCTGAGAGTAAGGACAAGTGTTGTTTCACCTGGGGTAGTGTTGAGGTCTTTAGCCAATCAAGGCACAACTTCCCAACACTGTATGATGTCACTACCCCCGGATGTTCTCATTGTACATAACGTGGGTCTGGTCTGTGGATACTAAACCCTTCTGTGGTACCCCTGAATCTTTCCTGAAATCTGTTTGTGTCAGTAGGCCAAACCAACCATCCCTTCCAATTGGGGTCTGATCTATTGTACTGCAATATGTTATCCAACTTAGCCCCTCTTTCTGATGTAAAATTCCCCTCGGTGTTTAAAGGTGTTGGAATTTGAGGTGTGTTCAAGTCATTATTCTTGGCTATTCCAAGACAGGAAGTCTGTTGCACAATGTCATTCAGAAAAATCATCTACTGTGGAATGAGGCATGCTCTAAACAGTGCTTCTGTCCCCTGGACCTGCCAGTCCCTAGAACCCCAGATTGATTTCAAGTCTACAGTGTCCATTCATAAGTCAAAACTCTGTTCAGACAGCTGGGTGATAAAGGAAGCAGAGTAAATCTGTTTGGTGTCTGTTAACATATTTTTCTGTGCAGATATTGGTGCAACCTTCTAGTAGTACGAGGTTGGGTCAGAAGTGTTAAACCCTGAAAAATATGAGAATTTTTGTGCAAATGTTTTTGAACTACTTTTCGGTGGTGTAGGGCAATGTTCCCACTGGTGGTATGTGAAAACATTTCTGGGTTTGCTAGATTTATGCAAGAAATGATGACCATAATGTTGGAAACAATACATTTTGTCAAAATCTGATCTATCCTCTAACATTTCAGTGCTAGAAAATACGGCAGATTGTTCTAAATCAGACAATAAGTTATTAACAGTTTCAAAATCCCAATCATCAGAAAATGTACTGAAGGTAATGATATCGTTCAATGAAATTTTAAACAAATGTGGAATTTTTAAAAGCTTGGTCGGTCCAAATATATCAAAATTTACTTTGTCCCACACTATACCATCCAGTATAGGAACTGCTGAAATTTTCACAAAGGACAAGTATCTTTGTTCACGATGAGATGAAACATGAGGTTTTAAAATCAAGTTTACTTTTGACGTCGCAGAGCTCTGTTGAAGATAAGATCCATTGATGAGCAAGTGGAAAGTTATTACTAAGCCTAACCAAAAAAGAAAATACTGGTGATTATCCAAAGTTCTAGCCAAGGTGATACTAAATAAGTTTGTCTAAGAAAGTTTAAAAAAGTCTTTGATTAGTTGTTTGCGAGAAATTTGGGCTGGCGTCGTTTCAGGTTCACTTGGATCCAATGAAAAGGTATCGAAGTCGATGAAATAGCCAGATACAGTCCGATCTATCTTAGGTAGCTCAGCAGGTTTTGTTGAACTTGTGGATTTCTCTTGTTGAGGCATGTTGACGTAGACATCTTTATTAGCTTGAATTGAAATTTTGTCTTTCACTTTGATTTTGAGAGTTTGTGTCAAGGGGAAGTAGTTCCATTGCATTGTTATTGATTCCATTGTTTTGTAAAGGTGACTCTTCAAATGTTATGAGTCTTTCTGTTTGTACTTCCTGTATTGTAGCGAGAGGAGGACGTCGGCTACTCAGGAGCCCACGAGGCCTACTATGTAGTATCGGCCACATAGTGTGGTTTGATCAGATCGATTGAGACAAATCTCTTTTCTTTTCCGGCAAGAGGCGGTAGAAGTACAGTTCTTGATCCTTCAACGACCAGGACAGGTACAGGTTTTCGATAGGATGGCCCGAATTCTTTCTTGTCCACAATCTTTTCTCTGACCAGATCCCCAACTTTAGGGATCCAGGCAGATCTTGCAGTGGCTGACTTGACTTCCCCAGTGGCGCTTTTCTTTGTCTCGACGTTAATTAAGGAGGCTCTGGATTCATTCAGATCCTGTAAAACAGCCAAACGTTTATTGATGTCAAACGGTTTTTCATCCGCCACTGTGCCTCCACAATCAAGATCAGGTACCCACATTCTTGTCCCAAACAGGACCTCATAAGGAGTGACACCCCCGAGAGAGCTTCTTGGCTTGTTGTTCAACGCTCTTTGAACTCCATACAGATGTTTTACCCAACTCACACCCGAGCCTAATACTCTAGCTGTTAAAGACTACTTTAAGTCCTGGTTTTTCCTCTCCACAACCAAATTTCCCTCGGGATGGTACGGAGAGGAGTACCACAATGCTACACCCAAACTTCACATGGCTTCCTTGTAAGCCCAAGAGCTGAACGCGGGGCCACGGTCAGAATGTAATGTGCCAACTGCGTATGTCCCTATAAAGACTCGCAAATCTTTTATAACAGTTCGGGCGTCAGCCGAGTGCTGAGGCCATACCCTTAAGAATCTTGAACAGGAATCCACTGCAACCATGATATACTTGTAAGCCCCGTCAGATTGTAAGGGGCCGCAGTGGTCCAGGTAAATGCACGCGAGCGGTCTGTCTGATATTAACAATGGTGTCTGCGCTGGGCGAGCTACGGTGGACCCTTTTATCTGTTGACAGATATCGCACTTTAAGACGAAGTCTTTGGTCTGCTTTGTTAACCCTGGCCACCAATAGTGTTGTTTCAGTAAAGAAACTGTCGCCGTAACTCCTGCGTGCGCAGAACCCAGACCCTCGTGTGCAGCCAAGATCAAACCTAACCTGCGTTCCATGTTTGGTATTACTCTATCCCCTCTCCAGGATTCTGAGCAAATGGAACGTTGTTTGCATCTAACTTGTAGTACTTGAGTGGAAAACCTTTAGGTAGTGCTTTGCTGTTGCGTGAAGCAATCACAGCTACCATTGTGCTACCGTCTACTCTCGTTTTTATGTTTAAATTTCTTTATTGGTTTTATATTAATCAAACAGATCACAACACAAAGCAATCCGCCAGTATGGCTGTGAGCCCTAATGACTGGGCTGGCGAGATGAACAAAAAACAGAGTAAGGAAATAGAACAAACCCAGCCCTTCCCCCCCCCTGCATCACAGCACAACACTCTGTGTCATACATCCCAGACCAATTCCCACCCAGCAGCTGCTAACGTAACGTGACCCATGATCTCTAGTGGGGTTCCTCTCCTTGCGGTGTTGTGTGGGGCGGTTCTGTCAGGCGCAGTAGTCTCAAATACCTTGGGCATGTGAGCTCTTTATACTCAGAGGATAAAAGCGACAAAGGGTGTCCAGAGATCCTGAAAAGATGCCCCGGGGTTGGTAAGTGAGAGAGATATTCTTTCCATGCCTAGTATTCGCCATAATCTGTGAAGCCAACACAGATATGAGGGCTGTGTGGCTGTCCCCCCTTGTGATAAGATATTTTGGTGGGCCGCTCCCAACGCTAGTGCAATATGTCGGCCCCTTCGCGATCGGAGTGGAAAAGTGAGGGGGTTCGGAAGCCCCAACAAAATGTAGCCCGGGAAGCGAGGGAGTTGGGTATCAAAGTGAATATCAATGTCGTCGAACACCTGCGACCAGTAGTTTGATAGTAGAGGACATTCCCAAAGTAAACCCCCAAATTAGGGCCCTAATTTGGGGGTTTAGGGGTTTTCCCCCACCTGTGGCACCCTTTGTGCGTTGTCCCGAACTTTAGGCTGCATAGCTCAGTGTCGGATTTGTTGATAATCGAATCGTTCCGTTTCTGGGAGGTTCTGCTGTGTGCGAAAGTCTGCAAAAGTCAGCGGACCTTCTGTGTCAAAGAAATGCCCTATGGACCGCCGGCCTTCTTTAGTCCACTGATCAAATGCTTTGAAATCAAGACCGGGGGTAAACGCAGGGTTATACACAATTGGCATGATGGGGGAAGGGAATATCGTGAGTCCGCGAGATGTAGCCACCCTATCCCAAGCTGATAGTGTGGGATCTGTAACCTTCGATAGGTATAAATTGCGTGGCCTCTCTGATTTAGTGAGGAAGGGGACGCCCCACAATGGCTGTCTGGCTAGTTACCTGTCCATGAACAGCCAGTGCTTCTCTGATTCCGGCCTTGACCATTCTACTATGGGCCTCAATTGTACTGCCCAGTAATAGGCCTGCAGATTTGGGATCCCCAGCCCGCCCTCGTCTGGGGGTTTGTAACATAGTTCCCTGCTGAGTCTAGGTCTTTTGTCGCGCCAGATGAAGTGTTCTAGATCGCGTTGCATGGAGTGCAGTACTCCCAATGGGGGGGGGGGGCAGTGGGAGGGCCTGGAATAGGAATATGATCTTCGGCAAAATTGTCATCTTGACTGCCGCTATGCGGCCTAGCCAACAAATGGAGTGCGGTCTTCACCTACGAAGGCAGTCACGAACATGTCGCAGTAACGTTGTGTAGTTCAGAGAGGTGGTACTTTGTATACTAGATGTGAGCTGGATACCCAAGTAGGGGATGGCCTCTTGTGCTCATTGAAGCGTGTGAGTGTGTTTGAGGACCTCTAACGTGTCCGGAGTGAGGGATAGGTCAAGGGCCTGGGACTTGTGGATGTTAATTTTGAATCCGGAAGATTGTAGAAAGTTATCCAATTCCTTCATCAGGGCAGGTAGAGAGTCTCTGGGATTTTCTAAGGTAGCGATCACGTCGTCCGCGTACAAGCTGATTTTATGTTCCTCGCCTCCGAACATCACTCCAGCTACTTCTGGATTGTCACGGACCTTCTGGGCCATAGTTTCCTTATATAGGGCAAATAAGATCGTCGAGAGAGGACAGCCCTGTCTCGTTCCTTGTTGAATAGGTAAGGATTTTGAGGTGAGGCCATTGACGCGGACCGAAGCAGTGGGGTTAGTATAACTGCTGAGGACCCAGCTAATAAATCGTTCCGGCAGTCCAAAGTGCCATATGGTCGCTGCTAGGTAAGGCCAGTGCACTCTGTCAAACGCCTTCTTGGCGTCTATAGAGAGAATTAGGCGTTCCGTTTCAAACCTCTCTGCCTTATCTATGATGTGTAGCAGACGTTTAGTGTTATCAGTGATGCCCTGGCACAAAGCCTGACTGATCTGGGTCAATCAGTCGTGGAAGACAAGGGGAAAGTCGCTGCGCCAGTATCCCCGTGAACACTTTAAGGTCCACGTTAAGGAGGGAGATTGGGCGGTAGGACGTGCATTGTCGTTTATCTTTACCCGGTTTCAGTATGACCGTAACCAACGCCTCCAACATCGAAGACAGCATGGGTGAGGAGGTCCCAATGGCATTGTAAACCCGTACCAGAATCGGAGCTAAAGTCCGACAAAAAGTTTTGTAGAACGGGGAGGAGAAGCCATCAGGGCCTGGAGATTTAAGCGGTTTTAATTTCGAGATTGCAGAGATCACCTCCTCTAGCTTCATCGGAGCGTCAAGGGCCTCCGCTTGCACGGGCGACAGCTTAGCTGTCTTGACTTAGTGTAAATATTGGGCTAGGCTAGCTTCGGGGAGTTCTTGTGCTTCATATGAGGCCGCGTAATACTGCCGGAAGGCTTCTGCAATGTCCTGGTCAGTCTTCTTTTCCTGTCCTGTTCTGTCCAAAATAGTGGTTATAGTCGAAGTCTGTCTTTGTGCTCTCAGTCTGTTAGCCAGCAGTTTCCCCCCCCTGTCTCCCCCGGTGTAAAAAGAATGTCGAAGGCGCAGCACACCATATTCCGCCCTGTCCATATCTAGTCCTGCCAATTGGGTTTGTGCCGCTTTAAGCTTCCTCCAAGCTCGGGGGGGCTCCTGTCCTCTGGTGAATGCGTTCTAACTCCCTCACCTGAGCAGTGAGTTGCTCCCGTTTTTCCCGCCGGATTCTATTGTCAAATGAGGCGATAGCTATAAATTCTCCTCTAATCACCGCCTTCAAGGCGTCCCATAGAGTTACAATCGGGGTGTCAGGGGTATCATTGACAGCCAGATAGTCAGTGATTGCTTTCGTAATCCTCTGTAAAATCCGCTGGGCGTTGGAGCATGGTCTCCTTAAGCCCCCATATACGGTGTGTAGTGTGAAAGCAGGTGAGAGCCACTGACATAGATACTGCTGAGTGGTCGGCTATCGGGCAAGGGAGGATTTCTACCTGATGTGCCTGTTGAGTTAGCCAGTGGGTGGTTAGGAGATAGTCAAGTCTAGCGTATGATTTATGGGAATGTGAATAAAAAGTGTATTCCCTATCCGTTGGGTGATGGGTCCTCCATATGTCTGTCAGTCCCACTTCAGCTAAGTACTTCTGTCCCTCTGCGGAGAGGGATCCAGTCTGCCCGCATTGCTGTCCTGACCTATCCAGCTCTTTATCAAAAACTAAATTAAGGTCCCCCTCTATTATCCGTGCCCTGTCGGAGGATCTGGACAATTCCAGGACTGCTCCTCTGAGGAATTTCTCTTGGGCCTCGTTTGGGGCATAAACTGTGCCTACTGTGAAGGTATGGGGGCCTAACGTAAATGTGTGTGCCAGGAGTCTACCCTTAATCTCGGCTCGTTTGTGACCAAGTTTGGCCTGGAACTTAGCAGACACAAGAATGGCCACCCCTGCAGTCTTAGTGGAATGTGACGAGAATAGCTGCAGCGGAAATGCCCTAGTGCGCAATCTAGAGAAGTCCTTGGCCCCAATGTGTGTCTCTTGGAGCAGACAGATGTGTGCGTCTGTATTTTCCAGGTACGAGAGGATGGCCCGCAGTTTAACTGGATTATTGAGGCCCTTCAAGTTCAATGCAATAATTTTAAGTGTAGTGGTCATGTGGGTGGTGTGTCCCTGCGCTGTGTTCAGGCTTGCGCCTTGTATGGGGCCTAAAGCATAAGCAGCCTGCGGGGGATCTGACTTTTGTGCGTCTATATCCTAATTCCAAGGAAGCGCTTATATGCTGGAAGAAGTAGAGGCGGGGGAGGAGGAGGGATGCGAAAACCCTGAACAATTCAAAAACAAAGAAACAACATACTACATACTAAGGAAACAGTACAATAGTCCTGGTTGGAAGACCCAATGGTTGGGGCGCGAGATGTCAGCAAGACCCATGCCGCCGCCCCACCCCGCCCGGTTCCCCTCATCTCGTATGGCAGGAGAGTCCTCCATGAAATATTCCTAGATTCCCCCACGTCCGTGGAGGCCTAGCCGTGTAGATATCAGTCTGCATTGAGAGAGTCCTCCTCAAGGGTGGCGATGACCGCCTTCCGTTCTTTTGCAATCGTCTTGGGATCCGGCCGGAGACGTAAGGGATGCCGACCCGCTCTTTGCCACCTTCCTGCTCTCTGCGGTTGGTTAGTAGAGCCCTTCTGAGCTGCGTCCCCCGGGTCGTCCTCGGGTAAGCTCAAGAGTTGCTTGGCCTCCTGTATGGATCGAATGTGTTGCGTTTTCCCTTCCCATTTAAAGATTAGTCGAAAGGGATGCCCCCAGGTGTATGGTATACTGTTAGACCGCAAGTGCGCGGTGACTAGCCTGAACTCCCTTCTTTTCTGTAAGGTAGAGGCGGCTAGATCCTGGTACAAGAGGGGGCGAGCCGCCCGGAACTCAATAGGTTGCTTATCTCGTGCCTCGCGTAGGATTCGCTCCTTGAGCTGAAAATCATGGACACAGGTGTGAATGTCCAGAGCCGGCGCTGCCCTTGCTGGGCCTACCCTATGTGTACGGTCTAGTTGAATGCGTTGGTCCAGCGGGGCACCCAGGATGAATCAAAAGAGATCTGCCACATAGGCTTCGATGTCTGGCCCCTCCGCTCCCTGAGGGACCGCCCGAATGCGGATGTTGTTCCTGCGAGAGTGGTTTTCCAGGTCCTCCGCGTGCGCCTGGAGATCTAGCTGTTGATCTTGCAGGCGGAGGACCTCTTGCTGCAGTTGGTGGATTTCTTCGTCCCTAGCGGTCATTTGCATTTCCAATGTGTCCACTCTGTCTCCTACTGAGTCCAAGTCCTTTCGTATCTCCCGGATTTCCTGGGCTAGGTCTTTCTTGACTGTGTGGAGTTCCTCTTTCAGAGAGGCGAACAATGTCTCTAGAAAGGCACGCGTTACTGGCGCCACTGCTTCCCCACCCTCCGAGCTCGAAGCACCCCCGGGTGTAGACGTCATTGTGTCCATGCCACCTGTGTTAGACTTGAGGAGGAGGTCTTTAACGGAGCGTTCCTTCTTGTTTTTGCCGGTGGCCATGCCGAGAACCAACAGGTAAGGGTGCTAAGCTAGGTGGTGTAGAGTGTCACTGCTTACTGCGGGTAGCCCAAATGCTTCTTCCGCTGGGAGGGTCGGTTGAATCCAGTTTCTGGGTGCTTGACTTGTGTGAGGGGAGCCGTATGCTTTCTTGGTGGCCCCAATACCTGCTGGTGTCCAAGGGGTCACAAGCGCTGTGCTAGGTCCCGCCCCCTTCTCACCAGTGCTGGTATTGCTTCAGTTTGGCCTGGCGAAAATGTGCGCCCCTATCGTCCGCTTAGTCGGCGGCCTGGGATCTGTCTGCGGGCCCTTAGATAGCCGGCTGAGCCGCTTATGCTTGCTGCGGGTGTGTCAGAGCCGCCAGGCCCAGCCTGGTTGCCGCAGGAAGGGGGGGGCTCTTCACCAGGGGAATCCACGTGGACCTGATCCAGAATCTGAGCTCTCCAGAGCAAGTGAGCTGGTAGAGTAGAGCGGGGGAAGGAAAACCATTACCCTCCCCTGTGGTGCTATGGTGGGTGTCCAGCTGCTTCTCCACTGTTGGAGGAAGGGAGCGCCATCCAGGTGCACGCTCCCCGACCCGGGAGCCGAGCGCGCCCTTCCCTGCTTGGCGCCCAGTGTCACCTCTCCCCACCAGGATGCTGTAAGTTGTGGCGCTTACGTTTCGGGGCCCCAGGGAGCGAGCGTGTGCCGATTTGCAGTCGGGAGAAGGGAGCAGTACTCACTTCTTTGTTCTGCCTGCGTTGCCAACCGGTGCTCCCCTTCTCACTGCGACACTGTCCCCGGAGGCGCGATGCTCAGCACCCACTCTCGGGCCAGAGGACCGACACTCTAATCTCCTGAGGCCCCCTCCTCCACTGCACATCAGGGCCTCAGGTCTCGGCGACGGTCGGGGGCCTTTCAGGGCATGCGCTCACACACACTCGGTCAGGGGGAGGGAGCAGGACTCACCTCCCCCACGATGCCGAGATCGCCAGCCGGATTATCTGTGGGCCCATAGGCTCAGTAGCACCTCCTTCCGTGGGGCACTCGATCGCGGCGCTTGTCCCTCGACCCAGGGCCGGCCACTCTCTCCCATACCACCTCCTGGCTTTGTCCGAGCTCTCTCGGCAATATCCCGGCTCCCCACGCTATCCGATGCCTCCCAACTCAATCCAGGAGATCGGTGCCAGGTACGGGCGGACCGCCCCCAGGAAGCCGATTGGGCTCAGCTCTGTCAACCGCCGGCGTCAGGTCCACCCCCGGCTGCAGCTCAGTGATAGCGGGTGCGGTGTTCAGGATTTTATCGCCGGCGCACTCGGCCAAGAAGGGCTGTAGACTGACGTCGGAGTTGTGTGGGGTAGGTCTGTGACCTCGTAACAACTCTCTGACCCTGCTTCTCAATGCAATTTTAGTCGGGCCCGGGCGGTGGGACAGAGCGGCAGGCAGGAACGTCCTACTCGTCCGCCATCTTGGCCACGCCCCTCTGCCCTCGTTTTTGAACGGGTGATTGCAGCTACGGACGCAGTGCGTACTGCCCCTTTGCGGCTTCATCAGCCAATGAATTCCCTTCAACGTGAACGCCATCACGTTGAGTGTGTGTATCACGTGAGCCCTTGGTAGTTCGTTCTTTAACTCTGCTACCTGTTCCCATAGTTTCCTATGTTTGATTGTGCCACCTTTTGAATCTCTGAACCCATTTCGTTGTATGACTGGACACAGTAAAAGGAATCACACACTATCAGTGTGGGGAATTCTGGATCCGTATTTATCAGTGCCAGTAGCAGTGCTTTTAATTCTGCCAACTGAGCCGTGCAGTCTCCGAGAGACTGCATTTTTTTACAGCTTGGACGGAACTTGCCATTCTGCATCCTACCTTTTACAATAGCGCATGCTGCACTGTATTGTTGCTTACTCCCTATGGCCGGTTGAGCAGATCCGTCAGTATAAATAATGTATTCATACCGATCTAGAGGCATTATTTCATTTGGTAGAGGATATTCTTGTTCATATTGAAGGAATGCTTGTGTTTTTAAACTAGGGTCATATCTGTATTCTACATCTGTTGCAGTGAGAGAATTAGCCCATTGTATCCATCTTGGATGTAACGCTTTTGCATTTGGGACACTTGCCTTTGTGGCAGCCTCTAAGGCCGGTACCGGGGTCACGACAAATATTCGTTTCCCCTGAGCCAGTGCTCTTTCTCTCACTACAGCAGTCTGTACTGCTGTCAGAATTTTTTCTGTAGGAGCAAAACGCATTTCAGCGTTGGTGTACAAATTCGATTTATATGCAATTGGTACTGTTTCACCTTTATTAAAGGTTAAGTAAGTGTACCCAGATTGACCTGCGACTACGCAGTTCACCAGGTTGCGTATGTTTAAGCGTGTCTGTAAGTGTTTTGATGATATCATATCTGCTTGTAGGGAACGAAGGATATTCAAGTGTTCCTGTGTCCATTGTCTAACTGAAAAGTCAGGTCTTATTAGGTCGTAGAAAGGTTTTACTCTCTCTGCGTAATCCAAAATGTATGTTCTGCCAAAATTCAAAAATCCCAGTATGGACTGTAAATTTCTTAATGATTTTGGAGGTTGTAGCAGCACGCACTTTTCTAAAAAGTGGGCTGCCAGGCTTTTGCCTTCACTTGAAAGCTCATATCCCAAAAATAGGAAGTTGAGGTGGGCTATCTTTGATTTTTTTAAAGTTAAATTTGTAGCCCTCAGAGGCAAAACCCAAAATAATGGTGCTTACCCTGGTCAAGTGTTCCTCTAAGTCATCATCTGTCAGATAAATATCATCTACCTAAGGTAATGCTTCTTCATGCAAATTCTGTAGTAACACTGTTACCCTCCTTAAGAATAACCCCGGACTATTCTTATACCCTTGGGGGAGTCGACAAAATTGACGCAGGGACCCTAGCGCTGAGAAGGCTGTCAAATATCTGCTTTCAGGCGCTATGTTTTGGCAGAAAAATCTATTTGAGATATCGAATGTTGTTTTGTATTTTTTCCGCACAATGTTATTCATTAATGCGGCATTATGTGCGTTCTGAACTGCAAATGTTTTTGTGCATGAGTTTAAGTGTCTGTAGTCTAAAACTAGATGATATGAATTGTCGGGTTTCATTACGGGAAACAAAGGATTATTCATTGATGAGGTGCATGGTTCAATTACACCTTGGTATTCAAGTTGATCTAAGATCTCCCTGACCTGTTTTTTAGCTTCCTGTTTTATAGGATACTGTCTTTGTGGAGTTGGGTTTGTTTTTATTGGAATAACGTGGTGGGGTGACTCTTCATCCCACACTACGTGGTTGCGGTATGATGCTGGAGCAAGGGCTACCGTCCACTCCTGTGCGTATGTATATCTTAGGTGTGTGGGGACTAGGTCGGAGAAAGCTGGAAAAATTACAGTTTCCCCCTTAGGGCATTCCATAACAATAGTAGGCGGGCAATCTTTTTCCGCTAATAGGATGCCATAGCCGAAGTCAGGTTCTCCCAGAAGAGACCCTTAACTTGTCTTGGCTTGTCCCCCCCATTTGGAGAGTTATTTCATGTAACTTGTGTGGGACACTCACCCTAGTATCAGGTGTTTCCACCGTGATACACTCACTCAACTCCGCTGTCACCAGAAATTCCATCAGGTTCCGGCGAGCTATTGTTACCTCTGCTGTGCTGTCTAGCATCATCAGAGCCCATTCCCCGTTCAGTAGCGGAGTCCTCAGAATTCTGGGCATGTCTAACTTTGAGACCTGCTACCTTCTTCTTTTTAAATTGAGGTTTTGCTTTAGGTTTTTCTTCTTTCTTTGAAGCGTAGTCTGAAGTGCGTTGCTTGTCTCTGGACTTTGTACGCTCTTCTTGTCTTTGTTCTGACCGTCCTTCCCTCTCTGAGTTTTTTGATGGACCCTGAAAGAAACGAGAGGAACGAGTATCAGTATCCTGATACCTGTCAGGTTTTTTAATGTTATCTCTATTCCTAAGATTATATCTCCTTTCTGGGGGCTCCTGCTGAGGAGAACTTCCCCTGGAGTGAGATCTGTTCTTTTGTTGTTTATTATTGTCCCATTTCTTCTTTGAAGAAACTGGTGTTTGCTTTGCCTGTTCTTTATCTGAACTCTTCATTAGTTGGGGTTTTACAGGTCTTGCTCCCAGACTGTCTCTACCTAACTCTGCATAAGCAGTTTCAATTATTTTAGGTAGTTCTGTCTCCTGTTGTAATGGAGTAAACTCTCTCAGGCGTTGGCGTATTGCCACTGATGCTGCTTCTCCTTTAATATTTGCCAATATTATCGCAGATACCTGGGCAAAGTTATTTAACAACTTTATCCCCAAGTTTAGAGCAGGCTCTGCTCCATACTCGTTCTGTATTTGTCTTAATACATCTGGTATTACCGCTAAAGAAGGGATACCATGACTCCTGGTATATATTGCAGCGAAGACTGTGCCCCAAAAGGTACAATCCTCTATAGAGGGAGCTATCCCCATTGGCAAGCAAATAGTAAGTATTCTATGCTTTTCCTTAGGACCAGTGTGTGGAAACACCTCCTCCAGTTGTGTAATTTTCTGTGCTATCCAGAAGGGCATTTGTTCACGGTTTGTGGGCATTTTACCCATTACTGCGTGCAGTGTCTGTGGTGTATTTTTTGTTGTAGGAGTTTGGACTGGTCCTTGTTGTGTAGCCGGTGTGGGCTGAAGTGTGATTGTTCTCAACACAAACTGTGACATGTTTCTGTAGTTCTTAATAATTCTTTATGCTGTACAAGTAAGTCTCCTCCTGGCATTGTGTCAATATCAGGATGTGGTGTGTATGCCGCTAATACTGGCCATGTTGCTCCGTCTCTTCCGAGCGGACCGAGTCTTACTCTATTTCTTGTATGGGGGAGGGCGCCTTTAAACCAGTAGAGGTGTTCTTCGTAAGTGAGTGGAATTTCAATGTCCTCATATGGACTATACTCATTTGGTATATCATCTTCTACATAGTAGTGAAATGTTTTGGTTTGTGCATTTGCCTGCGTGGAATTTAATCCATGAATAGAATACCTCTGTTCTATATGATTCGTGTGCTTCAATCACGAAAGTCACTTGCCCACCCCTAATTGTAACACCATATGCTACTAGTTTTAGGGTGACGACATTTCTAACATTATCTGCAATGTATATTGCATCTGCATCGTCTTCTTCGGCTGAGAAGTTTAGTGCATTTCCTTCATCTACGTCTCTCTGTTCAGTCATTATTTTTAGAAAGGAGAGCGTTTCAAGGGAACTGAGATAAGGTGTTATGCACAATTAGGAACACTGTATCCTTCAAGCTTGATTAAACCAACAGCCAATACATAGGAATTTGCCTACTCAGCTGTGGCGGATTTGTTCCCTCCCACTCCAGACGTCTCTGGGGACTATGTGAGTAGGGGTCTCTGAGAATAGCACGACTGAACTACTCAGATTTGACTGTTAATTAAGTGCCAATACCAACGTTGGCGGCGCCATGTCGTGTAGTTCCTATAAGACCTATATAGGATCTGCGCGTTTAGACAACATACACTGCAGGACTGGTGTCCAGACTGATTCCAGACACCCCCACTGGGTATGTTGGCCTGTGTGCCAGCTAGCTCGCAATGCCACTATAACCTCCTCTTACCAAGGAGAGAGTAGTTCTTGGCAACTATCGAACATGACAACCCTGATCCCTCAGGACCGTGGAAACAATAACCTACTTTTCGCTCAGTCACTCGTGCTCACTTGTTCTCAGAGAGATACACAGAATAAACGGTTGGGAAGTTTTCAATAAGTATTTATTGAACAGTCGTTATTCTAGCGTAAAATATGTGCACTGAAATCACCAGTAGACAATAGCATATATAAATGAGTAGAAGCACTAAGAAAGTAAACAAATGGTAGGTTTCTACCATTTTGCTAAAATCATAAATATAGGCGAGTATATAAAATACATGGCAATAAAATGCGTACTCCTACGATACACCCTAACTAGATGTACCTAAGTGTACCTAGCATGTGAGTAGGTGTAAAGCCAAGAATCCCTCTAGGACAAAGCCAACCCCATTACCGATGTTAGCCTGCATGACCCCTTTCTGGTCTCAAGCTGAACACCCCGCGAGGGATGTCAGACCACTGCGAGCTGGAGTATCTGCATGCAGGAACCTCACCGTCTCGCGTCAGTGTGTCGGCATGGAAGTCATGATCTCCTCCTCCTATCTCAGCAAGATGTGGTGTTTATATACCCTAAGGTATCCCCAGGGGTTCTACCTTGCTGTGCCAGTGTCGGACTTAGGATGACGTCGGGAATGAACTTTATACACAGTTATTATGCAGGAGATGATGGTCCTGCTGTGATTCCAAGAAACTAAGAATCCTCATGCATAATTTATGAGGCCAGCGTCCAGGGAAAAACTCTACGCACTTATGTGTAGTATTGTAACTGGGTAAAAGGTCAGTCCTCCAAATCTGTTATGTATGTAGTATAGGAGAGACTGTAGGTGAAGGGTTATGACGATACCTAGACCTATTTCGGGGTACCTATATGAAATATAACACTAGGCTGATGCTCAAAATCTATCTCAATGGAAATATGTTTTATTAGGACTTTTTTCTTCTGTAGTTGGTCTGAGGAGAGGAAGGCTGAAGTTAGAAATGTTAAATGCTTAGAAATAGGCACTCCTGATGTATGTGTGCTGCATAAAATCCCATTACCATAACAAAACAGCCATTACCAGCCACATTATGAGCAAGCTGAGCAACGTCCATGCCACCGACCTCAAGCGTGCACACCCTCTTCCTGTTGACTATTCTATTCCACATAAACATGTCTGCAATGATATGATTGCTTTGTAGGAGTTGTACATTGTAGTCTACTGATCACTGATGATGTGACTTTGGAAGACCATGTTGGCACAAACAATGAGAAGCTCTGCTCCAGAGGCGGTACCGCAGTGCCTGGCTAGAAGTAGGCAACACTCCCAATGAACATGTTCCCCCACCACAGCAGGTTATTGTTAAACCCAACCACAGAATGTTATTGGAGAGGAGAATATGTAAAGAGATTTTTGTTTCAGAAGTTACTACAGTGAGATTCTACCACCCCTGGCCCTTTAATTGGTCAGGCCTCCCGTTAATGTTGAAGAATAACATTTGACTCACAAGTCAAACGCATTCGACATTTGCATTTAAGTTGCCACGTTCAAGCATTGACCTTTCCCTCAACCAATCATGACTAGATATTTTGTGCCAGCTCTTCAACACAAGTGAACAATATTAAAACATTTCCATGAGTAGATATCCATAAATAATATAAATATATATATATAAATAATATAAACAGTGACCTTAGCCCAGTGGTGTAACAAAGGCTCCCGCAGTGCAGGGAGCCCGAGCTTCAGGGGGGCCCCCTCAGCACAGTACCCTGGCCTGAGAGCTCCTGAGTGAATACAGAGGGTCCCTCCATGTACTTTGCAGGGGGCTTGCCTCAAGTTTTATTATGCCAGTGCCTTAGCCACAAAGTTTTTTATGGATCTGGCATTGATAAAGAATATTAAATAACTTTTTTTAACTCACTGTCAGCTATAGATGAATCGCATTTAATTTCTTTGGCAGATAAATGTCTAAGTCACCAGCACTTACACACAAATCACTGTTGGCAGTTTTACTGTTACCTCAGACAAATGAACCAATTTAATATTCTGAAATGTATTGAAATGTGATTATAACTACATTTGTTTAGTAGATTATGACTATATTACATTCCGTGTGAGTTTTAGGCAAGGCAGTTGTTTTTGATTTAGTACATTTGGTGATAAAGTGCTTCTAGAAAGTTTAAGATTAGTGTGACAGCATTAGTGTTGTGCACAGTTGCACTTCCATACAATGTGGAGGCCACTATACACCTCCTATCACAAAGTTTAACTATGAAATACATCTGCCACCCTGGCACACCTCCACAATTAGTCATTTATCCACGACTGATAGAAAAAGCCCTACTTGAGTTGTGCATACTGGACTGTCATCAAAGTACACTGGATGTGTCCATTGATAAAGAAATCAACACTAAACTTTGAGGTTCTGTTACCTTTGACGATACCTCTGATATCTCTATTAATGGGCAAAGTTGAGCTGAGAGGTGGCAAATATTTTTATTCAGTGTTGCAATCTAAGATACACATGGCTCCAGAAGTTTCAAATCAAACCAATTAGAAGGGAATTTTGTGGAAGCAGGACCTCACTTCTAAATGTTTAACACTGAACTACACATGAAAGTTGTGTCACAATGAAGGCCTTGGTATAGCAAACAGGGTGCCATAGTTGAATTAAGGTTGGGCGATGACATGGCTTCAGTGTTGAATGAAGACGTTCCTCTGGGCTATCAAACTATCACACAAAATTGAATAGGCAAAAGAGTAGGTGGCCTAGCTGTTGTGTTCAAGCAAACATTAAACATCACTAAAGCTGATGACATTTCCATACAAGGTTGTGAAGCCCTCTTCACCAGATGCAACCCTACACTATCTTCCTCCTGTAACTTCCTACTCCTTTGTAGACCACCACCTAGCAATGCAACATTCCCAGACACATTTCTAGGCACAGCTTCAAACCTGATAACACTACACTCCAACCTATGCATTTTTTATGACCTAAACATTTGGTATGACAAACAAAATAGGCCACATCCAAAAACAATCCTTACTGGTCTAGACACATTGAACCTGCATCAGATCATCCACAAACCCACATACATCGCTGGACACATCCTAGAAGTCATTTTCGCAAACACAGAAATAGTAACCTTTCAAACAATTTCTCCAGTCACATGGTCAGACCATCATTATCTTGCTGTCCAACATAAAACAACACAAAGCAACACACCTAAAACAACCATACATGCATCTACCCATCAACAGTGGAACAACTCAATTTTGAACACTTAAAACGCAACTAACATCCAATACAGATCTAGACACAAATTCCATTCAAGAACTATATGTGGCTACAGAAAAATTTTGATATCCTAATACTACTCAGAACAATACAAAAGAACAAAAGAAAACAAGTCCCTTGGAGAAATACAGAGCTAAAAGAGATAAAACAGCAAATTAGAAAGCTGCAACATGCCTGGCTCAAAACAAATACAAATCAAGACAAAATTCACCTACAAAAACTTAACAGATTATAAAAGTCATGAATCAAAAAAGATAAGAAAATATACAATTCACACATATTTCAAAATACTAAATGTGCTAATAAACAATGCTATAAAATTCTCACCGAATTTGGTAAACCAAATTGCCTAGAAGGAGCTCATCCCATTACTCAAGATTTCACAGACAACTGGCAAATCATTACACAACCAAAGCAGACATGTTGGACTCCTATTTAAAGAAAAAACACCAGCCCGACCCTTTTCCAAACAACCCTCCAAGAGTAGGCTAACCCAGCCTCTGCATTCCTTCCAACTAATATCATACAATGAATTTATGGACCTGGTCAAAGCAAGCAGGCCTGCCGGCAGCCCTGCTAACTCATGTCCATGGACTCCAAGCTTTGAATGAATGCCAAAGTGGACAAGCTAGCAAGATCCAGCTTCATTATTATAAAAACGCATTTTCCCCCTCTTGGGATTTCCACACAAGGTCCAGGCTATTATCTCTCTTGTTCTGTCAAAACTTGATTACGCCAATAGCCTCTACCATGGATCATCTGTAACAACTATGAAAATACTGCAACGGATTCAGAACTCTGCTGCCCGACTACTCTTACATAGAAAGCCACAAGACCACATTTCGCCTGCCTTAAATGCCCTACATTGGTTACCAGTTGCCAGAAGATCCACATTCAAGCTACTTTGCATCACCCATAAAGCGATACATGGAACAGGGCCACTCTTCATCAGGAATAAAATAACCAAATACAAAGGAACCTCCGCTCTAGATTGCCAGCTCGCCTCAAAATCCTCGCATACAAGAAAAAACAATAGGTGCCATATCCTTCTCTGTTCAAGCAGACAAACTATGGAACTCTTTGCCCCCAAACATAAGATCCACGGATAACTACCTTATCTTCAAAAGACTAATCAAGAGTTGGCACCTCCTCTAACCACCATACTCAAACATAAATATACATCATATCCCTGTGTATATATGCAGGTATTTAGATTATATGTGTACTAAGATATGAGTATTCCTTTGTATAAATGTGTATAATAATCTTGTTTATAAATATATAGATTTTCATTAGTTTGCTTAGCAAATGTACATAGTCAATCAATCAATTAGGTTTCTTATAAAGCGCGACTACTCACCTGTGAAGGTCTCCAGGCGCTACATATTACTTATGGTTATATTTTTCTATGTTTAACATGTATATATGTCACTGCACAAATAAGTAAAGTTTTATAATAACTATTCATCTACAACTTCTTCACTATTGGGGAACATATATATATATCCTCAAACAAAGCTTCCCCAGTTTGAAGACGCACTCGAAGAGCAGATTAATTTAAAGGAAACTAGCATTTTCATTCAGATGCATTTATTTGCCTTACGCGTTTCAAAGCACTCAGCTTCTTGATCACAGGCATGATGATACTGCATAGAAATGGTGAAAAGGCACTCCCCTCTGCATGTCCATTTAATTAGCCCTCAGTGGGCCTCACAGGTGAAATCAACTTAGTGTTGCATGCTGGGATCAGTAGTGCACTTTCAAAATTCCTTTACCTTGAGTAGGTTTCTGTGCTGTGTCAAAGTGTTCATTTCATTAAAGAGCCCTCCAGTGAGCCTCCGAGATGAAAATGTTCAGATTATTTTTCTTTTTTTCTGCTGTTCCACTCAGGAAGACTCGGAGTAGTTCCATGTCCTCGTGGCCCCCTCACCTTGACCTTCAGGGGTGGTGCAGTCTTCCCGGCTGGACTGCCGGCTATAAATCATCAAACAAAGCTTCCCCAGTTTAAAGACGCACTCGAAGAGCAGATGAATTTAAAGGAAACTGGCATTTTCATTCAGATGCATTTATTTGCCTTACGCGTTTCAAAGCACTCAGCTTCTTGATCACAGGCATGATGATACTGCACAGAGATGGTGAAAAGGCACTCCCCTCTGCATGTCCATTTAATTAGCCCTCAGTGGGCCTCACAGGTGAAATCAACTTAGTGTTGCATGCTGGGATCAGTAGTGCACTTTCAAAATTCAAATTTTGAACTAATGAGCATTCCACTAGAGACAATAAAGAGCAATTTTGAAAATGAATTCTTGGTTCGTGCTAATTGTGTGGATGCCACGAGAGGAGCCTGTGAACAAGGGCTTTGGCAGCCCGAAACGCGTCAGGCAGAAAAAATATTGTTGTTGGAATTGCAGGTTGCCTAAAAGAATGGAATGATATGCTGTCGAGTGCAGCTTCGTCTGAGGACATTTTGGGTTTCGTATTAACGAACCGCTGTCCAGCCGTGAAGCTCGCACCATCGGGCTGAAAAGAAAAGCGGGTCCGTGATTTGGACTGTCCGTGTCGCAAACGGAACAGCAAGACTTTTTAATTGAACTATGCAATGTACATCGGCAAGCCCACTGAGGGTTGAAAATAATATTAATTGACTCTTGGCATCTTTACACCCACCAGGGAAAAAGGAACATGAACTACAAATCCCAGCATGCAAAGAAGGAGAAATAAAACACCCACTGATGGGAACCCACTGAGGGAAAAAGTACTATGAACTATCTATGCCAGCATGCATGGATACTAATGAGCATTCCACTAGAGGCAATAAAGAGCAATTTTGAAAATGAATTGTTAGTTCGTGCTAATTGTGTGGATGCCACGAGAGGAGCCTGTGAACAAGGGCTTTGGCAGCCCGAAACGCGTAAGGCAGAAAATATATTGTTCTTGGAATTGAAGGTTGCCTAAAAGAATGGAATGACATGCTGTCGAGTGCAGCTTCGTCTGAGGACATTTTGGGTTTCATATATATGTATATATATAAATATTTATATATATATATATATAAAATAAATTAGTACAGCAACACTTGAAAGTCTGAATTTATTTAATGCAACTTCAAATCAAATCAAACAGAGCTTTATTCGATTTCTATTTAGAGAATCATAAAAGCACATAGAATCACATAGGTGTTACACAAAATAACACAGTAAAAACATGAATAAAATAAACATCATACATTGTATCGTGCAGCGTTCTGACGTTAAAGGTCACTTATTTGGGGCCCCTTTACATATTTGTATATTTTAGACAATTGGACAGTCACATTAAAATCGATTTCCTGCATTTTACTACACATTTTAAAAACATTGATAAAATCCAAACCATGTATTCATTTTCTAAAAACTGTAATAATAAAAAGGCAGGACGACATTGTCTAAAACCCAGCTTTTTTAAGACAGGTAAAATCAATTTTTTCCTTTGGACATTATAAAGTTTACAGAATAAAACCACGTGGAGTGTTGATTGCTCCGAACAATCGTCAGAAGGGCACAGTTGCATAGCTCTCGACCAATCAATCATATTTGGGAAGCTTATTATTCTGTGCAGTGTCCCTATCTAAATCTTGTCAATAACAATCTGTATAAGTGCCACAGATAAGTGTAAGATAGGGTTGAATGCTATGTGTGAATAAGATCGTTTGATTATGCAATACTGTGGGCTTCGATATTTCTACAGTTAGTCTGAGTGATTTAAGTAGGGTCAAACCTTTCTCTTTTAACACTTTTCTTGTCAAACTAGTCATAGTGCTTGGCTCAGTATAAAACTCTGAGTAGCCTAGATCATGCTTGAAGTCCCGTACGTTCTTTAGCCATGCAATTCTTAAAACGCCATCCAGTTTAAAAATATCGTTCAAAATGTCCTTGTTGAGGGTGGTTTCCGCAGATGTCCATATCCTGTGCCACATCAGGATTGGTTCCACTTTTATAAGATCTGTAATCTATGGGACACCCAATTCAGAGTGACAGACATATGAGGAGGTACTGCCCAGGACTGCCAATATGTATCTTAAAAACATGTTTTCGACAACTTGCAGAGCCTGAAGATCGGAGTATCCCCAGACCCCTGGGCCATACAGGGCCGTCGAGACGCACTTGGCCCTGTATATCTGTAGTAGCTCAAGCGGAGGCCTCCTGCCCAGCTTTTTCGCAAAATTCACTAGGGCGGCGGTAGTTTTCATGAAAGCCAGTTTTCTGGCTTGCATCGCTTTGGTCCAAGTACCATTTCGGTCAAAAAGAATGCCCAAATAGCTGAATCTGTTTGTAAAACTATTTTCTGTTTGTCAATGTACATGTCTCTGCATTTGTGACTACCAGTGCCACACCTCATAACAAAGGTTTTTGATCTATTTACCCGTAGCCCCAGATCGTGCATAAACGCCGAAAAGCTGTTCAAAATTCTTTGTAATCCCACTTGATTGCGAGACATCAGAACGGCGTCTTAATGCAACTTAAATATAGATATATTATCTTACTTATACATACCTACATACATACCTTCCATGTACTTATGTATCTTTATATTTATTACTTTCCTCCTAATTCAGCATCACCAACGCACTACCCTATATCTCACCCCATACATCTCTCAATGTATCCTCTACCTCAGCTCTCTGACTCATCCTAAACTCTCTCCAATGCACTAACCTATTTCGCACCCTATACCTCTCTCAATATATTCTCTACCTCCACTCTCTGACTACTTTCATCCCCAAAATAACCCTTTCTAGACTCTTCCCTACACTACCCTTCCTATTATCCCTAAAATAACCCTTTCTAGACTCTTCCCTCCTCTACCTCTCCTTGCATCAAGTCAAACCTCTTTACTATTCAGATCTCCCAAACAAGCCTTTCTAACCCTCCCCCACCCATCTACCCATACCAAACCTTCTCCTGCTACTATGATCTCCAAATAAACACTTTCTAGACCCTTCCTTCATCTATCCCTCAACTATCCTTTTCAATCCAACTAACTGACTCACATTTCCACCGCTCAAATTAATTTCATATTCCCCTATACTAATTCACCACCAATCCTGTTTGGGTTCCGCAGTATCGTGCTACTCACCAAAAAGCGCTTAGACGCCTCATCAGGGGTACCAAGCGCTATATAAATGCAAACCCCTCCCTCTTCTGTCCCTCCACTATCCTTTTCTACCCAAATAACAGACTCACATGTCCACTGCTCAAATTTATTTCATATTTCCCTATATTAATTCACCACTAATCCTTTTTGGGTTCCAGAGTAGCTTGCTACTCACGGAAAAGCACTTTGACGCCTCGTCAGGTATAGTAAGTGCTATATAAATGCAATTGCATTTACAATTATTGTTGGTCTGAACTTGATTTTCATACACTTCCAAGATTCTCAATTCATAAGACGATCTGAGTGATCCTATAATCACATATAATAGATATTGTGTTTTATGTCTTCACGTTGTGTGTTAAGGTCCTGTTCAGGGAGCTGAGACTTTATGATTTTGGCATCAGAAGGTGCAGTAAAACATTTTTGCTGATTAAAGTATGTTTGTGGTTGGTAATATGCCAATGTCTAGCTGTCGGATATAGTCTAAATTTGATGTTGCTTACGATGTGGTTGGCTTGGCTATTTTGAATGTGTTTGTGGTTAGTGTTTTCTTGTGCAACGTAATATACACAAATGTTCGAAAATGCTCTTGTAGAAATGTCATCCCTGTTGTCTTGTCTTTACACCCTAAAAGTTCCATTTGTTTTTTTAGTGTTTGTAAGGCCAAGACTCCCCATGCACCTTTCAAGCTGCGATATATTACACCCCTCGTGGACATGTTTTGGTATGCCCTGAGCAATGGAGGTGCTCCATTAGTTTCTCACCCTGTGGTCTCATAGAGGTAGCCCTCTCTTAACATAGACTTCACAAGCCCTGGTCGGTTGCTAGTTATTCTGTTTCTGTGTCTCTCTAGTGGCACCCAGGAGAACTGCTTACTGGCCTCCCTATGTTAAATATTTTTATAGGCTATTTTTTAAGTAAATGCAATGTCTGCAAACATTACAAACAGTAAATCTAGTGATCCCTTCATGAACATTAGAATGAATGCATACAGTTAAGGCTTTGCATACTTAACCGGTGCTCTGTAATTGATGTTAGCCATCAGTATTTACAGACATTTACTGTTGTCTAAGGATAGTATTTTCAAAATGGAGAATTTCCCACAGAGGACAACCCTGCCCATCGCTTTTCTGTTCCTTGCTCTTTTTTTCAGACTCTCTGGTTGAATATACTAACAATGTGTACCCCAGAACAGTGTCCTAAACGGTATAATCTGCTTCTTTACATAGTGCAATGACTAGGACAGTGCACTGTAGTAAGACGTTCCAGACATCCACCTGTGAAAAGAATGTCTAATCCCTGGCTTTGCCTCAATTGTTTGGTCAAGCAGCCTAGTAAGTAAACTGTCTAAATAAAAGGTTGCCAAGGTAAATGAAACTCGCTCTTGGTCGAACATGTCTCCTTATGTTTTAGGACTTCTGAAAGAGGAATCTATGGGCTCTTTGAACTTTGTAACCAATATCCCACTTTAAAGGTACCGAAATGCCTGCTGTAATAGTCATTTCAAAAAGACCCAAGGATCATTCCCTTAAGCCCTCTCCAGACTACATAAGAGTCTCAAATTGTGCTGACTTGTTCAATTTTCCAGAACTTCTAACTTTAAATCTAGGTCTTTTTTCTTCTGTCCCTGTTCTCCTACTTTGTGTTGTATTGCTTGTGTAGCATCCTCAAGGTTAGAAGTATGTTGATCAACCTCTAAAACTCAGTCCACTGTTCGGTCATTTTGTGAAACGCAATCTGTGTTTTAAGATTGTAATTCTTTTATGTTGCACAATATTGTTTATATTCCACTCTGTACAGGCATACTAGATTATATATGGAGGATAATGCAGGGTTGTGCTGTTGTGTTGTACCAGGTGTGCCTGGCTCTGTTATGCTCATTAAAGACTGATTGGGAACAACTTTTGTTGTATCTGTGTGAAGAAGCGTTCGCTCACATAGGCTGTTGGCTGAGACATCCCACTACATTTGCTGTTGCCATGACTCAAACTCATGCTATTTGACCCAACTGGCACCCATAAATTCTAAGGCTCATTAGCTTCTTGATAATGTATATCATTATTTAAGTTATTAAAAGATTCATGTTGATATACTCACTACCTGGTACCCTCTACCCTCTTCATCTATCCATCGATTTCAGACTCACCACTACAGCACCCATCTCAATGATCAGAAAGAGAAAAGATGTAGGCAGTACAATAGAGTTAACAAGAGTAGTATTTAAGGGAGGGTTTTTATGAGGGCTGGCAAGTTTGAACTGGGACTTCTAACATTGGTAATTAACTCATTTATTAAGTGGTTGTTTTACTTGGCTCTGCATTTTATCTGCATTTTCCCATGACTTACACATCTGAATATGTTATGTTAACTGAAGTTTGTATAGCGCATAATCACCAACAGGTCTCTTAGCGCTTTTGAAGCCCTAGAAGCTAAATAATTTATTCCAGAAAATGGGATTCAAATTATTAGCCACTTTACACAACAGTCACCAGGCATTCTTAGCAGATCCAATATTCCAATACTAGAAGCCCTCTGGGCAAACCAAAATAAAGGGATGATCAGCTGAGTTTATCACATTTTAATCAATGACCAGCTAGACAATTTACCTCATCCTAAATGGGCTAATAAACGAGTGTAGGAAAGTGCTTTTTTAGTATGGTCACCCCACCCCCACACTTTTTGCTTCAATGCTGATGGTTATGACTCTGAAAGTGCACCTGAGCCTGCTGTCCAGGCTCCAGTGCCAGTGCTCTCTCCCTAAAACAGATTTGTGTAAATTGGTAACCCCAATTGGCAAGGACTTTATTCCTGTTATAAGTCCCTTGATGGAGCAAGGACTCAAAAATGAGACTTGCTCGGATGCAATCTCCTCACAGTATTAATTTATTAATTTTGTATTGTGTATATTAACTTTGCATACACTACATGAATAGCAAGGAAGCTTGCCTATGTGTTCTAACTAACAAGTAACGCTTGTCTTTTTCTAAAATGGCCGCTAAAGCGCGGGAACCTTACTGCGCATGTCTCATCCATATCACATGGTGTGACGTCTTTCTTTGCTTGGTGGGAAATTTCTGCTTCTGCGCAGTGTGCATTAAAATGGCTGCTTGATGTTTTCACATGCTTCAGCTTGCTCTTGTGTTATTATTAAATTGTCATTTTCTTAACGCTACTAATGCGGGATAGATTTATAAGTAAATGGGGATAGAGTAGAAAGAGTGGGTATACAGTGAAACATATTATTTGAGATTTTAATATTTTCTTCTTTGACTTTTATTAGTTCGTAAACTTGGGCCTGGGGTTGGTGATCTGAAACTCGAGAGACAATGATTCTGCGCATGTGTCCTGCTTGGCTGCCAAAGAATAAAGATGAAGTCAACCTGGACGTCGTCCAAGGCCGCGACCTAATGGGCGATATTGATATATTCATGTGTTCTTGCCAAACTTGCAACTATGTATATGGAAAATGAATAAAACTTTATCGTGAGACGGGTGGGAAATAAAGCCAATGTATTAAAATTGATGGGCGGTAGTTTATAGACAAAGGTCTTCAGAATTCGAACCAAATCAATATGGTGTGAGGATCAACCCCCTGTCCCTGTCCAATCAGAAGTAGTGGTCCCATATTTTGGTAACATTAAGGGGAGGTACATGGGCATAGAGGGGTATAATAGATATAGAATTAGCTAGAGCTTACTCTCAGAACGCACAGAAGAGCTCCAGACCGCTAAGCTGATTGATTGCAGATTGAATCGCTGTCCAGAGAGGTCCTGAGGAGGGGGCGGCGGAGTCCATTAGAAGAAAGGCACGGGAGAATCAAGGAGAAGTCGAGTATCAGAGAGGGGAACGACGCAGGCGTCGTTGTAGAGAGGTCACCGGTCCTGTCCTGATCCTAGAGGAGGTCTTTGCTCTTCATCCTTCCTGGGTCCTATTCTTTTCCAACTCCTTGGCCAAGGGATTTGGTTCTCGCACTTAGGTAAATATAAATGCAACCTTTAGTTGCGCTGCTGTCTCCAACTTCTCCTTTCTGAGGGACCGTCATTAATCAATAACTATTATTCTATGCTTCATCCATGATATGCGATTAAGTACCATGTGGTTATGTAATTTACTCTGCTAAATCTTTAGATAAACATTTTAAAACTTCCTGACTCAGTGGTTATTTTCAGGATTATGTACTCTAATGAATGTCACTCATTTTAAACTTCCCAATTAGCAAAGGATTCATTGGTAAGTCATTACTCTTCAATCGGAAGGTAATTGGTAGCAGGGATTTTGATAAAGAGTACAACTGATAACCCCAGCGTAAGTATTAGCGTAGTGTGAATGTATGGGCCCAAGTGAGTATTTAGTGTATGAATGCTGTTTGCTAATATCGCGCTGGATCAGTTTTCTGGTAAGCAGAGGATGGTTACTCTTTGTTAATTGGGTAATGAGAATTTTATTTTTATGAACTAACATCCGTGTATTCAAAGTTTGTTTTATGTTGTCTAGAATCCCCGGGGAAAATTGAATAGCGGTTGGTAAGTGGAAGCCATACTGCAGTGAGGTTATCTGTCAGGCAGAAATAGTACTGAAAAGTTAAGCAGGACTATCAGTACTGGTTAGGGAATCTATGCGTGTGAGGAATAGCAAAAGAGTACGCTGGTGAAAATTTAATGTTATATCACCTAGAAAGGGTAACATTGAAGAAGTAACAGGTACTTCTGGAGCTTGTGTGAAGAGTAAACGGAAGGGTTTTACTCGTAGTGTATGTTTAGTAAACGGAAAGGTTTTACTAAGTGTGAGAGAAAGCTATCTTTTCTATTTTAGAGAAACTGGCACGATAGCGAATGTTTTATGTTACTGAAATTTAATTAAAGATTTATAGAGAAAATAAAGTTTGCGTAAGATTTTGTAAAGGGAGGGTCAGCTGCCGGAGAGGGAGCTGACGTCACAAACGCCGCGCTGGGATTGGTTGAATCAGCGGGTGTGGAACGACTCTTGTAAAGGAGAGGTCAGTAGTCAGGAGCAGTACTAACGTCACAGGTGCCGCGCTGGGATTGGTTGAAACAGCGAAGAGCAGATTGTAAAGGAGGGGTTGACAGACTAACGTCACAGAAAGGCCACGCTAGGATTGGTTCAGAAATAGAAGAAAGCAGACACTTGATTGGTTGATATTCTAGAAGCTAAAATCTTAGTGGATAGAGATTGCATGTTAAAACGCGATCCGACTTTAACAGGAACTCGTCCGGATAGAAGATTCCTAGGTTTTGCAGAATATAATTTTATACACCGAAGATTAGATAGAATGTACGGAGAGAGGAGAAAAATGTCCTTTCTGCAAAAGATTAAGAACTATATTAAAAAGGATAAACCAATCAAAACTAGGGAAGGAATTATCATTCCACCAGCTAAAACGCCTGCTTCATTCATGATGATGGAGAGAGGTTATCATACTTGTGTATGGATAGAGAATTGGATAGAATATACCAAAAATGATGGAATATTAGCATTTCCTGAGAATGGTACCTTCAATGGGAGAATTCTTCAAAATTTGAGATTGAGAATGAATGATTTAGAACCCAGACCTAGATTAACTCAATATGAAGCCTTAGAGGAATGGGAAACCGAGGCATTTGAGCATGACCGATCCAGGAGTAATAGGGGTTATCGAGTATTTTTTCCCAGATACCAACATGAGTCTAGCGACGGTCAGATGAAACAATGGAGGAGGGCAATGCTTACAGAAGGATGATATCCATTGTTAACAGCAGAAGAAAAATTAGGAAGCAAATGCCCAGAAAAGACAAAACATTTAATGAGAAATGGAGATTCTGAAGATGAATTTATAGAAGAAATATTAAGGAACCCCCACCATATCAGGAAGGGACAAGTGGATGCACTCCAAGTGCCCCACTGTTAAAAACTCCATTAGTACCACAGGTAATGCATGATTTCACCCCCAGTAGGATACTTCACGATAAAGAAAAAGAAGCCATAGAGAATACCAGAGCAGAATTAATACAGAAAATAACACAGATAAAAGTGCATCCTGACTCTTTGACCATACCTGTAACAATTGGTCCAGTAGTCCCATTATATGGTAATCAGGGAAACTGTCCTCCATCGTTAGTTATGCCTACTCCTGTGAATATTCCTAAACCTGAAGCAACAGTAATGGTTGAGGATCATTTTAGTGATTGTGAATCTACGATATCATTAATGGATTTACCAATTCGGGATTCTGTCAATAGTACTCCCAGAAGAACTACACCTGGGTGCTCGAAAGATATAAACTTGATAACTTCGTCAGGAGCAAAAAGTGTCACTGTAGTTAGTCCAGAAGACTTAGAAAGGTGGGCACAAGGATCAGATCAGCAGTGTACACCTCCAAAAATTTTGGATATTTATAAATTAAAAGTCGAATTAGAAGAGATAATAGCAGGAAATGTGGGGCTAGATCGCCTAAATGCTTACGATGAAGAAGAATTATTGTTCATATGCAGAAGTATTACCAGAAATGTAAAAATATTCCATGAGAAATTATCAGATTTGGCTCTGCAGATGGGAATTGAAATAGGGAGATCAAAGGTGTTGCAGAAACCCTATAGAGCAGATTTTTCAGACAAAGATTTAGAAAATATGAATGCCTCTGGAAGAAAGTTACAAGTAAAGGAGTTAATGACAGTCTTGCAAAAATGGGGAGACCTAGATAAATGGAGAGTTCGATGGGCAAAGAAGAAGGAAGAGGCACGATCCAGTAGAACAGCCTCTGAATATGTGATGAAAGAAACCGGGAAGACAGATCAAATGTATCCGATGCAAGAAGTTCCAGGAGGGGGCTATGTACATGTCCCATGGAGTAGACAGGATATTTTGTCATTTACGAATGACTTTCCAAAGTTGAGAGAAAAACTAATTGAATGGTACAAGCAGGTTGAGAGGTTTGTGAAGGTGTCAAAGGTATTGTTGAAAGATTTAGATGGCTTGTTTGACATAGTGGTACCTGCCGATTTGTGGACAGATTGTAAAATTACAGTTGATTGGCCAAGTGACGAGTATCCTAGAGATCCAAAGACAGGTGCCCCGTCAAATGATGTAATGAAAAAGTATCAGCAGGTGATAACTTACCTGAAAGGCAAAATACCACCGAAAGAAACAGATTGGGTGAAAATAGACCGAACCACCCAAGAAGCTAGTGAATCGGTACACGCCTATTATGAGCGTTTATTGCAGGTATTTAAGCAGTATAGTGGATTTGAGGACATTGGAGACAAGAACATGAGTCAGTTTGTGTATCGATTTGTTTATGGTCTGAAGCCAGAAATTTGTCAGATGATTAAGCAGCACATGTTGTGTTGGCAAGGCAAGCCCATAGACGAGATTCTGAAATATGCGAAATACTGTGGAGATGATATTGAGGATAGGCACAAGAAATTGCAGGAAAAAGTAATGTGGGCACAGGTGAAAATGGCTGAGAAACAGGGAATTAATTTGGATAATCCAAGTGAAAATCAAGGAAAGGATTCTGGAACAAATGGCGATACTGGGAATGGTGAAAAAGTGAGAGGACGAATGAGTAGAGAAGAAGCTAAAAAGAAATTTCCTTGTCATGGATGCGTAAAATTGGGGCATTGGAAGGATGAATGTAAAAAGATTCGGAATAATAATGGCCCAAATCAAAATTTAAATCCACAGATGCAGAATGACTCACAGCAGGGTGTAAATCCTCAGAGTCAGTTGCCACCTGCACCTATTCAGGGTAATGTAAGCAGAGCAAACCACGGTACAGACGTCGGATATCAAGGAGGTAGTGGTAAGAATGATTATGTAACATCACAGTTTCTTTTACAGGGCGATTTCTGTCAATACAGTTCATGACGGTGCCTAGGAGAGGGGGAGAAGGAGTGCGTACTTGGCGCATCCTTATCGGTAGATCAGTCAGGTCCATATGTTGAAGGGAATGTGAAAGGTAATGATATTACTTTTCTTTTGGACACTGGTGCTACCCGGTCTACTGTGAGAACAGCAGACATTCCAGACCTTCCTCTCTCTGGAGAAGCTCTCCAAGTAGTGGGAGTAGCTAATAGAAAGATTAGAACACCTCTTACCGAACCAATGGAAGTTAAAATTGGAAATTTCAAAGAAATGCATCAATTTGTAGTGTGTGATTCTAGTCCAGTAAATTTATTAGCTCGTGATTTACTATGCAAGATGAATTGCACAATTTTTTGCACCCCGGATGGTGTGGCAGTTCAGACCCCAGATGAAGATCATGTATATAAGTTTATGATTGCAAAACAAGGTACAGAGGTAGATGAGATGTTTTCTTTGATAACAAAAGATGAGTTGCCAGAAGAATTAAAAACAACAGTAAACCCCACAGTATGGGATTTCACAGGAAAGGAAGTAGGATTTATGGCCAAGATAGACCCGGTTAAGATTACTGTAAAAGAAGGTGCGATTTTCCCAAATACTAGACAGTGCAAAATGAGTGCAGAAGTAAAGACAGGAGTCATTGAAGAAATCAATCGAATGGTTGAACAAAACATACTAAGAGAAGTAATGAGTAGCCCATGTAATTCACCAATAATGGGTTTAAAGAAACCTAGCTAAAAATATAGGATTGTTCAAGACCTGCGCAAAATAAATAAGATCGTGGAACCTTGTTGTCCTATAGTGCCCAATCCTGCAGTAATCCTATATCAGATTCCTTGGAGTGTAGGATGGTTCACAGTGATTGATTTATGCCAAGCGTTCTTTTCAATGCCATTGCACCCAGACAGTCAGTATCTTTTTTCATTTAAATTTGAGAACAAAGTCTATGTATGGAATCGTGTTCCTCAGGGGTACACGGAAAGTCCTTCTATTTTCAATCAGTTATTGAAAAAGTGCCTAGAGAAACTAGTGATGCCAGGTAGCTCAGTCCTAGTGCAATATATCGACGACTTACTGGTGGCATCGAACACCAGAGAGGATTGTGTTGTTGATTCCATAGCACTATTAAATCATTTGGCTGAAGAAGGGCATAAAGTCTCACCAGAGAAATTGCAGTTCTGTACAACAGCTGTTAAATATCTGGGACACCAAATTGAGAGGGGAAAAAGAAGAATAACCTCGGAAAGAGTACAATTGATTAAGAAAATGCAAATGCCTGTAACCCAAAGAGAAGTGAGAATGTTCCTAGGAATAGTAGGTTACTGTCGGCAATGGATACTAGGATTTTCCTTGTTAGCGAAGCCCCTAATTCAAATGACAAAAAAGAAAGCCAAGGACCCAGTTGAATGGGATGATGAGAGTGTAGGAGCTTTTGTAAAATTGAGAAATGCTTTGTGCTCAGCACCGGCCCTAGGCATGCCCGACTATAAGAGAAGCTTCGCATTGTTCTGTCATGAGAGAGAAAATTGTGCACTCTCAGTCTTAACCCAAAGACATGGTCTAGACAGACGTCCTATAGCATATTTTTCTGCTACATTGGATCCAGTGGCAGCCGCGTTGCCAGGTTGTTTAAAAGCAGTGGCGGCTACCTGTTTAAGTATTGAACAAAGTGAGTCAATTGTAATGGGACACCCAGTAAAGGTGTTTGTTCCACATGCAGTTGTGATTCTGTTGACAAGAACTCGAACTCAGCATCTTACTCCTAGTCGGCTGACTAAATATGAGAGAATAATAATGGGTGCTGAAAATGTGAACATAGTGAGGTGTACAATAGTAAATCCCGCTACCTTATTACCAGACCCATATCATGAGGAAATTAAAAATGACGAAGAAGAAGAACATGATTGTTTACAAGTCACAGAGTTCTGCACGAAACCACGTCCGGACATTGAGGAACAGCCCCTTAGAAAGACAGACAGGGAGCTGTTTGTTGATGGTTCATGCCAGAGGCATGAAGATGGGAAACTAACTGCTGCCTATGCGGTGTGTGAATTAACTGGAATAGTCGAAGCATCCTATTTACCAGGAGTAAAATCTGCACAAGTAGCTGAATGAATTGCTTTGATAAAAGCTTGCAAAATTGGGAGGAATCAAAAAGTAACTATATTTACAGATAGCCAATATGGTTACGGGGTTGTGCATGATTTTGGCCAACTATGGATGGAGAGGGATTTCATGACTTCTTCAGGATCCCCCATTAAAAATGGACAATTTGTAAGGGAATTGCTGGAAGCAATACAATCACCAAAAGAATTGGCTGTGGTGAAATGTGCCGCACACCAGTCAGGATTGACTGGGTGGTAATCAGCAATCGATATGCAGATCTTGTGGTTCAACATTGTGCCAGAAATAGATTCTCAGTCAATAAAAGGGTGGAAAGAATGGGAATCAGCTGCCAACTTATGCTGTATATGCCACCTGAAACATGGAATGAGGTTAGAAGATTGCAAGATGGTGCTGATGAAAATGAGAAGAAAACATGGGTCAAAGTGGGTTGTTTCCAAAGGGGAGATGATGAAGTGTGGATTTGTGCTGATGGCAGACCAGTCATGCCTGACTGTCTGCTCTCTCAAATGGCCAGGATGTATCATGGAGACACACACATAGGGAGAGATGCAATGATTAGGCTTTTCAGACAGAACTGGTACAATCCCAAGTTCAGGGCTGTAGCAGAGAGCCTTTGCCAGAGATGTTTGACTTGCCAGATGCATAATCCAGGGAGGAAGACAATAATCGGGTTTGGGAAGATTGGGAAGGCAGAGGGTCCATTTATAAGACTCCAGTTCGACTTTATACAGTTACCACCATGCAGAGGGTTGAAATATGTACTAGTCATAGTATGTCTGTTTTCAAAGTGGGTGGAGGCTTACCCTACCAGGAGGAGTGACCGCATTACAGTCGCAAAGCTGTTACTACGAGAACTCATTCCTAGGTTTGGTTTCCCAGTAACTTTGGAATCAGATAGAGGAAAACATTTTAACAGTGAAGTGATTCAAATAATCTGTGAAGCATTCCAAATTGAACAAAAATTGCACTGTGCATATCGTCCAGAGGCTTCTGGAGTGGTTGAACAATTGAATGGCACTATAAAATCCAGACTGGGGAAAATGTATGCATCAACATCATTGGAGTGGCCAGATGAATTACCACTTGTCTTAATGGGACTCAGAAGCATTCCCGATAGAAATACGGGATTGAGCCCACACGAGATAATGATGGGAAGAGCAATGAGACAAGCCCATGTTCCCATAAACAAACTGCTAAATATATCTGATGATATGGTTCTGGATTATTGCAAAGGATTGGCTGACCTAGTGCGTTCTGTCTCTCATCAGGTCGGAGAAGACGCAGTTTCGAGGCAGCCTGAACAAGAACATGATCTGAATCCTGGTGACTGGGTGGTAGTGAAGAATCACACCAGAGAGACGTGTCTATCACCTAGATGGGGAAAACCTTGTCAAGTCATACTGACTACCAATACAGCAGTGAAGTGTGCAGGATTTCCTAATTGGATTCATGTAAGCCACACCAAAAGAGTACCAGACCCTGAAGAAGAAAATCCTCAGTCAGCATCAATCACTGAGGAAGCTGAAGGTTGCCCAGCTGAAGAATCTCAGTCTCGAGATTCAAGAGAAACTGCAGAAGAACAACCGAGCACAAGTCAGGACTGGATACCGGTGGTAGAAATTCCTGAAGTTTACTACAGAACAAGAAGTCAAACACAATTGGAAGAAATTGAAGAAGATCAGATAGGTGAAGAAGAAGCAGCTCAGGGTAAAGAAGAACATACAATAAAAGAAACTGAGCAGGACCAGATAGGGAAAGGAAACTGGGCTCAAAATAACGAAGAACCAACAAGTTTTGAGCAATAGGTTTAGAAGAATCCGGTCAGGCTGCAGAAGTACAAAGTGCAATAAGCCCTGATCAGAACCAGTTAGATCCAGAAAATCACACAGAAGAAAAAGATCTCGAGAAACATAAACATGAAGAATTAAACAAAGAACAAGGTCAATTATTGGAAACTCACGGAGGAGCTGCAGAAGAAAAACAAATAAGGCCTGAAAAAGAGCAAGAAAGAAAAACAGTAATTGCAGAAAACGAAAAGGTGTCAAACAGTGAAAATAAAGAGATTGCTGAAGACAAAAATAAAGAAACAGTGCAAACAAAGAAAACAAGAAAAGGTGATCATTGGCCTAGTGTCATTAAAAGAGTAAAATACCACATAACAACCAGAAGTGAAGATCCAGATCAAGTAAATGAAGTAACAAGTCAAACCGAACAAGAAAACAGAACTAAGAAAAGAAGAAGCAAGAGACTGAAACTTGTGAATAACAAATTCAAGGGTCCTGATTGGACTTACATTATTCTTGAAGATTACGAGAGCTCCGAGTCAAGTGAAAGTGGTGAAGAAGGAACAAGTGCAGAACTGACGTACGAGAAAGAAACAAGACCACCTTGACTACGCAAAAGAGTCATATAAAGAAAAGCGAAAATAGATAAGAAGAGCAATCTTCCTTGTCGAAATGCCTGATGATAGAGTTGCTGGGAGACCAAAACAGAGATGTTGTAGAAGATGCTGTGCAATATGCATATGTAGTCTAGTAATGGTGTTTATAGTATGGTTAGTCCTGATCGTAGCAGTCCCTTACCTTATGATAATGGATAAAAAGATTAATAACGAAACTAAAGGAAGGACAGCACACATGAAGGGAAATAGAGTAGAACTAATGGCAGAAAATGAACCAGAATTTCATCATGAAATAACTGATAACGACACTAGTTTAAATGTTTTCACAAAGTTATTATTTCAATATGTAGATACCATGGAAGTTAGTAATTGTTATGTCTGTATGAAGTTACCCGAATCAGTAGCAGAAGGATTAACATATCATCACTTACCATTGACATATGGCATATCATGTAGTGTATTGTCTAGTTTATTTTATAGAACAGGGAGACTTCAGTATTATTATTCAAACATAGATGTGATATTTTCTGAGGTTCCAATTCGAAAGAATATGAACCCAGTGCTTAGTAGTCAAGACGCACAGTTTATGGGAGAATTTTTCTTAACAATGAAATCGATAGACATACACATGCACATAGACACAATCTAACATGTTCTTTACACGAAGAAGAAAAGATATTTTTAAATTTAGTAGAAGATAGAAGACAAGATTTTCAAAAGAAAGCTTCTGAGCATAAGGCTCATTTGCCACCTTGGGCTGAGAAAGAAGGGAGTTACACACCTGGCAAGGCTCAAGCTGCTATGGCTCTGGATTTTGTAAAGACAGGGAAAATTTGTCTACATAGATTAAAGACTGATTATAACAATGTTTTCATCGGTACCAGTGAATGTGAACACAATTTCTTAATTCTTGGAGGTTGGGGAATCAAAGGAGGAACATATTCAGTTTTTCCTGGAATCTATTACGTATGTGGGAATAAGGCTTACTTTAGGCTTCCTGCACGGTGGTATGGAAGTTGTTATTTTGGAATAGTATTTCCAAAAATATACCACGTACAAAAAAACACTGGGAGCAATGAAAACAATAGCGAATTAACACGTAGTAAAAGAGCTATTTTTTCTGAAATTGTAGGTGATATATTTGGTGCATTGATACCTTCGGTGGGAATAATTCTGAACTCAAGGAAAATATGTAAATTGTCTACAGTGGTTGATCGTTTATCAACGGATACTGCTGGAGGATTTCTAATGATTAATGCGGAGATGGTTGCGATTAGATCTATGGTTATGCAAAATCGACTTGCTCTTGATATTTTATTGGCAAAAGAGGGCGGAGTCTGTAAATTACTGAAGACGAAACATTGTTGCACTTACATTCCTGATAAAAGTGCAGAAATTGGAACGTATATACAGAATATAACTAAACTTGAGAAGGAACTTAAACCACTGGAAGTTGATAGTGTATGGGAAAGATTGACAAGTAGTATTGCGTCAATTGGTACCTGGTTTTCTAATGTAGGAAAAGGGCTTATAGGTCAAATACTAGTACCCTTAGCAGGAATAGCAATAGTAGTACTGACGATAATAATATGGTGCAAATATTGTAGAAAGAATGAATCGTATAGTGTAACAGGAAGAGGAAAGAAGAGAAAGGTTGATGAAATTGAACTTGAGGATGTGAGAAGTGAATTATACAAGAAATTGAAAGGGGATGTTAAAAATAGAAAATGTAAAAATGAGAATGAAACTATTTGCTAAGAAGTTGGCATCTGATTGAGGGTAGTATTTTGATGGCATCAGAGAGGGGATTGATGGAGCAAGGACTCAAAAATGAGACTTGCTCGGATGCAATCTCCTCACAGTATTAATTTATTAATTTTGTATTGTGTATATTAACTTTGCATACACTACATGAATAGCAAGGAAGCTTGCCTATGTGTTCTAACTAACAAGTAACGCTTGTCTTTTTCTAAAATGGCCGCTAAAGCGCGGGAACCTTACTGCGCATGTCTCATCCATATCACATGGTGTGACGTCTTTCTTTGCTTGGTGGGAAATTTCTGCTTCTGCGCAGTGTGCATTAAAATGGCTGCTTGATGTTTTCACATGCTTCAGCTTGCTCTTGTGTTATTATTAAATTGTCGTTTTCTTAACGCTACTAATGCGGGATAGATTTATAAGTAAATGGGGATAGAGTAGAAAGAGTGGGTATACAGTGAAACATATTATTTGAGATTTTAATATTTTCTTCTTTGACTTTTATTAGTTCGTAAACTTGGGCCTGGGGTTGGTGATCTGAAACTCGAGAGACAATGATTCTGCGCATGTGTCCTGCTTGGCTGCCAAAGAATAAAGATGAAGTCAACCTGGACGTCGTCCAAGGCCACGACCTAATGGCCGATATTGATATATTCATGTGTTCTTGCCAAACTTGCAACTATGTATATGGAAAATGAATAAAACTTTGTCGTGAGACGGGTGGGAAATAAAGCCAATGTATTAAAATTGATGGGCGGTAGTTTAAAGACAAAGGTCTTCAGAATTCGAACCAAATCAATATGGTGTGAGGATCAACCCCCTGTCCCTGTCCAATCAGAAGTAGTGGTCCCATATTTTGGCAACATTAAGGGGAGGTACATGGGCGTAGAGGGGTATAATAGATATAGAATTAGCTAATTAGCTAGAGCTTACTCTCAGAACGCACAGAAGAGCTCCAGACCGCTAAGCTGATTGATTGCAGATTGAATCGCTGTCCAGAGAGGTCCTGAGGAGGGGGCGGCGGAGTCCATTAGAAGAAAGGCACGGGAGAATCGAGGAGAAGTCGAGTATCAGAGAGGGGAACGACGCAGGCGTCGTTGTAGAGAGGTCACCGGTCCTGTCCTGATCCTAGAGGAGGTCTTTACTCTTCATCCTTCCTGGGTCCTATTCTTTTCCAACTCCTTGGCCAAGGGGTTTGGTTCTCGCACTTAGGTAAATATAAATGCAACCTTTAGTTGCGCTGCTGTCTCTAACTTCTCCTTTCTGAGGGACCGTCATTAATCAATAACTATTATTCTATGCTTCATCCGTGATATGCGATTAAGTACCATGTGGTTATGTAATTTACTCTGCTAAATCTTTAGATAAACATTTTAAAACTTCCTGACTCAGTGGTTATTTTCAGGATTATGTACTCTAATGAATGTCACTCATTTTAAACTTCCCAATTAGCAAAGGATTCATTGGTAAGTCATTACTCTTCAATCGGAAGGTAATTGGTAGCAGGGATTTTGATAAAGAGTACAACTGATAACCCCAGCGTAAGTATTAGCGTAGTGTGAATGTATGGGCCCAAGTGAGTATTTAGTGTATGAATGCTGTTTGCTAATATCGCGCTGGATCACCCTAGTAGAAGGTACTATTGGTACCCAGGGCATGGGTGATAAAGTGGGTCACCAGGACCTACCTGAAGCACTGTTTGTGCCACCTTGAGTGACCCAGCTAACTACTGCCATTGCAGACTGCAGGAGCAGTGAAAACTGCTCACATTCGACTTTGCCCTTACCATGTGTGGGAAAGTCAATGTACTATTTTTAATATATGCCAGTCACCCCTAAGGAAGGCCTCCTAAGCCCAGATCACAAGGTGCATTATATTAAAAGTGTGGACATGTAAGTGCAAGATTATATGTCCTTATAGTGGCCTTTACCATTAAAGGGTACTATAAACATTAAAGGGTACAATAAGTGATAGGCAGTCCATAGGATAACATAGCCTGACACCTGGGCAAACCCGAGGTTGGCAGCTCCATTGTGGTACCACCGAAATATGTCATGTTTGGTATCATGCAGCATGCCTCATCACCCCTGACACAAATCTTATGTTGAGGACAATGTGGCATGCACCCAGGTGGCTACCTTAGAGGTTGCCCAACTGGTTGCTCCAGCCTTTCCTGTGCTCTGGCCAGCCCGCACTTGCTGCCTCCAACAAAAGAATCTGACACCCTACCAGGAGGTGTGATCTTTCCCAGGAGTCAGAAACAATGGCCTGGATGGGAAAGAGGTCAAACCTCCTTCCTGACAGATTGGTTAGTGAAGTGGCACATCAAGACGGTGAGCTTCAAAGACTTCATCACCTGTGATATGCACTGCCTCTCAAAGAAGGAAAGAGCCTTACCCCTACCCCTAGGTACTCTTGCACCGGGGCAGGTGGGAATAATGGATATTCAGAAGGTGTACCCCCCTAGAAGACTAACCACACCTCTAGGGTTGGCTACCTGTTTTGTTCAGGAGAGGAAGACTTCTGCCATTTTTAAAAGTGGTAGAATAGAGGGTTCTGGGAAGAAACGGTGACACATGCCCCCGGATGTGGTCACCTCAGGGGCAGATTAGCCTCTGGGACTATTAGCCCATTGGTCACTTGCACCCACACCCCTAACATCCCCAAATCTAGGATTTAAGGGCTACCCGTGACACTAGAACCTCAGTTCTGATCTGACTTGCCACAAAGGACAAAGAACAGACCCGTGTCTGTGACCACAGGATCTGCACAAAGCAAGGGCATGATACTCTGCATCTGTGGAAACCTTGCTAGAACTGCACGACTGCGACTCATCCTGGACCAACGCTCGGTTCCCTCACACAGAGGGACCCCTTTGACAGCAAAAGGCAACTCCAGACTCCCCTGGGCTAGTGGCACTATTGCTGGCAATCGGGCCCTCCGGGGGATTGCCCAAAAGTAGATGGTTCATTGCATTGTGGGAAACATAGTTCTGACATCCACCAAGTATCATGAAGCTACATTTTTCCCCAGACGTCCAAATAACTTTCTGCTAACCTTACCACTGCCAAGGCTTGCCAGTCCAGCAACCACCCCCCTTTACTCGATTCTGCACCTCAAGTGAACTCCTCAAAACCTTCATCCGACATCAGCAGTGACCTCATGGCCAACTTTTTGCACCCGGCTCCCCACTAGCACCATGTAAGTGGTAAAACAAGCTCTCCTACTTCAGCACCAAGGACAGCCAGGACAATTCTGCACCCGGGCTTCTGAAGCCAGGTAAAATCGAACTGACTGTTGTGGCTTGGTCCTGGGACCTGCATCGCTCAGGTGACCAAACCTCTGTAAACTTAACCTAGGAGATCAACTTGGTTTGAATAAATCCACAGTTCAACTCATAGACACTGTTCCATTTGCAGGTCACTAGCCACATTGTTACCAGTTTGCTGTTGCTTTGACTTGTTTCTGTGCTGTTCTAGACTTTCGGGTTGTGCACTTAAAATATTATAGCCTTGCTAAAGAAAAACCTATATTCCCTCTAAGATTACATCCATCCAACCCTAGTATATCTTGGTTGTTAACTGTCACAATTCACTAACATTATGTTTTTGTGGCTATTGTTTAACCTGACTATAACTGAATTGGTACTGTTTATTGTGCATTTGCCTCCTCGGTATTGTTCTGAGATTAGTGAACATTAAATATGTTCAAGCATTTTATCATTACAGAGTCTGATGACCTGGCCTGGTTGAAATGCTATAGTGTAATATTACCCTATTTGTTGAGTATTGTGTACTGTGTATCGTGCCTTGTGTTTCATGCTGTGAAGATATAGTTTGACATTAAAGTGTTGCATTATCACTCAACTGTGGCTTGACATTGACATCATTAGTACAATCGTAATAATTGTGTTTGTATTGTACGTAGATATCCTCTACACTACCTCCATTGAGACAGACCATGAGTTCTTGTCTATGTCGACCACGAGAAACAAGGATGCTTGGTGATGCCAATGTTCCACTGAGGGTCTGGTGGCCACTGCATTTGTGTGACTCCGAGTAAGATCCTTATGCAAGTGTTGTTGGGAGCCACTTGATGTCTACCACTGAGGTAAATCAAATGATCCATTGGGCTGGGCAAAATTTAAATACACTGATGGATTTCATGTAACTTCAGGAATTTTGGCTTACGCTTGCTATGCGAAATTCCTAAAATGACATTATGTTGTGTAATTACACTACATTTGTGGCACAATTAAAGCCGAAGAACAACGGGTATCACCAGAGAATGAGCAGCTATTGTTCGCTGCACTTTAAAGCAAAATCAGTCCTAAACGCATTTCGCATTAAAGTCTACCGTTAAGTGCCAGATTGGCATTTTGTGTAATTTTACATAATTTTTGCTTGATTTCATATAATCACCCCAATTTGTTTAAATAATTTAACCCAAATATTCTGTATTTATCCTGAAATTTCACGTAATTACACGAAAGCAAATTATGCAAATTTCGCACATCCATTGGTCATAACATAAATGCACCAGCATCCTACCTTGCATTAACTTCTACCACATCATATTTCCATAGAAATCAATCTGTTGTTCTCGAAAACAGTTAAATTGGAGTGAGGAGGACGGTTTCTATTCCATATTAGCTGTTAAAGTGTTACTTTAAATCTTTGAAATTATGCATTGAATTGACTACTTGTTTTGATGCAAACAGTCAGAAGAATGCTCGTTAAAATTATTGTTAGGTACCGTCAATATTAACTATGTTTCACCACTAATGGCCCAGTGGAGAGATAAGGATTCACACAGTAAGATCATGAACATTTGACGAAAGTGACAGTGACAGCCATTTAATGAAACGGTTGTGCTATTAGAAAAATGTTCATCTGAATCCAATTGAAGTGGGATAGCAAGATATTGAGTGAGTCTTTCGGTATAAAGAACGTGGCCTCGCATTAATGAGATTAAATACCACGATAAGGAGTTATAAAGGAGCTATCTTGATACTCGGTGCTGATTCACACAGTGTGTATCCAAGGGGCTTATCGACTTCCTAAGAACCTAATTACATCTGGATCCCCGTGTGATTATATGGTAATATTTCCATATCCCACTGCACCAAGGTCTTTTAAGACAGACGATTCTGAAACCTCGTGGAGAGAAATATTTAATAGCTTTTGCTTTGTTCTGACTTTAATTATCATTAAAACAGCTTTTAAGTGTAGTGCTCTGCTAACGCAGATCAATTCTGTTGGAGTGACAAGAAGTCACGCAGAGTGTGGTCTCTCACCAGAGGTGCCACTGTGCATAAGGCAAGAGTGTTCAGTGATTCACAGATGCGGGAGAGGAAGAGGCTGAAAATCCTAAAATCAGACAAGTGGTCCGCCCGAATGGCTTGGTAAGAAGGGTAAGATGGGATGGACAGAAAGGGGCAAAGCGAGAAGGATGTGGAGCAGCATATTTGTTTAGACATTGCTCGGGACAATAAAGGGTTTCACCATATCATGATGTACACATGGATTTTCGCATACAAGTGCAAAATTAAAAGGAGGCAACTGTACAGGGCACTGACAAAAACGTCCTGTTGGAAATGGCCCTTTTTGCAGGCTTACCCCAAACTTTTTGCCTTCTTCCTCCCCTGTTTTTGACTTTGGTTTTGCTGGCTTTAGGACACTTTCTCACTGCTGACCAGTGCTAAAGTGCATGTACTCTCTGTCTAAAATGTAATGACATTTGGTTTCTCCCTGATTGACATATTTGATTTACTAATAAGTAGTACAGTGCACTACATTTGCACAGGGCCTGTAAATCAAATGCTACTAGTGGGCCTGCAGCACTGATTGCGCCACCCACATGAGTAGCCCTTCAAACATGTCTCAGGTCTGCCACTGCAGAGCCTGTGTGTGCAGTTTTAAACTGCCATTTTGACCTCCTGGCAAGTTCACCTACTTGCCAGGCCCAAACCTTCCATTTTATTACCTATAAGTCACCCCTAAGGTAGGCCCTAGGTAGCCCCATGGGCAGGGTCCAGTGTATGTAAAAGGTAGGACATTTGCTTTTGATTTGTACATGTCCTAGTAGTGAAAAACTGCTACATTCATTTTTTACTACAGCAAGGCCTATCTCTCCCATAGGTTAGCATTGGAGGTACCCTGTAAAACTTTACAAGTGTAACTTCCAATTGGGAATAGGTAGGAAGAGAAAATTTGGTGTCTCTGGACTCACAATTTAAAAACACATCTTTTAGTCAAGTTGTTTTTGAAATACAAGTCTGAAAATGACACTTTTAGAAAGTTGTCATTTTCTTACCATTTTGTGCCTCTGCCTGTCTCTGAAATGTAGGTCTGTGTTGGGTGACAGCTGGATTTTGAGCATTCCCTCTAGACTGTCACACACAAAGGGAGCTGAGATGGGCCCTGCATATCCTGATGACCCATCACCAGGCTGATGGGTGTTCCTGAGCTAGAGTGAGAGGGAGGAGCTGACACTTGCACCTGAATAGGGCTGTGTCTGTCCCCACACAGAGTTGCATACCCCCTGTAATGTGTCTAGAGCCAGGGCAGAAAGGGCAGGGTCTTGTGCACTACAAATACCTTTCTGTGAAGTCTCCCTACTTCAAAGGCTAAAATGAGTATAAGTATTGGACCTCTGACACCATGTACTCAGAACACTACTGGAACTGAGGGCATTCTACCAGGAAGAAGAGCTGTTGTGCAGCCAGAAGGGACTACCACTTTGCTTTGCTTTGTTGGTCTGCTGCCTGCTGCTTCTTGCCTGTGAGTGAGAGGACTGAACTTGACTCTCTACATCCTACAGCTCTAAAGGTTCTCCAAGGGCTTTTTGGGTTTGCCTCCTGTTTCCGAAGTCTCTGGGATATCAAAGACCTCACCTGCATATTTCCGCCAGCACCTGGGCTCCTCTGCTGTGAGTCCTGCTCTGCCAAGTGGTGCTAAATCCAGACCTGGGCCCTTGGAAATGAGTGTTTGGTGCTGCAACCCAAGAAACCAACGCATCAACACCGAAGCGTCGATCGGCACCAGCGCATTTCTCTGCGATATCAAAGCATTGCTGCTGCCTGAACCAAACCTGTGGACACAACTCATAGACTGCGTGATGCAATGCCCTCGACTTACAATGCAGCCCACACTTTGCCAATGCAACGTCTCCAAATCATCGCTGCTGTGTAGATCTTGGACACAGCATCAGCAACATCTGTGACTCACCGTCCCCAACTCTGATGCATTCCCAGCCAGCGGAGCTTCGCACCAATGCATTGCCTACAGCCCAGTGATTCAACATCGACACCTCAGACCAACAACAGCGCTCTTTACATTGGCGTATAAATGACGTTGCCCGACTTCGGAACCGACTCATCGCCTTCGACAGCGACGCATCACATTTGTTTTTCAACTCATCGTCCCCGTGCTTCGACACATCCAAGGTACTGTCAGCGGGTCTGCGGGACTTCTGTATCTGGCCCGCGCTCCATCTTGGTTGGACTGAATGTTTAGATTTGCACTGGTCAAGCTCAACCAGATAGCCGCAGTTGGAGCTATTGACTTCTAAGCACTGCAATTTGATTTAATCTTGCAAAATTCATATTTTGACTTTTGTATGTTGGATTTTTGTCATTTTGGTCTTGTTTTACTAAGATAAATATTGGCTATGTTTCTAAACTATTGTGGAGTACTTGTGTGGTGTTTTCACTGTGTTATTGTTTGTGTGTGCACAAATACTTTACACATTGCCTCTTTAGTTTAGCCTAACTGCTCTGTGCCAAGCTACCAGAGGGTGAGCACAGGTAAACTCTTAGTGTGTACTACACCTACCCTGACTAGGAATGTGGTTCCTGCTTGAACAAGGTGCATACCTCTACCAACCAGAAACCCAATTTCTAACATTGGTGTTAAGTGGTGAGGATAGGACTTGTATTTGTGCTTTGTATATAGTGATTGGTGTACACTATTTCCATATCTAAGACCATTATGTACCAATATGCTTTTCTTTTTTCTCTTTGGCACTTTTTGAGTTTTTGCAACAGTCGTGTCTCAATCTGGAGAGCCAACAGCTGTCCCTGCAATATTGGAGTTGATAAGGCCAGGTACCACTACCAGAATTTAACTAGGAACCCTGGGTCAATGGATCTTTTGTTACCTGCTGAGAAGTGTAAAGGGGAGAAATAATTCAATTAAGGCAATCCAACATTTTCCGATGACTATGACTCACAAGATCACAGACTCCGAACTCCAATTTAGTGAGTTTATTACAAAGCCAGAAACAACTGAATGTACAAACACCTCAGGACGAGGTTGTAAAAGTACATGGGAACTAATACAAAGCCATATCTACGAGTGAGTCTAATCCAATAGATCAGGAAAAGAATGAAAAGTTCCAAAAACAAAACACAGGCAAGGACTGCCCCCACGTCTAAGTCAGACTTCATCTGCGGCTGAAAAGTAAAGAGCATTAGATTATCCCTACTCTATCTCTAAAGTGACATCTCTACTTAGCATTCCCCAGGCAAGATCAATTAAAGGTGTCAGCTCGTGAAGACTTCCTAAGAAGTACACTCACGTTGTATGGGTCAAATAGCCAAAGCTTCAGAGCTCGTTCTAAGGAGCTCCCCCTTTCTTCATCGATCTCTTTACCCCTTCTCCTAACTCCCTTCTTCTCCTCTCTCATCCCTCTTCTCCTGACTCATCCCTCGGGACACTGTCCCTGATACAAAATGCACAGATGTAAAACACGCCCACAGATCACCTCATCGGGCACTTCTCATAGGTAAATTTCCACCCTTCCTCACTCCATCCAAGTTCGGCTCGATGACCTTGATTCCCAGGCCTCCTCAGTGAGAAAGAACACCGGCTCCCAATTATCGACATTCCATTTACAAAGTATCACTTCTCCTCCATGCCTAACTCCTAAAACAAAAGGCATTAGTTTTAACTAACAAAGGCAGCTTCTTCCACCTGCAACGGAAACGTGAGAACAGAACAACCTTGCATGCACATGAAATTCGCTGACTACCTCCAAATGTGAGAGCTTAGGAGGGAAATTACATTTTCAGGCCTACACAAATCGTCCAACATAAAAATAAACGAATAGGCCTTCAACTACAAAACTGAACATTTCATTTAGGCCTTTAAACATCAATTATACACACAAGTTAACGGTGCTTTCCTTTGCAAGCAACTACAATTATTACACGTTAAGCACAATTAGTCATCTCCGTGTGCAGACTCCAACATGATGCACTTTTAAATCAAAATGCATTACAATACACATAGGCTTTCCGTTAGGCAATTGCAATACGCTAAAGGTTATTCTTTCCAAACATAAATGCCATTTCGTTTCTTTTGCATGGCACGAAACAATTTCTATAATTTCACTTACGAATTATTATTACAACACGTTTCTAATGACCAAATGTTAATACAACACAGGAATATATGCGGGTGCGGACTATTCATGATTATGATGCACCCCTACAATTTTAGAGCACCATCGCGCTTCATCAGAGTTTGAGCAGGAGAAGTTGGAAATCTACACGGTGACCCAGGTCAAAGGTTTCTGCAGGGATTTCAAGTGTTCTTTCAAAGGCCTCACTAAAAAAAGAGGAGCAGCAAAAGGCGCTGAGGGCCTGGTTAGCAGCCAGGGATGTAGCTGTGCACCCAGAGGACACTTCCATTATACCAATTAGGCATCACTCATGCCTCGCACATAGACGTTAGTGAGTGCAGTCGCAATCCCTGTGAATTTGCAATCCTTAAACATTCTGGGCTTCTCATGCATATGATCATGGCCATATCTCCACATTACAAATGTTTGGTTCTAGGCGTGGTACTCCAAAAGGTGCATATGTGTCACTTCTGCCTTAGAAAACAGAGTATGTTTCACTAGAAATAATTAATTCATTAGCAATGTAAATGTAATAGCCAATTTTCTAACAATGGTAGTGTCTGTACAGTATCTATATGGTTTTGATTTTGCATGATCCACGAATACACCAAAATAAATTGGAAAAAAGAAATTCCAGTGTAAAAGATTTTATGACCGGCAAATTTCATGAATCATTAACAAAGGATTCAGGTGAGCTTCCTATGAACTGCCTGCATTCTATTCCACTGTCACAGGGTGCTCACCTACGCTTCTGAGTACACGTGCTGCTTCTCTGGCTCAGAGTATACCGGAAGCTACAACATGCCACCATGCCTTGCTGTAAATATTATGCTTTTTAGACACTATGCCAACCTTCACATCTCTGATCCATACATTCATGTTCCCTGAAGAGATTTTCTGGAAAAACCTAGTGAAGGTAAGGAATCTTCTCCGACATCTATCAGACTCACACGCTTTAAATGAAACCAGGTTGGTCTGGACCACTGCCTTGCAACATATAGAGTGTTTTTCAAAGTTTGCACCTGTTTGACCAGGGGTCTTGTTATCCCCTTAGATCTACTGATAATCACTCTCCTCTGAGAACCTGATCTGCACCCCAATTATGCCATCGCCCACCTCCCGTACTTGAGCGTAATCTCCATAGATGGTAAAAAACTCAATGAGCCTCGGTCAATAAAAATAGAACCATTGAGAAAGATGATAGAGAGGGGCGTGGCTACCTCACCAAGCATGATGGTGGTGGATTTGTGAGCTCCATCTTCACGGAGCTTACTCTTTACTAAAAAAAACTTTCTTTTGGTGTTGGAGGCTTTCCTTAGTACCTACCTACCTCTACGCATGCCTGGGCTCCTTGAGAAGTCTATTTATTTTTGTTGCTGTTCCCATTTTGATGGACTGGCGAGGTGCATTTCGGCACTCATGTGAGCGAGCGCCATTTAGTGAGGTGTGTCGCCCACTTTCTCGTTTCGAGAAATACTGGCATGCCGGAAGGGGCATTTATAACTACGCTTGGGGAATCCCTCTCCACCAGTTGTACATTGCGTAATGCTTGTCTCCATGAGGCAAACCCTCTGATTCTCCCTTCATCATCTTCTTCTTGTCAGACAGGTGAAGTGTAATTATGCAGTTGGGCACCTTTTGGCACAGCACATCATTAACGCTTTCTCCATGAGGATTCTTGTGCATGTACTCAGATATTTTTCCAGATTTGGTCTTCCCCTTAGACTCTTTTTAAACATTTTTTAACATCTCTTTTCCATGAAAGGCTTATCTGACTTCTCCTTTATGATGTTCTCTCCATGATTTATTCTTCTGTTCTCCTCATAGGGCAGAAGTTCTTGTTTTCCTCCACCTACACTGTTGTTGCTGGAACTTTCTGATGTTCTGCTGAAGTGGTGTCATATGACTTTTTCAATTTTATAGGTGGATTACAATCCTCACAGGAGTTGTCTCCTTCTACCCCGTTCCACATTACAATGGCTAGAGACTCCCTCACTGGAGCAAAGACCGTCTCATCCGGCACCAAGACCTAAAGGCCTAAAAACAATCTTCCCTCATCTATTATGTCCTCCAGCAACCCAGTTCTAGTTATCTTTGACGAGGTAAGAGGTCCACAACCTTTTTCGAGTGCTACTAATGAAAAATGACAGCAGATTGAGAACAGATGGATTACTATGGAAAACAGGGCAGTGGATCTGGAACAATATGTTGGCTCTTTGCAAGACATGTCTACAAGAAATTCAGAAACTTAAACTCCACACTGGGATTTGTAGAATAGAAACCGTTGTGTAACAACCTCCGTCTTTATGGCTTACCTGAGAATTTTGAGGGTCCTGATTAACTTGTCTTCCTAAAGAAATTCTTCCCAGTCCTGCTTAATCGTCCCGCTTCTCCACCTTTGAACCTACAACAAGCACATCATTTGGGTCGCCTTAATCCCCACTCTACCAAGCCAAATGGCATTATTATGCTTTTTCTAGAGTTTACAGACCTTCTTTGTGTCCTAAAGGTGGCTAAAGACAAACAACAACTTGTTTGGTCTGGTCACACAATTTTTATATCTCAGGATCTTTCCAGTGCCACTAATACCAGGTGTAAGGAATTCCTCATCCTGAGACCCCAGATGAGACAAATGAGCATTCGCTATGGCATCCTTCACCCCTGCATATGCAAGATAACCTACAAGGGACCACTAAATCCATTGATGATCCTTTAAAACTGCGACTGTTTTTACAGAATATTTGAAACAGGCAATGCATGTTGTTATCCCGAAACCTTAAGATGTTCTATATTTCTGTAAATTCATATAGATTTTTTAACCTCTATTCTATTTTTTCTTTCTTTCCTGCTCCCTTGTTGATCTTGTTATGGTGTTAACATGCATAGTGCTGATTTTTCCTAATCATATCTTCAGATCTGGGTTTCTACCTTTGATCTGTTTTTCCTTCTATTCACTCCTTTATACTCTTTTTTTTAATTCTCTTTCTTCCCTCCTCTATTTTTCCTGTGAGTGCTTTCTTATTATTTGCCCACCTTTTTCTTTCGTGTATTTATCCCTTATTTGATATAACCAATGATGCTTTGTCTCTTTTCCCAGTTCTGTAGCGAGTCACCCTTGTTCCTGTATTTTCACTCCTGTGTCTCCCATATGTTTAACATTATCTCGTGGAGTGTTTGTGGTCTTGGACACCCGGTTAAGAGACAAATGTTACTTTCTCATTTATCTAAACTTAATTCCACGGTTACCTTCCTGCAAGAGATACATTGTAATGCTTCTGAATCTGTTAAATTGAAAAGCCAAAGGGTTGGGCAGGTTTTTTTCTCTCCAGCAGTTGATCACAAGGGTGGTGTTGCTATCCTTTGTCATAAACCTTTACAACTACATGTTGTCTCCACTGAATGTGGTAATGCTGGTCGATGGGTGCTGATCAATGTTATTCTTGATAACACACATGTTACCTTATTTAATGTTTATGGACCTGTCAAGTCTGACCCGGATTTTTGGCACTCCATTATGGTCAAACTTGCTAAGGTCTCTAAAACAAACATTATTACGGGTGCTAACTTCAACCAACTGTTGGACCCTTTTCAGATCAAAAGTCTAAATACAAATTTAAACCAGATAAATCGCACAAAGCATATCAATGTGGAATTTCATCTAGAGCATTATTTAATATCTGTAACCCTGATGTATTGGATTTTTCTTTCTTTTTCAATGTCCATAATAGACTGTCTAGTATTGATTATATTTTAGTTACTAAGGGCCTGATTACGATGGCTGTGGGACAGCCCCGCCCGGCCATCGGTGGCGGTCCCACCGCCATCGGACCCTGCAGGGCCACCCACCGCATTACGATGACGGACGGATGGAGGGATGGCGGAGAGAGAGACAGCCATGCATCCAACGGGCTCAAGGAGCCTGTCGGAGGGACTGCAATCCCCACAATAGAGGCAGTGCCTGCTCAGGCACTGCCGTAGGGATTACAATGTCCCTTTCCACCAGCCGTTTCATGCCGGTTAACCCGCCATGAAAGGCAGATGGAAAGTGACTTTGGTGGTCCATAGGGGCCCCTATTACCCCCTGGACCTCTGGTTTGGGGTCTAGGGGGCACCTATGGTGTCCCTCTAAACATCCCTGCACCATGTGGCAGGCACCGCATGGTGCCTGCCACATGGTTCAGGGATGTTCACAAACATGCCTCTTAGCAGTGAGGCTTGTGCTGCAGCCCTTTTTCGGGCCGCAGCACAAGCCTCAATGCTGAGAGGCATGTTTCCGACAGCCTCCACGGCAGTCGGATCATAATTTCCCTAGCAGGACCGCCAACTCCCTGTTGGCCAGTCCCGTTCCTGACAGGATGGTGGTCGGACGCTTGTCCGACCGCCATGATAATCAGGCTCTAAGTCATTACTTCCAACTCCGCAATCTGCTGAAATTGGCTCCATTTTTATCTCTGATCCTTCCCCAGTGTAGACTTCCTTAGATATTTCAAATATTGATTCTCAAAATGGCAGCTGGAGATTCAATAATTCCTTGCTATCTGATGCTCAGTTTATTACTGAAACAGAGGTCTTTATTACTGAATTCTTCAATCTCAAGATCCCCAAAGACACCTCTCTTGCCAATAATTGGGATGCTTTTAAGGAACTTTTTCAAGCTTTTACTATTGCTTATTCTGCAAAGAAAAAACTGTCTACATGCTCCATATGTTCTATTAATGCAGAAAATTAAGGCACTTGAACATACCTACTTTACTACCAAATCTTCATCCACACTATATAACTTGATCAAGGCCAGATCCAAACTTTATAAACTTGCTACTGTTGATGCTTGTAATATCCTGCTCAAAATTAAATCCAAGTTTCATGGGGGTCAGAATTTAGCAAGCAAACTACTCGCCAGATATTTTAAAAAAGCTATTGGCTCCATCGTAATGAATTGGATAATTCTATATCTAGCACTAATACTGATTTCTCTAATTCATTTCACTCCTTTTATAAGACACTTTTTACTGAGGATACTACCCCTTCTGCACTTAATATTCACAGATTTTTGAGGATCTCCCTAAACCACCCTCCCGTACTGATTCCTCTGATGAACTAGAGGTTCTAGATGCAATTAAATGTTTGAAGAGAGCAAAAGCATGTGGCCCAGATGGATTCTATATTGAGCTTCTTTTTTCCTTCTCTTCATTTTTTGCTCCTAAGTTATTAGAACTTTTTAATTCCTTTATTTCTAACTCCAAAGTTATTGGCTCCTTTTTGGAGGCCTTGATAACTATAATTCCCAAACCAGATAAAGATACAACATTATGCATAAACTATTGGCCCATTTCCCTCATAAATTATGATTGGAGAATTTATTCCAAGATCCTAGCAACCAGCCTAGAATCTGTTATTTCTCTTTTGTTAAAACCAATCAATCCGGGTTTATAAAGGGCATGCTGGGTGCTGATAATGTTAGAATGTTCTCAAATATCATCTCCTTAGCTGGACATTCTCCGTCTCCACTTGCAGCACTCTCACTTGATACTCAGAAGGCACTTGACTGTATTACTTCGCATTAAATGTTTACCACCCGCCATTGGTTTGGTTGGTTTGGTCCTAAATTCATCTCCTTTATCAGATTACTTTATTATGATTCCTGGGCTAGTATTTTTGTTAATGGTTGTTTCTCTCCCTATTTTGACTTGCACAGAGGTATTAGGCAGGGTTGCTCTCTCTCCTCTCTGTTATTTGTTCTATGTTTGGAGCCTATCCTGGAGCAAAGGCGTTGTAATAAACTCATATCTGGTTTCACACATGGTTCCTTGGAAGTTAAACTATCTGCATATGCAGAACATATACTTATATATATCTATGTCTAATCCACTGACTTCGTTGAACCCATTTTACAAGAAATTAACCTGTATTCCAGAACTGTGGGTTATAAACTTAATTTCAATAAAACTGAAATTTTACCCCCCCTACTCTCACTGCTATCAATACGTTTGCTACTGCTAACTTTACAAGGTGGCCTTCAAAGAGAGAGGAGAGGATGTAGCCTAACGGCTAGAGTGGTCGACCACGAAGCTGGGGAACCAGGTTCGACTCTTGCAAGGAATGCTCAACATCCTGTGATTCTGGGCAAATCATTTAATCTCCCCGTGCCTAGCAAAATGAATGTGTCCGTCTGTAATGCAACTGGTGCTCATGTAAAGCACTCTGATACCTTTGGGTGAAGTTTGCGCTATATAAAACAACGGGAAAAAAAAATCAATGACCTTGGTGTTTGGTTCTCCACTACCTTACATTACACACTAAATTATAATTTTGCTATGCTAAAATCCAAAATTCAAACTTTATTTTCAACTTGTTCCTCATATCCTATACAGTATTTTCATGCTACCCTTCACAATCCCTAATCATAATTTTAAACAGCTTGACTCTATTTGGAGAAAATTTTATAGAATAATAAAACTATTTCTCTTTCTGAGCTCAAACGTCCCAAATTTGAAGCATGTGTTTGATTCCCTGACTTTAAGTTCTATCTCTCCTCTTTTTTAATAAGGCAGTTTTATGGCATGATTTACGATATAGAAGATAAACCTATATAATGTGGATTCATTTTAAATGTTCTTTACTGCATGACTTTTCTTTTAAAGGTATTATTCAAATGTCAAATTGTACCTCTATATCCAAATATCCCATTTTAAAATATTTGCACTATTTATTACACTGAATATGTTTTGATGTATTTACCTTCCCACAATGCTTTCTATATTCCTCTATTAGGTATAATACGTTTCTTATGATATGCAATAGATCTGTTTTCTTTAAGCAATGGAAAGAAAAACAATATTACATATGTTCATCCATTTTTATATGATAATTATATTGCTACTTTTGATTACCTGCAAACTCAATACAAACTATCTGACTTCTTTTTAGGAGAATATAAATCAGTTTCCTCTTCTATTCAATGTTTTTTCCAAGTATCATATTACTCCTGATTAACTATTATCAGTACCCGGTGTATATATAGACAAAGTTGCACATGCACTATTCTCAAAGCTGCCCTAATTTATAAAACTTTATCTCCAAACTCCACTGGAACTAAAGGCTCTCTGGAACTGCTTTGGGAAGATGATCTATCTATATCTTTTTCTGCCCAATATTGGGATAAAATATGGATTAAAATATTTACAACATCTAAAGCTGCTTATACAACACAGGGACTCTTTGTTATATATCATAGAACGTTTATTACACAAGACCAAATTGCTAAATTTGACTCCTCCATTTCTCCTCTATGCTGGTCCTGCTCTAAATATAATGGTTCTTTAGCTCATTTGTTTTAACTATGTAGCCATGTTCAAAATGTTTGGTCTTTAGTTTGGTCTAAGTGTTTGAAAATATTTCAACGTTATATATAGTTTACATGGCATAATGGTTTTTTTGGCTCTTTATCGCCTAATATTGCCCATTTATCTCCTATACCTTTCCTGTTGGACCTTCTCATTACAATTGCCTTCAAAGTAATACTTTCTAGTTGGAAATAATTTTCTACGTTATCTGTACTTACATGGTGGAATTTTGTTTGTGATGAATATAGAATATACACTGTATCAACTTCTACCTCACACTAGTTATCTCTCATTGCTTTTCTCTCTTTGCACTCCTTAATCTCCTAATCTATTTGACCTATTCTCCTTTTTTTCTTCTTTTCTTCTCAATCTATTCTTTTCTAGATCCTCTTCCCTTCTTTTTATATAAAACATAAAATTCTTCTCCCATGCATATATATTTTAAATGTTTTCAATCATTTTTAACATGTATCTTATTTTATGATTATCACTCTGTATTATGATTGCTTTTTGAACTAGCAATACAAACTATTATTAAAAAAAAGAAAGGTGATAGTAACAGCTGTTTTTACAGCGCCACAAAAAGGCAAATCTGCAGTAGCATGCACTGAATACATAACATATTTATTCTTCTTTATCCCACCCTAATGCACCCACCTCCGCAGCACCTCATCCTCCTGCTGCTCCTCATTGTAGCTGCAGCTAGGTGAGGCTTGCTTGTCACATATGTGTGTTCCCTTGGTAATAGAGTTTTTGGGGCCATTTGGGTCCTCACTATCAGCCCTACTGAAGGAGAAATGTATGCAACTGTTGTAAGATGCACGTGACAGAACGTGCATAGTTTGGTAACACATGCTATACAGTCCATGCACGCATCTTGAAGCTATGAGGCCATGGCAGAAAAGTGCAGATGTCCCATCAGGGGTAGTTCTTTTTCTCCTTTAGTGGATGTTCAGATATCTTAAATAAGAGCTGTACAACATTTGACATTTTACAGTGGACAGTCAGTGCAAGTCCTGCAATACACTTTTGTTTTGCTTAGAACATTTTGTCAGGGTCCTACATCCACAAACCTAAACACACCGGTGCTGTACTCTTACAGTGCATTATGTTGTCTTTCAATTTATTTACCAAACTTTGAACATTGAGTGACCAAATGTACCACTGATTCACATCACAAATTGACAAGGAGCGAATAATGTCATCTATGTGCATTCAAAACAGCTGTTGCAATGGGAATCTCCCGTGCATGGTGTGCATACGTGTTCCCCTGACCTGAGTGCCTGACTGTGTGTATCTGGTATCCTGGCTTTTAGATTTTGGACCTAGTATCTCAATAATTGTGTGTGAAGAGGCGTAGGCCTGACCCTTGATATGAGTGAGGTTGTGTGAACTGCGTGCCAACATTGTACTAACAGTGAACTTGTGTCCCTGTCATAGGTTTAGTACATGTAGCGGTGGTGGTAGCTTATTATGTTTTCTGAATTCATACTTCTGTCCATACCTATTAATCTGTGTCACTGGAATGGTGCCTAGTGGCCTAATCATGTAAATGTTTTTATTAGTTTTAGGTCGTGCATTAAAATACTTTTCAACTTGAAATTCAAGCACTGGGTTGGACAATTATTATACAGATGAGTGTTTGTGAGTGCTGAGCTCAAGCATCCTCACACTTTCTCCCCAAGAAGCCTGTGACTGCTCGCTATCGCCACCACTGAGAGTCGAGTGCTGACGATGGTTATGCTTGGCCCAGTTTGCAGAGGCATATTTGAACAGGCCCCAGGACCTCACAGGCAAACAACCTCAACAGCCACAGTTGAGGCTCAGTAGTTCCTGCTTGTCCTGTGACCATCGCAAAAGAATTTATAAAGTGCTTACTACCCCTGATGAGGCGTTGACAACAACAAAGGAGCTTACATAGCTCACTGCAGCTCTTGGTGCAACTAGCATGAGATATGAATTCTAACCTTATTGTTTCTTACATTGATTTTTGTGTCACTGCTATTAAGATGTAGTTCTTGAACAACAATGATGTTCACAACCCATTCTCCATTTGAGATGGATGGTCCTCAGTTGTGGGTGTTATTTTCATTATTTTTCTGTAGCCTAAGAGTATTTTGTCCACTTGCCTGTGTTTCCCTGGTTTGTTTACATTTGCCAAGACTGTCATGAGGTAAAGAAGAGGTCCTTCTATCACTGGAACAAGACCACATGTCTTACTGAAACAGTTCAAAGAAACGCTCAAAGGTAAGTCTAATTCCATGGCTAAAGGCTGCCAGTCTAAGGGTACAGATGAGTATTGTGTATATTATGGATTGCAAGAGCACCCCTGTAACCTGTTAGGATCTCTATTTGCAAATAATTATGATTTATAGTTGTTTAGTGTCCTGTAAAGTGGAAGAGTATGGTGGAGAGGTTGTTGCCAGGATCTGTGCCCCAAGAACAGAAGCTAAAGACCCATCATCTACTAGGTAACTGTGGTGGAAGACTTTCTGAGGCTTCCCTGCAGTGTATCAATGTCTGTGTCTGTGTATTATCCTGCAGTGGTTGCTGACTGGAAAAAGAAGCACATCTGTGACCTTTCTCTGTGTCGTCTCTGCTCTGTTAGTTCAGCTGGTGAATATGGATTTCAATCTTCGTACATTTGAATGTGAGTTTCTAGATTTATTGCATCTGTGTTAGATTAAATATATATGTTTCAAATACCAACAGCGAAGCTCGATTTCCAAATGTTTGTACTTAAGCGAGTTCTGGGTTCTTTGGCAATCATTAAGGAAATTGTCCTAGACAACTAGGTACAAATATGGCGTCCAATAAAATGCATGTGGCTCCTTAAGAAGCTGCATTGCTGGGTTTTTTAAATGGTGTATCTGTGGTAGGCAGTAAGAAATGGTAGCAAGTATGGGGTTCTTAAATGAATTTCAAGCTCAGGACTCTGTTAATTGGCTGCTCAGTTTTCACGTATTACTAACTAACAACGGGTGAAATGGCTCTGATGACACAGAAGCATTAAGCGGATGTTGGATATGATTCGTAAGCCCACTCCTCCAAGGGAGGTCAGTGCCGAAACCTTCTTTCATTCACTACTTATCAACCCCAATATCCCTGTGAGAAAGCTAGGGGAGCTCACCTTTTGTTTTACACCTTAGAAAAGTAGATGATATGTGGTGTTTTAATTTAGCTGTAACAATAAAATGTACAAAGCAAAGGGATATTGTAAAGAATTGGGTTACTGGTTGAGGATGTTGGAAGTTCCACTCAGTCAACAACCACAATCCTTGTAAGGGTGAACCACAAAAGTCACTCAATTAACCTGTGCTTAACCATCTGGTAGCTTGAAACAAAAGAGGCAATGTATATAGTATTTATGCAGCACACAAACATTAATGAAGTGAAAACACAGCGCAAGAAAAATCCCAAACTAATTTAGAAAATTAGAGTAAATTATAATAAATAAAATGATTCCAGAATGACAACAACCAAGCAGTAGGACTGGAGATATTCAATTTTAAAGTTTTTAGTGAAAATATTGCCAAAAAGCACAATGCGACACTTGAGGTCTACTGGTTGCACTAGACTGGGAAAGGTCACAAGTGCAGGCTGACCGCAATGAGTGTGGGTTGGATACAGGAACCAGGTTAGACCTGCTGAAGAGTTGCCTTCTCGAGTCCAGCACGAAGAGTTCCATTTGCATTGGAGGAGGCCGCTAGGAGAAGGCTTTCGGCAGAAGGAGCAGGTCAAGCATGATGGACTGTCGTTGGTTTAGCGTGAAGATCCAGTCTCACATTGCTGGTCATCAGGGGCAGTCGCTGTCAGCGAGAAGCGCAGGTCTCACCAGAGCTTTGCATTGGCAGTTGTCATGGGCACAGAGTTTGGAGTGAATAAGTCAGTTCGCATGACAAGGAGCCCTAACTTCAGGATTTTTGCTTTTTCTCCTTAGCAGAAATTCTATTGATGCCAGCTAAGGGTCCAGGACCTGGGGGGGGAACCTCTTGGGGATCAGGACTCATTCCAGCAGAGGGCTCAAGCAGGTCCAAGCAGATCCAGGAAGATCTAGTTGCGGCTGGTCAGCTGAGCAGTTGCAGGATAGCCTCTAAACGTTGTTGTGTCCCTATAGCTTCCACAGGAGGTCGGCCAACTGACCTTTGGAGCCAATCTGTGTAGCCTGGATGCAAGGCAATTAGGTACCGGCTTCCTTTTTCAGATAGCATGTCAGCCCTTCAAGCAGCAGGGCAGTCTGCTGGCAGTAGGGTAGTCATTCTTCTGAATCTTCCACAGGTCCAGGAGTCTCTGAAGAGTGGCTCTGGAGGTCCAATATTTATGCCTGGTGCCAGCCTTTGTGAGAGGGGACTCCCTGTCCTACCCATACCACTGGTGCTGGAAAGTGTGTCCCCATCCCTGGTCAAGGCTCCAAAATGTCTGGCAGTGCAAAAGATAGGGCAGGCCTGGTGTCAGGTTCCTGTGTGTGTGTGCTGTAGGCAAAGAAGTGTAGTTGGAGATGGGTACAGCCCCTCCTCAGTCATCCTGTCAGGATGGCCCATCCTGTCCACACCTAAGCCTCCTGGATCTCACTGTCTTGCAGTAATTCACAGTAATGTGATACAGGACACTGGCAGAAAAGCACCTACAACTGGGACAAGAAAATTAATTTTTTTAAAAAGTGGTATTTTCAGAATTATAACTTAAAATCCAACTTCTCCATTAAAGATGATTTTAAATTAAAATGTATTTGAGTCTAAACAGTATATTTTTATCTGTTCCCAAACTACATTTAGCACTTATTAGATGTAGTATGGTAGTCCAGTGTTAGCCAAAGGGAGAAATACACCTTACAACAGTTAAAACTACTTTTGGAGTTTTTCACTGCCAGCACATGTAAAACTTAAGTACACATGTCCTGCTTCTTAAATACAAGCACCCTGCCCTATGATATTTTACAGCCCACCTTAGGGGTGACTTATAAGCATTGAAAAGGAAGGTTTAGGTCTAGCAAAAGGTTTATTTTGCCAGGTCGAAATTGCAGTTTAAAACTATACTTACAGACTGCGTTTGCAGGCCTGAGACCTGTTTTACATTGCTATTTTAGTGGATGGCACAATGAGTGCTGCTGCCCATTGGTAGCATTTCATTTACAGGCCCTGAGTATTGGAAGTACCATTTACTATGGACTTACAAGTAAACTAAATGTGTCAATTCGGTGTGTTCCACTTTCACCATGTTTGAAGGACAGAGCAAAAGCACTTTAGCACTGGTTAGTTGTGGTAAAGCGCACAGAGTCCTAAAGCCAATAAGAACAAATTCAGCAAACAGGAGGGGTGAAGGCAAAAAGTTGGGCAGAAATACTACGCTAAGGATGTCAGGTTTAACAGATATCATGTGCGGCTTGGTTCAAACATGAAACCGCTTATTTAAGTAGAACACTAGAGGTGCGCATTTAACAGCGGTTATGAAATAGGACCTGTGTACAACAGGCAAGTGAGTCTTGTCTGAGTTTTGTTCATAAGCAGGGTGATGCAGTTACTAGCCAGGCTTAAATGTAGGCAAGGGGCCAGCAATGTTTGATTGTGAACGGTGCGTGCCTCCCCTCCCTCACTCCAGCATTCCCGTTATTCTGGGGACTAGCAGAATCCCCTCCTCTCCCCCCCAGACCCCCACCCCAACTTACCACCATCCTTTCGTGCTCGCCCCCCAAAGACAACCCTAAACCCCTCGCCTGCATGCTTGTGAACTGCCGATCGGCTGTCCGACATGCGACCGAAATATCTGAAACTATCCTTAGCGAAGCTATTGACATCGCCTTCCTCACGGAAACCTGGCTCAATTACCACTCAACGACCATCCTTGACTTACTCTCCCCCCCGGTTACTCTATCATCAGAAAAGACAGACCTGAGAGAATAGGGGGTGGATTAGCTATAATCTTTAAAAACGAACTTCAACTCTCCCTTGTTAAGAACTCAGACCGCTCAACCTTTGAATACCTTGGAGCCGAACTAAAGGTTCAGGGTTCTCCCCCAATTCGACTACATAATATCTACCACCCTCCTGGTGATCCTCTTCCCTTCACTGAGGAACTATCCGACCTTCTTACTCAATACTCACTTTCTAACTCAAAAAATCTCTTCCTAGGATATTTTAACCTCCACTGGAATGAGACCAAGGATCCCACAGTCAACCTACTCACTAATCTTCTAGAGATCAGTGACCTCAAACAACTTTTCCATTCTCCAACCCAAACCAAAGGGGCCATTCTTGACGCCATCATTGCCAATAATGACTTGGCCTCCCTTTCCAACATCATCCCCATCGACTGGTCAGACCATCACCTCATTCTGTTCACAATCGCCACCACGGCCCCACCCCACCCCCCCCACCAAAAACATCAAACCCATGAAATGGACCAGAAATCTTAATCTTATCCCCCCTGGTGAACTGGAGTCTAAACTCCAAGCACAACTTCTTCTCACCCCTCTCTCCCAAAATGCTAACGAGCTCACCGAGCATTTTAATAAAACTGTCATCGATGTCTTAGACCAAATTGCACCGCCTAAACTAAAAATTCAAAGAAATATTCCTATCCAAATCGTGGTTCAACTCAGATCTCAACAACGAAAGACGCACACTTAGACTGACTGAAAGAACATGGAGGCAAAACCCATCTCCCTCCCATCTCGCCCTCCTCAGATCCGCTAGATCTACTTACAAGAAACACATTTTATATGAAAAGGCATCCTTCTTCCATACACAATTCGATCGTGCCAAAAATAGACCCAGAGAACTGTTCAACATTGTTAGAAACCAAACATCCTCTGCCCCCCGAAAGCTGATGGCCTCAACTGATAGATGCGAAGAAATTGTAAACTTCTTCTCCGAAAAAATCGCCAAAATAGATCAATCCTTCCTTTTAACTCAGATCCCACCCAACCCCCAACTTACCGCTGACGTTACTTCAAAATCACCTTCCTTATTAACTCTACCCCCTGAGTCCTCCTCTCACCTACTCGCTACAACCCCTCCTGATACCAACCTCTCAAACTCACAGCTTCAAAACAATGCCTCCTGACATAATTTCCACCCCGTAACTGAGCTCGAAGTCTTTAACATCATTTCTAAACTAAAACCGTCCTCTCACACTAAAGACCCTCTCCCTTCTAACCTTGTCCAAGATCTAAAGCACATCATTGCCCCATATTGGACTACTATCATCAACTCCTCCCTTACCACGGGATGTGTCCCTGTCTCCCTCCAACTCGGACAAACCACTCCCATTCTTAAAAATCCCAATGCCGACCCTAACGATCCTAACAATCTCCGCCCTATCTCTAACCTCCCCCTTCTTTCCAAAGCCCTTGAAAAATGTGCCCTGCTCCAATTGGATAAACACATTGACACTTTCAACCTACTCGACTCCTTGCAATCCGGCATCCGAAAAGGCTGCAGTACAGAAACTGCCATGCTAAATATATTTGATGACATCCACCACTACCTTGATAATGGTGAGACCTGCCTACTTATTCTCCTCGACCTCTCTGCTGTGTTTGATACAGTTAACTACACTGCCTTACTTAACGCGCTCAAAGTTCGCTTTGGCCTCAATGGTCCTGTCCTCAAATGGTTCGCCTCCTATCTCCAACACAGAACACAACAAATCAAAATCTACGATTGCCTCTCAAACCCTACGCCTGTCTCCCTAGGTGTCCCCCAGGGATCTATTCTCTCTCCCTCTCTCTTCAACCTCTTTATGGAACCCCTTACCCTCATTTTAAAACAAGCTGGAATCAACTACCACCTCTATGCCGATGACACCCAACTTTACTATAAGATTAAATCCCACTCTGATGTTCTGCACCTTAACAACACCCTGACTAAGATCCAATCCTGGTTCCACTCTAATCATCTCAAACTCAACCCGAAAAAAACTGAAATCATTCTCTTCTCTCCAAAAAACAACCCGCTCCCCATCCAAACATGGATCTCTGACCTTAATGCCCTCAACTGTTCGCTCTCCTTATCCAACTCAGTAAAATCTCTTGGTATCACCATTGACAATAGCCTAGCTCTTAATGTCCATATAAAAAACTCGGCTAAAGGAGCACTCTTCACTCTCCGTCATCTCAAGAAAATTAAACCCTTCATTCCAGCTGACGACTTCAAATCGGTTGTCCAATCTCTAGTCCTCTCGAGAATTGACTATGGTAACACTATCCTCTCCGGAACCCCTAAAGTTCACCTTGCCCCACTCAAATCTGTGCTCAACCTAGCGGCCAGGCTAATCACCGACAGCAAACGTTTTGACCACATCTCCCCAGCCCTTAAAGCCCTTAAATGGCTTCCCGTCGAAGGCAGATCCTCCTACCAGATTGCATGCATTACGCACAAAGCCCTTCATCAAAATACCCCGCTGTACCGCACAAATAAACTCAACAAAGCGGTCTGCTCCCGAGCGATGAGAAGCCCCATCGCTCTCCTCCTCGTCCCACCTCTGTTAAAAAAGAAAACCACACAATCTCGCTCTTTCTCCGGAAATGCCCCAAACATCTGGAATGCCCTCCCTAAAGACCTGCGATGTAACCCCTCCTACGTCAGCTTTAAAAAAGACCTCAAACTGCACCTGCTCAACAAATATTGGGGTCCATAATCCTATTCATTTCTCACCTGTTCTACTCTCTCCCTTCCCCCCTCGTTCCCCTCCCTGCCTTCGCCTTTTCTTACCCACCCCCTTCCATACTCCCTCTCCGTCTATACAACCTCCCCTTCCTCTTTCTATTTTTCACCCCCCTATTCACGCCTAACCACCCACTACCCGCAGACCATTGAGCCTACCTCCATCTCGTATTACTGTATAAAATTTGATTATCTATATCCATTTTATTTATGTAGTTAGCTCTTTTTTGCCTATCTGTCAATGCAAGTTGTATTATTCAACTTGTTCTTTTTAGTCTAACCTGTCTGAATGCTGTGCTATGAACAATTGTGTTATTCCTGTACTATATTCATGCTCATGTAAAGCGCTCTGATACCCCCGGGTCTAGCCAGCGCTATATAAAGCCTTTTAAATAAATAAAGTGAGAGATTGTGGTACAGGAGCTGCTGCCCGATTGGTGGAACAGAACCCAAACTAGAACATTTTTAGGGGACTGTTGTCTGGTGGATCTCTCGCCAGGACAGATGTGCTTGTGAATGATGTCGTTAGCCAAGCCTAACAGCAATTATTCCCTTTATGAATTTACATGTGGGATCTGAAGCCAACATCCAGGATTTGATCAGCACTGGCAGCTGCTCATGATCTAGGTACCTAGAGAACGGCGGCAAAGGTGTTCCGGAAGGCATGTCGGGAGAAATGGAGCAACTAGGGTCATTTCTCCATCATCAGAAGATAATCCATCCATGTAATATTCATTGACTTCACATGAGGCGGTTAATGCAATATTCTAAAACAAATGCTTTTTCCTACATATCACTGGTATCAGAATCTGCACAACTTATTTCACAGTAACTAGTATAATTCATTGAGTTGCATCCTTCTCTAAAGGCTAAAAATATTGGAGCAGTTTGCATATTTTTCTATATCAACACAGTAAAAAAAACTAGAAGTGATGCATACAGTGTAGCAGTTCTAGAGCGATCCCCTCGACACTGAAAACTCCCTCCTTAAGAAGGACTATAAAAAAATCCTTTCCTGGAGTGCTCCAAGAGTCATAGACTGCATCTTACCCGCCATCAGGTCTTTCTGCTGCTGAAAAGCATTCAAGAAAATTGAAATTCATCTTGTTCATGCACCGCTTCAACATCTGACCTGGTAGGTTCGTTCTGCTCACTCTAGATGTGGGCGACAGACAGGAAGCCACCCACCTAAACACCCGGTCTATATGGCGCTGTTTCCTTTTTACGACAGGTACACATCCGCCTTGTACTCTTTTATGTAGAGGGTCAAATGGTTTTGTCACAGGCTCGCCTTTTGACAACTCATCTTTGCCACATCCACTGCTCATCACCGGTATTTTGTAAAGTTGTCCTGTGTTTATCATTGCACAATGTAACTGGCCTCTTGTAAACTGCTCTGCCACACATACATAAACTGGGGTGGCATGGTGAGCAAAAGAACGATGGATTTAACCCAGATCTCTTGACTGGAGGTGAATGTATGATTCATTCAGCATTCCGTCCATCATTTGTTTGCGTAGCACTTTTCGCCCTAAGTGGGATGGGTATGCCCAGACGTGGGTCCCTTGCTCACTTTGCCACTGGATTCAAGCTAGCCTGGCTGATGAAGGGTAATATCCTGAAACCGGTCCTAGGATGCTTGTTTCCGGTCCAGGGAGGACCTGGCTTGGCAGTTCGGTCTGGACTGTTCCCATGAGGCACAGGGTCAAGACTGATTTGCATATGGCTGGGTCTAAACTGGGGTGGCATGGTGAGCAAAAGAACGATGGATATCTCTTGACTGGGGGTGAATGTATGATTCATTCAGCATTCCGTCCATCATTTGTTTGCATAGCACTGCCACACATACGAGGCCTCGTTGACTCTATAAAAAATCGGAAATAAACATAAAACTGAAGAATGCAATAGAATATTTTGTATTTTATTACTGCTGCCAGCCATACATTATTAAAATGGCCGAACAAATTTCAAAGCACGAAATAAAACCATGCATTACCCTTGCTGATCTGTTACTGGGTGTTTTTTTGTCAAAAATGTTCTAATAGTTTGTTGGTCGTCTTTTGTGTTGGAAATCAAAAATTCGTCAACCCTAGGCCGCTTGGCACAGTCTTTGCAGCTGTGGAGGGGCCCAGCTGTACACTGGCCCAGTAGACCCTCAATAGAAGCATCGAAACTGACTCCAGCGTCCCCCCGCCCCAGTAACCTGGGGAGCAGGGGAATTATCTTAGGGCGCTTGGAGGAGGAACAGGAATTGATGCCTCTCTGTGCTGCCTGCCTGGTAAGTCTCGGAAAAAAGTCCTGCTATGAAAATAGTACTCGACTAAAAGAGTTAAGCGACGCTGGTTTGCTACTGTCAGCAGAATCCCCCTTCATCGTTCACGACTCTGGGGCGACATTTCACAAGCCCGTTGATGGTTTTAAATATTGAGCACACTGAAGATGAGGCTAGCACCAGCCTGGCAACAAGACATGGTCCTCACGGCTCTCCTTCCCAGGGTAGATGAGCACAGCTTTGTCGCCTTTGCACTGAGCTTTGATCAGACCAGATGAACACTGGCGTCACAAGGACAGGCCACAAACATGTTTTCAACACCCAGAGGGATGCATGGACCGCCTTACAAGGACATGCCTCAGGCATGTCTCCAACACCCAGAGGGATGCATGGACTGCCAGCGGTATCTGCGTATCTAATGGAGCCTGACACCTGTGATTCGAAAGAGTGAACAATGCCTGAAGCTTTGTCTCCCATGTGGACGCAGGAAATATTCTGCAATGTTTTAGATTCTGCTTTTGAGAAATGATTGTCTTCACAAACGTATCCCTGACACAGACCATAAACTTGCGCACTGGTTGTAGCGTCAGTCAAGAATTGCTGATAGGCTCATACCTGTGAGGCCAGTAGCAATAGGGTAAGGTCATTTCAAATTCTGGCAACCCTACTGCACAGTCCTAATGTCTCAAAATGCTTCTATCGGTCAAAATGCTTTACATGTTCAATAGATTTAAGCTTCTGACATAATATAACTGTTAGACTTGGACATCTCTGCAGGGTCACCCCAAACTTTTTACCTTAAACCCTGCTGCTTTCTGAAATTCCTTTTTATTGTCATTAGGACCACTGCTAAAGTTCTGGTGCTCTCTCCGTAAAGCATGGTAAAATTGGTCTACATCTGATTGGCATATTAAATTTACTTATAAGTGCCTAGTATATAGTAGAGGCCTGGGCGAAGTTTGCGTAGTTCTGCTCCGTGGAACTCCATGAAGTGCTGAAAAAAATCTGCAGCACTCCATGGAGTTCCGCGAGCGGCGGAGTGTGGTAAGTCGCACTGCTGGCACTGATTTTCAGTGGCAGGAGTTTGTCCCTCACTGTAAAATCACAGAGAATGGCACTACGCCTCGCAACAGAGGGCGCTGCTTCTTTCTGCCACTCAAGTAGATATTCTACTCGAACTGCAGCTTCCTCAACGCGAGAGGCAGATTTCTCAATGCTAGCGTTTGCCACCTGCCACAACTGCCCACATTGAGAAATCTTTCTGGGAGGAGGTCTAGTGAGTGATTTTTCTGGCTCACGCTCGCCAACTTAACGTTGCTGAGCCGCACAGGAGAAAAAAACTCTTCTCTGCGTCACTTCGCGGTGTTTTTGAGGAAAATTCTGCGAACTCCGCTGGCGGAGTGAAATTCTTTGCCCAACCCTGGTATAGTACTACTTATACCCAGGACCTGTTAATTAAATACTAAGGAAGATGGCGGACTGAGTCCGCTCCGGAGGACGCCTCCCGCTGACCTCCCCGATACCGCGGCCCCCCTGGTGCTCCCCCCCCTTCCCCATGACTAACTCTCATGCATGAAAGAATGCGGACTCGATAACGCTTGGCAATTTTTTACTCACTCTGAGGCTGAGAGTGGAGAACAGAGAGCGGCAAGCAGAGCTGCCGTACACGGCGGCAGTGGCAGTCCAGGCAATTTCAAATGCTCTGATGTGGCGGCTGTGCTCGGCGGCCGCTCGCAACTGCTTTCAGGTGAGCAGAGTGGCTCAGTGGTGTCGCGCTGGGCTGCTTTTCTATCTTCCTTCTGCTCCGGTTTCCAGGCGTGCGGGAGGCGGCTGTGGGCGAACGCTGGCTGTGTTTGTTTCATGCAGAGTGATGGCTACACAGCGTACCACTGCTCCCAAAGGACACGGATGCATCGGTGACTCAGTGGCAATAACCAGAGCAGCGGGAACAGTGGGAATGGCGGGAGCTGCAGTGACAAGCTCAGTTTTGGCTGAGGAGGGTCTCGGAACTGGCAGCAGGACTGAGGATCTTGGTGCAGCAGTCGATGCAGACACTTGCTCCCAGCTGAGAAGACCAATCCTACGCTTACTGCGCTCAGGCAGGGCTGGTGGGCTACTCCGGTCCTGTGGCTCTGAAACATCCATTCCGGAGCTTGAGATGACCGATGCCCTGATTAATGCAGTACATGAAGGCTGGGGTGAAAAGGGTGATCCAATAGCCGGTCCTACTATGAATACAGTACTACCAGTTCTTGGACAGCAGGGGAGTGACCCCCCCTTATCAGACTTTAGTAGTATTGAAGAAGTCTTTCCGGATGTAGGGAGAGAGGGAGAAAGAGAGAGCCACGTAGTACAAATGCTGCAAGGTGGCTTAGAATCAGGTGACTGCAGTTCTCCAGTGTCATCTGCCATCCAACCTGCTTTGTGAACTCAAGTACAGTCTCATCTACCACTTTGTGCAAACAATCTAAACACCGCAATGCCCAGCGACGTGGATCCTCACTCTCAAACTAATACTATTCCGGGCTCGGAATGTCATATGCAATTGTCCATGCTTAGCAGTAATCCTGGGCTAGAGCTACCTGGTGGCTCTGTGCACACTCATCTTGTCAATGCTCTCTTGGATACTCAGGGTGGTGCCCAGCTGGAGTCCGTGGCTCTGTCAGTAAATGCAATTGGTGAGGATGGTGAGACTGACGACGCCTTGGTATCAGACACACTAAAAGTATGTTCCCCGGCCGGGGAGAAAGGACTAAAGGCAAGAGGTTCTAAAAGCACTAGCGGGGCTAAAGGTGGCAAAGGCCGTGGTGGCACCAAACTTCCACTTACTACTACCACAGTTTGGTGACTCAAAAACTCAGCCCGAGTAGCACGAAAGCTGATTCTGGCTTTAGTCCTCTGCGCAAATGGGTGGCATCAAAAGGAGAGGTTAAAGCCATCATTTCACGACTCTCCAACTCTGGCAATGTGGAGGCCGTTGCACCTATGGACCCAGCGGTACCAGCGGCAGTCGAGGGGGGAGACCCACTAACATCTTCTCACCCCTGTACGAACTCTATGGCCTCGCCAACAGCTCAGTTGGCCAGCTCCGAAGGGAAATCGGGCTGAGATCCTGAGGTACCTGGGTCTGCATCTGCCCACCCAAAATCAACAGCGTGCAGTAACTCCATGAAAGGGCCGTCCGCTGGTCTCTCGCAATCTCACGAGCATGAGGTGCCCTCCCTGTCCACAATTATGCAGGCGCTATCCATTCAGAGAGCTGAGGCTCAGGAATACTATCTCCAAGCTAAAGCTGATAGCCGGGAGATTAAACAAGCACTCATGGACGTCACCATTAAGGTTGCCTCACTATCTTCAGATGTTATGGATCTGCATGAACCGGTAGCAGCAGACGAAGAAGACAACACCCTCACCTCAAGATTTGCTAAAACCTGCGAGAATCAGATGGCACTTCTACATTCTAAAGTTGAGGATTTCGAAAATCGCCAACGGCGGCATGATCTGCGTGTCTTTGGCATACCGGAAGGGAGAGAAGGCTCCGACCCACGGGCGTACACAGTCAATTTATTTCAGCAGGCGTTTCCAGATCTGGCGGACTGGGACATGGATTCGGAAGTCCAGCGGGCGCATCGATTACCTCTTACTATCATACAAGGGAATCAAGTTAAGCCACCTCGTCCACACCACATTCTGGTATTCCTGGGCAATTTTCTGTTGCGTCAAGCAATTTATGTAAAAGCATGTCCTTGTACTCCAGTCAAATTAGACTCGATTACTATGTTTGTGCGCTCAGATTTGTGTAAGTCTACAATGGACAAGCGATGGAAGCTTCGCCAGTTAATCGACCCCTTTAAGTTAGTCTGCTCACAAGTCTTTCTCCAGGAACCAGCCCGCCTGAAGATTATTAGAAACGGACATTCGCACTTCTTCTATACTGAGCACGATACTCAACAAGCACTCTCAGTTTGGCAGACTGAATCCGCTGGCTAAAAGTACAGAGAGGGGCAGATATGTAAAGTGATATGTTAAAGTGAGCACAATGCTGCTATCTTATCTCTCTCTTCTCTTCTTTCTCAATGCTCTCTCTCTCTCAAATATCATGTGAACTTTTATTTTTCTTTCTTTTTTTATTCTTTTATTGCTTGAGGTACTCATTCTTTTTTTTTTCTCTCTTTCTTACACATTGGTGGGGGGAGGATGGGGGTGGTGGGTCGCGGGGGGGTTGTTCTCCTTTGGCTGTCATCCAACGACAGCGGGATAAGGGGATGATTCTTTTCTGTAGGTGCCGGGGGAGGGTTGTTTCGTCGGATAGCGGTTTCCCACCATGCTATCTAAGGGTTGGGGTGGGGAGGGGTTAAAGAGCCATTCAATAGTTGGAAATGTAGGTGCAGAACATAAGGCGCTTGAAGATGGAACCAGGTTGGAGGCGGTTGAATAATAATTATGTAATGTCTTACTTAAAATGTATGTGTTGGAAACAGCAACTAATTGGGGAGGAACTCCGTGCATTCAAACCACATTTACTTGGCCTAACCGAGACTCATCTTGCATATAAGGACAGATCACTGTTGGGACAACTTGGGTATGACATACTAATATGCACTTCACAAGTAGTCTCTACGTGGGGTCCCTATATTGAAATCTAGGAATTTAGTAGTTACTGTTTTCCGCACATTAGCTGATACTAAGGGTAGGTGGGCAATAGTTCAGTTGCTGATATTAGGGCATAAGGCCACGATCTGTGTAGTGTATGGTCCTAACTCGGATTGTCCCGATGTCTTTGATTATTTAAGTTCCGAATTATGGGGGTGGGCCGGGGATTTGATTATTATGGGCGACTTCAATTGTATTATGGACAGCAAAATAGATACTACCAATAGTAAAGCACGGGCCAGAATGGTCAAGACCAGGGCAGCTTTGTTGGCATTATTGCACATACATCAGCTTGATGATGACTGGAGGACAATCTTTCCAATGCTGCCAGGGTATACGTTCTACTCTCACCCGCACAAACAGTATTCCCGTATCGACATGATCTTTATTAAGAGGTCACTGTTGGAAAATGCACGCGTAGAGGTCTGCCCCAAAATTACATCCGACCATAACCCAGTAATGTTAACTCTACAGAAACAACTTGGTGATAGAAAGGATCCTCGAGCTTTTTCATTTCCCAGACACTTGCTCAGTAATCCTGAGTATCTGGTACATATTAGAGGAGCATTGAAGGAGTATCTAAGTAATAATCTGGGTACTGCCAATATCTCAATAGTCTGGGACTGTATGAAAGCTTTTGTCAGGGGGGCGATTCTTCAGTTTGTTCTAGCACAAAACAGGCATGCAACTGAGGAGGCAGAACAGGATCGTCTTGACTATTTTGACCTGGAACACCAACATGCTAGGGAAATCAGTGCAAGGGACCCAATGGCGCATCTAATATACCTTCAGCTTTTGAAAGTTCGGTCCAAAATCAATAGAGGTCTAATGGATGAAATTGCCACCAATTACCATAAGCATAAACCTTTATAGTATGAATACGGAGAAAGGGTGGGGCGTGTGTTGGCAATTCAGATCGCCGATCAGAAGGCTAGGTCTAACATTAAATTGATTAAAGGAGATGGCGGTCTGTCTTTCACTCAGCCACAGGACATAGCGGAGCAGTTTAGATTATTTTATGCCAACTTATATTCAGAGTCTGCGTCATTCAATAAATACACTTTTCTCAAGTATTTGCAGGAGGGTCACCTGCCTCAACTTGACTCTGTGGACTCCATAGAGTTATAAAAAGATATAGAACCGGTCGAGGATGCTATAAAGTCTTTGCCCTCAGGTAAAGCGGTTGGCAAGGATACTATTCTGCTTGAATTCTATAAAGCTTTCAGGGATATACTTGTACCTGTCTTTGCGCAGTTGAGTATGGACATTTCTACTGGGGGCGATGCTCCTGCCTCATGGAGTACTACTAATATTGTGGTATTCCCTAAGAAGGGGAAGCCAATTGACGACAGAGGCTCTTATCGTCCAATATCCCTAATTAATGCTGTCGCCAAAATCTTTTCTAAGATCCTGGCTTCATGCCTTGCTCCCCTCATCCACAAGCTAGTCTCGGAGCAGCAGCATGGCTTTGTCCCTGGCAGAGACACGACTGCTCACATTAACACTGCTGTATCTGCCTTTGATGTCTCCGGCAAACTTAACAACTGGATGGGGATGGTCATGCTGGATGCAGAGAAGGCGTTTGACAGAGTTGCCTGGGAAGCTCTCTGGCTGACCATGCTAACATTTGGTCTTGGCTCTCAGTTTATTTCATCTGTGCAGAAGCTTTATAAAAAGCCGGTAGCAGCAATTAAATTGAATGGCATGACATCTGCCCTCTTCACCATCCAACGGGGGACACGGCAGGGCTGCCCACTGTCCCCCTTACTGTTCGCTCTCTCCATCAAGCCGTTTATAAGGCATCTGCAACAGAATGGAGGGATTTCCCCAGTGTGTCTCAACGGTGTGGAACTCAAGGTCACTGCGTATGCAGATGATATTGCAGTCTTCTCTGCTAACCCTGGGGAAGCCATAGTCAACATTACGCGAGAGGCTGAACTATTTGACTCTTCTTCCGGCTATATGTTGCACTTAGCCCAGACCCAGACAATTGTAAACTTTCAATCTGAAACCCTGCCTCTCACACTCGGGATTTCACAAACAGCTACCTGTCTTGGTGTTTGTCTCAGCAGTCAGGTCGATGACATTGTGTCTTTGAACTACTAACCGCTACTCAAGACAGTCTCGGCTAAATTGCGTAGTTGGCCTCAGCTTCCTCTCAGCATCTATGGAAGGTGCAACATAATCAGAATGAATATTTTGCCTAAATTCCTATACTTATATCGCTCGATACCTTTGCGGGTTCCTTGGTCTTTCTTTAAGCGATTAGGCAGTGCTATAGGCAGTTTTATTTGGGGGTATAGACGCGCCCGGAGGGCTCTCCGGCTTATGAAATTACCTTACACACAAGGGGGTTTTAAGCTCCCAGACTTCAGGCTTTTCTCGGCCGGATCCGGGGCCTGCTTAGCGGGTTGGATGTAGGTCCGGCCTTGCTGTCTTATCAGTTAGCTTGCGGTCCGTTGGTTGGGTTCATGCTATACAAGAATTCCGATCCGAACTACTTCAAGCGAGTTAAGTTTAAGGTGGTAAAAGATATCGCCAGGGTTTGGCAGGATATTTGTAAACATTACTCTCTTCCCGATATATTTCAAGATACTATCGGAAAAGGCTGGCAATGCAACAGCATCAATCAGATCGGACAATTGTACGATGCACAGGGCTTCCGCTCCTTTGTCTCATTAAAAGACGAGTTTGGACTATTGCAGAGTACTTTTTTTAAGTACTTACAAATCAGGGACTTTTTTTTAAGAGGTCAAAAGCTATTAGTCATGCCAAACCCGTCGGAAACACTGTCTGGAATATATATGCGCTCCGGCCGAGGCGCAATCAGTGCTGCTTATCAGAAATTACTTGCAGCAGTTAATGATGATAGCACACAGATAGCTACCAAATTAAGTCGGACTCTTAGGTTTGAAATAACGGCTGAGGAAATACAGGAGTCAATAAGCGTATTGGACCGAGTGGTAACTTCTATTAATCTGAAAGTACAACAGCATAGGACAATCTGCATGTTGTATTACACCAGCGATTATTTCTAAGTGGGCTGTATCTCGACCCTCTGATAAGTCGCTCTGTACGAAATGTCAATTCTATGCTGCAGACTTAAGGCACATGTTTATTGAATGCCCTAGGCTTAATAGATTCTTGAGTGAGGTCTCCAATATTCTCATCTCACTTCTCGGCCAAACTTTTCAGCTCACTGAAAAGGAAATATTTTTGGGGATTGTTAGATTTGGGGGTCTCTAGTTGGCAGAGGTAGGTACCTTTGTCCAAATAGGGACCCTTGCGTCTAGTCAGGGAAAGTAGGTACACTCCCGAAATAACCCCTGCTCACCCTCTTGGTAGCTTGGCACGAGCAGACAGGCTTAGTTCAGAGGCAATGTGTAAAGCATTTGTGAACACATACAGTAATCAAGTGACAACACTACAAATGGACACCACACAGGTTATATATTTATAAAAATAGGTATACTTTATATAGATTTATCACAAGACCATAAACGAAAAAAATAATCCACAATACTGTTAAGAATACTTAGTTCTGATCAAAAAGGCTTAATTCAAGGTTCTGTGCGAGTCGGTAGCCTCCTCCGGCTAAGGCGATGTCGAGAACAAACAGAGTCTAACAAATCCAGCTGACCGCGTCGAGACGGGCCAACACAGCGTAGACAGACTCGGTCACAGTACCTTTACTTGAAGCGGCAGGCACGGGCGTGCGAGCCGGATGGCTGTTCGTTGCGGTCGCGATGCAAAAATGGAAGCGTTGCAGGACGCGTTGTCCCTCGATGCGGTGCAGGCAGCGGCTCGTTGACGTCGTCGAGACGGAGTCGGTGAGACCAGGGCCGTGCGTTGCAGGGCGAGACGGTGCTTCGATGCGGTGCTGGCAGGTTGCGGTGCGGCGACGGAGCCGGATTCAGCAGCAGTGACCGTGTCGGTCGGACCAGTTCGATTCGGCGTAGCGAAGCGTTGCAGGACGCGTTGTCCCTCGATGCGGTGCAGGCAGCGGCTCGTTGACGGAGTCGGTGAGACCAGGGCCGTGCGTTGCAGGGCGAGACGGTGCTTCGATGCGGTGCTTACAGGACACCGAGTCGGTCGTGAGAGTCGGTCACAGCTCCCTACCTCTGCAGCCACTGAAACAGAGTTTCCAGCAGCAGTTCACAAAGGGGGTGAAGTCCAATGGTCCTGGGACTTCGGTCAGGGGGCAAGCTCTCTTCCAAGCCCTTGGAGATCCTTCACAAGTTGATGAAAGTCACAGCAAAGCAAAAGTTCCTTTCTCCTTTCTTTGGCAGTCAGGCAAACCACTGCAGGCCAATCCCCCAAGCAGCACTTCAGCTTAGGGATAGTCTCTCCTCAGTTTCTTCTTGGTTCCGCTCCTCAGCAAAGGTTTCTTCTTGTTCCCAAAAGTGATCTAATTTTCCTGGGGTCTGGGTGCCCCTCTTATACCCTGATTCTCTTTGTTCTCTGGACGCAGAGAGGCCTCTGCCTAGTCCAAAACCAGTTCTGGTCAGTCCTGGAGCACTTTGTCTTTCTGACTCCTTCTTTCCTTTCAGAATGTGGGGCAGAGTGCTCAGCCGCCCGGCAGGAGGTGGAGCCAGCATTGTGGAAGGCAGGCACAGCCCTATTCAGACCCAGGTGCAACTCCTCCCTCCATTCTGGATGCAGATCTTTCTATTCAGCCCTGGGCTGACTCACCCTGTCTCCTGTAGCCACCCTCAGCCCCTGTCACTCAATCTCCAGACAAGGAATACACAACCTAGCAGAGGCAGGCTTGGATAGTTAGGCAAGAAAATACCCACTTTCTAAAAGTGGTATTTTCAAACACAGAATGTTAAAACCAACTTCACTAAAAGATGTATTTTATCATCCTGAGTTCAGGCATACTAAATTCGTTTTTCTACCATGTTCCCTGGGTCAGTTCTGACTATAAGGTGTAATAGTCAGTCTGCCCATTCTGGCCTATGGGGAGCAGGTAGCCTTGCAATAGTGAAAAACGAAAATGGCTGTAATTCACTATTAGGACATGCCACACACACCAGGGCATGTCCCACCTTGTACTTACAATGCACCCTGCCCTAGGGCCTACTTTAGGGGTGACCAACATGCAGTAAAGGGAAGGTTTAGGGACTGGTAAGTGGGTGTACTCACCATTCGACATGGCAGCCTAGGCTGCACGCAGGCTCTGCAATGGCAGGCCTGAGACACATTTTACAAGCTGCTTCTGTGGGTGGCACAACCAGTGCTGCAAGCCCACCAGCGGCATTGGATTTACAAGCCCTGGGCACACTCAGTGCACTTTACTAGGGACTGACAAGTAAACCAATCATCCAATCATGGAGTCACTAATACATACATCAATTTACAATAGGGAGCACTTGCACTGTGGCACTGAATAGCAATGGCACAGTGCCCAAAGCATCTAAACCAGCAAAAACAGATCAATAACATTGGAGGCATCATAAAAAAATGGAAGGGAGACCCACGCCAAGGATGCCAGGTCTAACACATTCCCATTGCGGTCCCCTTTTTCAGGGCAGCGCCGTGAGAACGGCGAAAGGACCATACGCCTGCACGAGTTCAACTCGTAATCAGGCGGGCGGTCTTTGTGCAGCTTTGGTGGTGCTGTTCCGGCATAGCACTGCCAAAGTCATAATCAGGCCCTAAGATCTCACCACCACCAAAACAAAAAAAACATCTCTGGAACCACTAATTTCATTTTGCAAATTTGGAGACCGATCCTCCTCCACAATGAGAGTTGTAAATCAGCTGTCAAGGTAGCTGAAATTGCATGTTTCATAGAAGAAGTCACTTTGGGGATAAAACTCCTGGCGGCAGCTCTGACAATGCTCACATTGAATAGTAGAATGCCCACCACAAATGTATGCCCTGTGAATGTACCACAGTGTGCCTGAGTTCCATTACCTGTGTCCACATATCTTGTAACCCTAAAATACTGTGGCAGAAATTCCAGCATGCTAGGGATATCAGTCACATTTTCATAAATACCTATCACCCTTTCCATGGGAGTCTTCGATGGAATTAACTCTGCCAAACATGGCCTCAGATCTGACAGAGTAGTAACCATCTTTGGCAGGGTAAAATCTCTAAATGGAGGACCCAGTTTCGGAGACAGAGGTGTATTTCGGCACTGCAAGGTGCTCCACATTGGTCAGCTGTGTCAATCAATCTGGCGGGGGAGGTTCATCTTACCGCATTGTGCAAATTTTAGGTTAGTGCTTTAGTGCCAACGGGACTGTGGTCCCCTCTATATATAAATTCACAGAAATAAACACAAACAAAGAGGTCGAGGCAGGTGAATTGAGACTTACTGACATTAACTTAAGGTTCGGGTAAACCTGGACACATAACTGTTTCATTACTGTCATACTCCAGCCTTTGTACTACTTTAGGCACATTAAGTCATACAGTGCCGTTAGGTGAGCACTGTTCTCAAGCATGATACCCCCTGCCCCACGCGGAAGGAGGGACCTCTGACACTCCTTTAACTAGTAGATATGCACAGGCCTTGTGGGAAGACACCTCAGAATGCTACAGTGGGACTTTCTGCTGCAAGCTCCTTTAACGCGGAGCTAGCAATAAAATCTACATTAGCCGCTGCCGCAGCAGAAACTAATACTTATCAAATGCTCTGGTCAAAGACAATAAAATCATACTGTGTAGGGAAATTGCTTTTGTAATTGATTTACTAGGTTTCAGGCACAGCAAAACATTGCAGACGCACTTTCATTAAATTGCGAGCCTATAACAACAACAGAGAGGCCGGGTCTCCTGTTTGGAAAGCACCTGATATCTATGTTCCTTGAAAGAAAAAGTAATTGAATGGGAACAAGCTAAAAATGCATTATCCTGCTGCAAAACGATTTATTTTTATTCATTGGGACTTGTTAGTTACTGTATTAATTCCTTCTCTGAATGCTGTTGTTTCTGTGCTCCAGGTGGCACGCAAGACAAGCGGGGTATGCTGCTGGCATGCAAAACTATTTTGCGGGTATGAGTAATTGCGCTGAAGCAAAATGTCAACATCTGGGGCCAGATGTATGACCATTTTTAGCAGTCGCAAAAGGAAAATTAGGCAGTTTCCAAATGGGTTGCAGCATGTACAAACCCTATTTTGCGAGTCGGTAACCTATTACCGACTCGCAAAATAGGATTTGCGAGTCGCTATTAGGAAGGGGTGTGCCCAGGGCGTCCCTTCCTACTAGTGAGTTGCAGGGGGATATATGATTGTTTTGCGACCGCAAATGCAGTCGTAAAATAATAGCAGTTACCACCAATTTCAAGTTGGTGGTAAGCCAGTCGTAAATGGTAAGGGGTCCCCAGAGGACCCACGGACCACTGCCTGCCCTTAAAAAAGAAAAAGAAAACTTTTCATTATTTTCTTTTAAACGCATCCTGTTTTCCTTTAAAGAAAACGGGCTGCATTTGGAAAAAAAAAGTTGCTTTATTTATAAAGCAAGCACAAACATGGTGGTCTGCTGTCCCCAGCAGGCCACCATCCCTGTGTTATTGCCCATTTCCAATGTGTTGCAAAGTGCGACTTGCCTCATGAATATTGATGAGGCAAGTAATTTGCTACCCTCTTGAGAATCGCAAATGTGTGTCTCGACACATTAGTACATTCCATTTTGTGGGTCGCAAATTGCAATTTGTGACCCGCAAAACGGAATGGTTGCACATCTGGCCCCTGTTGAGGATCGAGGGTTCCAAGTACTTTTCTAACCAAGGAAGTGATGAATGGATGCCCATTTACGCTCCCAAACATTGCAATTCTCAAAGTCCCAGGGTTACAGCACAGTTTTTTGCAATGTACAAACACCCTTTTTTCGAGACAGAAAAGTCTTCATGGATCGAAAAAGGGCTTTTGGGAACCCTTTCATATCACAAGTAGAAGGGGTTGTGAAAAGGGACCCGCCTTCTTATTTCAAGTAGGAAAAGTATGTCACTGTGGTTTAAGACCGCTGTTACAGCTGCAAGCCATTGATTAGTTACCACTCTTGGGTTGGGATGGTAACTGAGTCTCAAGAGGAAGCTGTCTTAGTGGGACAGCTTTCCCTTTGGGAGCGGGGTCAGGCAGTCTTGAGAGGGAGCATCCAAGCAGTGGTGGCTCGCTCGGAACGGGGGTGGTTGGGCGAGGCGGGGGGATTAAAAACAAATAAAAATAAATAAACGTACCTTCTTTGCCGCGCCGCAGCGCCTCTCTTCTGTCCTCCTCAGGTCTGCTACAGCACCGGAAGCACTCAGGCTTTCGGGCTCTCCTAGCCAATCACGACGCTGCAGGAGCAGTGTTGTGATTGGTCTGAGCATCCTGTTTGGACGCTCAGGCAGTGCCTGGGGAGGCTGGGCATGTTCTCCACGGGGCTGTGCAACACAGCCCAATGGAGAACATGCCAAGTGAGCATGTCATTATGGCCGGCCCTAGAGAGCCGGCCAAACTGTCATGTGCACTTAGAGGAGTGCAAACCACTCATCCCCTGCTCTGGCGTCACAGAGTGAGCCCTGCCCCGACTCCCGCATACAAAAACAAAATGATAATATCCTGTTATTATCATTTTATTTATATATTTTGCACTGCTGAAATAGCAGTGGGGCTACGCCCCTCTGCTTTAGCGGAAGAGCCGCCACTGCTCCAGAGGGCTACTGCAAGCTCACCGAGAAAGGCACAACTTGACTGGCCACTGCTGGGCTTTTCTGCTCAATTTCTTTTCAATTATCGTTCAATGCTACCTAAGGCCAGCCACAAACAAGGATCAGATCCCATGGAGCCACCACTGGCAGAAGCCCTCCTGCCTTGCCATCCATGTTGCTAATTAGCTGAAACAGTGGATTGCAGTGTTGCATTGTGTGTCATAACATTTAACTTTGACATCATTGTCATTGATGTAGGAATGACACTAAATTCCGGATGAAATAGTCATTCTGATCAACACTTCTCAATCAAATTAATGAGTTCTGTCATCAGGAGACCTAGAAAAACAGCATGTTGACGCTGTTGAAGTAATTCTGAAGTCTTAAAGCAACCAACAGTAAAGTATTTTCAATTTTTATGCCCTTCTCCTCCCTTGAATTTCCTGCATACAGCAGCTTGCCACTGCACAGGTGTCGTTTTGTATACGATAGATGGGCACACAAGGAGCAGCACTTGGTCATGTGAGGTCAGCTGACCAAAGAGGATTCAACCCTATAGAAGAGCTTGCTCGAGAGAGACTTGATTTCTAGAAGCCTGCTCTGAGGACCTATCTGCTGCAGGACTAACTTGGAGGAACTTTTTCGGCTCTTGGAAAAAGTTGGGACTTAATCGTTTTTTCCACTTCTGGAACACTCAAGGTGCTGAGGCTTGCCCAGGGAGGTCGCAGCCAAGGGAGGTGTGAAACCAGGTTCTCCCACCTGGATCTTTTTGCCTCGCTAAAATACTGTTGAGCAGGACCTGATGAAAGTATTCAGCATCATAGAGCTTTTTCTCACTTACAGCCTTCCCTTGCTGGTGCATTTTGACTTCCAAAAAAGTGACTACGGGCTAGATTTAGAGTTTAGTGGACAATGTGCTCTGTCACAAACATGACAGGCTGCCCTGTACACCAAACCTTTGGTCCACTCACTTCATTTAGAGATGGGCAGACCTTAAGATTTCCATTGACAGATCCACCATTGGCTCATTCGACATAAAGCTTCTTCCAACAGCCTGACAGAGTAGGGGTCGTCGGAGGAAGGACATTACACTGTCCACCCTATTTATGGTGGACTGTGAAATGTTTTTTTCTGTCCATGAGTGGCAGGAAAGAAATATATTCCGCCCCACCCACCCACGCCATGGGAGAAATCTCCCAACGTATGGCGGTCATTTGTTTTTGGTTTTCCAGCCATGTTGTGTTTCATTTTTAATAAAAGAAATGGCTGTGATGTTGGTTCCGGTCAATGTACAGAGATGACCTCCGCGCTGGTGGTCATCTCTAAATTTGGCAGATAGTAGTCCATCAGTGTGGCAGAGGTAATGTTCTCTTCGACCGTGGCTAACAGAGTACCATTTGCCAAACGGTATATAAGGCCTTAAGTCCAAACCTTGACCTGGAACGAGGCAGAATTTCTATCAGACCCACAAATCAACCTCTATAGTTAGGAAATCCATGTTTCTCCCACACAGAGCTTTTAGTGTCAAAACCAATAGTTTAAGCAGGAGTTCAACAAAATTACATCGGACTTCAAGGGACCTGTGCCAGCTACAGCTTTGGGCCTTGTCCCCCTGAAGTATTAGGACTTAATTTTAAGAGCCTAGAGGCCTGTTTAAGGATTTACAGATATCCGATCACCTTATTGCAAGTGCATTATGTTCTAATGTATTTTTAATAAGGTGGACAGGATATTAGTCACATTTGTGATAAAGTACCCGTCTGCCAAACTCTAAATTAGACCCCAAACCTGAAGGTAAAAACTTTAGCCAGAATGACCCGCTTGGTGTTTCTGAAATATGCCTCATTAAGGTCAGCCTGAAATGATGCATGATTCCTAGGTCCTAGTTTAATTTTTCTTGGTGCTTTTTGACTTTAAAATGTAAAAAATGTTATGCCCGGTTTCCCTTCACCTATTTTAATGATCTTGTTGTCTTTGTTGCTCATTACATGAATCTCTATTTTTCTAAATTACTATTAGAATTTTTTTGTGTTGTGTTCTTTACTTTGAAATTGTCAGTACTACTTGAACAGAATATGCACGTCTCTGATGATTGCCTGCTGCTCGTGCCATAGCTACCAGGGATAACCGCTAAATGTAGAGCATTGGGGAGTTTCCTCACAGGTGGCTCAGTAAAAACACTTAGTCAGTGGAATGGCAATCCTGACCTTAAGTCTCCTTAGGTTTGTCCCTTCCTTGAGGGGAAGTTCTTGGCCATTTAGGTTTCCCCTGTGAAGTGGGAGGCTTGTCCTCTGTCACCCATGCATAGGCTTGCTGTGCGGTTCTGTAAGCAGCACCCATTGGTTCAGCTCATGTCTCCTCAGAGACCAATGAACTCTCTTGAAAGTTTCACTGGCAACCTACAATCTGGTATATACATAGCCAGCCAATCAGACAACAAACAACTTAATCAATCATCATGGAATTTGTTTCATGCACTGTCAGGTTCCTCCAAGGTCATCAAAAACCTGGGCCCATATTACCGGAGTGCCCTGGGGGTGCAACTGCCATTTGCACCCGCTTTTCACGCTCCTGGGGCACTTTGATATTACAGAAAATGCATCAGATGCTTGTGCGTCCCCTTCTGTAATACCAATAGCGCTGGCGCACATAAAGTGCCAGCACTATCATCAGAGGGTGAGTCCTCATTTGCATGGCGGAGTGGCTCCATGAAAATGAGAGAATCCCTTTGCCTCTGCACCCACGCCGTATTACAGACACAGGCGCAGAGGCAAAGGGATTCCCTCATTTGCATGGAGCCACTTCCCCATGCAAATGAGGAATCACCCTCTGATGATGGCGCTGGTACTGTATGTGCGCCAGCGCTATCGGTATTACAGAAGGGGACGCACAAGCATCTGCGCCCGCGCCTTATTACAGACATAGGCGCAGAGGCAAAGAGACTGTGAGGAGGTGCACCACCTAAAAGGTGACGCACTGTCAGTGCGCCCCCTGATGGCAGCCCTCTGGAGGGGGAAATGGAGGTCCCCAGACATCCCCTTGCAGACGGGTGCAGTCACTCACTTCAAAGCAGCCGCTATGTTTTTCACCTGAATGCGCTGCCCTGGGGCAACGCGTGTTTGCGGCTGCCCTGGGGGCAGCGCATTCACTAAAATGTAGTGAATTTTCCTTTGAAAGATGCACCCACTGCTAACCAGGAAAATGCGCTGCATACGTAATATGGCCCCTGGTGCTTTGATCAACAGCACATCTTCTGCAGCCACACAGCTCTCTGAATGCCCACCAAACTACATCTCCAATTTGTATCAGCACTACTCTCTGATCCACTTCCGTCATCTCTGCCACAACATGGTCCCCAGTCTGCTGCCTTTTACAGCACTGTCTGCTCTGCGTCATCTGCCCTGCTTGGACCCATTTGTTGCGTTGCTCCATGCTCTGCTTCATGCGAGTCACTCCACACCCTGCTCTGCTTCCTGTGCCCAGCTGTGACCTCTGTACCCTGCTCCCCTATATACCCCGTGCTTCCTGTTCTGTCTCCCATTGCCCTGCTCCACTCCCGCCTCTCATCTTTCCTCAAAGGATTCTTTCTCTGTCCTCTGGTCTTCAGTCTAATCTCTACAATTATCCCGACATGCTACGTTGTGACCCTGCACCATCTGTGCTGTATATTCTGCACATTTTGCCCACTTCCCCTCCCCTCAATCCCCACCTCCCTGTTGCATTGTTGTTGTCAAGCACTATCATATCTCCTCATTTATCAACAGCGCCAATTTGGCTGTGTTGTTTTCATCTGCTCCCACTTCACATCACATCACCTCACTGGTGAATGTCTTCACAATGTTTCCTCGACATAGATATGACTCACTTTTCATGTAAACATGAATAACCTGCACCAATTATGCTTCTTGTGTTAGCTTTTGCTTGTGTTGCAGTTGTCTTCATTGATTTGTTTGCCTTGCGGATGACTGATGACTTAAGAGATGTGTAATGTCAACACACTGCTATATATAGTTAAGCGAAGATAGGCTGGCCAAAGATGTGCATTCCTCTAACACAGGGATCTTCAAACTGGGGGTGGGCACCCCTGGGGGGGGGGCATCAAATGATGTGGGGGAGGGGGCACCAGACTCTGGCCAAAAGAAGCATTATGCTGATAACAGTGCTTTGCTTTCAGTGGAAAAAATGAGTGGCTTACTAAGCCGCTCTGTAATGGGCCATCACTAACATCTTTTGTCATTTATATCCCGGCTGGGAGAAGGAAATCAAACGGGAAGGGACTCAAAATATTCTGCAAAACCCCCACCCCGTTTCTAATAATCACACTGTGGATACATTTACACGTTAGTAAGGCTTGCCCGACCAGAATATTATGCTTGGCAATCATGTATAGCATTTTTAGAATGGTAACAGAACTGAAATGCAATGTTTAGGTAAGTCTAGACATATTTAACCAGTTTAATAGAATAATTGTGAACATTTTTGAGGGGGTGCCCCCGCTGATTTCTTTTTTTATATGGGGGTGGGGGCATTAAAAAGTTTGAAGTCCACTGCTCTAACACAATACTGTAAACAAGTATAGGAGTGTGAAGAGAGGCGAGATGTAGCCTGGTCTCTATATTTATTTTTAATTTCACAGTATGTTTTTGTTGATGTGCCAGGAGGGTTGCAAGTTTGCTATTTGTTTTCCGTGCTGTATTTCAGCTGAATTGATCGAACATGACTCCCAGCAGCGTGTCATTGAAATGTATGCACAAGTGCGAAATGAGGTGATAGCATTTTTCATAAAAAGGTGATATGAAATAATTGGTGGAATCAGGAACTTAAACTGCAGTGAAAAGTTATTTAACTTCATTTGAGTGGTTCGGATACAGAGAGTGCACATTCTCATTTTCGGACACCAATGGGGATCAAGGGTTCCCACTGTTACTTTGTAGTAGACAATAGCTTAAGATGCTCTTTTGAGGTGCTTTCATGCATTGCTGTAGCTGCAATACAATCTGATCTCTGCCCTTATGGGTATCTTTGTGGATGTGCCTTGGTGATCTTGGGGTGTGTTGTGCACTTGCTGCCAAATCTGTCTTGCATTGTGGCAGGGTCTCCATCTATGTGATGTTGACATGTCAGATGTAGGATCAAAATGGCAGCATTCAGAGGCATATCAATCAGCGACTGATTAGGTGTTGTGTTGTATCATGGTTGAGATTCAGAAGCCCGAACTTTCCATTAATAAAGGGCTTAAGCAGTAGCAGGATGAGCAGGGCATTGACTGGAATGATCCTCCAAACCTTCTTTCCTAGGGATGAGACAGGGACTAACTGGGTCCTTTCAGTTTTCCAATGAACGCTTGAGTGGTGGGCAGAACAGGAATTTAAGTATGCCACCTGGTTAACACACCCATCAAAGGAGTTTTTAACGAACCAGTGCAGCACACTCCTGAGCATGAGACAGCACATTGAAGCAGGCATTGTGCATTTTCACCTGCGGGAGAAGGTTGAATGAAGGAAGATGCAATTTCTTGAAGAATAGAAAGTAAGCACCTAGCTGGATGAAGAGTAAGCCAGATACTATGCTGGGTAGTACCTTGGGTAGGATGGCGACTTAGGCTTGGACTTCCTTGGCAGTGTTTAAAGGTCGCTTTCACTTGAGATGAGTAACATTTAAAACTTAACACAGTTTGCACATAATCAAATCCAACTTTAAGTAGTAATCACTTTTTTTGTGGGAGAGGTTAATCTAATTCTTGCCTCCTGTGCTATTGCATAGTGTGTTCAGCGTTGGTCTGACGTTCGGCTTTACACATCCAATGGGTGCTTCTGCTGTTGTCACAAATACTTGAGCATTTATTCGGCCTGGAAAGGAGGTAGAGGATGGAAACCTCCATTGTGGGGAATTGGGAATTGAAGCAAACACAAGAGGGTATTTATCAAGCTTGCATGACTCCAATGCAAATCATATCATTGTGATAGTGGTCAAAATATGACATTTTAACGGTTTTCTCATTTTGGACTCCAGAGAAGGGAGGTGTTACTAGCTTCGCACTGATTGTCTCATTCGTGTACCACCTGTAGACCACAGGCTCAGGGGAGGCCATAGAGCAGCCACATACTTGTGGCAGAACAATGTGGTGCTCCCAAGCCAATCGACCCTGTTTCCTTGCTCTTTAATAGAATGAGGTGTGGTTTTATTAACTTCTTAGTTGTTGTTTATTTTTAATGGAAAAAGATTTATAAATCGCAATCATTAATAGTGTTAATAATAAACAGGCAAAAATAGCAAAATTAATCCATTTTCCATGCACATCTTATTGATAGAAGCATTCTGTCCAGCACAGGAGTCTTTATCAGTTTGATCCATGAATTTTAGAGGGCCCCTAATTTGAGTCCTCCTTTTCTTTGCTATGTCCCTTTGTAGCTATATATCATGTACAGTTAAGCCTAACAGGATCAATACCTCTCCATGCATCTCTTAAAAATGGAGGCATTCTCTTCAGCACAACAGTCTATGCCGATTGAATCCAAGACTCAAGAGACCTACAAATTTAAATCCCCCTTTTCACATCTCTTTTCCCTCTGCAACTGTATGGTGCATTTGCTAAATGATACCATGTTAAATAGCAAGGAAGCCATTGTTGATAGTTTGCAGGATCTAGTTTAAGGCCAGAAAGAAAGAAAATCTTTTGCTACACTCTCTAAGTTTTGAAGATAGGGAAGTTTACAAACATCTTGCAGATCTTGTAGTTACTGAAGGAGAATTGTTTGATTCATCAAGAAGTAGTGAATAAGATAGGACATAGTTTTGATGTACAGCCCAATTTAGTGGTTTTGCAACAGACTTTTTTTAAAAAGCACAAACACAATCTTAAAATATAGATGCTTTGGTTAGTGCTCTGCGAAGGCTTAGTTCACAATATCCATTTGAAAATTTTACTGATCAATTGATTAAGGATCCATTCATAGGACATGTTATGATAAACACACTCAACAAAAAATACTTACCATGGGTAATTTTTCCTTTCACAGATTTGGATACAAGAACTGAGCGAAACACACATGAAAGTGGCTGCATCTATCCAGAGTGGTAACTCAACAAAGAAGGAGTTGAAACCTAAAGAAAATCGTTTTAGATGTGGGAATGCCGCATATGCCAAAAGAGGTAAACTATGTCCAGCTTGAAATGTTTCATGCAGAGTTTGCTCTACAGTTGGGCATTTTGAAAAGGTTTATAAAACCAATCCTAATTCTTCTTCAAATATTGACCAAGTCCATTGAAAGGAACAGCTGATTCATGATTCCCAAGAAATGGCTATGTTGGACTAGGACTAAGGTGTGACAAAAGGTGATCCCTTCAACTGTGTTGAACCGTACGTAGGCATAGTAGTAGAGGGAAAAAGTCTACATTTGTTAGTGGACTCTGGTGATAGGATCACAATCATTACAACAGATCTTTTTCGTGAGATGTGGGGTGAGAAAAAGCTATTTTCTCCCGACAGATCACCAGTCTCATAAGAAGGCAGAAAATTAGAACTGGAGGGTTTCATAAAGGAAGTTCTTGAATTCAAGGGACACAAGATCCAGGGTGAGATATATGTTGCTATCAAGTGGCTCAACACTTAGGGTTGGTTCCACCAAGGATTATTTGATATGGTGTTAGGGCCGGGTACCAAGGAAAAGGTTATGGTCATTAAGGGACAGACCGCAGTAGATAAGCTCTCACAAGAATTTCCAAGTGTTTTCCGAACATACTAGGCAAGATTTTAGGATTTAAGCACATAATCAATGTTAAAGAAGGTGCCTTACCTGTGAAGCACAAATTGCAAGCAGTCTCATTGAGCTTAAGAGAGGATCTGGAAAAGGAGTTGAGGTTGTTGCAGGAAAAGGGAGTAACTGAACCGGTGGAATCTTCACTGTAGTTATCTCCTTTGGTTGTAGCTTGCAAGCACAATGGGGACTTAGGAATCTGTGTAGATTTATGCAGTTTTAACAAAGAGATTTGGGTGGAATCTCACCCCCTTCCCAAATTAGTGAATTGTTGGAAAAACTTGAGGGTGCTGGATGGTTTCAAGGACTGATATAGCTTCCGCTTCCTGTCAAAATGGAGTTAGATAAGTAGATAAAACATTTAACTGTGTTTAACTTTCCTATAGGCAATTTTCAATTCTTTTGCATGCCGTTCGGATTGACGTCCACTAGATCAGTATTCCAGAGGATCACGTTTCCACTCCTGGGTGGTGTGCACAGTGTTGTGGTCTTTCCTGATGATATTTAAATCTTTGCCAAGAATCTTCAGCAACATGAAATAATTTTATGTACTCAGTATCTTTTCTGAAAGAGGCAAAGTAGTGAAGAAGCAGAAATGTGAATTTTGAAAGAAAAGAATTGAGGTTTTAGGTCATGTTGTTTTCTGTGAAGGCATTATGCCTAGGCCACGATTGGTGAAAGCTGTGGTGCATTGTCCTTTCTCACAGGACAAAGATGAGTTATGTTCTTTTATTGGACTCTGTGAGTTCTATTCTAAACGTTAAAAAAACTCTGTCTCTTTCTTTAGGATGATACGAGTCAGTAAACCTTTAAGTGTGCAAAATGGGAGATGCCAAATGCTAGAGCACTAAAGTAGTATGGACCCAATTTTCTGTTCATCATCACAGTGGGCACTAGCAAGTATGGTTTAGGTGCTGTGGGAGCAGAAAGCGCCTGACGGGTTTCTTTTGAGCGGAAAGTCTTATTTATTGGCCACTGATGAAGGGCTACACCAGCCCGAAATGCATTGGGATGGTATAAGAAACAAATGCCACTTTTGTTGATCAATATGATATGAAGTTATCAGGTGGGATGAAGAATATCGAATACCACCATTGAACAATAAACAATTCAAGAGAACTTCGATTGATGCTTATTTGATTTAAATTCATGAACACAATTTACCCCTTGCCTGAGGGACACAGAAGGTGCTAAAGGGGACGAACCCCAATTGGGGAACGCTACTTCTATTTTAGGTGCTGTGCCCACACAAAGAATGGAGGGTGAAAAACTGCCATATGTTTTGCATCAAGAGTTCTGAGAGACTCTGAATTTTACTAATCCATCTCAGGAACCTGCACTGCTCCCCCAAGCTCTGCACGGTTACCATTGGCCCTTGTGCTTCTCCCTTCTACAGACCCTGAACTGATCTTCCACTGGCCCTGTGGTCCTGCTTCCCACTTTACACAGTGCTTCTCATTCTTCCACAGACCCTGTTCTGCTCTTTGCTACTGAACTGCGCTGCTCACCACACACCACATGTTTTCCCTAGCCTATGTGCTGTTATCCCTGCACCCTGGTCTGCTCTCTACAGTCTCTGTATTGCTGAACTCTACATACAGCACTGCTTTCTTGGACACAGCACTGCTTTGCTGGTGTGTGCAATTGGCCCCCTTAACCAAACATTGCATCTCCTTAGGTCCTGTGATTTTCTCTTTGATCACACAAGATGCTGTGCAGCTCCCACCATGTGCCCTTCAGTGCTCCTCTTTGGACCAGGTGCTGCTCGCCATTCACAGCCCTGTTCCCCACTCACTTGACCCTATGCTGTCCTTACCCCTTTGTACCCAGTCTTTTGGACCTTGTGCTATTCTCCTCTTCAAACCTGTAGTGCTTCCCAATACAATCTCTGCTCCCACAGAGTCTCCCATTCTCCCAGACCTGCTCCCCAGCTCCTTGACCCAGCACAGCCTTTCACTGTTCCCCACCATTTAATTCTACCTTGCCGTTGGACAGTGCACTGCCCCACCCTTGAACCCCAAGCTGCACTATCGACTCTACATTGATCCCAGAGGCCAAATACTCTCCCTTCAGCCCTTTGAATTGTGTGGAGTGGTGTTCACATAGATGTGTCTTGCTGTGCCACAGGGGGTTGTAACTCCATTCCTGCCCCACCAAGCCTACATGTGAGCATCCCTTCCATAAGAAGCTAAAGACTCATCACATTAAGCAACACTCCATTACAGTGTAATCTTCCTACTACCAGAGCAACCAGAAAAGATCCCCCACTCTCACTTAGCAGAGCCCCATAGTAAGTGCCTTCTCTATGTCCTCCCAGCAGTTTCTTCATATCCACTGTTAGAACTGGGGGTCTCTAGTTGGCAGAGGTAGGTACCTTTGTCCAAATAGGGACCCTTGCTTCTAGTCAGGGTAAGGGGGATGCACTACTAAAATAACTCCTGCTCACCCCCTTGGTAGCTTGGCACGAGCAGGCAGGCTTATCTCAGAGGCAGTGTGTAAAGCATTTGTGAACACATACAGTAACACAGTGACAACACTACAGATGGACACCACACAGGTTGTATTATAAAAATAAGTATTTTTATATAGACTTAACACAAGACCCAAAACGACAAAAATCCACAATACACTATGAAAAATATGACTGTCAATGGTAGAAAATAGTTCAGTTCAAATGCAGGTGATAAATGCGACCCTCTACGTTCAATGTACCTTTGGATGCGTAACGCGATACAAACAAAAGAGTTGCAGGGAAGGTGATGCGTCGGTTCCTTACACGCAAGAATGGTGATGCGTAGGTTCCTTGCTCCGGGGGAGGTGATGCGTCGGTTCCCTACTGCTGCATAGGGGACGGTGATGCGTCGGTTCCTTACCGGAGAGGAGGTGATGCGTCGGTTCTTCACCGTGTGGGGAGGTGATGTGTCGGTTTCTTACTGCGCTTCTGGGGCGATGCGACCAGCAGCGCCTCGATACGATGACGACCCGGTGCAATGAAACAAAATGGCGTCTTCCTCTTGATGCGACAACGAAGGGGCGATGCGTGCACGCCCGACGGCCATGCGGCGACTCGGTGAATCTTCTGAGCCGCGACAGGCCCTGCGACACGCTTCTCCGGTGATGCGAAGGCATCTGCTGCGATGGCGACACTCTTCTCCGGTGATGCGAGGCGCTTCGGTGATGCGATGGTGGCAGCGGCTGCACGCTTTCTCAGCGATGCGACGACAACTGCTGCGGCGGCGACACGCTTCTTCTTCGTGAGTCGTGCTTCCAGCTCCCAGCGACACGCAGTCTCTCAGAAGGCCCAACACCACAGTAGGCACTTCAAATTCCCAGCAAGGGAATTCAGGGGAGCTGGTTGGTGAAGTCTTGTGTCCCTGAGACTTCAGCAGGAGGCAAGCTTAATCTTCAAGCCCGTGGAGATTTTCTGCAAAATGATGAAAGTAGGCACAAAGTTCCTTTCTTTGGCAATCAGGCAACCACTGCAGGCCAATCCCACAAACAGCACACAGCATAGGGATAGTCTCCTCCTTCAGTTTCTCTGATTCCTCTCCTCAGCAAAGGTTCTTCTTGTTTCCCAGAACTGATCTAAAGTCTTTGGGTCTGGGCCCCAGTATTTCTACCCATAAATCCTTTGTCCTCTGAAGGCAGATGGTCCTGTACCTAGTCCAAACCAGTTCTGGGTGCATTCTGCCAGTGCACACCTTCTTCCTTTGTCAATGTGGGCCAGGGACATCAGACGCACCACAGGAGGTGGAGCCAGCATTGTGGAAGGCAGGCACAGCCCTATTCAGGCCCAGGTGCTACTGCTCCCACCACTCTACATGCAGATAGGTCTATTCAGCCCTGTGCTCACTCACCCTGTCTCCTGGAGTCCCCCAGCCCCTGTCACTCACAAACCCAGACATACAATACACAAGCTAGCAGAGGCAGGCTGGATGGTTAGGCAAGAAAATACCCACTTTCTAAAAGTGGTATTTTCAAACCCAGAATGTTAAAACCAACTTCACTAAAAGATGTATTTTATCATTCTGAGTTCAGGCATACTAAATTTGTTTTTCTACCATGTTCCCTGGGTCAGTTAGGATTATAAGATGTTGTAATCAAACTGCCCATTCTGGCCTATGGGGACAGGTAGCCTTGCAATAGTGAAAAACGAAATTGGCTGTAATTCACTATCAGGACATGCCACACACACCAGGGCATGTCCTACCTTACACATACAATGCACCCTGCCCTAGGGCCTACCTTAGGGGTGACTAATATGCAGGAAAGGGAAGGTTTGGGGACTGGTAAGTGGGTGCACTTACCAAGTCGACATGGCAGTACCAGACTGCACACAGGCTCTGCAATGGCAGGCCTGAGACACACTTTACAAGCTGCTCCTGTGGGTGGCACAACCAGTGCTGCAAGTCCACCAGCAGCATTTGATTCACAGGCCCTGGGCGCAAACAGTGCACTGTACTAGGGTGTGACAGTGAATCAAATAGAACATGGAGTCACTAATCCATACATCAATTTACCATAGGGAGCACTTGCACTTTGGCACTGAATAGCAGTGGCAAAGTGCCCAAAGCATCTAGACCAGCAAAAACATATCAACAACAGTGGAGGCATAGTGAAAAAAATGGAAGGGAGACCCACGCCAAGGATGCCAGGTCTAACATCCACAATGCCAATCACTTTTTCTCCTCACTGTAAAATGTAATCACCAGCACGGGCATCAGCTGTTACCCTTGTTCCTGACTGGCCCCTGTTTGGTTAACCACATCCTTCTCCTAATATTCCCTTTCACAGCCATGGATGCCCCTACAACTCCTCCACTATATCATAAACCCTGCCCTGATTTTCTCAATCCGTGCCTGCCACATTCAGAACACTCAATGAAAGGTTTATCTTTTGTAGCACAGCTTTACTTTAAAGCAAGCTCCACACTAGATAAGTCACATATATACTTACATACAAACCACGCTTCACTAACATTCAACACAGTCATAGAATGGGCTGCATTCTTCACTGGGTATGAGAATAACCATCTGTTACTGCTACCCATGTGCTTCCAACTCTGTGTTACTGAAGCAGCAACATATAATGTTTTCCATGGGCCTTAATGCAAGCAAGGAAAAGAGTTCCTATTCCTTGTTTGGGTAGTTAAAAACAGCCATAATGGGAGTGCAGTTGCCTCTGCACCTGCTGAACTATTAATAGCTACACCCTTAGTCGAGCTTGCCTGCACGATTTCAATATACAAAAAAAACAAATGGTTCAGTAGGCTCATGTTTTTCAAAGATGTCTTATGAGTATTATAACCCAGAGTAAAGACACACATCAGTGCTAAGGCCAAAACCACACCGTGGAAGGAACGTGCCATGAGACTCATCCATCCAGAGCCAGGCTTCAAGTAGATTGCATTCGCTAAAAGAGCAATATTATAATTCTAAAGTTATAGGCATAGTAGAAGTTTACCTTTCATTTTTTACTATCATACGCATATTTATAAGGATTTTTAATATTCGGCTAGTATTTTAAATGAGATTGAGCTTTGAAATTAGATTTAATCTATTATCCATATGCACATGTGCAATAGAACTATAGCTGTCATACATTTTATTGGATGATAAATCAATAATTTTATTGGCGCATGCTTAAGTATTTGTTATTTATACTCCATACATATATATTACTAAATATTTAGAAGTTTAATGCATTAACCAGCAGTGTTACGCATTAAAATTATTATAGTTCAGCATTCCTTTACTCCTGCCATTCACCTATAGGCATTCGTTAACTTGAACTGTTTACTTTTGATCTTATAGAATGTTAAATCATTACCTGTTCTCAGCATTGATTTTGTTTTAAGTCAAACGAAATCATTTACTCATTAACTTCCCCTTACAATTTGACCCATTAGTAAACTGGTACATTTGCCAAGGCCTGCTTGTGACCTGCTGACCTCGTAAAGCTTTTGGCATTGTGATTTCTGCAAATATTAAACACAAGTACTGTGTTATCTCCCTTCTCTCAATCCAACTCAATCACATTACCAAACTTTTTCATAAAACTAAGCTCTGATTCCAAGTCAATGCCCCTGAAAACTGATCCAATTGAAAGCAGCGGGAGCCTTTATGAGCATCGTTGAAAATAAAATATTTCAGGCTGCAAGGGAAGCTCCTCCTTTGCAACTTAAGGTGGGGGCAAGAAGAGGGAATACCTCTGGAGCTCACAGGAGAGAGATTTCCTGCCCTTTTTTATGACTCAGAGGAAGTGCAGAGAACATGAATAACTTTGATGCGGTGTCTGGGATTTTGTTTTATTTTTATGTGGGCAGAGGCGGCAGGGAAAACGCATTCATGAGGTCTCTGGCTGCTGAGTGGTATGCGTGCCCTTATTGCCCTAAGTAGCTTCTAGATATTTTTTTTGAAGCTACAGGGTTTACTTGCTGTTATTGTGAGACTCCACGTTTTCACACATCACTAAATATGATGCCAAAAAGAGTGGGCAGTAATCAATCTGTATTGTGACCATGGTTAAAACGAGGAGGAGCAGGCATGATTTTTTTTACAGTTGAGATAGTAGAGCAACAGGAAAGCTGTGGTTTTAGCACACAATGGTGTAATTAAATTACATCCTGCATCTCCCTGCTTACTTTTTTCAACAGTAGTTATTATTGAGTTTGAACAACCAGGGACTAAGGTGTCGGCCCACTGCTCTGTGAGTGGTTGAAAAAGAAAATGATAATAACAAACGTTATTATCATTTTATTTTTCCGTATTTTCCGTAGTGGCTCAGCTGGTAAGGGGCGGGGCTGGATATCCCAGGAACAGGGGGATGAGTGGTGGCACTCAATTAAGTGCGCATGTCGGTTTAGCCGGCCGACTTGGGCCGGCAAAACAGTCACGTGCACTTAGCATGTTCTCCACCAGCTGTAATGCAGAGCCTGGGGGGAGAACATGCCCAGGCCCCAAGTCCCTGTCTGAGTGCAGAACCATGGCGCTCAGACCAATCACAACACTGCTTTAAGGCACCGTTGTGATTGGCTAGGGGAATCTGGGAGCTTGTGTGCTTCCTGGTTTCTGCGTCCTTCCTGCTCCTGGAGTGACAAAGAGGACCGAGGGGTGCGGGCCGGTGTGCAGGTAAGTGCTATTTTTTTGCTATTTTTTTTCAGTGACATACTTTTTACTCTGGATAGACAGTGTTCCCCTTGGGTGTCTGCCAAGCCATGACCTATATCTGTCCCCCGTTGACCTTTCAAGGCAGGGACATGCTGCTCTTCCACTTGTTGTATGGCACTGTAGAGGCACTTCACTGCCTTTCTGGCCCAACCATGTACCAGCAACTTCTGTAATACAAGGGACATCGCCAGGGCATCATGAGTATTGTTCTAGAGTTGAGAAAGCTGGCTCTTTAAGGCAGAGTACAGGAGAAAACTACCAGGGTGGGGACCCACGCCCTCCATTAAGTAATCAAAAGGTTGAAGAAGCCTGTCTGTGAACAAGTCCCCCCTTCTAAGTGGCTCCTCTTCCATCCAGGGGTGGATATTATGTAGGGATTGTAGTTCTCTGCATCCATGTGCAGCCAGAGAGGAAGTTTAAGGGTGTATTGAGTTTTCCCCCCAGCTGACACAAGCTAATCCTCCAACACAGTCAGCCCACGTGCATAAGGGCGTTCCCATATGTGGTAACCAATTTCCCAGCTCCTAAAGGCAGTCACCATCCAGCAAATGCGTGGGCAACTGGAATTGGTCCACAATATAGTAGTACTCAAATTTGCAGATCCAGTCCAATGGGGCATATAACTTGGAAATGGCAACTCTGCGTCTACCCGTGCCCCATACCAGATTAGGAATTACACTGCACTTCCAGGGTTCTAGCTGCTAGATTCTAATGGGAAAGTAGGAGGTATTAGGTAAGAACATACACATACCAATTTATGTTCAATTGCATCATTACGTATTTTCCTTGAGAAAGGGAGGAACTAAACATAACATATTATATTCTTGTAGATTCACACCAAATGAGAACACTGAGGGAATCTGCAGTACGGAGACCTGAGACAGTCATCTTGAAGGGACCTCAAGGACGCCATCTTTGTAATTTTCTCCACTTCCCCTTTCCCCTGGGTGCTCTTCTCGCCTGGAGTTCTAATTCTTTCTCAGGTGGATGCAGGGCTTAGGTGGTGTAGGGCACCAGCTTCTGGCATTTGTATTTTGCTCCCACAAAATTGATGCACCCAAATCAGGAATGGTTGTGTCCAGACGTTAGAGGCTGTGCGGCATAATGCCCCTTCTTGGGTTAAAGTTCAGCTGTTATGTGAAACCCAAAACCTTGCTCTGACATCCTGTGTTTAGATTGAGTGTGTGTGTGTGTATGTGTGCATAATGTGTGTGTAATACATGTGTGATAGTAGAACTTTGTGTGCATATGGGCTTGAGTACAGAAGCCAATGGTTTCTATTTTGAATGTTCCTGTCATGGCCCAAGATGGAGGATGTGGACACTTTCGCCAGACTGTGGAAGTGCCTTCCTGTGGCTGGAGGGAGAAGATCCAGATACTGAAGTGAGGAGGATGGAGACAGGGCTACCTTTAGAGATTACATGAAGACTTTGTTAGCAAGAGACTGCTAATTACTTCTTCCTGAGCACTGCCATTTGGTTGATGGTAGCGATGAAGGGGGGACTGCAGTTTTTGTTCTTAAAGCTGAGGACATTTCTTGGCCAGGTCTGCCCATTTTGTCTGTTTATGATTACTGCTCAGGAAGGTTGATAACAGCCAGGTGCAGAAACCGCACATATTATTGTTCCCATGTAATGGGTGCTGTAGATTGGAAACAGCCCCAGTGCTACCTGCTGTGAGAAGCACTACTTTACACAAAGGCTGTGTCTGGAGAGCAACCTCATAAGGAATCTTGAAGTAGAACCACTCCAAACTGGTTTTGAACTATGAGACTGTGGATCCACATCTCCTCTCTAGAAAATGCGTATAAAAGTGTGATCCAAACCACCCCACTTGATTCCAGTGCTAAGTAGTTCATGACCAAGGAAGGGGGTGTTCGCTGAGTACTTGGAGGACTTCTATGTGACCAAGGATGGTGTCTGCCTTACTGCCATTATCCCAAAAGTGAGGGGGCATCAACTGAATTCTGCACATTTTGTTGGAGCTGAGGGTATGCTGTAAGTGCAGAGAAGCCTGTCTGCCTGCTGAGGGAGGGAAGGAGTCTGCCTGGTCCAGCAGGAGGAGAGACTGTCCTTGAGGAGAAGCCTTGCATGATGTTAGAATGGGGAACGCTCAGAGAAAGTAATCTGCTTGAGAGATGGCCCAGGGGTGAGCTGTGCTGCAAGTGGGTCTCCAAGTCTCCTCTGCAGTTTTCACCAAGAACTGCACCTGAAACACTATCCAAGATAAAATATCTGTGTGCCTCTTGATGGCAGCTGTGGAACATGATTCGGCACTGCTGCCATCAACACTATAAGAAACCGTAACACTGCTGAAGGATCGCTAATGGGCCTACCTTGGCTGCAGCTGCCCAGAGCACACTTTCACTCAGATGAGGTTTCAATTTCCTTGCCTTGTGATTGATCTAAATCAGGCTGCTCTATGTAGCTTGTGAGCTACTGGTAGCTCTCTAGCTCCCTTTCGGTAACTCACCTGTGTGGATCCAAGCCTACTAATCTTGAAGCTTTTGCTTGGTTGAATTAATATATGTACACCAAAACTGAAAAGTGTGTATTCGCGATGGAAATGTGTGTATTTTCAAAAGCCATAAGACGATGTTTGGAGAAAAAAAACTGTTGGATTTCCAAAATACATTTAAAGGTGATATTTCTGTGATAAATTTTGCGGCACTGGAAAGGCTTATTAGTTATGTTATTATCTTGGTACCATGGGCATTGCAGCTATGGCTGTTGTGTATTAAACTTATAGAGGTATTCCACATTGGCAAAGCCTTTTTAGATTGAGCCTACCAGACAGTGCACCTGTCTGGTTGCAAAAGACACATTGTGGGCTTACAAAGAGCATACAGGGGCTTGGAGCCCACCTGTTTACCTTTGGTTAGCTTTCCTGTCACTCTCATTTGCCTACTTCTTATTTGTGTCCCAGCTTGTTAATCTTGTGTTTGTCACTCCCATGGAGCATTGCCTCTTTACCATCTTTTATGATTAGCTGGCTCCTTTGCTTCCACTGCTTACTTATCAAACACTTTTCTTTTCTTTTGTAATAAGGAGTCCATGAGAGTGTGTTGGACTTGGCCCTTTTTGTAGGGTTATCCCAAAACTTTTTGCTTCTTCCTCCTATTTTTTACTGACCTGTTGTTGTTGGTTTTAGGACTCTGGGCACTTTACCACTGCTAATCAGTGCTAAAGTGAATTTGCTCTCTGTGTAAATTGTGAACATGATTGGTTATCCATGATTGGCCTATTTGATTTACTGGTAAGCCCCTAGTAAAGTGTACTGAGTGTGCCAGGGCCTGCAAATCAAATGCTACTAGTGGGCCTGCAACACTGATTGTGCTACCCACATGAGTAGCCCTGAAAAGGTATCTCAGACCTGCCACTGCAGTGTCTGTGTGCAGTTTGTTAACTACCATGTCGACCTGGCAAGTGCACCCACTTGCCAGGCCCTAACCTTCTCTTTTCTTACATGTAAGGCACCCCTATGGTAGGCCCAAGGTACCCCCCTGGGAATCGTACCTGTGCGGCAAGTTTTCCCGACGCATCACCTGCGGATCGGAGTCACCTCAGAATCGACGCATCGTTTCCCCCTACAGACGGGACCCGACGCACCGTTCTCCTGCATGCAGCAGAACTGTTGCATCGCATCCCCAAGGTCTCAGAAAACTACGCATCTCTTTGTTATTCAACGCCTTCCATCACTGCAGCTGTTTGGCCTTGTGAACTTTGTCGCAACTACAGGTACTTTGAGAGAAATCATGCATCCATTGTTTTCTATGGACCCAGTTGCCTAAAACCTTTTTTAAATCATTTTATTAATACTTTTATGTTGGATTTTTGTCGTTTTGGTCTTGTTGACTTTAGATAAAGATACTTTATTTTTCTAAACTGGTGTGGTGTCCATTTGTGGTGTTATCACTGTATTACTGTGTGTTTTAAGTGCAAATACTTTACACATTGCCTTTGGGATAGGCCTGTCTGCTCGCGCCAAGAAACCCAGGGGGTGAGCATGGGTTATCTTAAGTGTGTATCCCCCTTACCCTGACTAGAAGCAAGGGTCCCTATTTGGACAAAGGTACCTACTTCTGTCAAATAGAGACCCCCATTTCTAACAGAGTGCATTTGTTTTCCTGCTGTCTGCCTCATGTACTTCTCTCCCCCTGAACTTCATGTTCCTCTCTGTCACTCATGTGCTTCTCCCCACCCACTCTCTGTTGCGATATCCCCCCTGTGCTTTCACTGTTGCTTTCTTACCCATGTGCTTATACTTCTTCCATGCACGCTCCACGTCGCTATGGCACCCATTACTTCTCCTCGTCACCCCCCATGATGCATTCTCCACTCACACCCTCCTTCTCAATCGCCCGTTGCTTCTCCTCCCCACTCCTGCCCTCCATTTGTCTTCCATCCCCCTGTGTTGCTCCTCTCCACTAATGACCTCCTTATTGCTCTCCACTACCTGCACCTCCTCTTTGTTGCTCCACCTCTACCTGTGCTTAAAAAAAAAAAGCCTCTTTCCCCCTTCATAGTCTTTTTTTTTTTTTTAACCAATCCTCCTTACTAAATTAAAATCATTTTGTAGGTGTGGTCATGGGTGGTGTGCATGCCTATAAAATGACGCTACAATTGCAACATAGCACTTTTTTTTTTGTCTGCTTCCTTTAGCCAGGCTGCATAGCATTAGGGATGCTATACAGCACGGCTAAAAAAATATTTGTGAAGCCATTAGGTTCCAAAGGCAAAATCTTTTAGCTTCTCCAACGCTTTTTCACATTACTGCTAGCAACTCTGCCTGATGCTCTGAAGAGACCACTGCTGGTAAGCTTGCGAATGGTGGCCACTAATGCAACCTTGTCTGATATGGTCAGTATTACGACACTAATAATAATAGTAGCTCTGGATGATTTTCATTGAACATAAGTAGCTCTTATTACAGAAAAGGTTGGAGACCCTGGCTCTTCGGTTCCCATAGAGGGCCTATGGAGATGTTCACTGGCATACTCTTCAGCTCTAAGACTTTGGTGCCTCACATCTTCCTTTATTTAGTTTCTAATTGTGGAGGTCAAGAGTTTTCGCTGGTGGCTTAATTCATGAAGCTGCTGAAGCAGTACACGTTTACAGAGTGGCAGATTATACCTAAAAATGCCTCCCGTGTCTATTTACAAAACATGGCTCTTTTCTGCCTGCTCATGGAGATGTTACACACAAGCGAAGCCCCTGAAGAATCACTCTTTTACTCAAGGAGTTGACCTCAACTGCTTAGCTTTCTGGTGCTGGCTGAATGATGTTAGTTATTCAGACAAAGGCAAGCTTCCCACACATGCTACAACCTCTTCACTCAACTTGTGCTTTAAAAGAGCGCTTAAATGAGTTTGATTGGCTACATATGTGCACCACTGAGCGGCTATCTCAGTGTGTACAACGTTCTACCTTACTAGCCAATCACAATCTCGGCGTCATGATTTTTCCCTCCGTTTACAATGGCAAGGGCATTTCAAGCAAGCACAGCAACATAGTTCAAATCGTGAAAACCTGCAAAAAGATGTCCAGAAAGGAATGCGTTAACATGTAAGGCTTGCTGACAGCCCTGTGAATGTAATTGCCTGGGTTTTACACTATTATGCTCTCCTAAAGCATGCGAAATGGCCACTAACAAGACTGCCATTCATTTTTTTCAATACAACCTGCACTGGGGTATTAGGGTCTGGGAACTGACAATTGATTTACTGCCTAGAAAATTATTCTTTATTGATTTATATTGCATGGAGGCGACTGCAAATCTTTTTGTGGTTCTAATCAGCTAGAGCGAGGGAGACACGGCTGAAGTTAGTGTCATTCTTATTTAGTTGCACAATTACAAAATAGAAAATTGGTTTAGGAGCTGCAGGTGGCATCTACATTGAACATTATTTAAGTATGAATTTTCATGATGCTTAAACTGGAAGATATCAGGGAGACAATCAGAGTAAGGGCACAGAGTGTCGGTAGCATGGACAGTTTCCTCACTTAAATCTGCAACACGTAAAATTTTTCCCTGACATATTTCCGTTTTTGCCACTCACGTGGGATTCGTAAAGTTGTATTTTTTGTTTTACAACAACAATATACAAAATTATAGAGTGAGGTTATTACTTGATTGGAAGCTTTTATTAAGAGCACTGGATCGAAAACTAGTTGCTCACTTCTTTGATTTCAGAGACATGAAAAAATTAACCCCTAAATCGCTTTTCTGGCAGACAGCGATTTTATGCCTCCTATGACCCAGAGGAGGAGTTGTCATGGCAGATGACAGTCCTCCATCTCTCCAACAAAGTTTATGTCACTGCAGAGCTGACAGCGGCTGGAGAATGCCAACCACACCATTCCATGTTGTTGGACTTAGCCCTTTTTGCAGGGTTATCCCCAAACTTTTTGCTTCTTCCTCCTATTTTTCCTGACCTGTTGTTGTTGGTGTTAGGACTCTTGGCACTTTACCACTGCTAATCAGTGCTACAGTGCATATGCTCTCTGCTCTAGTTAACTGCCATGTCGACTTGGGAAGTGCACCCACTTGCCAGGCCCTAACCTTCCATTTTCGTACATGTAAGGCACCCCTATGGTAGGCCCAAGGTACCCTCCTGGGCAGGGTGCAGTGTATGTGAAAGGTAGGGCATGTACTAGTGTGTGTGGCATGTCCTGATAGTGAAATACTGCCAATTTCGTTTTTGACTATTGAAAGGCTATCTTGCCCCATAGGACAGAATGGGAGTTTATTTATAACATCTTATAAATATAACTTCCCATTGGAACAAGATAGAGAAATAAAGTTTAGGCTCTCTGAACTAAGAATTTAATAACACAAAAGATGGTTTTTAAATTGTGTGTTTGAAAATGCCACTTTTAGAAAGTACTTTAGAAAATAGGTATTTAGAAAATAGCCATTTATGCAGGCAAGTTGTTTCTTACTACTAATATAACAGGGACACTTCACCTCCTTCGCAAACATAATACTTATGTACAGCATTATTCCCCCACAGGCCCCACCGCTACCTCCAGTGCCAGAAATTTTCGAATTAGTAGGAACATCTCCACAACATAAGGTAATTACGTGCTTGGCTTGACAATGGAGAAACAATATACCTCCATGTAGGTAATAGGTGTAAGTAACACACACCTTGTCTCTTTGACTCCTTAATAGAACACACCACGTCCAAGTCCTGACGAAAACCCCTGACTGCTGACGGGGTTGGAAACGCGTTGACAACAGCGTCTGGGAAAAGCAAATCCTATTGGCTTGGGAGAAGGCTTAATTCATTCCCTCCATAGGCCACTATCAACCAAATTCATGGGATACCCAGAGCTGCGCATACAGGCAGGAGTATGAATAGTGGTAGTAAGCTGTGACTTGTTACTCCGCCTTGATGCTGTTTTTGATTTATGGACTGGTGCTTTATTTACCCCTTTGTGTTTCTGTAATTGTCCTTTTGATTATACACAACTTATCAATGCATTATACACATTTGCAAATACTGTTTCATATTTGTTAATTGTTTTTGTATTTCCTATGTTGAAAAATGTCATCAGTTTGTGTTGTCCTTAATGTTTGACATGAATTTAATGTTGTTGCATTTACGGAATAACCCAGAAAAATTGTGAAATAAATCACAAGAGCCTATGAATTTATTCCATTGGCCCTTCTCTTGATTAAACTTTAAATAGTAGCTACTGGATACTCTCAAGTATATAATTATTAGTGGTCTAATCCAGTTAGCTTAGGACCCAAGCCTTCCTTAGGTTACAAACTTTTAGAAAGTAAGCATTTTCTTGTTTAACCATTCTGTGTGCCTCTGCCTGTTTGTGTATTGACTGTCTGGTTTTGGAGTGACAGGGGCTGAAGATGTGCATTAACTGTAGGCAGCCACTGGGGGGGGGGGTTGAGGTGTGCCTGGCCCTTCCTAGATGACTCAGAGCTGGGCTGATTAGGCCCTGGCTGAATTTAGAGTAGTGGGAGGAGATTTCCTTGCACCTGAATAGGGCCTGTCTCCCTTGCACAATGCTGTCTCCACTCCCTGTGGTCATACTGCCGCAGTGAAGACAGAACTGATTTGGACTGGGCTCAGAGACCCTTGCACAAAGAGAACAAAGACATTTTGTGGTATACGTATTAGACATTAAACCCCTGAACTTTAGACTATTTCTGGAATCAAGAGGAACCTTTGCCAAAGAGAAGAGCTGGAGAAACTGAGGATAAGTACTGCCTCTTTGCTGTGTGTTTGGGGGTTGGCCTGCAGTAGCTATTTCTGCCAAGGAAAGGAGAAGGACTTTGCTGTGTGCTGTGTGCTGTGTCCCATGCTTGAAGGAGATCTCCAAGGGCCTGAAGTGTGCTGGCCTCCTGTTAAGAAGTCTCGGGGACACAAAAGACTTCCTGCAAATCTGCTGGTGCTGCTGGACTCTGCCATCTGTGAGTCCTACCCTTGCCTGAGGTGCCTCCTTCCAGTTACAGGGCCTCAGACGTGGGTTTTGCAGCTAATCTCTGCAAGAACCGGCGCAAAGCATCGCGAAGTCGTGCAGAGTCTCTCAAAACCGACGCCGGATGACGCGAAGCCTCGCTGAGTCCCGCCGGGTGACGCGAAGCCTTGCCGCGCAGCCCCCAGGCTGACGCCGGATGGCGCAAAGCCTCACAAAACAGCGCATCAGCTCCGGTGTGTCACTCATCGTACCTGTGCACCAAGTTTTTCCACGCATCACCCGCAGACCAGAATCGTCTTGGATTTCGACACCTCACTTCCCCCTGCAGTCCGGATTCGACGCATCACTTCTCCTGTGTGCAGCAGAACTGTCCCCTCGCCTCCCCAAGGACTCAGGAACTGACGCATTGCTGTGTTTTGCAACGCTTCCTTTCTCTGCGGCTGTTTGGCCTTGTGAATCTTAACGCATCTTCAGGTACTTTGTGAGAAATCACGCGTCCATAGTTTTCTATGGACCAAGTTATTTGAAACCTTTTTAAAATCATATTCTTATTACATGTATGTCAGATTTTTGTCGTTTTGGTCTTGTTGAAGTTTAAATAAAGATACTTTATTTTTCCTAAACTGGTGTGGTGTCCATTTGTGGTGTTATCATTGTATTACTGTGTGTTTTGAGTACAAATACTTTACACATTGCCTTTGGGATAAGTCTATCTGCTCGTGCCAAGCTACCCAGGAGGTGAGCAGGGGTTATCTAAAGTGTGTATCCCCCTTACCCTGACTAGAAGCAAGGGTCCCTATTTGGACAAAGGTACCTACCTCTGCCAATTAGAGACCCCCATTTCTAACATTGGTGGTCAGCGGTGAGGATTTTAACTTGTATTTGTACTTGACCCACAGTGTTTGGTGTACATCACTAGTTTAGTGCAGACCACTACGCAACCACATACTGTGGGGTTTTTTTGGTTCTATTTTTGATCTGACCCTTGAAGTATTCACGCACCATGTCTCTGAATGGTAAAGCAGCAAGTGAGGCTGCAGAATTGGAGTTTGACATTGAAATGTTAAGTGGTTACAAAGTAGAGCAACTCGAGCAATCTGCAAGAGCTTTGGATGTCCCATGAGGAGCAACTCTAGGAAGGAGGAGCTACAGAAGGCCTTAGGGGCCTGGTGGGTGGCCAGCGAATCTGAGGAGACAGATGATGCAGATGTGGATGGGGGTGTGCCAGAAGGTCGTTTCAGATCCCAGGATTTGCCTGTTGGGAGAGCAGCCTCTAGGGCTGGCAGCAATCATTCTTCCAGGACTTTTTCTCTAGAGGATTTGGAGGAAAGGCAAAGGGCCAGAGATCATGAGTTGGAGGTCATGAGGCTCTGGGCAAAGGCAGAGGAGAGCAAAAACGCTTATGCCTTGAAAGAGAAGAAATTGATCTTGGAACATGAGCTGAGAATGAGAGAGCTTGATGAGGAACTTAGAAGGCTTGAGGCCATGAGTGTATTAGCTAAGAAAAAGGAAATGTGTGCAGCTCATGAAGTGATCTTGACTGGGTTGGAGGTGAAGTTCAACTCAGATGGTGGCAGCAAAAATGTAGTGTCTATTGCTGAGGGAGAAGTACACACACCCAGAGATGTGGCGCCTGACTTGAAGGAGGGGGTTGACATACACCAAGGGGTTCAGGGTTATGAGGTAGCTCCAGTGGTGCGCAGTGTACCTGAGGTGGTTGGGGAACTGGCACAGGGGTTCATACTCCAAGTGGTGGGAGGGACACTCTAATGACTCAAGATGAGAGGTGCAAGGAGAGGGGTTCCCCCATGGTAGAAGCCTTGGTATGTGAGTATGGAGACTGCCCAGAAGAGTGTGGGTTGAGTGATAGAGACAGTCAGACACTGTCTTGCCAGTCTTAGGAGGGTGATGTGAGGTACTTGTGTGAGGCACTGGATGGTGAGGCAAAGAGTAGCTTGGTCAACATTTGTGTGGAGTCTGTGTGATTCAATTGTTGGAGAGCATATTTTAAGTCCCTGTTTTCCAGAGCTATGCCAACAGCCGGTGGAGTGCGAGTTCTCTGACACTAGGGAGCTTGAACTGGAGGCAGACCTTTTGGTGGATTACAGAGGGTCTGAATAAGCTTTTGGGAGTGATCCTGAAGGTGGTGGCTCAGGTTTTCCCCAACCAAGTGAGGCACGGGAGGTTTGTGGTTGCCCAGATAGGTCTCAGTGTAGTGGGAGGGGTGTAGGGTCCCACGACCTGAGGAGAAGGAGTGGGAGTGGGCTGTGTCCCAAGGTGTCCAAAACCCAGTCCCAGGGCCTGGTTGGTTCCATGAGTGAACACCAGGAGAGGGGCCTAGTCTGTACCGGGAGGCCATTCCCTGAGAGGGATCCCAAAGTGTCAGGTGAACTGGGGAGGACTGCTGTAACAAGCATCCCACCAATTCTGGTCTCTGGCAGCACCGCTCCAGTTTGGAGGGTGTATGAGTCCAGAGAAAAGGGTGAGGGGGGATGCAGTCCCCAGTGGAAGGACCAGTGGGTCAGGGGTTGCCAGCTCTGAGATCAGAGCGCCCCAGGACTGACCCTGGTGAGGCCACTTCTGGCCTGGGGGGTCTTCATTCTCTACCGATGGACAGGAGGCTGGAGACCTGTGCCAGGCAGACTCTCACACAACTCATGAGGAGTGTGTTTCCCTTGGGGGGGTGAGTGTACTCCTCCGGTAAGTCCTGGGTTGCCAGGCGTAGGTCCAGCCTAAGGGTACAGACCCTGGGTTGCCCTTACCGGTTTGTTTTCTAGGGTTACCGCTCCATATGGGAGGGTGAGGAGACCCAGGAGGGGGGGACAGGGAGAGGGCAACTTCACCCCTGACCCCTTTCCAGCCGAAGGGTACAGACCCTAAGATGGTGTACCAGTTGCAGGACAAAACCCCTGAACTGGTGGGAGAATTGTGTGGAACATCTGCCACAGGTGCCCTAACAATTCTGGAGTCTGGGGGTACTGCTCCCGGTGGGGGGATGCAGAGCCCCAGGGAGGAGGACCGGGTATGGGAGAGCCCACCCCCAGTCCTGTGTCCAGCCTCAGGGCACAGACCCTGGGCTGGTGTACCAGTTGCAGGATAGCACCCCTGAACTGGTGCGAGAATTGTGCAGAACACCTGCCACTAGTGCCCTGACAATTCTGGAATCGAGGGGTACTGCTCCTGGTGGGGGGATGCAGAGCCCCGGGGAGGAGGACAGGGGGTGGGCTCTCCCACCCCAGTCTCCTGTCCAGCTGCAGGGTACAGACCCTGGGCTGGTGGGCCAGTTTCAGGATGCCATACCTGATCTGGCAGGAGGGAAATTGGACAAAGGGTGCCAGGTACCTGGGGCTACCGTCCCCACTCTCTGATGTCACAGAGGTTAGAGAGCCCTGAGAGGCCTGAGGCCTGGCTCTCATCACTGACAGCTGTCAGTGACCACTGTGCCTTGCTGTCCTGGTGGACAGAGTTGCCCCTGGGAGGGGGACAGGAGTCACACCCCGGGGGTGGACTGGGCCACACCACTGTGTTGGCCATGTAGGTACTGTCTGCCTGTTGGGACACATCTGTGAGCAAAGTAAGTTTAGGCGCTGCACAGGCAGGGTCCACAGGTGAGGGTAAGGGTTCCCCATGGATCAGCTTAGTGGGCCCTGAACGTATGGATAGAGGGATCCAGCTGGGTTCAGAAAGGCATAGAACGGGAATAGACCCCTGCTGGTGCGGGCCAGTTTCCATGTTCTTTCGCCCCAAGCAGGGAAGCCCATCGAGGTATGGATTGGTCTACCCTGGCTTTAGGCTGTAAGGGGGTTGTGTTGGACTTGGCCCTTTTTGCAGGGTTATTGCCCAACTTTTTGCTTCTTCCTCTTATTTTTTACTGACCTGTTGTTGTTGGTTTTAGGACTCTGGGAACTTTACCACTGCTAATCAGTGCTAAAGTGCATATGCTCTCTGTGTAAATTGTGAACATGATCGGATATCCATGATTGGCATATTTGATTTACTGGTAAGCCCCTAGTAAAGTGCACTGAGTGTGCCAGAGCCTGTAAATGAAATACTACTAGTGGGCCTGCAGCACTGATTGTGCCACCCACATGAGTAGCCCTGAAAAGGTATCTCAGACCTGCCACTGCAGTGTCTGTGCGCAGTTTGTTAACTGCCATGTTGACTTGGCAAGTGCACCCACTTGCCAGGCTCTAACCTTCCCTTTTCGTAAATGTAAGGTACCCCTATGGTAGGCCCAAGGTACCCTCCTGGGCAGGGTGCAGTGCATGTGAAAGGTAGGACATGTACTAGTGTGTGTGATATGTCCTGATAGTCAAATACTGTCAATTTCATTTTTCACGATTGAAAGGCTATCTTGCCCCATAGGACAGAATGGGAGTTTATTTATAACATCTTATAAATATAACTTCCCATTGGAACAAGATAGAGAAATAAAGTTTAGAGCTCTCTGAGCTCAGAATTTAATAACACATCTTTTTGTAAAGATGGTTTTTAAATTGTGTGTTTGAAAATGCCACATTTAGAAAGTAGGCCTTTTTTTGTTTAACCATTCTGTGTGCCTCTGCCTGTTAATGTATTTGCTGTCTGGTTTTGGAGTGACAGGGCCTGGGGATATGCATTCACTGTGGGCAGCCACTGCTGGGGTTGAGGTGTCCCTGGCCCTTCCTGGATGACTCAGAGCTGGGCTGAATAGGCCCTGGCTGAATTCAGAGTAGTGGGAGGAGATTTCCTTGCACCCTTGCACCTGAATAGGGCCTGTCTCCCTTGCACAATGTTGTCTCCACTCCCTGTGGTCATACTGCAGCAGTGAGGACAGAACTGGTTTGGACTGGGCTAGAGACCCTTGCACAAAAAGAACAAATACATTTTGGGGTATAAGTATTAGACCTAAAACCCCTGAACTTTAGACTACTTCTGCAATCAAGAGGAACCTTTGCCAAGGAGAAGAGCTGGAGAAACTGAGGAGAAGTACTGGCCCTTTGCTGTGTGTCTGGGGTTGGCCTGCAGTAGTTGTTTCTGCCAAGGAAATGAGAAGGACTTTGCTGTGAGCTGTGTCCCCTGCTTAAAGAAGTTCTCCAAGGGCTTGAGTAGAGCTTGCCTCCTGTTAAGAAGTCTCAGGGACACAAAAGACTTCCTGTAAATCTGCTGCTGGACTCTGCCATCTGTGAGTCCTACCCTTGCCTGAGGTGCCTCCTTCCAGTTACAGGGCCTCAGAGGTGGGTTTTGCAGCTAATCTCTGCAAGAACCAGCGCAAAGCATCACGAAGCGGTGCAAAGTCTCTCCGGAACTGACGCCGGACGACACGAAGCCTTGCCGAGTACCGCCGGGTGATGCAAAGCCTCGCCACGCAGCCCCCAGCACCGACGCTGGACGGCGTGAAGGCTCGCAAAACGACGCATCACCTCCGGTGTGTCACGCATCGTACCTGTGCACCAAGTTTTTCCATGCATCACCCGCAGACCAGAATCGTTTTGGATTTCGAAGCATCACTTCCCCCTACAGTCCGGATTCGACGCATCACTTCTCCTGTGTGCAGCAGAACTGTCGCCTTGCCTCCCCAAGGACTCAGGAACTGATGCATCGCTGTATTTTCCAACGCTTCTTTTCTGTGCGGCTGTTTGGCCTTGTGAATCTTGACGCATCTTCAGGTACTTTGTGAGAAATCACGCATCCATTGTTTTCTATGGACCAAGTTGTTTGAAACCTTTTTAAAGTCATATTCTTATTACATGTATGTTGGATTTGTGTTGTTTTGGTCTTGCTGAAGTTTAGATAAAGATACTTTATTTTTCCTAAACTGGTGTGGTGTCCATTTGTGGTGTTATCATTGTATTACTGTGTGCTTTGAGTACAAATACTTTACACATTGCCTTTGAGATAAGTCTCTCTGCTCCTGCCAAGCTACCCAGGGGGTGAGCAGGGGTTATCTAAAGTGTGTATCCCTCTTACCCTGACTAGAAGCAAGGGTCAGTATTTGGACAAAGGTACCTACCTCAGCCAACTAGAGACCCCCATTTCTAACACATGTCAAAGCGGATCTGAGCAGAACCACCCTGACAGCTGATTCCAGGTTGCACAGATAACCCTCATAGATCACTGCATGCAGGGCATCAGCTCTCAGACTCAGAGCAGAAAGCATGGCAGTTGAGGTGGGAAAGTGCAGAGAATTATGGGGAAGGTATTCAATCTTTTAAAATATTAGGTCCGGTGGAGAAGGGCCTCCATACACCAAGGGTATATTTTGTGTATTTGAGAGAGGGAGGTTGTGTGGGAGAGAGGTAGGATGCAATGCATGTTATGTGTATTTGTGAACGGTGAGGGCACTAAGTGGGATACTGGGGGTGGGTGACTGGACACCAGGTAAATGTTACTTTTAAAGGACAGTTACGGGAAAATGCAGCAGTGGCTTTCTCATGACTCCTTTGCACATCTGATACATCTGATCTATTGCAGAGGGAAGGAGGATTTGGGGGGCAAACATCATAAAATCAAAGTTTTGTAGTTGGCAACACTAATGTATTTCTCCCTCGGGGTTCCATGTGGCATCATAGACAACTTAAGCTTTGCTCATTGTCTTTTTGATGTCACTTGGAACCCCGGGATGGAAAACAATCTCTTTATTACCAACTAGTCAGCTGTTCTCCATATTCCCCACCCCTTCACAAATCTAAGACAAGTAGTACTGAGCATCTTGCCACCTTCCCGGGTCCTTACCAAATATATTTAAAATCCAGGACCTGGCATTTATTGGTTTGCAGGATATCATAGAATATTGCTGGTAATATGCAGTGTGTAGGGCTCTACTGTGATATTGCAGGAAAAGCAGCAATGTATGATTACAAAAATAGTTCCCGGAGAGGCATAGATCTTGCATATTATATATGGGAAACATTGGTTAGTGTTAGAAATTGGGTTGCTGGTTGAGTCGGATATGAGCTATGGTCAAGCAGCAACCACAATCCTAGCCTAACCCTGTGTAAGAGGTAGGCAAAGCCTAAATTAACCTATGCTCACCCTCTGGTAGCTTGGTACATAGCAGTCAGGCTTAACTTAGAGGCAATGGGTAAAGTATTTGTACAACTCTTCAAACAGTAAAACAGTGAAGACACTGACAAAAAGATCCCACACTGGGGGGCAGATTTACAAGGACTGGCGCATCTCTGCATATTAGCAGGGATACGCCAGTAAAGATGCGACACGCAAAAATACCCTTGCGCCACCACGGATGGGTTGCATTTACAATGCGGCGCACTGTGGCACAAGGATAGACAGATACGTGTCGCATCTTTTGTCGTAAGGGCAGCACATTGCTGGAGTCGTGTCGCAAGCGAGACGCAACTCCAGCAATGCTCAGGGGCGGCCTATTCCTATCATGCTGCGTCACTCCTTATGCCTGCTTCAAGCAGGCGTAAGGTTTTGACGCAGCGGCGTCGTAAAAGTGACTCCGTGAAATCTTGTAGATTTCACTGCGTCACTTTTACGAGGCTTTCTTGTGACGGAACTCCCTCCCTGCATACATTATACCTGACGCAGGTATAATGTAGCGCAGGGCTTTACAGCGTGACGCATCTCCCTAGATGCGTCACGTGGTAAATATGTCGCAACGTGGCGCATTATTTACGACGCCGCTGTGTCACAGAAGTGACGCAACGGGGGGCACAAATGTGTCGCAAGGGGCTTGTAAATCTGCCCCTTGTTTAGAAAAATAGAGGCAAATTTAAATAAATAAAACAAGACCAAAATGACAAAAATCCAATCCATAGAACCGGAGTTATGAATTTTTAAAGAATAAACTGTAACATAGCACAAAGAAACAGAAAGTGCCAACCACGGCAATATGGTCGTGCTAGACTGGGCCAAAGTCAAAAGTTCAGGCCCACCGCAATGGAGCGTGGATTGGATACAGTCCCAGGTTAGTCCCTTTGAAGTTTTACCTTCTCAAGTTTTGTGCCATGAGTCCCATTTACAGGGAGGAAGTTCACCAGGAGCAAGGAGAGTGTCGCTGATAATGGTCAGCGGGGCGCAAAAAGGAGGCCAGGTGTCGTGGCAGGCCCGTGCTGGAGCCTCACGGTGTCAATCCACAAGGGCGGACGATGCTTGATGTGCAAAGACATGAACTAGCAGCAGAGTGCTCAGGTTTCTGGTGTGAGTGGCATGTTTCCGGTGCCACGGGGTTGGTTTGCAGTTGTAAAGAGCCCAAAGCTTCACTTTAAGAGCTCGAGAACCACACCAAGGGCCCAGGACCTCAGAGGTGCCTCTTGTGGGGGTCAGGAACTCGTCGAAGAAGGGTCCAGGAGCTGTGGGGAGCCTGGTATTTCCCTGAGGTTCGGATCAGGAAGCCAGCAACTGGCCCTTTGAGTCACTCTGGGGTCCAGGTTTCAAGATGGGTTCCAGGTCCTGTTCTTCCTTCCCCGGCAAGAGGGCAACAGGCAGCAGGTAGGTACAGCAGTGCAGCAGCTCCTTCAGGTGGCAGTCTAGCAGAGTGGCAGTCCTTTCAGGAGGCCGACAGTCTTTCTTCCTGGCTGAGTATCCACAGGTCTATAAGTGTTCTGAACTGGTGGTATCTGAGGTCCAGTACTTATACCCAGTGGTGCCTTTGAAGTGGGGGAGACTTCAAAGACATTCCTTTGAAGTGCAGTGATGTCCTCCCTTCCTGTCCTGGCTCCAGACTCACTACAGGGGGTATGCAGCCCTTTGTGTCTGGACAGGACACAGCCTATTCAAGTAGGTGTGAGGCTGTGCCCAACTCCTCCTTACCATCCTGCCAGAGATGTCCCATTGAGACACACCTAAGGTCCCATTGTTTATGGCTGTCTAGGAGGAATACACAAAGCCCAACTGCCCACAACACCAGTCATGTAATGAGAGACAGGCTAAAGGCACCAAATGGCTTCAGCAAAAAAATGGCAACTTTCTAGAAGTGCCATTTTCAGAATTGCAATTTAAAATCTAACTTCACTATAAATTTGGATTTTAAATTGTGATTCCAGCGACAGCAGACTTGAAGTTTTATCCCTTCAAATTGGAAATTACACTTATAAAATGAAATAAGGTAATCCCAATATTATCCTGTGGGAGAGATTGGCCTTTCAGTAGTGAAAAACAAATTTGGGAGTTATTCATTTCCAGGACATGTAAAACTTTAATGTACATGTTCTTCCTTTTAAATAAATTGCACTCTGCTCTCTGGGTTGTCCACGGTCTACCTTGGGGGTGACTTATTTGTATAAATAGGGAAGATTTGGGCCTGGAAAAGGATTTATTTTGCCAGGTCGACATGGCAGTGTAAACTGCACACACAGACTCTGCAATGGCAGGCCTGAGACATGGTTAGAGGGCTACTTAATTGGGTGGCCCAATCCGTGCTGCCGGCCCACTAGTAGCATTTAGTTTACAGGCTCTAGGTACATGCATTACCACTTTACCAAGGACTTATAAGTAGGTTAAGTATGGCAATTGGGGATGAACCAGTATTAACATGTTTAGGGGAGAGAGCACAAGCTTTTTAGCACTGGTAAAGTGTGCACAGTACTAATGACAGCAAAAATTAATTCAGCAAAAAATAGGATAAGGAAAGCAAAAGGTTTGGGGGTGACCCTGCAAAAGAGCCATTTTCAACAGTTAATCATTGTCTTAGTTTAATGGTTTATGTTCTTCGTTTATGAAGTACAAGAATTACAAGCTTCAAGTTGCACCCTGTATATTTCCCAAAGTGTATGATGGAATACATGCATATATTTTGGTAAAAACATGTTTCATTCACAAACATTTTTGTGGTGTTTCGGTTATTTTCCAAAATATGACATCTTTGTGCACTCAGGTGAAGTGAGTTTATAACATTACCAGAACGTCAAAACATTCTTAACATGTTAACAATAAAATAATTTGTTGAAGGTCAAATCTCAGGTTTTCTTTCTTTTTTTCTGTTACAACCAAATTTTTCTTTTTATGGTTCATATCTTATATATCCAGGCAGTTGCAATGGATATTTTTAATTCTGCTTTTGTTTCACATGTTTTGCAATCACTTATCAAGGTTAACACATCAGTGTAGTTGTTTCACTAGCCTTCTTTATGAAATTATTTGGACCTAAGGAAAAAGAGTGAAAAGAAGGATTTTGCTATCAAAATAAGTTTGTATAAAACATCAGGCATTCTTAGGTTTGATAGTAGCTAAAATAAATTTGTAAGAGCTTGTGCTAACACTTTCTTGCATTTCCTGTAAAAAAATAAATCAACAGAGGTAGACATATTAATTAACTGTTACATCATTGCAGAGGTGTTACATGCAAGGTCATTACTTTTATCTTTAGTTAAAAAAAAAAATACTGAAATGTGCTTAGGATATCGCTACCAAGTGTGATGTCGTCATTGGGTTGGGGTCTCACAGCTTGGGTCCCTGTCTCTGCGCAATTTGATGTTTAAAAAAAATGGATAAGATATTCAGATCATTTGCCATTATGTGCACAGTAATATCTTTCAAGATAAGTTGTGTGCGGTGCACCAGGCAGGAAAGATGGTGGACATATAGTCCGGGGTCTTGTGTCAGGCATGCCCATCGGCTTGCTGCAAATATCTTGGGGGCTCAGAAACATGATGGTGGTGGCAGGCGCTAAGTGAAGTATACTGGCTGTGTGATTATCCCAACAAAGACTCCTGTTCACAGGAACAGAAGCTCAGTGAGGAGGCTCTTCAAGATGGCGGCCCTGCTGCATCAGCGGCTGTCATGAAATGGGCAGCCACTGCTGGTGCCACCACGGTGCTCCCGGAGAGATGCAGGGTATCCCTAGAGGACTATGACTTGGGCGCCCAGGTAGAGACATGGGCCTGTGACCACAGACAACACAGCCAACCCGAGATCGACTGAATGCAGACTCCTGGTGGGGCACAGCGATTGGGACCAGACTTGGACTGTTCCCTGAGTGGAGCAGGATGTCTGCAACTTACAGGGGGGGAGGCTGGAGGAGTAGGGCAGATTGGGGCCACATACCCTGCATGGTGGGACTCGAGAACCAGGAGCGACATTGCGTGGGAGGCAGTAGGTGCCATTTCCTTGCCACAATCAATCAATCAATCAATCACGGCATTTATAGAGCGCGCTACTCACCCGGGAGGGTCTCAAGGCGCTGGGGGAGGGGGTAAGTTACTGCTCGAACAGCCAGGTCTTGAGCTGCTTCCTGAAGGCGAGATGGTCCTGGGTTCGCCGAAGGTGAGTGGGGAGGGAGTTCCAGGTCTTGGCCGCCAGGTAGGAGAAGGATCTTCCTCCGGCGGTGGTTCTGCGGATGCGTGGTACGGTGGCGAGGGCGTGGCTGGTTGATCGTAGCTGGCGTGTGGGCGTGTAGAAGGACATGCGGTCGTTGAGGTACTTTGGGCCCAGGTCGTGGAGGGCCTTGTGTGCGTGGGTGAGGAGTCTGAACGTGATTCTCTTGCTGACGGGGAGCCAGTGCAGGTCTTTCAGGTGTACGGTGATGTGGCTGTGTCGGGGGATGTCCAGGATGAGTCGTGCGGAGGCGTTCTGGATGCGCTGGAGTCTCTTTTGAAGTTTGGCTGTGGTTCCGGCGTAGAGGGTGTTCCCATAGTCCAGTCGGCTGGTGACGAGTGCCTGGGTGACGGTCTTCCTGGTTTCAGTGGGGATCCATCTGAAGATCTTGCGGAGCATGCGCAGGGTGTTGAAGCATGAAGATGAGACGGCGTTGACTTGTCTGGTCATCGATAGGGAGGAGTCCAGGATGAAGCCCAGGTTGCGTGCGTGGTCCGTTGGCTTGGGTGCGGTGCCCAGGGCCGGGGGCCACCAGGAGTCGTCCCAGGCGGAGGGTGATGAGCCCAGGATGAGGACTTCCGTCTTGTCTGAGTTCAGTTTAAGGCGGCTGTTCCTCATCCAGTCGGCGACGTCTCTCATCCCGTCGTGCAGGTTGGCTCTGGCGGTGGTGGGGTCGTTGGTGAGGGAGAGGATCAGCTGGGTGTCGTCGGCGTAGGAGATGATGTTGAGGTTGTGTCGGCGTGCGATGGCTGCGAGGGGGCTCATGTAGACGTTGAAGAGGGTCGGGCTGAGTGAGGATCCTTGTGGAACGCCGCAGATGACTTCGGTGGCTTCGGATCTGAACGGGGAGAGGCGGACTCTCTGGGTTCTTCCGGCGAGGAACGAGATGATCCATTCCAGTGCTTTCTCTCGGATTCCGATGTTGCTGAGGCGCTTCACTAGGGTGCGGTGGCAGACGGTGTCGAACGCCGCGGAGAGGTCCAGGAGGATGAGGGCAGCTGTTTCCCCGTTGTCGGTTAGCGGTTCTGATGTCGTCGGTGGCTGCGATAAGGGCGGTCTCGGTGCTGTGGTTGGCCCGAAACCCGGACTGCGAGGGGTCGAGGGATCCATTCGTCTCGAGGAAGGCGGCAAGCTGTCTGTTGACGGTCTTCTCGATGACTTTGGCCGGAAACGGAAGGAGCGAGATGGGGCGGTAGTTCTTGAGGTCGGTGGGGTCCGCCGTTGGTTTCTTCAGGAGGGCGGTAAGCTCGGCGTGCTTCCAGCTCTCCGGGAAGGTGGCGGTGTGGAAGGAGGAGTTGATGATGTCCCGGAGATGGGGTGCGATGGTGGCGTCGGCTTTGTTGAAGACGTGGTGTGGGCAGGGGTCGGTTGGTGATCCGGAGTGGATGGAGTTCATCGTGCGGGTGGTGTCTTCGGTGTTGATCGGGGTCCAGTTGCAGAGGGTGGTGGTGGCGGGCATTGGTTCGGCGGTAGGGTGCGTTGTTTGTGCGTCGAAGCTGTTGTGTATGTCGGTGATCTTGCGGTGGAAGAACGCGGAGAGTGAGTTGCAGAGGTCTTGCGAGGGGGTGATGTCGTTGTTTCCGGCGCTGGGGTTGGAGAACTCTTTGACGATGCTGAAAAGTTCCTTGCTGTCATGGGCGTTGTTGTCCAGTCGTTCTTTGAGTGCCGACTTCTTGGTGGCACGGATCAGCTGGTGGTGTTTGCGGGTGGCGTGCTTGAGGGCGGTCCTGTTGTCTGTGGTCTGGACGAGTCGCCAGGTTTTCTCGAGAGTGCGGCAGTTCTTCTTGGATTCCTTGAGTTCGTTGGTGAACCAAGGGGTTTTCTTGCTTCCGGGTCTGCTGGGAGGGTTTTTAGTGGTGCGAGGTCGTCGGCGCAGGCGGTCAGCCACTTGGCGAGGTTGCTGGCTGCTTCGTTTGGGTCCGTTGTGTCGGTGGGTGTGTTCTGGCTGAGGGAGGCGGTGAGCTGCTCGGCGGTGATCTTGCTCCAGCTCCGGCGGGGAGCCTGTTGCGGGTGGTGGTGGGTCGCAGTCTTTCTGAAGCTGAAGTGGACGCAGCTGTGGTCGGTCCAGTGGAGTCCGGTGGCGTGGCTGAAGGAGATGTGCTTGCTGGACGAGAAGACGGGGTCAAGCGTGTGGCCGGCGTAGTGGGTGGGCGTGTTCACCAGTTGCTTGAGTCCGAGGTTGGCGAGGTTGTCCAGCAGGGCGGTGGTGTTTCTGTCGTTGTTGTTCTCCAGGTGGAAGTTGAGGTCCCCTAGGAGGATGTAGTCGGCGGAGGGCATGGCGTGCGGGCTGATGAAGTCTGCGATGTCTTCGCTGAATAGTGTGCGTGGTCCCGGGGGTCTGTAGATGAGGGTGCCTCGGAGGGTGGTCTTGGGGTCCGTGTGTATCTGGAAGTGTAGGTGTTCGGCGGCGGTGAAGGTCTCGTCGGAGTTAGTCGAGATGCGGATGGTGTTCTTGTGTACGATGGCGATGCCTCCTCCCGTCTGGTTGACGCGGTCCTTCCGGGTGATCTTGTATCCATCCGGGATGGCTATGGCGATGTCAGGCGCTGAGGAGGCGTTCATCCAGGTTTCGGTGAGGAAGGCGATGTCCGGTGCTGTTGCGTCGAGCAGGTCCCAGAGTTCCACGGCGTGCCTGTGGACGGAGCGGGTGTTCAGCAGGATGCATTTCAGGTGGTTGCTGCTGTTGCTCGACTTGGCGGAGGTGGTGCACGTCAGGGGGCAGGTGAACCGGCAGGTTTGGCAGGTGAAGGGTCCGTGGGTGCGTCTCGGTGAGGCTCGGTAGCAGGCAGGGTTCCGGCCGGCATTGAGTGCGGTGAGTGTGGCGGCGTCGTAGGTCCGTCGAGTGGTGTTGCATCGGTGGGATCCAGGGGTTCTGGCGCTGGGCGCGGTCCAGTCGCGGACGGGCGCAGACGGGCTTGCCTTAGGCGCGCCTTCGGCGCGCCAGCGGCGCGCCCGCTGCGCACGTCCGCTGCGCGGCCGTGCAGCGGCCGCCATTTATGGGGAGGTGGGAGGGAGGAGCAGCTGGGAGGCGGGAGGCAGGGGCAGCGAATGGGCAGTCAGGGGGGGCGGGGCCGCAGGGGACGCAGCGGCGGGAATGGCGATAGGCAGCGAGGGGCACAGAAGGAAAACCGGGGGGGAGAGCAGGTAAATCACGGGCACAACAACAGTGGGGCAGCGAGGGGCACAGAAGGAAAAACGGGGGGAGAGCAGGTAAATCACGGGCACAACAACAGTGGGGCAGCGAGGGGCACAGAAGGAAAACCGGGGGAGAGCAGGTAAATCACGGGCACAACAACAGTGGGGCAGCGAGGGGCACAGAAGGAAAAACGGGGGGGAGAGCAGGTAAATCACGGGCACAACAACAGTGGGGCAGCGAGGGGCACAGAAGGAAAACCGGGGGGAGAGCAGGTAAATCACGGGCACAACAACAGTGGGGCAGCGAGGGGCACAGAAGGAAAAACGGGGGGAGAGCAGGTAAATCACGGGCACAACAACAGTGGGGCAGCGAGGGGCACAGAAGGAAAACCGGGGGGAGAGCAGGTAAATCACGGGCACAACAACAGTGGGGCAGCGAGGGGCACAGAAGGAAAAACGGGGGGGAGAGCAGGTAAATCACGGGCACAACAACAGTGGGGCAGCGAGGGGCACAGAAGGAAAAACGGGGGGAGAGCAGGTAAATCACGGGCACAACAACAGTGGGGCAGCGAGGGGCACAGAAGGAAAAACGGGGGGAGAGCAGGTAAATCACGGGCACAACAACAGTGGGGCAGCGAGGGGCACAGAAGGAAAACCGGGGGGAGAGCAGGTAAATCACGGGCACAACAACAGTGGGGCAGCGAGGGGCACAGAAGGAAAAACGGGGGGGAGAGCAGGTAAATCACGGGCACAACAACAGTGGGGCAGCGAGGGGCACAGAAGGAAAACCGGGGGGGAGAGCAGGTAAATCACGGGCACAACAACAGTGGGGCAGCGAGGGGCACAGAAGGAAAAACGGGGGGGAGAGCAGGTAAATCACGGGCACAACAACAGTGGGGCAGCGAGGGGCACAGAAGGAAAACCGGGGGGGAGAGCAGGTAAATCACGGGCACAACAACAGTGGGGCAGCGAGGGGCACAGAAGGAAAAACGGGGGGAGAGCAGGTAAATCACGGGCACAACAACAGTGGGGCAGCGAGGGGCACAGAAGGAAAACCGGGGGGAGAGCAGGTAAATCACGGGCACAACAACAGTGGGGCAGCGAGGGGCACAGAAGGAAAAACGGGGGGAGAGCAGGTAAATCACGGGCACAACAACAGTGGGGCAGCGAGGGGCACAGAAGGAAAACCGGGGGGAGAGCAGGTAAATCACGGGCACAACAACAGTGGGGCAGCGAGGGGCACAGAAGGAAAAACGGGGGGAGAGCAGGTAAATCACGGGCACAACAACAGTGGGGCAGCGAGGGGCACAGAAGGAAAAACGGGGGGAGAGCAGGTAAATCACGGGCACAACAACAGTGGGGCAGCGAGGGGCACAGAAGGAAAAACGGGGGGGAGAGCAGGTAAATCACGGGCACAACAACAGTGGGGCAGCGAGGGGCACAGAAGGAAAACCGGGGGGAGAGCAGGTAAATCACGGGCACAACAACAGTGGGGCAGCGAGGGGCACAGAAGGAAAAACGGGGGGAGAGCAGGTAAATCACGGGCACAACAACAGTGGGGCAGCGAGGGGCACAGAAGGAAAACCGGGGGAGAGCAGGTAAATCACGGGCACAACAACAGTGGGGCAGCGAGGGGCACAGAAGGAAAAACGGGGGGAGAGCAGGTAAATCACGGGCACAACAACAGTGGGGCAGCGAGGGGCACAGAAGGAAAACCGGGGGGAGAGCAGGTAAATCACGGGCACAACAACAGTGGGGCAGCGAGGGGCACAGAAGGAAAAACGGGGGGAGAGCAGGTAAATCACGGGCACAACAACAGTGGGGCAGCGAGGGGCACAGAAGGAAAACCGGGGGGAGAGCAGGTAAATCACGGGCACAACAACAGTGGGGCAGCGAGGGGCACAGAAGGAAAAACGGGGGGAGAGCAGGTAAATCACGGGCACAACAACAGTGGGGCAGCGAGGGGCACAGAAGGAAAACCGGGGGGAGAGCAGGTAAATCACGGGCACAACAACAGTGGGGCAGCGAGGGGCACAGAAGGAAAAACGGGGGGGAGAGCAGGTAAATCACGGGCACAACAACAGTGGGGCAGCGAGGGGCACAGAAGGAAAAACGGGGGGAGAGCAGGTAAATCACGGGCACAACAACAGTGGGGCAGCGAGGGGCACAGAAGGAAAACGGGGGGGAGCAGGTAAATCACGGGCACAACAACAGTGGGGCAGCGAGGGGCACAGAAGGAAAAACGGGGGGAGAGCAGGTAAATCACGGGCACAACAACAGTGGGGCAGCGAGGGGCACAGAAGGAAAAACGGGGGAGAGCAGGTAAATCACGGGCACAACAACAGTGGGGCAGCGAGGGGCACAGAAGGAAAACCGGGGGGAGAGCAGGTAAATCACGGGCACAACAACAGTGGGGCAGCGAGGGGCACAGAAGGAAAAACGGGGGGAGAGCAGGTAAATCACGGGCACAACAACAGTGGGGCAGCGAGGGGCACAGAAGGAAAACCGGGGGGAGAGCAGGTAAATCACGGGCACAACAACAGTGGGGCAGCGAGGGGCACAGAAGGAAAAACGGGGGGAGAGCAGGTAAATCACGGGCACAACAACAGTGGGGCAGCGAGGGGCACAGAAGGAAAACCGGGGGGAGAGCAGGTAAATCACGGGCACAACAACAGTGGGGCAGCGAGGGGCACAGAAGGAAAAACGGGGGGAGAGCAGGTAAATCACGGGCACAACAACAGTGGGGCAGCGAGGGGCACAGAAGGAAAACCGGGGGGAGAGCAGGTAAATCACGGGCACAACAACAGTGGGGCAGCGAGGGGCACAGAAGGAAAAACGGGGGGAGAGCAGGTAAATCACGGGCACAACAACAGTGGGGCAGCGAGGGGCACAGAAGGAAAACCGGGGGAGAGCAGGTAAATCACGGGCACAACAACAGTGGGGCAGCGAGGGGCACAGAAGGAAAACCGGGGGGAGAGCAGGTAAATCACGGGCACAACAACAGTGGGGCAGCGAGGGGCACAGAAGGAAAAACGGGGGGGAGAGCAGGTAAATCACGGGCACAACAACAGTGGGGCAGCGAGGGGCACAGAAGGAAAACCGGGGGGAGAGCAGGTAAATCACGGGCACAACAACAGTGGGGCAGCGAGGGGCACAGAAGGAAAAACGGGGGGGAGAGCAGGTAAATCACGGGCACAACAACAGTGGGGCAGCGAGGGGCACAGAAGGAAAACCGGGGGGAGAGCAGGTAAATCACGGGCACAACAACAGTGGGGCAGCGAGGGGCACAGAAGGAAAAACGGGGGGGAGAGCAGGTAAATCACGGGCACAACAACAGTGGGGCAGCGAGGGGCACAGAAGGAAAACCGGGGGGAGAGCAGGTAAATCACGGGCACAACAACAGTGGGGCAGCGAGGGGCACAGAAGGAAAAACGGGGGGAGAGCAGGTAAATCACGGGCACAACAACAGTGGGGCAGCGAGGGCACAGAAGGAAAACCGGGGGGAGAGCAGGTAAATCACGGGCACAACAACAGTGGGGCAGCGAGGGGCACAGAAGGAAAAACGGGGGGAGAGCAGGTAAATCACGGGCACAACAACAGTGGGGCAGCGAGGGGCACAGAAGGAAAACCGGGGGGAGAGCAGGTAAATCACGGGCACAACAACAGTGGGGCAGCGAGGGGCACAGAAGGAAAACCGGGGGGAGAGCAGGTAAATCACGGGCACAACAACAGTGGGGCAGCGAGGGGCACAGAAGGAAAAACGGGGGGAGAGCAGGTAAATCACGGGCACAACAACAGTGGGGCAGCGAGGGGCACAGAAGGAAAACCGGGGGGAGAGCAGGTAAATCACGGGCACAACAACAGTGGGGCAGCGAGGGGCACAGAAGGAAAAACGGGGGGAGAGCAGGTAAGTCACGGGCACAACAACAGTGGGGCAGCGAGGGGCACAGAAGGAAAACCGGGGGGAGAGCAGGTAAATCACGGGCACAACAACAGTGGGGCAGCGAGGGGCACAGAAGGAAAAACGGGGGGAGAGCAGGTAAATCACGGGCACAACAACAGTGGGGCAGCGAGGGGCACAGAAGGAAAAACGGGGGGAGAGCAGGTAAATCACGGGCACAACAACAGTGGGGCAGCGAGGGGCACAGAAGGAAAAACGGGGGGAGAGCAGGTAAATCACGGGCACAACAACAGTGGGGCAGCGAGGGGCACAGAAGGAAAAACGGGGGGAGAGCAGGTAAATCACGGGCACAACAACAGTGGGGCAGCGAGGGGCACAGAAGGAAAAACGGGGGGAGAGCAGGCAAATCACGGGCACAACAACAGTGGGGCAGCAAGGGGCACAGAAGGAAAAACGGGGGGAGAGCAGGCAAATCACGGGCACAACAACAGTGGGGCAGCGAGGGGCACAGAAAGGAAGAGGGAGACAAGCAGACAAAACTGGCACCGGGGCCACAAGCGGAGGGCGATCTTACCTACAGGAGCAGCGGGCAGACAGCACAGGCGGAGCTGTGTGGTGGGGGAGCGACCTACCTGGCAAGGTCAAGAGCACACATTAAGAGCCCACATGGGCACAACACAGCACGGCTGACGAAAGTGGGCAGATTGTGATTTGTGTTGATACCCTGCACCTGGTGATGGCGTTCTAGCCCAGAGCAAAGCAGGAACTGCATCATTACTAGGTAGACATAGGCCCACAAAGCATCGTCTTCTGGCAACAAGGACAACACAATCCCTCCCAGAGATTTAACAGCTGCATAGCAGCTCCCACTGACCCATCACCAACGGTAGGACCGGATCCCTGGACCACACTTGAATAGGAGAACACTTGGATGACTGAAAACTGGGTCAATATACTGGGCCTCCAAACAAGGGGTTGCTGAATCTGGGGGCCGACAGATGCAGTGAGACTTCTGTAGCAATATCTGACCTCTCAAGGCAAGAACTTAGAGTTGATGTAGAAGTGAAAGACCCATCATCTGTCTGCAGAAGGGGGAGAAGAGCCTTAAAAGGGTTAAAGGCGATAGAAGATGAGAAAGGAGTGAGGTAGGGTATTGATAGAAGGCGGATGGCATGTAGTGGTAAGTGTGAAAGATGGACGAATTCATGGTAAGAGGAGGGCAGAGGAGGAAATTTAGAATAGTGAAGGGAGGGTCTGTTACAAATGGAGAGGTCGAGGGAGCGACAGTGTTAGAAATGGGGGTCTCTAGTTGGCAGAGGTAGGTACCTTTGGCCATGTAGGGACCCTTCTTCCTAGTCAGGATAAGGGAGTTACACTCCTAAAATAAACCCTGCTCACCTCCTTGGTAGCTTGGCACGAGCAGTCAGGCTTATCTTAGAGGCAGTGTGTAAAGCATTTGCACATAACCAACAGTAATACAGTGTAAGCACTAGAAAAGGACACCGAACCAGTTTAGAAAAATATTCAATATTTTTATATACTTAAGACAAGACCAAAAACAATAAAAATCCACAATACAGTACTTAGAAATCTTCAGTTATCAAAATAAACTTGAAAAACTTCCTTGAAGTCGATAGCTCCGTCTGGGGCTATCACAGTGTCGTAAACCACAAATCCAAACAGTTCTGGCTGACCGCGGCGTCGCGGGCCAGCTACGGTGTCGGCAAGACCCGCAAAACTACCTTTAGAAATGCAGGGCGTCGGCAACCTCTCGTTGAGCTCCGAAAGCACGGCGTCCACAGGCGTCGGTTCTGGCAGTCGGTGCTGGAGTCGTCGGGCCCTTAAAGTCACACGCGTTGCAGATCGAACTCCTCGCAGTTGAAGTCAGGAGCGCCGGCATCGGCAGGCGTCGGGGCTGCGGTTCGAAGTGTGGCGTGCGGTGCCCTTAGGTCGCGGTGCAGGCAGCGGCTCGGTGATGGTCATCTAGCGGCGTCGGTGAGACCAGGGCTGCGGTGCGAAGTGATGCGGTGCTCGTCGCAGTGCTGGCAGGTCACGGTGCAAGCAGCGTCATCGTCGTTGCTGAAGCGCTGTCGTCGGCTGACAAACTGGAGTCAATGGCGCCAGCAGGCCAAGGCAACGGTATGGGATGAGGGTGGTGTGTTGTGTAACTTACGAGCGGTGCCCTCGAACCACGGTGCAAGCAGCGGCGTCGAGGTCGGCGTGAAGCGTCGTCGTCAGGGATACCAGGGCGATGATGTGAAGCAAGGCGGTGCGGAGTGCGGCGCCCACAGGTCTGGATGCAAGGAGCGGCTCGGTGGCAGCATCAGCAGGCGTCGTCGGTGAGACCAGGGTTGCGGTGCGGCGTTGCGGCGGTTCCCTCTGCGGTGCCTCGAGGACACGGAGTCGGCAGAGACGTCGTAGACTGCGTCGAGTTGCTTTTTCTTCTGTTGCAGCACAAAACACACAGTCCCCAGTGCTGAGGGCAGAAGAACTTGAAGTCTTTGCTGTTCCTGAGAGTTCTTGAACAGGGGGCAAGCTCTACCTCAAGCCCTTGGAGAAATTCACAAAAAGAGATTGCAGAAAGTTCAAGTCCAGTTCTTTCACTGCCCAAGACAGAAGCAGCCACTGCAGGTCAACACAGCAAAGCACACAGCAAAGTGGTAGTTCCTCTTCACAGCTTCTCCAGCTCTTCTTCTTGGCATTCTTCGTGGTCCAAAAGAGTTCTAAAGTTCTGGGGTCTGGGCCCCAATATTTATACTCCAAATTCCCTTTTCCTCTCAGGCAGAGAGTGTCTGTGCTTAGTCCAAACCATTTTGGTCCTCTCTGGCCCAGCTTCCCAGCAGGAGGCTGAGGCAGCATTGTCCAAGGCAGGCAGGGCCTATTCAGGTGCAAGAGAAATCTCCTCCCACCACTCTAAATGCAGACCAGGCCTATTCAAGTGCTAGTGACAACTCCTCCCACTACTCTGAATGCAGCCCAGGTCTATTCAGCCCAGCCCTGACTCATCCAGACTCTCTGGAGCCACTGCACATCCCCAGCCCCTGTCATTCCAAAGCCAGACAGTCAATACACATCCTAGCAGAGGCACACAGGATGGCTAAGCAAGAAAATACCTACTTTCTAAAAGTGGTATTTTCAAACACAGAATGTAAAAATCACCTTACTAAAAGATGCATTTTAACATTCTGAGTTCAGGCATACTAACTTTATTTTCCTATCTGGTCCCAATGGGAAGTTATATTTATAAGATGTTATAAATGAGCTCCCATGCTTTCCTATGGGCAAGATAGCATTTCAATAGTGAAAAAAGAAATTGGCAGTATTTCACTATCAGGACATGCCACACACATCAGGGCATGTCCTACCTTTCACATACACTGCACCCTGGCCACAGGGGTACCTTGTGCCTACCTTAGGGGTAACTCACATGTAAGAAAAGGGAAGGTTAGGGCCTGGCAAGTGGGTGCACTTGCCAAGTCGACATGGCAGTTACAAACTGCGCGCAGACTCTGCAGTGGCTGGTCTGAGTTATCTTTTCAAGGCAACTCATGTGGGTGGCACAATCAGTGCTGCAGGCCCACTAGTAGCATTTGATTTACAGGCCCTGGCACACACAGTGCACATTACTAGGGACTGACAAGTAAATCAAATATGCCAATCATGGAATCACCAATCCATAACACAATTTACCCAGAGAGCATATGCACTTTAGCACTGATCAGCAGTGGTACAAAGTCCTAAAACCAACAACAGCAGGTCAGGAAAAAATAGGAGGAAGAAGCAAAACGTTTGGGGATAACCCTGCAAAAAGGACCATTTCCAACAGACAGACTGTCACCTTCATTTGTTGGGGTTTGTATGGAGGGGTCGGATGTAAGTTAAAGTGGGGAAATAGGGTCTTGATAGAGATTAGGGGCTTGAAACAAGGAAATATATGTGATGTGCAAGAAAGGTGGTGGTGGTTTGAGGGGGACACAGAGAGACGGCAGGAGGAGGGTGTTAAGCAAGGAAGGAGGTGAAGGCAAAAGGAAGGCATATATTCAATAAAGTCTTGACCTTTTCCCAAAAAGGACAATCCATTTCAACCGGTTCGGCTACATCCCCTTCTAAAGGGAACACAAGCAACAACAAGCACATTTTAGCCTTTACTGGATGAGAACTCCACAGGGCAGAGAACTGATAAACGTGGCCTTTTTGGGGTCTAGGAGAGCGATTTCTAATTTTTCCTAATTCACCCTGACGGTGAAGAAGTCATTGAGACTCGCCATGTTGTTTCTCTGAAGTCTTTCTAAAAGTAGGCGTGAGCTTGATGTCGGTTTTTCTATGGGAATCAAATATATCTTCTCATCTGCAGAAGATGAAAGAAAACATCTGTGTCTTGCTTGGACTTCAAATGCTGCACTAGCTTAATAATTACCGACTATTTTATTTCAATGTAAAGTATAAGTTGCAAAGGCTTTTTACTTGCTTTTAAAAAAAAAAAAAAAAAATTCGGTTCAGAAATTTCAGCACAATTCACCTTCCTAAACAACTGCGGCTCTGTGAAAAAGCCCCAGCTTGTGAGGTTTTAATTTATAAAAGAGCAGTTCCCAGGCTTTTTTTTTTTTAAACTTGATGAATATGCATTAATTACATGTCGCCATATGGAAACCAATCAATGACAGTAATCATACTAGCTTCCTAAATTCCGAGTGCCTGCATCGGAGACTGCATGAGGAGATTTCAAGTAACTTAACCAATTGTGATCCACGCCTCTCCCTAATACAAATAGGAATTCTGCATTGGAGGGCATAGAGACCTAAGGCATTGTGTGTCCGATCAAAGGTCACAGAGGCTCAAAGGATGAGCCTTATAATTTTGTGATCAGACATAAGCATCAACTACAGAACCGAAAGTGAACTCCACTAAGGACAATGTTTCAAAGTCTTGAGTTTCTTTCACGTTCCTTATTCAGGACTTTCCATCCCATCATTAAACACTTTGGGGGAGATTTACTAAGATTTTGCGCCGTGTTTGCGTCACAAAAGTGACGCAAAACGGCGCAAAATCTTTTTTCCTAATTTTATTTCCAGCCCTAAACTTGTTTAGGGCTGGAAATAACGTAAAAGTAATGCGAAGCAGCGCATAGCGCTGCTTCGCAATACTTTGCGCCATGGGGTCATACCAAGGGTGGAGCATGGGTGTTCCCATTCAACCACCCAAGGTTTCGCACGCTAAACCCAATTTACTAAATACAGTAGATTGGGGTTAGTGTGAGAAAACTGCGCCCTTTTAAACTAGGTGCGAGGAAGGAGAAATGCTTTTATTTCTCCTTCCTTTTCCGACTTTGCATGTGTGCTGCACTGTGCAACACACATACAAAGTGGGAAGAGCTTTCCCTTGTGTCTAGGCATAGTATTTTGTACAGGAAGGATACCCTTCCTGTACAAAACCTATGCTAGACTCACACACAAACACCCTAGCGCTATGGCGCTAAGGTGGTGCGTGGTGCACGACAGCTGTAATCAGCACAAGCACAAGGGAAAGGGGAGGAGAGAGCCATATCTTTGAAAATATGGCGCTCTCCTGCTCCTTCCCTGTCGCGCAACGCAGTGCAGCCTCGCGGGAGGCTGTGCTGCGTTGCATGGAGATTTGGTAAATCTCCCCCTCTGGGGGAGATTTCAAGCCTTTTGCGCTGGTTTAGCGTCACAAAGGTGACGCTAACCAGCAAATTAATGTTTGTTGCTATTTTCTTTCCAGCGCAAAACGTATTTCGCGCTTGAAAGCACCCTCTATGTAGCGCAAAGCACTTTGCGTTACTTTGCGCCGAGGGGGCATTACATGGGTGGTACATGGGCATCCCCATGCCTTTTGATGCAAAACCATATTTACAAAGATTTGTAAACCTGGTTTTGCGCCAAAAGTTAACGCCCCTTCAAAGGAGGCGCTAACAGGAGAAATGCTTTCATTTCTCCGTGCTTTTCCAACTTTCCATGCGTGCTGCACTGTGCAGCACGTATGCAAAGTGGGAAAAGCTTTGCATCGTGCCTTGCATAGTATTTTGAACAGGAAGGGTACCCTTCCTGTACAAAACCTATGCTACACTCATGCACACACCCTAGCGCTGCAGCGCTAAGGTGTGTGCATGGCGCACAGCAGATGAAATCATCGCCGGCGCAATGGGAGGAGAGAGCCATATCTCTGAAGGTATGGCGCTCTCCTGCTCCCTCCCTGTCACGCAACGCAGCCTCACGGGGGCTGCGTTGCATGACTTTTTTGAAAATCTCCCCCTTTGTTTCAGTGTACCATTCTATAAACATTGAGGGGTCAGTTATTACGTAACGCAGCAACAAATTTACTGCATTTTGTTGCGTGAAAGGGAGAGAGCAGAACAGTGCAATATCTAATAAGATATGGCAGTTGGAGTAGTTGAAAGTGAACCAATACACAGATTTAAACCATTAGATATGACACTGTTTTCCTCTCTCTCTGCGCTGGAACACTTTAGGCTGCCTTGAACCCATTTACACACCCTTGCAGAGGGCTTTGCGCGTGATGTCAAGCATAGTTTTTGCAATGGATGGGGATCTTTCCAGTACAAAATACTATGCTTAGACATAGTTTAGCACTTTTCTCACTTTGCATGTGTGCTATACAGTGCAAGCACACATGCAAGTTGGAAAAGTTTTGACAAATGAAAACTTTTCTTAAACTTTATGGCAGCCACGGTTGAGGTGTTAATTTTTAACGCAAAGTCCTATCTACGATTATTAGCAGACTAGTTGGTCAGTGTGTCAAAAATAATGGGTGGTAGTGTCAATCAATCAATCAATCAATCAGGGAATTGTAAGCGCGCTACTCACCCGTGAGGGTCTCAAGGCGCTGAGGGGGGGGTCCGCAGATCTGTTTAGCCGAAGAGCCAGGTCTTGAGGGTCTTCCTGAAGGTGTTCAGGGAGGGGCGCATCTGATGTCTGCCGGTAGCTCGTTCCAGGTCTTGGCTGCAATGTGAGAGAAGGATCTTCCGCCTGCTCTGGCTCTGTGGATGCGCGGGGTTTCGGCCAGTGCGAGGTTGGAAGATCGGAGGTTTCTTTTGGGTACGTGGAAGTTGATTCTGTCGTTGAGGTATTTGGGTCCGTTGTTATGTAGGCATTTGTAGGCGTGAGTGAGGATTTTGAAAGTGACTCTTTTCTCCACGGGGAGCCAGTGGAGACTTTGTAGGTGTTGGCTGATGTGTTCGTGTCGGGGGATGCCGAGGACGAGTCTGGCGGCGGTGTTCTGTACTGTCTGGAGTTTGCGGAGTAGGGACTTGTTGATGCCGGCGTAGAGTGCGTTTCCATAGTCCAGTCTGCTGGTGATGAGTGCGTGGGTGACTGTCTTCCTTGACTCGGGGGGGATCCACTTGAAGGTCTTGCGGAGGATGCAGAGCGTGTTGAAGCAGCTGGAGGTGACGGCGTTGACCTGTTGGTTCATGGAGAGTGATGAGTCGAGTACGATGCCGAGGTTCTTGGCGTGGTCTGAGGGGGTAGGTGGGCTTCCGAGGGCGGTCGGCCACCAGGTGCTGTCCCATGCAGAAGGGGTGGTACCGAGGACGAGGACTTCTGTCTTCTCGGCGTTGAGCTTCAGGCAGCTGTTGGTCATCCAGACTGCGACGTCTTGCATTCCTTTCTGGAAGTTGAGTTTGGCAGTGGTGGGGTCTTTGGTGAGGGAGAGGATGAGCTGGGTGTCGTCGGCGTAGGATACGATGTTGAGGCCGTGTTGTCGGACGATGGCTGCGAGGGGGCCATGTAAATGTTGAAGAGGGTGGGGCTCAGTGATGAACCATGTGGGACTCCGCAGGTGATTTTCGTGGGGTCGGAGAGGAAGTGTGGGAGTCTGATCCTTTGGCTTCTTCCAGTGAGGAATGATCGGATCCAGTCCAGGGCTATTCCTTGTATGCCTGCGTCGTGTAGTCTGACGACTAGTGTGCGATGGGAGACGGTGTCGAAGGCCGCTGATAGGTCGAGTAGGATGAGGGCTGCGGAGTGGCCTTGGTCCAGGAGGGTGCGGATGTCGTCTGTGGCAGCGAGTAGGGCGGTCTCCTTGCTGTGGTTGCTTCGGAATCCGGATTGGGACGGGTCGAGGACGGCGTTTTCTTCAATGAATCGTGTCAGTTTCCTGTTGACTGTTTTCTCTGCAACTTTGGCTGCGAAGGGGAGGAGCGAAATGGGCTGATAGTTCTTGAGGTCGGTGGGGACAGCTGTGGGCTTCTTGAGCAGGGGTCTGACTTCTGCGCGCTTCCAGTCGTCTGGGAAGGTGCCTGTTTTGAAGGTGGTGTTGATGGTGCGTTGTAGTTTGGGTGCGATGGCGGCCACGGCTCTGTGGTAGATGTGAGGGGGGCAGGGGTCGCTGGGGGCCCCCGAGTGGATGCTTTTCATGGTTGAGGCAGTGTCTTCGGCTGTGATCGGTGTCCAGTTGGAGATGGTGGGCTGGCTGGTGTTTCTGGGGGGCGGGGGGCCATCTGTTGCACCTGGTGGATGGTCGATGAAGTTGTCGTAGAGATTTTTGATCTTGAGGTGGAAATAGGTTCCAAGCTTGTCGCAGAGGTCTTGGGATGGGGTGATGTCTGTGGCTTCGCTGCGTGGGTTGGTGAATTCTTGAATGACACTGAAAAGTTCCTTGGAGTTGGTGGAGTTGGCCAGGATTTTGTTGTGGATGAAGTTCCTTTTGGTGGCTCTGATCTGGTTGTGGTAGTCAGTCATGGCGTCCTTGTAGGTGGTGTGGTTTTCGGTTGTCTTGGTGTTTCTCCAGTTCTTCTCCAGGCGTCTGCAGGTGCGTCTGGCTTCTTGGAGAGCGGTTGTGAACCAGGCGGCTTTCCTGGGGCGTTGTCTGTCGGGGTTGCGTAGCGGGGCGAGCTCATCTGCGCAGTTGGAGATCCAGGTGTGGAGTTCTCTGGCTGCGTCGTGGTGCCATATTATTTGTAATGCACAAGTTGAAAAACACCACTCAATCATGATAGCTACAAAGTAGCGGAAATTACAACAGCAGAGAAATACCTACCCAAAATCTCTCACTATAGGCCTGTCAAAAAGTCCATTAAATGTGAAAGAAGCTCACCTAATTCCTGATTATTGGAAAATGGACATACTGCCAAGATATATATATATATATTTCCACACAAAAACAAAGGTTAGAGGGACATTATAGTCCGGTCAGATTTTACATGCACAAAAAGATAGAAATTCAACAGTTATGCTTATATCAAGAAACTTTAACTCATACCCTAAGGTAACTATAACTCGCATCCCCGCCATGCACAGATTTCTCATCAATAATTTAATTGCAAATGTTGCAGTTATAATATGAATGATGTCATAGAAGATGTCATTACTGATGTAAAATGTGGGGTAAGTAGCAGTGCATATATAGCTATAACTGTTGAATTTCTATGGTTTTGGGCATATCAAATCTGAACTATAACTTCCCTTTAACCTTTGTTTTTTAGTCAATTTCTAAGTTTTTTAATTCTATTTCCTAACTACAACATCCCTGAAGCCTTTGCTTTTTCAGTGAATTTCTAGGGTTTTTTCCGTGAGCGGCAGGGGTTGGCAGCAGGGCCTGGCTTGTGGCCAGGACCTGTAGACAACCCCACGTAGGCACCTAACCCCGCTCCACGCATGGCCTTCGGCTGTGCGCAGAGGTGGGTTGGCTGTAGGGCCTGGCCTGTGGCCAGGCCTTGCAGCCAAACCCCCCCAGGCACCCCCCGAGCCTTACATGGCCTTTAGCTATGCTTAGCCAGCGGGGGGCGCTAGAGGGCACCGGCAAGATGGCCGCACATTAAGTGCTGCTCCGCCCGGCTGATCTGCAATCCGCCCAGAATCTGCGGATAATTTGAGCCATCCAAGTGCCTGCTGCGTTGCTCTGACTGCAGGGACACTCCGGCTGCAGTAGGGTCTGTCTCGGCGGCTGGGGGGACCCGATATCTGCGGCGCTGGAGCTGGGACGGCCCTGAGCGACTCGTGAACAAGATGGCGGCCGCCATGGCAGCGAGCGGGGTTTGAGCGCTCCTCGGGGCTTTGTGCCTGCTGCGAGGGCTCCTGCTCCCTCTGCCCTGTGCTGACGGCGGAGGCGGCAACTGCTGCGGACTACTGGCGGGGGCCCGGGCTCGCCCTGGACTGCTGCACGTCTGTCGCCCCGCACCGGGGGCTCAGGCGATCGCCACTGCGACCGGATCCCTGCGAGGCGTCTTGCTGATCCTGCGGGATGTGCCGACGGACCTGACCAGCGGCGGCGGAATATCGTCAGCGCCTGCCGCGGGCCGCGGTAGGTGGGGGGCGGTCCGGGCCTCAGCCTGCGACCATGGTGGTGGGAGCGGGCTGAGGTCTTGGGCTGCGGCCTGCCTGCTGTGGCTTGTGAGAGCGGCGAGCCCGCATTTGACTGCCTGCACTGCGATGCCTGAAATGCCGGTTTGGGGGGCAGAGACTGGCTGATGCTTCGCTGCTGAAGAGTGGATGGCCCCCTGCTTATGAGCATTCACCTGGACGGGGCTGCGTGAGGCTACTATCATTGCGCTGCTGGTGGAGTGTCCCTGGTGTGGCCTACCTGCGGCCGAGGGGGACCTCCTGGGCCCTGGTGTGAGGGTGCGGGGAGTGGGCCGGTTTACAGCGGCAGCCCATGAAGTGATGGGGGCTGCCTGACCCCGAGATTCGCAACATATCCCGGCTCCCCGCTGCCTGCGCCCCGTTTTGACCTGGCCTGGCTATCTTTGTGGGGGCCATCAGTTGCTGACTACAGAGAGTGTTGTGGAGGATCCTCCGGGTCACGTCACTGGGTGCTATACACCCTCCCTCTGGGGCTGGGGAGGGTGTGCCTCTGCTGGAAGTCGAACTCTCTGGAACGCATGCTGTACGGTTCTGAGCTCCCCCGTACGCATACTACAGGCTCCTGAGCATTGGGTCATTGCATTGCTGCTTAGGGAGTTCCAGGGCACCCGCTGTCACCACAGCTGAATATGGGGAAGCCGGATAAATCACAGCCCCGCCTCACTTTTGAGGCACGAAAAACAAGCAGAGGCCCTCAGGAGGCAGCCTCTGATTCGGAGGCGGACTGTCAAGGAGATGGCACTCCTAGTCTGGAGTCTACACTGCTGGCGATGCAGAAAAGTCTACAGGCCATTGAGGGCAGCATTTCCACTATCAATCACAGACTGGACCATATGTCCTCCCAATTAGAAAAGCAGTCTGCAAGAATGGGGGAGGTGGAGCAGAGGGTGTCCACTGCGGAGGACGGACTCAGTGATGTCACTAGTAAGGCTCTCAATATGGAAAAGGTATTGGCCATAATACAGGCCAAGAACGAGGATTTGGAGGCCAGGTCTAGGAGGAACAACATCCGCCTTTTGGGCCTTCCTGAGTCCACAAACTCGGGTAAGATGGAACTTTACATGGAGTCTCTCATTAAGGAGGTATTTGGAACTGAGCAGCTGTCTCCAATGTTCGTGGTGGAGCGAGCCCACCGTTCCCTGGCCCCTGGGGTCCCTCCCCGGCCAATCATAGCCCGGCTATTGAACTATCGGGATCGGGACACCATCTTGCGACTGGCCAGGGAGAAAGGTAACATCTGTCACCAGGGAACAATTTGTCCTTCTTCCCTGACTTCACTGCCGCGGTCCAGGCGGCGCGGCGTGAGTATGGGGCCGTAAAAAAATTCCTCCAGTCCGAGGACATACCGTATGCTAATCTGTATCCAGCTCGGCTCCATCTGGGAGTGGAGGGGAGCTTTAAAATCTTCTCGACTCCAAAGGCAGCGATGGAGCATGCGAAGCACTTGAAGAGGCAACGCCGAGAGCCTGAGACTGATAAGGGAGAGGGGAATTGACAATATCAGAGTACCCTATGATCGGAGCTCTTCCCTAAGGGGCCTTAACTGCACTGTTTATTAGAATTGTCTTACTTGTGGGCACTCATTTTACCTATTTGGCTCCCATTTCTGCTCTCACGACGAGAACTGCATTGCCATATGTAGTTTAGGCAGGATGCACTTGGTTAAGTATCAGCTTCAGGATTGTAACACAGGTACACGACCTGATCAGCCACCTCCTACTTAGTGGGAGGACAGTAGCACTCTGACGCCCCCCATATGGGAATTCCCCACACACTGCTATTTGTTTGTGATGTTAGATGGGAGTTAGATGGGTTTATCAGGGATGGCTTTGGCAAGTTGAGGGAGGCCAAAGTGGGTGGGGGGCCGGTGAGGGGGGGGTGGAGCGGGTGGGGGGGTCGCGAATGGCACTGTCTGAATAATTGCTCTCTAACGTTTGGCACGAGTATCGCAGAACTGAATCTTGTATTTTTGTACACCTGGGAGTTAATTTGCCTTGGGAGCTTTGGGGAAATGTACCTACTGTGGACTACCTGGGTTTACTGCTGTCTCATGTTGCAACGCTCAGCGGGCTATCGATTTGCTGGTCTTCTGCAATGTTGTTTATGTGTATGTCATTATGACCCCTCTTACAGTAATGCGAGGTAATTTCCGTTTCCTAACTTGGAACGTACGAGGCCTAAATAGCCCAAAAAAGATACGCACTGTGATGGCAACCTTAGATAGGCTCAATATCCAAGTGGCGATGCTGCAGGAGACTCATCTCACTACACTGTCTGATCAAAAGGTGGGGTCCCGATGGGCGGGGGCGCGGATTATGTCCTCCTACTCATCCTACTCTCGGGGGTGATGATCCTTGTCAAACGAGGGGTCCCATTTCAGGTTCATAGGACTGAGACCGATGACCAGGGCAGGCTAGCCATTGTGCATGGTACGCTTGGGGGTGCGAGTGTGCTATTGGTAAATGTCTATGGCCCAAACGTGGATGATCACTCTTTCTATGCGGATGTGTGGCGTCGCGTCTCAGCGTTCCCCGTTGCAGAAATTATCTGGGGGGGGGGACTTCAACACCTGTTTGGATGTGCACGCAGACAGGGCGGGAGTGGGAGCGGGACGGCAGAGACTAACGACCACGGCACTACTGGGCCTACTGGAAGCAGGGAATCTGCATGATGTCTGGCGTATTAGGCATCTGGGGACTAGGGAGGGTACGTTTATCTCCATGGTGCATGGCACATGGTCCAGGTTGGACTACTGGCTGGTATCGGAGGTTGCTTGCACCTGGGTCCTGGATGTGCAACACCTAGCAAAAACTCTATCTGACCACTCCCCGGTTCTTCTTGAGTTGCGGGTCCCGGGTTATGAACGACCCCCATTCTCGTGGAGGTTACAGCCGTCCTCTCTGACTGATCAGGTCTTCAAACATACAGTGGGAGAGGCCATTAAAGATTTTTTCAGAGAAAATGAGGGAACAGTGGATAGTCAGGCGGTTCTCTGGGAGGCCTTTAAGGTTACGATTCGGGGGGTTTGTATTGGAGCGCAGGCAGGGGTTCTAAAAGATTTACGCCGCAGAATTCACAAACTTGCCGGGGAAATAGTCGCACTGGAACGGGCCTATGCTCACGACCCTGCACCGGAGACGCTCTCTAAAATCCGTGAGCTGGTAACGGAACACAACGAGACAGTAGATCAGGAAATGGCGCATAGATCTCGGCGATGTATCGCCCGCCATTATGGGGAGGGGGGGCGCCCTAGCCGCACGCTGGCGCAGTGGCTGGCTGCCCCACGACACCAGGCCAATATAACCGGGCTGCTGGACGGGGAGGGAGTGCCGCATTATGGCACGGCTGAAATTAGCAACGTGGTGCTGGGTTATTACTCGGACTTATATGGGGACCTTGAAATTCCCGCAGCTGAGGAACTTCATGCCTATTTGGATGATGTTGCACTGGGTTGGCTACCACCACACCACCGGGAGTATCTAATACAACCCTTTGATGTTGAAGATGTTAAACTAGCCATCATGTCTCTCCCGACCTGTAAGGCAGCTGGACTTGATGGGCTCCCCAGCGAATTTTATAAGGCATATGCGGAGGACCTAGCGCTGCGCCTGCTGGAGGTATTCGCCGAAGCATATGAATCTGGAGCTTTGCCTCCCTCCCTTACGGAGGCCCTGTTGGTTATGCTGCTGAAACCGGATAAGGCGGCGAACCTATGCGACTCATACAGGCCCCTCTCCATTATAAATATTGATGCCAAGATTTTGGCCAAAATGATCGCCACTCGGCTACAACCCTTGGTTCCCAAATTGGTCCTCCCAGATCAGTCAGGATTTGTTCCCTATAGATCCACCATGCATAATCTCCGCACAATCTTCGCCACCCTGCACTACTTTGAGCGTGACTTCCAGGCGGTGGCCGTGCTGCTGGATGCGGGCAAGGCCTTTGATTCGCTACAATGGGAATTCATGTTTACGGTCCTGCAGCGCATGGGCATGCCGCCGTTCTTCCTCAAATGGATACACCTCTTGTATACTGCGCCAGTGGCGTGGATTCGGGTGAACGGTTGGATTTCAGACCCCTTTTTATTAAACGGGGCACGCGTGCAGGGCTGCCCCTGTCGCCCATGTTATTTGCTCTGGCGCTTGAGGCCTCTGGCGTGCAAGCTCCGTCAATTACATGCACAGGCCGCATTGAGGTTCCGGCAGAGGCCCTTGGTGGTCTCCCTGTATGCCGACGACATGTTGCTTTATGTCCGAGAACCGGCCATTTATTTACCAGCGCTACTGCGTGAGTATGGCAAATTTGAACGATTCTCGGGACTGGGTATCAATTGGGCCAAGTCCACAGTTTTTCCGCTGACCGCTGGGACCACAGAGATGGAACTCGATTATCCTTTAAAATGGTCTGTTGACCCAGTGAAATACCTCGGTATATGGCTGCATAGGGACCCGGAGGTGGTGATTACGGCTAATTATGGCTGTGCTGTGGACGGGATCACGGATCAGGCAGCGCGGTGGGCAAGACTGCCCCTTTCACTTGCGGATCGCATAGTGGTCGTCAAAATGTCTTTCCTACCCAAACTCCTTTATCTCTTTATCAATATCCCCATCCGTTTGAATAAAGTGTTCTTCGCCGCGTTGCAGACGACCCTGCTAATGTTTGTTTGGGGGGGCAAAAAACCCTGCTGTAGCTGGACTGTACTAACGTTACCCTTTGACCGCGGCGGTTTTGAGGCTCCTGACATGCGTCTTTATTACCTGTGCGCCCAGGCGCAGTTTGCGCACTTCTGGTACTTCCCGCAGAGATTTCAACCGCACACTGCAATTGAGGCGGACTCGATACTGCCGATGCCCCTAAGAGCGGCTGCGTTGATGGGGGGTAGTGGCGGCCCGCGTACAGAAATTAGCCCAGTTCACTGCACGGCCTGGGCATGGAAAGCACTTGCTAGCAGAGCACGGCTGGGATACTTATATACCCCCAAATTGCCGCTTGCGGCCCATCCTGATATTTCAGCCGCTAGGGAACCAGCAGCACTGAAGGTATTGAATGCGGTGGGGATTGCGCAGCTAGGTGACCTATATGAGAAGGGACGATTCCGGTCCTTGTCGGACCTGCAGGCGGGTCACGTCACCGGATTTATGTTAGGGTTTACTTATGTGCGCGTGCGGCAAGCGATCCGGGACGTCTACCCCGAGTTCCCTCATGAACCACGAACATTACAAGCCTTGCGGGCGGTGTTGGGAGGTGAGAATCGCAGTGGCTTGATCACCAGGCTGTATAATGCGTCACTTCGGGAGCAAGAACTCACTGCATCCCCCTCGTATACCAGATGGAATGACCTGCTATCTGCTGAGTTAACACTGGACGCCTGGAAATTTTGCTGTGCTCTGACCGGGCGCCTGACCGCGAATTGCAACCTCCGAATAATCCACTTTAAGTATTTACATCAGCTTTACTACACTCCGAGTCAATTATACAAGTTTGGCTTGCGTGACAGTGCATGCTGTGTGCGCTGCGGTCAGGCGGATGCGGATTTTATGCACTTAGCTTGGTCATGTGCTGGCATTTTCAAATTCTGGGAACGAGTCACGCAGATATTGTCTGCAGTTATTGCTGAGCCTGTCGCGTGTATGCCTGTGGTGTGTCTGCTGGGGTGGGTGCAGAAACTGAAACCCGGCAATAGAGGCTTGGTAGCCATAGCTACTCTCTTCGCAAAGAGAGCGGTGGCACAATGCTGGGGAGCAAGGGCCGTACCTACGGCAGCTAGGTGGATCAGAGATTTGCTATACTGCAGGGACCAGCTGGGAATATATGCGGAGGAACTGCCTGAAGCATCTAGACTCAAGGATTTCTGGGCTCCTCTCTCTGGGTATCTCCTTACTAACCCGGACTTGACTTAACTCCCGGTTGTGGTGCACATTGCATGAGCTCCGGGACGTCTGGAATACTACTTTGTGAGATTCTAGGTGGTGCAATCTACTACTGCCAATATGCCATGACTGTATTCAAGAGTGCCAAGGTGGAGAGGGTGGGTAGTTGGGGGGGGCAGGGGCAATTCGAATTGGGGAGTTTGGTTTGATGTTACAAAATCAGCTTGTAATGGACACTCTGGTACGAATAATAGCTCATCCCACCTGCGAGTGGGCTCCTATGCATCGCTATGTACCATCAAGCTGTCAATAAATACATTTAAAAAAAAAAAGCTATGCTCAGCCAGTGACCAGGCACTGTGGCTCACCCCCATATGTAGGCAACCTGGGAGGAGGGCACTCAGCCCCATCCCTGGGCACATTACAGCCCCGGTGACCCCATCCCCTGGGGCCCAGAAAATTACTGCAAGGTAAGGGGGGCCCATCTTTAGGCAAATTTCGGCCACGGGGACCCCATCACCCGAGGCCCAGCCAAATAGTGCAAGGGGGGTGTGCTGCGTGGCCCCCCTCCCTAGGCTAATTTTGGCCCCAGTGACCCCCTCCCCCAGGGCCCACCCAATTACTAAAAGGGAAGGGGGGCATGTGCCCCCCCTCCCCAGGCCAATTTCAGCCCCAGGGACCCCCTTCCCCAGAGCCTAGGCAATTAATAAGAGGGGAGGGAAGCCACATGGCCCCCCTTCATGGGCTGATTTTGGCCCAAGGCATGCCATTCCCTGGGTCCCGGCCAACTCATGCTTGGTGACCTGGCCCCACCCAAGGCATCCAGTGTGCACTGCTGAGTGCTGCGGTGGAGTCTTAATGCCCCGTGGTCTCTGTTGGCTCCCCGCCTCCAGCTTGAGGCGGCATTGCTCCCACACTCGGGGAGCAGCAAAAACCAATGCTCCCTGCGTGTAGAAGCAATTTTTTTCTCTGTTTTCTGGCCCGCTTGACAGCGAACAGAGAAAACAGATGAAAAGTCCACTCCTAGCGGGTTGGAGCAGTTTTCATGCTCCCACCTCCTGGGAGCACACTTACTGTTTGCTTTCGATTGGCTGGATCTGTCAAAGCTCTAACCAAGCGAAAGCAAACATCTATATAACAAAGGGTGAGCACCTTCGGACATAGGGAGCCGGCACTGGGGGGGGGGTTAGTGGTTCCAAGGGCCATTAATGGCTCCAGGAGGTCCCCCCTCCCCTATTACAATTTTTTTTAAAGGCCAGGCCCCAAGGGACCCCCCCCACACCTTTTCAAAAAGGTAGTGGGGGAGCCTGGGAGATGGGGTCACTGGGGCCACAATCGGCCTGTTGAGTGGGGCCGCGCAGCTCCTCTCCCCTAATTAAAAAAAAAAAAGACTGGCCCCAGGGAAAGTACCCAGAGGCCCTTACCCTTTCTCCACCACTCTGCAAACAAGCCTCCTGGTGCACAACTTGTTGGAGGATGAAGTCCCTTTGGATGCTGAGGATCCTTGGGGGCCAAGAAGCCCTTCTGTTACCGGCAGTAAGTCCCACACTGCGGGATTGCTGAGAGCTGGTCAGAAACCCCGTCCCCTTTCTCCATCACTCTGCAAATGCGCCTAGTAGTTAAAAAACAATATAAATTCACTTAAAAAAACAAAGGTTACAGGGACGTTATAGTTAGGAAATAGTTGTTTAAAAAAGGTAGAAATTTGCTGAAAGAACCAAAGGTTACAGGGACGTTACAGTTAGGAAATAGAATTATAAAAACTATAGAAATTCACTGAAACAACCAAAGGTTAAGTCACTGACCATGTCATGAGTGATGTAATATGTGATGTCATAAGCAGTGAATTGCAGGGGCGTAAGTTATAGTTAGTTCAGGTAACCATAACTGCTGAATTTCTGTGGTTTTGTACAAGTCAAATCTGAGCCTAACTATAACGTCCATGTAACTATTACCCACTGGCGGTCGCCCGTAGGTAGTTATTGTTAGGACCATGTTTCCATATGAAAAGTGTTTTTTTGATTTACCTATATCTTTGGTGCCGTTTGATGAATTCTCATGTAAGTTTTTTAAAAAGCGTGTTCTAGTTGTGCATGGAAAGTTTCAGGGCGATCAGTCAAGCGGGTGCAGGGAAAAAAGACACGCCTACATCCCGATCCGCTGGACGGAATTACACCAGATTTGGCAAAAAGGTAGCTTTTGGTCCAGAAAGCATGCTTTGTGTTATTTGGTATAAATCCGTTCAGTAGTTTACAAGTTATTAAACCACTCATACACCCACTCACAGACTCATTCAGAGACTGATACATGCATTTATAGACTTATTTAGATAGTAGTGATATACCCAGTGTGATGTGCAGAATCACATATATAGTTATGAATTTTGATTGTGGTGGTGTCTATTGAATGTCTGCTTTTGTTTTGCATATTCGAAAATTTTGAAAAAGTAAAAAAAGATATTTTTTAAGAAAATGGACAATGTTGAGGGAAATAGGATGGTTCTGAGAAGAGCCTTTGTGTTGAATGTGTATATATGACAACTACACATAAGACAGGTTGCAGAGTTTTAGGTTGCTGAGAAACACCCTGTTGCCTTCGTCTGTGAAGTGAACTCCATCACTTCTATAGATTCCATGCATGTCAAAATGCAAGTCATTGTTGTAGATGGAGTCTATGTTATGGTCTCTGAGGAATGCAGAAACAGTTTTATTAACATTTTTCCTGGTTTTGTCTGTTTGTGGACAGAATTCATTTGACCAGTTCCATTTCTGCCTTTTGCATATGTTGGATTACACCAAGGCAATGTGAGGGAAAAGTGTCATTAATTATGAAAATGTATCTTTTATTAAGATTTCCAGTCTTACCCCAGTAAGTGTGCATAGGTCATTGCCACCACAGTGCACAATCATGCGGTCAGAGGGATGGCAATCCACAATGCTTTCAACCAAATGCAGCAATTGATGCCACTTTAACCCTCTCTGGCTAATCCAAGTAAGTTCCACATTAAGCAAACCCAAGCCCCTGTCAATGCCACTCTCTCTAGGTGACTCTCTATCCCACAACACATAGCTCTGGGCCACAATCCACTCTCTAGTTATTTATTTATTTGAAAAGTTTTATAAAGAGCGAACATGACCCATACGGGTATCAGAGCGCTGTACAAAGGAGAGGAAAAAAGCATGAGTACAACAACAAAATGGAACATATGAGGTACCTTAACAATAACAAGCTCATAGGGGGGCACGGGGAAAGCAAAATAAAAAGTAAAGGTGATCCATGGTAGTCAGCCAATCAAGTGAAACATGTAAAGTTTCAGCAGAGTAATAAACCAAAAGGACACGTGAGAAGAAACATAATGCAATTTGAACAAAAGGTATACAAGAGTATCAAACAGTAGAGAGTACAGAAGTAGATAAACATGGTATCAGGGCTAATGCTGTTGATGGTCATTCAGGAGTAGCCATTTGACATGTTTTTAAAAGACGCAGTAGATGGGTTGGATCTGATCTCGGGAGGAAGAGCGTTCCATATTCTTGGAGCAAGACCAGAGAAAGCACGATTGTAAGTTATTTTCTTATTGAATTTTGGAGGTTTCAATAGTAGGGTGTTAAAGCTTCTTAAGTTCCGACTCGAGCAAGATAGCTATAGTTTTTTTGCCAGGTAAACAGGGGTGTTGTAATGAATAGCTTTGTGCGTCAGGCAAGCTATCTTGGCTCCTAGTTTCAATGGATCGCCAGTTTAGTTGAATTAGGTCTGGCGTGATGTGGTAATGTTTTCTGGAGCCAGTGATGAGTCTGGCTGAAGAGTTCAGAGTGGCTCTAAGCGGAGCCAAACTAGGTAGCCCAGCAAGGGTCACCAACCCATATTCCAAGTGTGAGATAACTAGGGATTGTACTGCTGACTAGATGTCCTCGGGCGGAAGGAATGGCTTGATTTTCCTTAGAGTGTTGAGCTGAAGATTGGCTCCCCTAATAGTTGCACTGATGTGATCTTGCATATTTAGGTATTTGTCCAGGGTTATGCCTAAAGATCTAGCCGAGTCCACAAGATGAGGGGTGCAGTTAAGAGCAGTAAGTTGTTTGAGCCAGTCATGGGTAGGTGCAGAGTGGTTGCGGGGGACAATCAGAAGGAATTCTGTTTTGAGAGTATTTAACAATAGATGATTATGAGTTAGCCATTGTTGCGCTTTTAGGAGTGCATCATTTAGAGTTTTTATGTCATCTGGAGAGGAGATCTTCAAATACAGTTGAGTGTCATCAGCATACATATGGTAGCGAATGTTAGAGTGGTTCAGAATATCAGAGAGAGGTTCCATGAAAAGGTTGAAAAGTGTGGGTGAAAGTGCGGAGTCTTGAGGTACTCCAATAGTAACCGGGGTACTGGTTCCAAGGGTTTGGTTAACTTTGATTCTTTGGGTGCGGTTATGTAAGAAAGAGGCAAACCAATTTAAGACAGGGCCCGATAATCCCATCCTATATTGAAGAAGAGCAATCAGGTTTTAATGTTTGATGGTGTCAAATGCTGAGGACAAGTCAAGAATGGATCAGAAGACAAGGAACATTTTGATCAAGAGATCTCAAGGCGTCATCAACAATGTGAGTTAGTGCTGTTTCAGTACTGTGCCGCGCTCTGAAACCTGACTGGTATAGGTAAAGGAGCTGAAATTTCTCGATGTGGTTGTAGAGCTGTGTGTGGACGCATTTCTTGAGCAATTTAGCTAAAGTCATGATGCTGGTGATCGGACGGAAGTTAAGTCGGCAATAGGCTTCTTTAGGATGGGAGTGACTTGGCCCATCTTGAGGCAATCTGGAATCCTCCCATGTAAGAGAGATTCTTGAATGATCTGGGACCAAAGTGGGAGAATGGCCGAATTGAGATTTTTAAAAAACTTGGCTGGTAGTGTATCGCTGAAGTGATTGGAAGGTTTTAAGAATGCCATAGATTGGAGCAGCTTCGTGTCATCTGGAAGAAGAAAAGAATTCCAAGATGTGTTGTTTTTGGAAGCGCAAATTGTGGGTTGGACGGTGCACTCGCTACCGAAGGTTCCGTAGGTTCTTCGGATGATGCGAGGGAGTTCAAAGACCGCAAATTTGGAGTGGCAGGTTGCAGCTCAAGTTCAATTTTTCTTGCCTTATCGGAGAAGTGTGCTGAGAAGTCCTCCCCACTTGGACAGGAGGTCATGGGTGCCGAGATATGGTTGGTAGAGTGGTTAGCTTGTTGCTTGATGATTTCAAACAGTTTCTTGGGTCTGTTTTTAGCGCTGTCAAGCTGAGCCCTGAAATTATCAGTTTTAGCATTGTGAATATGTTTGTTATATGCGCTTCTCATCATCCTTAACTGTTTGAGGCTTGTAGTGGAGGGAGTGTTTCTCCAAAGTCTCCCTGAAAGCCTAAGCTTGCGACGTTCATCATTTAGGGAGCCATTAAACCAGGGTTTGGATTGTTTGATCAGAATCCTTTTGAGTTGCTTCGGAGCAATAGTTTTGAAAATACTAGTCATAGAGTTAATGTAGTGATCAGTAAGGTTGTCCAGGTTGGTCATGTTAGGGGGTGGCTGAATAAGATTCTTACTAATGGATGTTAGATCATTAATGTTGATGTCTCTCAGATTACGAGTCAGTTGTTTGATTTTTAGCGGTTGGCCCTGTCTGCACAGGTCCTTTTCCAGGATGTGGAAGGATATTTGGTAATGATTCGACCAGTCACAGGATAAAATGTCATCAAGTTGTATGATGTTGTCTTTAGCTATGATCAGGTCAAGGGTAGCGCCCTTGTTGTGGGTGGGTCCCTTGCAGGCCTGGGTGAGTTTGAGGTTGGAGAGGAAAGCCTTAAAGGAGCATACTAAAGGATCATGTGTGTCATTCCAATGAAGGATAAAGTCTCCGAGGAAGATATGGCTGGAGTGTTGGTCCGAGCATGAGGTAATGGACTCCCTTATTTGCTCGATGAAGGGCAGATTATCACCTGGTGGATGATATATCTTGTGGATCACACAGACAATCTTGCCATTGTTCCAGATTTCGGTGACTAGTTGCTCACAGGAGGACATCAAAGCATTTTGAGTCTGTTTTAATATGAGGCTGGAGCAATGGATGCAAGAAATGCCCCCCTCCCCCCAGTTTTAACAGGTCAATTGCATCTGATAATGTCATAATCAGGAGGGATTAAGATGTCGAGAACTGGGGAGGAGGAGTCATTGAGCCAAGTTTCAGTAAGGTTCAGGAGGTCCAAATCTTGCATGATGATGAGTTTAGAGATATCTGCTGCGTGTTTCACTGCTGATCTGCAGTTGAGAAGCATCAATTTGATGTGTGAGTTGGTAGTGACCACTTCAAGGTAAGACGTGGTGATCTGAAGTAGGCTATCCCTATTCACAGATCTATGGTTAACACTAGGTTCTCTACCAGGGTCAGAGGTGATAGTTGGGATGTTGATTGTTGAGTCAGAGGAGACACATCCAGAGCCATTGTACGATAGAAGAAGTGTGAGGGTGTCTTCATCCGACAACCGAGGCATAAACCTAAGGGGCCTGGACTGGTGGTTTGGAAGAGGCTGGGTTCTCCAGAGAGGGCTAAGTGGGTAAATAAAAGAAGACATTTCATCTCCGCCGTGAATAACACTTGATGGAAGACTGGGTTGATCGGACCCAAGGGAGGGATTTAGTTTCCAAAACTTCTCCATCTTCAGGGAGAAATGTAAGAGGGACTGCAGGTTATCTTTGACAGTAAGGAGGTTCTGCTTGATCTCAGCCATCTTCTCCTCAATGTAAGGGAGGCTATTGCAACCAGCGGCAGGCCTAGAATAAGATAATGGATAGCACCCCTTAGGAAGAGGGGCATTGGATGGCAAAGTATATCCCTCACAAAGGTTGCAGGGGGAGATAGTATTACGCTTGATATCGGTCGTAATATCCACTGAGGGGGGAGGATTAGCATAGGGGGCATCAGGACTCCGTGTAAGCGGATGCAGAGAGAATCCTAGAGTAGGATTGGTCACGGGCAAGGTGATTTTATCCAGTGAGATGGGGGACGCACTGTGGGAGGAGATAGGAAGGTGTGGGTAAATGGGTGAAGTACTGGGGAAAGAAGTTGGGAGCAGGGCCCTCCAGTTAGTATTACTGGAGCCAAGGGTTAGGTTATCCGGGTTATCAGGGTTAGGTATGTGGGTATTACACTCACCCTCCGTGTAGAGGGAAATAACAGACCAGTTCATAGGGAATGAGGGGGAAGCGGAGCGGGTGGAAAGAAAGGTGCAGAGAACAGAAGGTTCAGCAATTGTGGGGAGACATATGATGAAGACCAGCAGCATTAGAGTTATTAAGTGTATTTTTAATCCTCATAAATATTCTGTCAAAGCGCTTAAGATTCAGGTTGGAGGCTTGAATAAGGATGTTACCATTATTGTAGAGGGAAATGGCCAGATCAGCATTGAGGATTGGAGAGGGTAAAATGATTATTCGGAAACCGTGAGGGGTTTTGCTCAGAGGTTTGGAACGAAGAGAAGAAGTTAAGGCTCTTCTCCACTGGGGTCTTCTGGTAGTGTAAAAAATGAGGTCTGTAACCACAATACCCTTTGGCAAGCAAACATTGGTGCAACACAAAAAGATGATGGACGGAATGTTGAACATTGTCAAACATTCACCCCCAGTCACAGATCTGGGGTTAATCCATTGTTATTTTGCTCACCACGCCCTTCCAGTTTGGGCCAAGCCATATGCAAATCAGCCTTGACCCAGGGCCCCATGGGAACAGTAAAGACCGAACTGCCAGGCCAGGTCCTCCCTGGACAGGAAAACAAGCATCCTGGGACCCCCCTCACTTAGGGTGAATATGCAACACAAAAACTGGTTTGGGAAAGTGAGCCAAAAAACGATGATGGATCCAACTGAAAAGTTTCAGCGTTCCGTCCATCATCACTTTTGTGTTTGCTTGTTCACCCTAAGTTTGCAGGGTATGCCCAGACGTGGGTCCCTTTCTCACTTTGCCACTGGATTCAAGCTAGCCTGGCTGAGGAGGGGTGTTACCCCGAAACCGGTCCCATGATGCTTGTTTCCGGTCCAGGGAAGACCTGGCTTGGCAGTTCGGGCTGGACTGTTCCCATGAGGCACAGGGTCAAGACTGGTTTGCATATAGCTGGGTCTGAACTGGGGTGGCAAAGTGAGCTAAAAATCGATGATGGATTCAACAAAATCTGTGACGGGGGTGAGTGTCTGAAAAGTTTCAGCGCTCCGTCTATCATCACTTTTGTGTTTGCTTTGTTCACCCTAAGTTGGCAGGGTATGCCCAGACGTGGGTCCCTTGCTCACTTTGCCACTGGATTCAAGCTAGCCTGGCTGAGGAGGAGTGTTACCCCGAAACCGGTCCCAGGATGTTTGTTTCCGGTCCAGGGAAGACCTGCCTTGGCAGTTTGGGCTGGACTGTTCCCATGAGGCACAGGGTCAAAACTGATTTGCATATAGCTGGGTCTGCACTGGGGTGGCAAAGTGAGCTAAAAAACGATGATGGATTCAACCCAGATCTGTGACTTTGGGTGAGTGTCTGAAAAGTTTCAGCGCTCCGTCCATCATCACTTTTGTGTTTGCTAAGCAAAAATTGGTGTCAAGAGTTGAGCGTTTCCGGACATCGTTTCAGCAGATTGTGTTTGAAGGTCTTTGCCACTTTCTTTGAGAGGTTGAGGGGGTAGACAATCTTAAAAGCATTCAAACCTACCTGAGTAAGGAAGTCAGAGGAGCAAGTAGTAGGTTGAGCCATGGCGAGGATAGCGAGCTGATTAAATGTGGTGAGAAAAGATCACAGTTCGATATTGTTAAGACCAACAGAAGGGAGGTGTGGTGGTCCAATTTTAGGGGAGCAATAATCCAATCTTGGGTTCTAGGTGCGGCAGACCAGTGCGCCAGGCAGCACTTGCTAGTTGATGAGTTGAAATTCAAGGGTTGTGAAAATTACACCTTCATATGAGATCAACAACATTCATTAAAGAAGATGACACCAGAGGGTAGTGAGATGAATCAACTTGAGCTACAAAACAGACCAAGTTACTATAACGTTCCAAGAAGGCCATAGCCCAGACAGATGTGTTGATGAAAGCTGGAGTGATGAGAACACGCAGGAGTGCACTTCAGTGACATACAGAGTATCCAATTTTTTTTAAAAACTGTGAATTGAGACTTGTTGCAGCAAGGCTATTCCAAGATGGCCGCCCTTCTCAAAATGCCCCAACTACTTGGGCTCGAGTCGAAAGTCCTTTGACTATTTTTGAGACCGGCTGGTCTAATAACTAATATCACTAGGGAGACATTTACTTATCAGGAGCGATCACCAATGAGATCCAAAAGAGTTTAATGCCATACAGCATAGCCAAAAACACAGAACAAGCAGGAACCCAGGCTTCTGGGTACAAGTCACTCAGACACGCACACAAATGAGCTCCTTCCTGAGAGCGGGCAGAAGCTAAGGTAGCAGTGCATCAGCAAAGAGGTAAGCGACTCCCTAAGAGTCCCAACAGTGGTTCGGGAAGAAGGCCATAACCATTCTCTCTAACTGTCGCTCTAACCATTCTGAAGGCAAGGAGCAGTAGCACACAGAAGGCTGGAGCAGAATGAGCCAGTTTTCAACATGAAAGGCAGTTAATATGGAGGACAGCTCCTGGTTTAAAAAAGAGCATATTTCATTGGATGGTGCAGATATGCAGGTTAATAAAATTAGATAGTGTCTATAAAGGATAAATAAGTAGATCTTTGATTGGCTCTGGTAAAAATAAAAATAAATGTAATGGAAACTTGGATATGCTTTTAATTTTGAATAGTCAACCACACCTGTTGTAGTTCATTTTGTAACTAGTATGCTCCTTCTAGAATGCGCCGCGAACGTCTGACCTGCTGGTTCTAGTGGGTTGCTACGGAGACTGTGTGAAGAGAGTGTTGGGGGAAGGGTGTTAAAGAGAGTTTTTTTTAATTAGAGGTGTTTAGACTCATTGTTGAAGAATAAGGGTTTGTTTTCCTTAGTAGGGCTTTCTTATAAAGTGTAGTGTAGTTTTAAAGTAATAATACTACCAAGCTAAATATGTATTTTTACTCCTGTAATTGTTCATTGCAAAAATACACCGGGTCCCACGCAGACGATCATGACTAATTCGCGAATATGCACAAATACCCTTCCATATTGCACTTCTTTATTAAAGTGCATGAAAGGGTTAACACCTACTAACCATTTAGAAGTGGCGAAACAAAATTAAAATATGAAAGACGTTTTTATTTGCTGCCTTCCACAGTATCAGAGAGTGCAAAGTTGAAACGGTTGACATTAATGGTTGCTTTGTAGTGGTGGGTCATCCTTATGCTTAGTTTTCAATTTTTCTGAGAGTATTGCATCTATCTAATAAGTGCAACAACAAAAAAAGTATTTGACAAACTTAATTTTCACTGCATAGTGGATTTGAGTGGAGTCCACTCATATACCTTATTGGTATGAGTGCCACCAAGAGACGACTCAGAGCAGAGTATTGGTGGCCGGGATTCGACCATGATGTCGAACTTAGCATTAGAGAATGCGCGCCTTGTGCATGGAGTGATACGTCGCAGAAGTTGGTGAAATAGCCTCTGTTGACGTCACATAAGTCTGATGGTGCATGGAAGAAGACTGCTGCTGATTTTAGCGGACCCCTGTATGCGCTGGGAAAATGTCCCAACTATGCCATTGTGGTGGTAGATTATTTTTCTCTTTGGCCCGAAGTGAAGTTCACTGATCATATCACTACAAAAGTACTAATTGAGTTTTTGAGAGTGATGTGTGACAGAGGAGTACCCGAGAGTATTGTCACCGACAATGGGGTTCAGTTTGTGTCATAAACTATGAAGACATTTTGGGAAGGTATGGAATTGAACATGTTCAGACTTCTGTGTATAATCCCCAAAGTAATGGTTTGGTTGAGAGAAGGAGCAGAACTCTTAAAGATGGGAAGCAGTTGGCTCTCAGCAGTGGTACCGATTGGAGAAAAGCTGTGAAAAGATTTAATTTGTTCATATCACACTACACTTTATTCTGTGATGGGTAAATCTCCCTTTGAGTTGATGAGAAGTCACAAGTCCAGGCCTTTGCTGTCAAAATAAGTTGAGAGTAAAATCAATTATCCAAGTTGTGGTGGTGGTGATGATGATTTCAAAGTGCGAGATTGGGTACGTGTGTTTGAAGGGACAGAAGGTGAATAAGTGTGAGTTTAAGTTTTCAAGGCCATTGGTTGTGAAGAAAGCTAATAGATATACCTTGTTGCTCAGTGATGGAAATGTTTGAAATCAGAACAAATTGTGAGAGATCCCGATTGTCTAAAAGGAGGAAATTGTTTGAAGGGAGAATTGCAGAAGGACTACACAAGTGTGGAGGGACAACATAAAATGGTCCGTGAGCGAGGAGAGATGAAATTGCCGGCAAATTTGATGAGTACGTTTTATATTAATTTTAGAGTGCAACAAGATAATCACAATTGTCTCATTTGTTTTAATCCTGTTCACATTGTTATATGTAGTTATTTTGCTTTATTGTTTTCTTATGGGTTAATGAGATCATATTTGTTTTAAGGAGGGAAGATGTGTTATGTCTTGTCTTGTTGTAAAGTTCCATTCTAGAATGGAACCAGTAGGAGGCTGTGGAAAGCTGCAGGCAGACTCCCTCCCAGGTCAGGGGCAGCTTCTTCATTGGAGCAGAGGAGCAGCTTCCCGCCAACTAAAATGCCACCAGAAAATAAAAATATAATGGTAATAAAGTTAATTTATTACCATTTTATTTTTCATCAACCCGTCCCGAACCGAGTTTCAGGACGGGGCGGGCCTGCTGAGTGGCAACAGCAAGGAGGAGTGGTGGGCTGCCTGTACACGTAAGTTTAAAGTGCACATGTCCCTTTTGCCCACTGTCTTGCGATGGCCAGCCAGACATGCACACTTTAAACCTGTCTAACCCAGCTCTTTCTTAAGGGCTGATTACGAGTTTGGCGCTCCTATGGACCGCCAAACTCACAGAGGCATGGAAGGAACTGCCACACTTGTGGTCCAACAACCGCATTACGAGGGCGATGGTCCCACCGCCACAGGCACGCCGCAACCACCGAGGATCATGGATCCCACGTTGGTGGCACACGATGTGAGGCCCTAATATGCTGGCGGTGTTGCTGTGGCACTGATGAGCATATTAGGAGTTTCCTCACCACCACAGTCTCATGGCGGTGAGCGCGCCATCAAAACTGTGGCGGTGAGGAAACAAAAGGTGCCTCCGGGCCAGGGGATGCATGCAGGGGGGCACATACAGTGCCTCCCAGTATGCCTGCATCCCCTGTTCCTGCATGGCATGGACTTCATAGTCCATGCTGTTCAGGAATGGGCCTTGGCATTCCCATTGCGGTGCCTTTCTAAGGCTTACTGCCTGGGCCCGCTAAAGCACCACCCACCAGACAAGGAGACAACTCCCAATCTGGCGGGCAGCTGGCAGTGGAGTTTGGCGGTGTGGGAGCAGGGCGCTGGTGTGGTAGCCCTTTCCCACACCGCCAAACTTATAATCACACCCTTAGATAGCAAGGTTGAGATAAAGCATAGGCCTGCAGAACCTTCCCCGAGTGCAGAGAGAGGCCGCTCCCTCTAATCCTGGTGCTTCTCTCATGCTGGTTAACAGCATGAGAGCAGCACCAGGATTGGTTAAGGGAGTTGGCTGGGGCCCGTGCTGAACACCGGACTGGAGCGTGGAGGACGTGTTGTGCAGCATGTAAGGTAAGTGAAATTTTATTTTTATTAATTTTATTTGCACCTTACATGTAGCGCGCGATAGTGCATGCATCCTCCCACCACCCATTTGCCCTCCTCACCACTCTCAGTAGATGCCAGCCACCACTGTTCCAGGTTGGTTGTACTTAACCTTCCAGAATAAATACCTTAATTTCCCTTGCGTTGTGATACTTCTTTGACTGCCAATGTGGCTCTTTTTATTTTTTTTATCCAAATCATTAGATTTTGCAAATGGCAATTTGATAAATGTTTTATTCTGCATAATGCATTCAAATCAAATCAAATCAAAAATAGCTTTATTCGATTTAGTTTCTAAATCATAAAAGCACTAAGCTAAACATTCATTCTAGAAACACATTTTTACAAGGAAATAATTTCATAATAATTAAAAATAATCAAACATCAGCTATTTTCATAAAACTTTTCTATAATTCATAACATTTTTCAAGAAAGAGACAACGGCTAAAATAGTCAGTTCATCATCTAAAATTTGCATCGCTAAAAACGCTGTACGACATTGTCTCAGCCCCATCTTTTTAAAACTGGTTTTAAAAATCTTTTTCTTGGGTACAAATAAAAATTACAAAATAGGGTGACCTGTAATGTGGATTGTTGTGATATAGCGTCACATGGGCAGGCACCTAATGTTTTTGACCAATCATTAATAGTGGGGAAACTCACCAATCTATGAAAGATCCCCATAATGCATTCAAAAGACTGCAGGTTTCAATTAGTGACCCATGCTGGGAGAGTAATTTCAATTTCCAATGTATATGGGAGGAGATATGAAAGATGTGACTAGATCCTGAATCCATCCCATTTTACATTTTTTCCTTAATTTTTATTTCATTTTATTCGCCCATTGAAAGACAAAGTAGAGTAGCTGTGTCATAGTGTAGAGTACATAGCTCTGCTATTATAACACAATCAATTATTTGGCTAACGCACACAATTTTGAACCTTCCATGGTGAGGGAGGGGGCATTGTTTTTTTTGTTTTTTTTGCTCTGGGATTTTCTTTTTGGAAATAAAAAAAAGTGTAACTTTGCTGTACGGCTCTGTTATGTTTGGCAGAGCTGTAGGGCACCACGCACCACCGCACCGAACAAATGCCTCGCCGCTGCTGGAGCAGAGTCACGGAAGACCAGCTAACCACAACCCTCGCCCTGAGCCCACCCGCCGAACCCTCCGACCCCCGACACCGCCGCCCGCAACCTCAGACAGTGGATCGACGACTGCGCCAACACCCTCGCCCCGCTCAAGAATCCGCCCAACAGCCACACCAGCAAGAAAGCCACCTGGTTCACCAAAGACCTCCAGGCCTCCAAACGAACATGCCAAAAACTGGAGAAGATCTGGCTCCACGAACGGACAGCGGACAGCTACGCCGCCCACAAGAGCGCCACCCGCAATCACCATCACCTCATCAGATCCGCCAAAAGGGCCTCACTCAAAGACCGCCTAGACAACAACGCACACAACAGCAAAGAGCTCTTCAACATCGTGAAGGAACTCTCCAACCCCAGCTCCAACACCAATGACATCCAGCCGTCGCAAGACCTGTGCGACTCACTGGCCACCTCCTTCCACCGCAAAATCGCCGACATCCACGACAGCTTCAACACCACGACCGCCCCGGCAACCACCGAGACCACTGCCCCCACAACCACCAACCGCCTGCTCTCCTGGACCAACATCAACGACGAGGACACCAGCGAGATCATGAACACCATCCACTCCGGTTCACCGCTAGACCCGTGCCCTCACCACATCTTCAACAAAGCCAGTACAGCCATCGCGCCCCATCTCCGGAAAATAATCAACATCTCCTTCGAGACAGCAACCTTCCCGGAAAGCTGGAAGCACGCCGAGATCACCGCCTTACTCAAGAAACCCAAGGCAGACCCCAAGGACCTCAAGAACTTCCGACCCATCTCTCTGCTCCCTTTCCCCGCGAAGGTCACCGAGAAAATCGTCAACAAACAACTGACCCGCTACCTCGAGGAGAACAACATCCTGGACCCTTCCCAGTCCGGCTTCCGCAGCAACCACAGCACCGAAACCGCCCTCATCGCCGCCACCGATGACATCAGGACCCTGCTAGACAACGGAGAAACAGCAGCCCTCATCCTCCTGGACCTATCAGCCGCCTTCGACACGGTCTGCCACCACACACTACGAACACGCCTTCACGACGCCGGGATCCAAGAGAAGGCCCTGGACTGGACCACATCCTTCCTTTCCGGCAGAACACAAAGCGTCCGCCTCGCCCCCTTCCGATCCAAGGCCACCAAGATCATCTGCGGCGTACCCCAAGGCTCCTCCCTCAGCCCAACGCTGTTCAACATCTACATGGCACCCCTCGCCCACGTCGCCCGACAGCACAACCTCAACATCATCTCCTACGCCGACGACACCCAGCTGATCCTCTCCCTCACCAAAGACCCTCACACCGCCAAAGCCCACCTCCACGAAGGAATGAAGGCCGTCGCCGAATGGATGAGGACCAGCCGCCTGAAGCTGAACTCGGACAAGACGGAGGTCCTCATCCTTGGTTCCAACCCTTCAGCCTGGGACGACTCCTGGTGGCCAACATCACTGGGAACAGCCCCGCCACCCACCGACCACGTACGCAACCTAGGGGTCATCCTCGACCCCACCCTCTGAATGACTAAGCAGGTCAACGCCGTTTCCTCATCCTGCTTCAACATCCTCCGAATGCTCCGCAGGATCTTCAAGTGGATCCCCACCGAAACAAGAAAAACAGTCACCCAGGCCCTCGTCACCAGCAGGCTGGACTACGGAAACGCCCTCTACGCAGGAACGACGGCTAAGCTCCTGAGACGGCTGCAACGCATCCAGAACGCCTCTGCACGTCTTATCCTCGACATCCCCCGACGCAGCCACATCACACCCCACCTGAGAGACCTGCACTGGCTCCCTGTCAACAAGAGGATAACCTTCAAGCTCCTCACCCACGCACACAAAGCACTCCACAACTCCGGACCAGCCTACCTCAACAGACGACTCAGCTTCTACACCCCCACCCGCCAGCTCCGCTCGACCAGCCTCGCCCTCGCCACAGTCCCCCGCATCCGGAAAACGACCGGCGGCGGCAGATCCTTCTCCCACCTCGCCGCCAAGACCTGGAACACCCTCCCCACCAACCTCCGACAGACCCAAGACCTACTGGCCTTCAGAAGACTCCTCAAGACCTGGCTCTTCGATCAGTAGCAGCACCACCCCCTCTTCCCCCAGCGCCTTGAGACCCTCGCGGGTATGTAGTGCGCTTTATAAGTGACATGATTGATTGATTGATTGAAGTTATATTGCATGGTCAGGAACCGCCGTATCTGTGGTTGCTGTTGATGCTTGAAATGTCTGCCAGGCCGACGGACATTTCAAATATGGCACTCAGCACCTCGGCTAGGGCAACGGACTAATTTACTCCATTCGCCCTGGGGGAGGACAGGCTGACCACCAAAATTGAAGTCAGGCCCTTAATAATTTATCAGTGAGATAAGGGGTGGACTATCCTGCTGGTACACAGATCTGTACTGTTTCAGTTGTACAGCTATTTCAGGAGCAGGGACATTAACCATGAAGTTGTCCCAGTATATTCTGCAGTTAAAAAAAATGAAAAACTGAATGTAGCAGAAGAGTTTTGTATTGTAAAATAACGCTGTTTTCAGAAAAGTCGATAGTCTGCAGTAACATAAGAAGTGCTCTTGTTATTTGTGGCTGATTATTTTGTTCCAATTTTCTGAGAGTACAGAGTATGTTGTGTTCCTTGAATGTTCGCCTTTTTAACTTCTTGTTCCTTTAATCCAATGTATGTACCTTTGACATTGAGTTTTCCTATGCAGAATGATCTTACCTTCCTGGCATTGGAAAAAGTCAAAAGCCAGTCCTTATAGTTCTATGTAAAAACTGATAGGTATGGTACACCTTTCATACCACTTCCGTAAGGAATAGTTAACATTTCTGCCATGTAACCTAAAATTTCAAGATTAGTTGTTGGAAATGCAAGAATAATGAATTAAATCGAATAAATCTGTATCCAGCTGATCTATCTTCATTAAATATGCAACGCATGCTCTCACTGAGCAATATATGAAATTCAGTCAGAATGTTCCTATTGTTGCTGTTTTTTATTTTATATCCAAATCAATTGTCTCAAATGGCAATTTGATAAATGTTTTATTCTGCATAATGCGTTAAAAAAATGCAATTTCGTTCAGTGACACGTGCCAGGAGAGTAATTTCAATCCCACATCCATTCCTTTTTTCTTCTGTCCTTAATTTTATTTCATTTGTTCATTGAAAGAGAAAATAGAGTAGCAGTGTCATAGCATAAAGAACGTAGCTTTGCATTTATAACATAATCAATTATTTGGCTACTGCTCACAATTTTGAAAACTCACCTGCACACCCACATTACCAGAAGAGAAAAACAGCAAAACAAAGTGCACCACAGCAAACCCAGGATATGATGATAGTATGAAAACATGATCTGCCAGAATAGTAATTGCAACTTTCCCACATGCCCAGATTGTATAGTCTTGGGCAATGTCCCTCTGCCTTATGTGACTTAGCTATCAACATTGTGAGTGCTTAGTGGCAGGCTAAACACAGTATAAAGAAACTGGACTTTTTATGTAAATACCTCACACAGATCCATTCAGATCTTTGTATATGATGAGCGATAGGTGGCATGGATGAGAATGCGGAGAGAGATCTTTGCCTGTGGGAGATGATGATTGATCGCTAAGGGGGATCACAGTCAGGAGTGGACAGACTCTGACATGATCCACTCCAGATCCTCGGTGGGATCTCAGCACTCCATCGCTTCCTCCGGATTGTGATTAGAGAAGTGGGTGGCATGTGGATGTTTTTATGCCCTATGGTGATGAATGTAGACCCGGCCGCGATTGTAGGATGTGATCAAGAGTCACATACTGTTATGGGTGGCGTTGGGCCCTTGTTGATCTTCAGTGAGGGCCATTCGCAATGGACACTATCTGGGTTCCTCTCTCCTCCCACAGTTGATGGATATTATGTGATTGCTTACATTGATTTTTGTACCCCTTCTTTCCGATTCGTGTCCCACTCCTACACTGACATGATCCTTTCCTTGGAATTGGAATGTATTGTATTGTATCCTTGCAAAGGAGTTTTGGAGAAATCTGCAGTCGCCATCCTATGCTCTTGTATTGTTATTTATTGCCTGAAAATGTTAATAAAGAAATGCAAAAAAGAAATGATGAGCGATAGGTGAAACCACCCTCTTCCCTGGTCATTGTAGAAATTGTTCACTCTAAAACTTTGAAGGATAGGGTTAGAGAAATAGTAGGACACTTAATATAGCGCTTCAAATGACTTGTGCTGTTTAGAATCAATATATATATATATTCACTGAAAAAACCATAGGTTTTAGGGACAGTTATAGTTACTTGGACATTGCACTCGTAAAAAACCCGTGAAATTCCCCCGTTATAGTTAGTTCAGCTAACTATAACTCGCGCCCATAATGCACTGCTGATGACGTCACATATTACATCACTCATGACATGGTCAGTGACATCACTGATGACATCACTGATGACATCTCAAATGACATCACTGATGACATCATCCACGTGATAATCTGATGCACCTCCTCACACCTAATATAACCTTTGATACACCTCTAAATTACAGACTGCCATTGCAAAACCATAGACACTCCAACACCAATAACTACATACCCACTCACTGATTCTTAGGTCTACACACACACATCCACTCACTCACCCGTACAGTCACTCATACTTATGGTCACTCAGTACAGGACTATCATATGCACTCTTACTCCTATATAGACACTCAAACACCGCCACTCATCCATAGAGGTACTCACACACCTAGTCAGTCATGCAAATAATTAAACACACTGCCATTTACTCACCTATACAGTTATACACACACCAGCTCACTTAATCATACAAATACTAGCACATTGTTACGCTCTTATACAATCACTGATACAAGCACACACTCATCCATACAGCCACTCTCACAATAACACACTCTCACTTATAGCCATTTAAATACTCTAACACACATATATACCTTTCACATATGTAGTTACTCACACATGTACCACTGGGACATACATTCACTCACTAACACACTGTTACACACACTTACCCACCCATACAGTCTATCACAGATGCACTCTTGAAACCATCCACCCAGTGAATCACCCACTCACACATCTATGCACAGTCGCACACACCCCATCCACACAAACACTCAGGCACCCATACAGATACTCAGACAACAAATCAATAACTCTTATAGACACTCATGTAGCTATTCACAAACCCATGCAGCCACTTACACAGCAACAGACAGATACAGACATTCACCCAGTTTAGTCACTAACCCATGCATTCAGTAAGATACGTTTAATCACTAACTTATAGAATTAGTCACACACCTACTAAATCATCCATACAAACACTTATACACCCACTCATTCTTTAATACGCCTTTCCCTATAAATATTAAAAATATTTAAACTTTACAGAAACACACAGTCACTGGATGATGTCATCAGTGATGTCATTTGAGATGTCATCAGTGATGTCATCAGTGATGTCACTGACCATGTCATGAGTGATGTAATATGTGACGTCATCAGCAGTGCATTGCGGGGCGCGAGTTATTGTTAGCTGAACTAACTATAACGGGGAATTTCACGGGTTTTTTACGAGTGCAATGTCCAAGTAACTATAACTGTCCCTAAAACCTATGGTTTTTCAGTGAATATATATATATATATATATATATATATATATCACTGAAAAACCATAGGATTTAGAGACAGTTATAGTTAGTTGGACATTGCACTCGTACAAAACCGTGAAATTCCCCGTTATAGTTAGTCCAGCTAACTATAACTCGCGCGCCCCTGCACTGCTGATGGCGTCACATATTACATCACTCATGACATGGTCAATGACATCACTGATGACATCACTGATGACATCTCAAATGACATCACTGATGACATCACTGATGACATCATCCAGTGACTGTGTGTTTCTGTAAAGTTTAAATATTTTTAATATATATAGGAAAAGGCGTATTGAAGAATGAGTGGGTGTAGTAAGTGTCTGTATGGATGATTTAGTAGGTGCGTGACTGACTGTATAAGTGAGTGATTTAACGTATCTTACTGAATGCATGGGTTAGTGACTAAACTGGTGAATGTCTGTATCCATCTGTCTGTTGCTGTGTAAGTGGCTGCATGTGTTTGAGAATAGCTACATGAGTGTCTATATGAGTTGTTGAATGCTTGTGTGAGTATCTGTATGGGTGCCTGAGTGTTTGTGTGGGAGGGGTGTGCGACTCTGTGCATAGATGTGTGAGTGGGTGATTCACTGGGTGGATGGTTTCAAGAGTCATCTGTGATAGACTGTATGGGTGGGTAAGTGTGTGTAAGAGTGTGTTAGTGAGTGAATGTATGTCCCAGTGGTACATGTGTAGTAACTACATATGTGAAAGCAGTATATATGTGTGTTGGAATATATAAATAGCTATAAGCAAGAGTGACTGATTGTGATAGTGAGCTGTATGGATGAGTGTGTAGCTTGTATCAGTGATTGTATAAGAGCGTAGAATGTGCTAGTATTTGTATGAGTAAGTGAGCTGAGTGTGTATAACTAGTATAGGTGAGTAAATGGTAGTGTGTTTAATTATTTGCATGACTGACTTAGGTGTGTGAGTACCTCTATGGATGAGTGGCGGTGTTTGAGTGTCTATATAGGAGTATGAGTGCATATGATAGTCCTGTACTGAGTGACCGTAATATGAGTGACTGTTGAGTGAGTGAGTGGATGTGTGCGTAGACCTAAGAATCAGTGAGTGGGTATGTAGTTATTGGTGTTGGAGTGTCTATGGTTTTGCGAATGGCAGTCTGTACTTAGAGTGGGTGTATCAAAGGTTATATTAGGGTGTGAGAAGATGCATGAAATTATCACATGGATGATGTCATCAGTGATGTCATCAGTGATGTCATTTGAGATCTCATCAGTGATGTCATCAGTGATGTCACTGACCATGTCATGAGTGATGTAATATGTGGCGTCATCAGCAGTGCATTGCGGAGGCGCAGTTATAGTTAGCTGGACTAACTATAACGGGGAATTTCACGGGTTTTGTACGAGTGCAATGTCCAACTAACTATAACTGTCCTAAAACCTATGGTTTTTCAGTGAATTTCAAAGGTTTTTAAATGCTAATTTGTAACTATAACGTCCCTGAAACCTATGGTTTTTTCAGTGAATTTCAAAGGTTTTTTAAATGCTAATTTGTAACTATAACATGTCTGAAACCTACGGTTTTTCAGTGAATTTCAAAGGTTTTGTAAATGACAATTTTTAAATGTATTAATTGTTATATAAATTTTTAAAATACTGATTTACTACATTTTTAGAAACAATTTTTTTTACATATTTTATTATTTAAATTACATTGTAATTACATTATACATTACATTACAAAAAATACTTTCTCTTAATGAATTGCTTTAGTTTAAATACTTTGCAGATAGGCAATAGACTTTTAAGTACAGTAGTTACAGTTGTTGCAATGGGCAACACATTTTCAAACACAATGCAACATTCAGCTCAATGTGAATTTCTAGTTAAATGCAATTAGTTACTTTATGGATTACTTTTCTAACCACAGGACTGGATCCTAGATTCAGTCCTGGGACATCTCCTGTAAACAGTTGAGTAAAAGCGTTTTGGTTACAGTCGTGATTTTTTAGGAATAATATTGTATTTTAAAAGTTGACACTTTGAAACTTTTTCTCATAGAATCACCAATGGTATCCTATGGAAGGAAATTCACTTAGCAGGTAAAAACTGTTATCGTTACTTTTTCTTACTCAGTGTTGGATCCTGGATCCAGCACTGGTGCATCTCCTGTAAACAGTTGAAAGAATGCGTTTAAGTCATACTGTCGATTTTAAGGAATATTTGTAGTTTGTGAAAATCAACACTTTGAAACTTTTTTGCTGAAAACCAGTCAATGTTAGCCTATGAAGGAAATTCAAGTTACCGGTAAGTACGGTTAAAATTACTTTTGAGGATCAGTACTGGGCTGAAACATGCAGCACTGAGGTCTCTCCTGATAACAGGTGAGTAAATCGGAATTCGTATTTCGGCTGATTTTAGAGGAATATTTTAAAGTTCCAAAACTCCACACTTAGAAGAATTTCCAAGTGAAACCAGTCAATGTTAGCCTATGGAAGGAAATTCAAGTTACTGGTAAGTACGGTTAAAATTACTTTTCAGGACCAGTACTCGGCTGAAAGATGCAGCACTGAGGTCTCTCCTGATAACAGGTGAGTAAATCGGAATTCGTATTTCGGCTGATTTTAGAGGAATATTTTAAAGTTCCAAAACTCCACACTTAGAAGAATTTCCAAGTGAAACCAGTCAATGTTAGCCTATGAAGGAAATTCAAGTTACCGGTAAGTACGGTTAAAATTACTTTTCAGGACCAGTACTGGGCTGAAAGATGCAGCACTGAGGTCTCTCCTGATAACAGGTGAGTAAATCGGAATTCGTATTTCGGCTGATTTTAGAGGAATATTTTAAAGTTCCAAAACTCCACACTTAGAAGAATTTCCAAGTGAAACCAGTCAATGTTAGCCTATGGAAGGAAATTCAAGTTACTGGTAAGTACGGTTAAAATTACTTTTCAGGACCAGTACTGGGCTGAAAGATACAGCACTGAGGTCTCTCCTTATAACAGGTGAGTAAATCGGAATTCCTATTTCGGCTGATTTTAGAGGAATATTTGCACAATGGTGAAGGGAGGGGGTGGGGCCTGAGGTGACATCTTTGCAAACGCGCCCCGTGGCGCGTTTTAAGTTGGGGGATTAAGTCCCCTTGAATCCTGAGGGTCCCTAGGGGCCAACTAGACCACCAGGAACCTCCAATATGCGCCAGAGGCTGCGTTGCAGAGACGTGTAGAGAGGCCACACCCCTTTTTACACCTCTCTGCAACGCAGCTCTGTGGCGCATTCTGGATGTACCTGTTGGGCTAGTTGGCCCCAGGACCCTCAGGATTGAAGGATTTAATTCCCCATCTTAAAACGCGCCACGGGGCCTGTTCACACATGTCACCTGAAGCCCCGCCCCCTCCCTTCACCACTGTGCAAACGCGCCCCGTGGCGCGTTTTAGGTTGGGGGATTAAGTCCCCTTGAATCCTGAGGGTCCCCGGAGTCCAACTAGCCCACCATATACCTCCAAAAGCGCCACAGAGCTGCGTTGCAGAGAGGTGTAAAAGGGGCGTGGCCTCTGTACACCTCTCTGCAAGGCAGCCCCTGGCGCATACTGGAGGTACCTGGTGGGCTAGTTGGCCCCCAGGGACCCCCAGTATTCAAGGGAATTCGTTCCCCCTCTGCAAACGCGCCAGGGCGCGTTTGCAGAGTGGTGAAGGAAGGAGGCGGGGCCCCGGGACCCCATCCCCGGGGCTGGCCCTCTCATTGGGGACTGTGGGGGGTCCCCAATCCCCCACAGTCCCGCCGGCTCCCCGTGTCCTACGGGAGCCGGCATTGCTTTACACATGGGGAGCAGCTAACATGCTGCTCCCCATGTGGAAAAGCAATCGGCTTTGGATATTGGAAGAGAGAGCAGGTTTCCTGCTCTCGCTCCAATATCCAAAGCAGTTGCAATGACAGGACGGGAGCCGCGAGGCTCAAGTCCTGTGATTACAAACAGCAGTGTCCCGGGGGTAGGCACCCGGGACACTGCAGGAGCCGGCCCTGGGGGTGGTGGTCCCCAGGGCCATCAAGGACTCCAGGAGGGGGCCGCGCGGCCCCCTCCCATTCAGTTCACAGCCCCGGGGAGGTGGTGGTCCCCGGGCTCTGGAGTCCGTAACGGACCCCCATATTTAAATGTTTAGTGCCCCGGGAGGTGGCGGTCCCGGGCGTGTGGGGGGCTGGAGCCCCCCACACAGGTTTTAATTAATAAAAAAGCCCCGGGAGGTGGTGGTCCCCGGGGCTGCGGGAGGGCTCAGAGCCCTCCCGCACCATTTAAAAGCCCCGGGGGTGGCGGTCCCCGGGGCTTGGGGGCCCTTGAGGCCCCCACACATTAAATTATCCCCCCACCATGCCCCCGGGACTTGGGCCACCCAGAGGCAAAATACAATCGAGCGCGGGAGACCGCGCTTCGGTTTTTCCGGCAGGATTCGCGCACCCTGAGCGCATCCTGCCGATTTTTAAAAAAACTTTTTTTTTTTTGCCCAGGGGTCCTTGTGGGACCCCTGAGCAAACCTAGGGGGTCAGGGTGTTTCTACCCTGCCCCTTTGTGCGCTTTGCGCACTTGTTTCTGTCCCTCGGTTCTACCGAGGGACAAAATGACTGCCAACATTTCCTGAATCGGAATGTTGACAGCCAGCTGACAACCAATTAACATGCAGCTCGTGATCGGGAGGGTACGCGGACCCTACTCGGCCATAGATATCACTATCTTTTTACTTTTGATTTTCTCAGCAACTACTGAACGGATTTACACCATTTAACAAAAGGGTTCTTTCTGAACCAAGAACTACCTCTTTGCCAAATTTGGTGTAATTCCGTTCAGCAGTTCGGGCTGTAGCCGTGTCTAAAGTTTCCTATGGAAAATTGCATGGGGAAAACGCGTTTTGGGACCCCCTTTTTCTCGGCCCCCGCTTGACGAATCCCCCCGAGACTTTCAGGGTAGGAGCGGACCGGAGCGGGCCACAAAGTTTGAAAATTTTGCGAAGATACGTCAACCGGCAAGAGAGTTATTTCAAATAGAATGTCGCGGATTTCCTATGGATAATAGGTTGTAACTATAACTATCTACTGGCGACCGCCAGTAGATAATATATATATATATATAATCTGAGGGCATGATAGTTAATAAAACTATGCTCCTGAACTTGCTTGCCTAGGATCTTGCAAGGGTGCAGATTTATGACTTGCAGGAATTCACAGAATTTTCCAGAAAACACCTATACTACAACAGTCACAGGTTTGTGGATGCATAACCAGAACCCTTTCATGAATTCCATTATCCCAGAGCAGAGACAAATGAGTACTATACCTTTGCTCATTTGAAAATGTTTTTTTCTATCTGCTCTAGGAGGCGATATGGGAAACATTTTCCCATATGGAAAATGCTTCCACTGCACCCCGTTTAGGGAGGTGTGTGGTGCAAGGGGGAGGGAAAGAAGTGTGTTCCATTTCTACCCTGTAAAGAGATTTACATCTGTTCTTGTCAGCAGTACATTTCTGACCTTTTCAATTATGTAAAGGGTTTGGAAGGAATTTGTGAATACCCACCAACATGTCAGTTTGTCGTTGTGTCCAACTCACTGGGCATTCACCAGACATATTTGACCTACTGTTTTAATGAAAGACAATGTTGTACCTATGGCAGAGGACATCATTAACACATGCCCACAGAGAGGCTACTATTCATAGGGCCTAAAACAAACAGTGGATCTCTCCCTGCTATTATTAGGAAATTGTCTTAAAGTGCATGAAAAATTGGGGATAGCATTTCAAGAAAAGTATGATATTGGCTTTGATTCGTTATAAGTGAGTGAGGGCAGCATATCAAAGTAAGTCAATAAATCTCAGTTCCTAACTGACTGTACTGTGGTATCCCTGGAGTTCTCGCCTGTCGCCTCTCCTCCTTAACCTTAGGCCACCCTAACTAAAGAGAGTCAACTACATTCTCAGATTTACGCTGACAACAACTTTTTTCTAGTTGACCTAAGTACCAACTGTAATGAAATGACCAGAATTGAGTGAATATGTTATGCATTTATTTCAAAGTGTTGGTCATAAAATGTAATATCCTGTTTGGTCGGTATTGTCCACCTCAGATAAGCAATAACTTGCCCTGACTGAGGTGGCACGTTATCAGGTTTTTGCTTCGGCTCTGAGCCTTCATATAAAGCACAGATAGACGCCAGAATGAAATCTGCCAGTTTCCATCTGTATGCTTTATCAAAATTTCCCTATTGTTAAAAATGTAACAACACTAACTACTAATACTGCAATGGTGATGTGCAGAATACAGTAACATATAAAATGCCATACAATTTGCCTTATATAGTACTTGACTAATGCTGGTTGTAATTGCCATGTTTTCATGATAAAGCAAAATTTGTTAACAGAAGGTTTCCATCACTGGTCTAACACACACAGCACACCTGCCACTTTTGGTATGATGGTTTGAAAATTTCTGTTTCTGTAGAAACTTTGCTCTTATAATGAGATTTTCTGAAGGCCATCCACTCTCATTCTTTGTTTGTTAGAGTATCTAGGCTGACATGAAACTGATTCTTCTGTACAGACTTGTGTTAAAGAACTTAAATGTGTCCTTCCTCCCATATCAGGGAGGTCAAATTCTTTACAGATTCCAGGGGATCGCTTTGATCTATTTTTCTGTGATTCGCAGCTTTTCGTAAACACATTTTGAGACTCAACCGAAAACTGAAGCCAAAATGTTCTTCCATACTAAATGGCTACATGCTTTAATGTCTGATTTAGAGTTTGGCAGGCAGCCCTTCATCCATTAGACTGGCCTCGAAAATTTAGGATCACCACCCTGATGGACTACTATCCGCCAAATTTAAAGCTCACCGCCGACCTACCAATGATCTCTTAGCCTTCAGAGGAACTGCTGCCATGGCGCTACAAGTTTGGTGGATGGCAGTTTACCACTCTTTTTTGTTTTCCACCAACAAACTTCAGAAGCAGTAGTTTGTATCTGAAAAACCAAAAACTAATGACCAGATACCCCGGGAGCTTCCTCCCTGTCTTCTATTTCTACTGCTCCCCCATCCTATTGTGGGGCGTTGTTCTAAAAAATTAACATAATGTGATCCTAGATCTTCTGGCTGAGGTGGAGATGGGACAAATTGTAATATTGCTGAAACAAATAGCATTGGATAGCAGTGTCTTCCTCACTCCTACTATTATCGAAAGTTCAGTTGAATGGGCACATCATGTTCCCTTGCGCTTTTTGCAATAAGGTTGTTGTTGTGTACCCTCAGCTTCATTATAGGAGTCCTGAGTGTAGTGGAATTCCGATTCACATGTGAACATCTCTAAATTCTTTTGGAGACCTTTCATTTTTGATTAACTAAAAAGGCTTTATACGCCAAAATCTTCCCTTGTATCCTGTCCTTTGCAATCACGTCGTCTCTGCTGCCCACACACCCGAGAACCGTGGTACCTTGCATGGTTCCAAGGCTACCAGGGCTCAGAAGACGCTGCATGAAGCCTGCAACTGCAGGCTTTTGTTTTTGCTCACATGGGGTACCTACCCTCATGCTCCTGAGCTACTAACTGCTGCTCCTTTCTCCTCCTGCTCCATAATGACTTTCACCTGTCTAAGGGTTTGCAGCTGCCTTTTAAAGCTGCTCCACAGCTAGTCCACTTCAGGTTTTAGTTCTCTTTTCTTTTTCCATCATGGCGGTTTCTTTCTTTTTTCCTTCCTTGTTTTCCCAATTTTTTGTCATGTAATATTTTGATGGCATTTCCTTTTCTTGTTTCTTCCCTATAAGAAGGCATCCGTCTGGACGGAGAGTGTGTTGTGACAAAGCCATGCACCTTTGCTTGCATCCCGACCTCAACTCTGTCAATGTGCTCTTTGCTGCCCTTAAATGTAGAGTAGTTTTTGATCAGCTCCTCCTGATCCAGTATATCGTTAAGGCATGCTTCACCAAGTCTTTTCGCTGTGTTTACAATCATTAGGACCCTCAAGTGTGTGCAGTTTAAATTGTCTATCATCTCTTAATTTTTTCACCAGATGTTTACTCAATGCACTATAATTGTCCTCAGCCAGCCCCCCTTTGGTAACTTTTTCTACATTGAACAAGGTGCCCCGTGGGCGAAATGGGTGTTTGTACCCCCCCCCCCCCCCGCACTTCGGTATTACAGAAGGAGCTGCAGATGCTTGTGCAGCCCCTTCTGTAAGGTGGCATGGCCCCATGCAAATGAGGCAATCCCAATGCCTCTGCGCCCGTGCCGTATTAGACACGCGAGCGAAGAGGCAAAGAAGCTCTCAGGAGGCGCACCCTCTGATGGCAGACCCCCAATGGACCGCCAGACATCCCCTTGCAGGCAGGGACAGTCAGTGACTGTACCCGCCTGCAAGGGGATTGCTAATCCCCTTTAAAAGTGTAGGCGGGTTGTCGCCTGCACTGTGAAACAGGGAGCAGCTGCTTTAAAGCTACTCCGTATGTCACTTGAATGCTCTGCCCCCAGGGCAGCACGAGTTTGCGGCTGCCCTGGGGGCAGCACATTCTATGTAATGGGGTGCACTCTCCCTGTTTGCACCTGGCAACCTGTTTTAAGGTGCGCTGGGCGTAAACAGGGAAAGTGCACCCTCTACATAAGAGGGCCCCTGGACTTGGACTCAGTTACCCATGAGTCTCTGTCCTGGCATGGGGACGTTTGCAAGAGAGTTGATGTCCCGACAGCCATCTTTGTTTATGGGGCATAAAGGACACACACCTTGACTGAGTCCCTGTTCATCAATTACAAGGCTACCAAGATGACGGTTCTGCATTATAGTGTGGTCCATACCTTTCAGCCGCCAAGCCCTGCCCGGCTTCTGCAGCGATAGTTAGCGAGGGACCGTGGTGCTCCTCTCTTCAGCGGCCATTCGTGCTTAGCAGTGTTACCGTTCTGCACGTTCCCAGCTCACTCATCCAGGTCCAGCCAGATTTCAACTCAAGGACTTCACAGAGGGGCTATAAAGCTCCTGCTTGACCTCCGCTCTCCTTTGGGACACATTTCATACTGTACTCGCTCCCGCTTCTCTGCTGCTTGCTGGGCAGTAGAGCTCAACCCTTGGACACCAGGAAGGGGCTGAGTTTCATGGAGGAACCCCAGTGAGCTAAGTGCTGCATATCCATGTCATTTTTCATGTTTTTGCATGTGGTCGCGTAGCTGTTTTTTCCGTTTCATCCCGGATATACATATACACATATTTCAGACAGAGAGCTGTATCTCTTCTACGTAAACCATATCATGCCATTTGCGATAACCTAGAACTGAGGGCATAGTATCTGGCTAGAAACTTGATCGATCAGAGGGTGAAGGGAGAGTTATCACTTCCCCACCTTGAGACTGTTTTGTTTCCTCGGAGTAAGGCTCATTAACTCCTTGTTTGTTTCCACCATGCATTCCACAGCCTTATTGGGCATGTAAGTGTGTGTAACACGATTGAGGCAGATGAGTGTGGGTGGAAGAGGTCGAGCATAAGAGCACGCATTTTATACTGTTCCATCTATTTCCCTTTTCAATTGACTAGAGGTCACACCAGTGGAGTTGTCTCTTCTCACAATCTGCTCATAGCGAAGTATACAGTTGACACAGCAAGGTAGACCAATCCCGACTGCCCAGAGCCAGTAGGCAGTTGTTTCCTTGTTTTATCCACTCCCCCATTCCCGTAGGTGTGCCTCCTGGCGAGCAGTGAAGTCTTTTCTCCTGGCGGTACACTGTAGGGAGTGGTCGGACTCTCTTCTCACCATCGTCCCCGCCGGCTGGATTCACAGGTTGATGCCAGTAATATACTGGTTTCTAACGGAGTATGATAGCCTGCCAGCTGCTCTTTTATACACAGTATGAACTGTGTGTTTTCATACTCTTAATAGCTAGGATCTAGGCAGTGATCAATGAAGGTTTCCCAAATGTTAGATCGAAAGACTCTCTTATTAATCAACAGCCAAGCTATATATTATACTAGCAAACGCACATGATTATGGTGTGGCATTTAAATTAATGTTTATTTAACTATTGAGAGATGGTACCCTATTTTCCGTTCCCCACTAGCTCCTTTGGAATTTTTGGTGAATGATGTCAGATCATGTCACATTGCTATGAGAGAAGGAGGGCGCAGGTGGGGGTAAACAACATGGAGGGCAGGAGAAGCAATGGGCGAGACAACAGCATGGAATGGGCAAGGGAAAAGCACATGAGCGAGAAATCAAAGGAGAAAATACAGGACGGTGAGTGCAACATGGTAGGAGGCGTTGAGAAGCACACAGGTGACACATAACAGGAAGTGTTAGCAGAGAGAAATACACGAGGGAGACAGCTAGAAAATACATGCTCTCTCATGGAGTGGGTAACCTAAAAGAAAAAAAGTAGTGCTGGATAAGTAAGCAGTGGAACGACAGAAGCCAGCCAATCAAAACAGATGGTAAAGAAGCTTTGCTCCATGAGAGGGACACACACGAGATTGACAAGCTGAGAGATGAATAAGAAGCAGGCAAATGAGAGTGAAGGTAAAGACAACCAATGGTAAGCATTCGGCGAACTCAAAGCCCCTGTCTGTTCTTGGTGAGGGCATTGTTGGACCAGGCCCTTTCTGTAAGGTCAACCCAGAATGTTGCTTCCTTTTGCTGAAACCACTTTTATGCGCTTTAGGACTCTGCACACTTTAGTCCTGCTAAACAGTGTTAAAGTGCTTGTGCTCCTCCGTCCAAACGTGGTAAAAATGGTATAAATCAAATTGGCACATTTAATTTACTTCTACATCCCTTGCATATTGCACTGCATGTACCAAGGGCCTTTAAATTAAATGCTACTAGTTTGCTGCAGGAATCTTCTGCCACTCACTAACGTAGCACTGTAAAACATGTCTAATAAATGATAACTTCAGTTTGGGAGCAAAAACGAGAAATACTTCTTCCATGCATTTGAATCACTCAAATAAATCCAACCACTTTTTCTCCATTTATCAGCTTATGAAGTCTGAAAATACACCCATTTCCGTCTCAAATACACACTTTTAAATTTTGGTGTACACCTACTAATTAAACCAAGCAAAAGCTTCTAGTTTAATAGGCTGGGATGCACAAAGGAGAGCTACCTAAAGGTACCTGGAGAGACACCAGTAGCTCTTGAGCTGCTACTTGTTGGAGAAGCCTGCCCTAGAAAATCTGGACATGGGTCATTCACTAGCAAGCAGTACCATGCAATCAACTTCAGCACAATGAAAATAGCTTCTCAGAGATGTGCACACAGAAACGAAAATACAGATAGCAGAACATAGCTTGGATAACTCTGTTTCATGCAGCTCCAAAAAAGTCCAGCAGTCTCCTTCATGGCCACACTTGTTCTCTAGATAAATTCCCTCCTGCGACAGTTGTCGTTGCTGCTACTCCCTCCTAGCGCGAAAAGGATTCAAATTATAATCTTCACCATGATAATTAATTTGTAGCTAAATAAAGCGCTAACCAGGTGAAGGAATTCATATAAATTTGTATCCACACGTTGTCTGTAGTCAAAGCACCAGGTTTTTAATAAGATGAGTTTCAACAGAGTTGCCTCCTATCCCTTGCACGAGAAGGGGAGCATAGGATTATCATATTGGAGGTATGTATAAAACCATTTAATGACAAAAGAACTGCAATGGAAACAAGACATCACAATGGCTGCTGGAAAGAGTGAATGTCATGAATTAAAAGGGAGGAGCGCAAAGCAGCAATGATGCCTGTAATGCAGACCTTGTTTCTTTTTGATTTGTCAATGAAGTTGCGAGACGTAGACCCAATCGTGTTGGTTCTAAGTTAGTCACCCTCATAATGAGTGGTGTCACTTGGTATGCTTTGTGATTAATGAGCTTAAGTTGTGGTCTGAGAAAAACCAGTGCTTGGGTATTCTACATGTAAACTGTTTGCAAAATGAGCGTCCCTTTGGTGGTGGATAGACTCCAAAGATGTGTCAGGGGCTTAAGGAAAGAAGCCATAGCATAGACCTCAGGTGAAGCCCCTACCCTTGAATGGTGAGAACGAAAATGTGGCAATCCTAAAGGAATAGTTGTAATTACAGAAGACAATTTGCAATCCTCACCAGAGAAAAATGATCTACATCGCCCCTCCTGTCCAGCCCTTAGTAGCCTGTCTCCTTACCTGGGTCTCCCTGCAGCAGCACCCCATAGTCAGCAAGACAGATCACTCTCCCTGCCTGCACTTCCCAAGCACCCAAGGCCTTCAGCCACTTCTACTTTAAAAAGGCTTCTAGCAAATGGTTTTCAGTGGTAAGATAGACCCAATGAGTATAAATCGTGCTAGCTCAGTCCATTATTATGAATTGGTTAATTTGACTCTGCATAAAAAGTACAATTTATGCTGATGCTATAAATAGAATTATTCCTCTATTGACTCAAGAATGTTTGAGCTAATCTATGCAAGAAAAAGAATTGGAGCACGCATGAATACACAACGTGCTGATTCTGGAAAACTCCAGTCGAGGCATCCACCAGGATAGGTTGTGTTGTGAGCAACCTTGAAGGCAAGGCAGACAGGTATCTGTGTGAAACATTTACTAGAAGCCCCCTTTGGAAGCTCGGCTGCTCAGGCCTACTATCTTGTTAAAAACCATGCATTATTGGTTTTACACATAACGATCCAAGCTGGGATTTGTAAAGGTGGGAGCATCCAAGCTGGGATTTGTAAAGGTGGGAGTATCCAAGCTGGGTTTGTAAAGGTGGGAGTATCCAAGCTGGGTTTGTAAAGGTGGGAGTATCCAAGCTGGGTTTTGTAAAGGTGGGAGCATCCAAGCTGGGTTTTGTAAAGGTGGGAATATCCAAGCTGGGTTTTGTAAAGGTGGGAGCATCCAAGCTGGGTTTGTAAAGGTGGGAGTATCCAAGCTGGGTTTGTAAAGGTGGGAGTATCCAAGCTGGGTTTTGTAAAGGTGGGAGTATCCAAGCTGGGTTTGTAAAGGTGGGAGTATCCAAGCTGGGATTTGTAAAGGTGGGAGTATCCAAGCTGGGTTTTGTAAAGGTGGGAGTATCCAAGCTGGGTTTTGTAAAGGTGGGAGTATCCAAGCTGGGTTTTGTAAAGGTGGGAGTATCCAAGCTGGGTTTTGTAAAGGTGGGAGTATCCAAGCTGGGTTTTGTAAAGGTGGGAGTATCCAAGCTGGGTTTTGTAAAGGTGGGAGTATCCAAGCTGGGTTTGTAAAGGTGGCTGTTAAATAATGTTATGAATATGGGAGTAAAGATCAAAAGAGACCCGTTTGCATGGCAAGTAATAATGTCACACAGGTGACCGATACTTTAGGCAGGAGATCTTTAGCATCAAGTTGGATGAAATTGGTAGATAAACAGAGGACTTTCACGATTAAGAAAGCAGTACCAGAGAATAGACGCTGAGAGAGACAGAGAGGGAGACTGCACCGACAGCTATTGCTGTGATCTCAAGCTTGTTACAGTCTGATATGAAATTACATAATAATAATTTATGAAAAGTAAGATTTAACCTGTTTAATATTAAAGGGCATCTGGCCAATCTAAGTTTGAAATAAGTATCTAAATTGTAAACAATTAACCTGAATAAAGTCACTTTTTATTACAGACTTATATGTGTAATCCAAAATTCACTGTTTCTCTCTTAAAAACGTTTATTAACAACAATGGTGTGTACTGATTTTAAAAATGCTCTAAATTTTATGACGATTTTAAGATTTTCTCATAAATTCAAAAGAAATACTAACATAATGCAATCTGTAACACACCTGGCCCACTACATTGGTTAGTTTTATTACCCTTTAGATAAACTGTTCATGGAGGATTTAACACATGACTAAGCAAAATATAGTAATTATAATGACTTCTGGTTTGGTTTATCTGTAAAAACAGACTAACGTTTAGATACAAAAGATACATTAAACAGAACTATTCTTTTCCGTCTCTGGATCCTCTTTGATTAGTCTAAAAAAAACACAAAAACGGATATTGAGATGTCCATCCATCAAATTGGAATTGTTCAGAACTGGCACTAGAATTTCATGTTTTGTTTTTTTACCCATGTCAATAATAAAAAAAAAATTCAGCCTTGGAAACTTGAAAGAACGGCCTAACCTTGCCGTGATTTAAACTTGTTATCAGCAAGTTCGACACAGACATACAGGCTGGGACAATGAACGCCATCATATTGTTCTAGGATTAAAACCTGTAGCTTGTAGATTTCATACAGATATCTGCAACAGATGCTAACCTCGCCGAGTTATCTTGCCAGGAATCCACATTTAATGTTCCCACAAGCTATATGGAATTCCTTAAATAATTGCAACGATCCATTACCATGCATGCGAGGTTTTTTAATCTTTAATCCAAGTATTAATGCCAACTTGATTTAATAATGACTCATCTGGGACTACCAAATCCAATCTAAAAAATCTCTGCTCGCATTCAAAATAGTCCTAAACGGATTTCTTCAAATGGCTAGATCAATCAATCAATCAATCAATCATGTCACTTATAAAGCGCACTACATACCCGCGAGGGTCTCAAGGCGCTGGGGGAAGAGGAGGGTGGTGCTGCTACTGATCGAAGAGCCAGGTCTTGAGGAGTCTTCTGAAGGCCAGTAGGTCTTGGGTCTGTCGGAGGTTGGTGGGGAGGGTGTTCCAGGTCTTGGCGGCGAGGTGGGAGAAGGATCTGCCGCCGGCGGTCGTTTTCCGGATGCGGGGGACTGTGGCGAGGGCGAGGCTGGTCGAGCGGAGCTGGCGGGTGGGGGTGTAGAAGCTGAGTCGTCTGTTGAGGTAGGCTGGTCCGGAGTTGTGGAGTGCTTTGTGTGCGTGGGTGAGGAGCTTGAAGGTTATCCTCTTGTTGACAGGGAGCCAGTGCAGGTCTCTCAGGTGGGGTGTGATGTGGCTGCGTCGGGGGATGTCGAGGATAAGACGTGCAGAGGCGTTCTGGATGCGTTGCAGCCGTCTCAGGAGCTTAGCCGTCGTTCCTGCGTAGAGGGCGTTTCCGTAGTCCAGCCTGCTGGTGACGAGGGCCTGGGTGACTGTTTTTCTTGTTTCGGTGGGGATCCACTTGAAGATCCTGCGGAGCATTCGGAGGATGTTGAAGCAGGATGAGGAAACGGCGTTGACCTGCTTAGTCATGGAGAGGGTGGGGTCGAGGATGACCCCTAGGTTGCGTACGTGGTCGGTGGGTGGCGGGGCTGTTCCCAGTGATGTTGGCCACCAGGAGTCGTCCCAGGCTGAAGGGTTGGAACCAAGGATGAGGACCTCCGTCTTGTCCGAGTTCAGCTTCAGGCGGCTGGTCCTCATCCATTCGGCGACGGCCTTCATTCCTTCGTGGAGGTGGGCTTTGGCGGTGTGAGGGTCTTTGGTGAGGGAGAGGATCAGCTGGGTGTCGTCGGCGTAGGAGATGATGTTGAGGTTGTGCTGTCGGGCGACGTGGGCGAGGGGTGCCATGTAGATGTTGAACAGCGTTGGGCTGAGGGAGGAGCCTTGGGGTACGCCGCAGATGATCTTGGTGGCCTTGGATCGGAAGGGGGCGAGGCGGACGCTTTGTGTTCTGCCGGAAAGGAAGGATGTGGTCCAGTCCAGGGCCTTCTCTTGGATCCCGGCGTCGTGAAGGCGTGTTCGTAGTGTGTGGTGGCAGACCGTGTCGAAGGCGGCTGATAGGTCCAGGAGGATGAGGGCTGCTGTTTCTCCGTTGTCTAGCAGGGTCCTGATGTCATCGGTGGCGGCGATGAGGGCGGTTTCGGTGCTGTGGTTGCTGCGGAAGCCGGACTGGGAAGGTTCCAGGATGTTGTTCTCCTCGAGGTAGCGGGTCAGTTGTTTGTTGATGATTTTCTCGGTGACCTTCGCGGGGAACGGGAGCAGAGAGATGGGTCGGAAGTTCTTGAGGTCCTTGGGGTCTGCCTTGGGTTTCTTGAGTAAGGCGGTGATCTCGGCGTGCTTCCAGCTATCCGGGAAGGTTGCTGTCTCGAAGGAGATGTTGATTATTTTCCGGAGATGGGGCGCGATGGCTGTACTGGCTTTGTTGAAGATGTGGTGAGGGCACGGGTCTAGCGGTGAACCGGAGTGGATGGTGTTCATGATCTCGCTGGTGTCCTCGTCGTTGATGTTGGTCCAGGAGAGCAGGCGGTTGGTGGTTGTGGGGGCAGTGGTCTCGGTGGTTGCCGGGGCGGTCGTGGTGTTGAAGCTGTCGTGGATGTCGGCGATTTTGCGGTGGAAGAAGGTGGCCAGTGAGTCGCACAGGTCTCGCCACGGCTGGATGTCGTTGGTGTTGGAGCTGGGGTTGGAGAGTTCCTTCACGATGTTGAAGAGCTCTTTGCTGTTGTGTGCGTTGTTGTCTAGGCGGTCTTTAAGTGAGGCCCTTTTGGCGGATCTGATGAGGTGATGGTGATTGCGGGTGGCGCTCTTGTGGGCGGCGTAGCTGTCCGCTGTCCGTTCGTGGAGCCAGATCTTCTCCAGTTTTTGGCATGTTCGTTTGGAGGCCTGGAGGTCTTCGGTGAACCAGGTGGCTTTCTTGCTGGTGTGGCTGTTGGGCGGATTCTTGAGCGGGGCGAGGGTGTTGGCGCAGTCGTCGATCCACTGTCTGAGGTTGCGGGCGGCGGTGTCGGGGTCGGAGGATTCGGCGAGTGGGCTCAGGGCGAGGGTTGTGGTTAGCTGGTCTTCCGTGACTCTGCTCCAGCAGCGGCGAGGCATTTGTTCGGTGCGGTGGTGCGTGGTGGGCTTCCTGTAGGTGAAGTGGATGCAGTGGTGGTCAGTCCAGTGGGGTTCGGAGGTGTGGTTGAAGGAGACGTGTGGGCTTGCGGAAAAGATGGAGTCTAGCGTGTGGCCGGCGGCGTGGGTTGGTGTAGTCACGAGCTGTCTGAGTCCGAGGGTGGCGAGGTTGTCGATCAGGGTGGTGGAGTTGGTGTCCTTGCTGTTCTCGAGGTGGAAGTTCAGGTCCCCGAGGAGGATGTAGTCCGTGGAGGCGATGGCGTGTGTGCTGACGAAGTCAGCGATGGAATCGCTGAACTGTGGTCGGGGTCCGGGGGTCTGTAGATGAGGGTTCCTCTGAGGGTGGTGTTGGGATCGGTGTGGATCTGGAAGTGCATGTGTTCGGGCGGTGCTGAGGGTGTCGTCGGTGTTGGTTGAGACTCTGAGGGTGTTCCTGTGGACGATGGCGATGCCTCCTCCGACTCCGTTGGTGCGGTCCCTGCGGGTGATCTTGTATCCGTCCGGGATGGCAATGGCGATGTCGGGGGCTGAAGCGGGATTCAGCCAGGTCTCCGTCAGGAATGCGACGTCTGGGGAGGTTGAGTCGAGAAGGTCCCAGAGTTCGATGGCGTGTTTGCGGGCGGAGCGGGTGTTGAGGAGGATGCATCTGAGGTAGTTGGGTTCTTTCCTGGGCGGTGGTTTGGCGGGGCGGGTGGTGGCGAAGCTGCAGTTCCGGCAGGTGAAGGGCCCTTGGGTGCGCTTCGGGGTGGCCTGGTAGCAGGCGTGATCTTTTCCGGGGTTGAGTGCGTGGAGGGTGCTGGCGTCGTATCGGCGTCTGTTGATGTGGCGGGCGCGGGGGATGCCCGGACCAGGGGGTCTGGCGCTGGGCGCGGTCACGGCGCGGACGGGCGCAGACAAGCTTGCCTTAGGCGCGCCTTCAACGCGCCAGCGGCGCGGCCGCACAGCGGCCGCCATAAATGGGGAGGTGGGAGGGAGGAGCAGGGAATGGGGCAGCGAATGGGCAGTGAGGGGGCGGGCCGCAGGGGCGCAGCGGCGGGAAACAGGCACAGAAGGGAATACGAGCACAATCAGGGCATCAAGGGGGCACAGAAAGGAAAAAAACGAGCACAATCAGGGGCAGCAAGGGGGCACAGAAAGAAAAAACTAGCACAATCAGGGGCAGCAAGGGGGCACAGAAAGAAAAAACTAGCACAATCAGGGGCAGCAAGGGGGCACAGAAAGGAAAACGAGCACAATCAGGGGCAGCAAGGGGGCACAGAAAGGAAAAACGAGCACAATCAGGGGCAGCAAGGGGGCACAGAAAGGAAAAACGAGCACAATCAGGGGCAGCAAGGGGGCACAGGAAGGAAAAACGAGCACAATCAGGGGCAGCAAGGGGGGCACAGAAAGGAAAAAAAACGAGCACAATCAGGGGCAGCAAGGGGGCACAGAAAGGAAAAACGAGCACAATCAGGGGCAGCAGCAGGGCACACAGACGGAGCTGTGTGGTGGGGGAGCGACCTACCAGTCAAGGTCAGGGGTCGCTCCTACAAGTCAGAGCACGACTCAAGACAGGTTATTTTGCAGTACATAAACTTGGTCACATCCCAGAGCTGACTTGTCTTCTCAAGACCTGGAGTAGGAGTAGAGCTCAAATTGGGCTCACACAGACCCAAGCAGTCATTTTGGGAACAAGGCCTTCCGCTTCCTTATCTGGCTACCCGGGGAATAGGGTCCAATACTTTTGTGTACAGCTCAGTTTACAATCCCCAGCTCCATCTCAGCTTTGCCTTTTCAATACTACAAGGGCCCCTCCTCTTCCACCCTCCTCCGTGTATATTGTAAGAATTGGGTTACTGGTTGAGGGGGGCGTAACCCTTCTCAAGCAGTAATCACAATTCTTCTCTGGGTGAAGTCATGAGCAAACCCTAAATTAACATGTGCTCACCCTCGATCAGCTTGACACAGAGCAGTCAGGCTTAACTTAGAGGAAATGTGAAAAGTATTTGTGCAACACTTCAAACAGTAACAAAGTGAAAACACACCACAAATGGAGCCCAAGCAGATTTAAAAAAACAGAGGAGATTTTAATTAAAAAAACAAGACCAAGACAACAAAATCCCCATTAGTAGAACTGTAGATATTGATTTTTTACATTTTTAGGAAATATAGCACCAAGAGGTGTAAAGTGCCAACTGGGGATATCTGGTCGCGCCGCACCGTGACAACGTTACAAGTTCAGGCCGACCGTGATGCAGCGCAGGTGGCTACAGGGATCAAGTTAGGCCTGCTGAACAAAAGTACCTTAAATCCTTGTTTGTGGATCTTTGCGTGGATCCACGTCGAAGATGCCTCAAGCAGCTAAAGAGATGCGTTGGTTCCGAGATGCAGCGAGGATGCGGTGCGAGGGCCTGTGGCATTGCCATCGAAAATCCTGTTGACGGGGCTTGCGATGCAAAGTTTGACATTGAGGACACAGTGCACAGCCGGGGTGATGTGTCGGTTGTAAAGAGCTGCGAGGCTGTGATGTGGTGTCCTGCATCATCGTTGAGGATGCCGTCAATAAGAAATGTGAGGGACTGCGCCAAGGATGCTTCATGCAGCAATGGTTCCGAAGGAGATGTGGGTCTTTGTGAAGGGTCCAATCCATGGAGTAGCGGAAATGCGTAATTACTGCTCGGGGTTGCGCCGCCCCACAGAGGAGATGCGTCTGTTCTGCTGGGTCCACAGATGCTTGCAAAGCACCTTAAACCCACTTCCAAGTGTCCAGGACTGATTTGGCACCACTTGGCAGGGTAGACTCACAGATGTCCAGGTGCAGATGCAAGGTTGTTGAAAGCCATTTATGTCCCTGAGGCTTCAGATCAGGAGGCCAGCCTATTAGCCCTTGGAGTCACTTTGGGTTCTGGGTTCAAGAGATGCAGGTCCAGTCCTTCTCAACCAGGGCAAGAGAGCAGCAGATCAGCACAGCAAAGTAGGAGTCCTGCAGAGTGCAGTCCAGCAGAGTGGCAGTCCTTCAGCAGCATAGCAGTCCTTCCTGGCAGATTATCCACAAGTTCAGAAATGTTGAAGAGTTGGTGTCTGAGGTCCTTTTTTATACCCTGGTGCCCTGGTTCTGGAATGTAGGGGACGCTTCTAGACAGTGTCTCTGGAGTGCATGGAGTTCCCTACCTCCCCTGCACTGGCTGAAGTGACAATGCAAGGTTGTTAGGCCCTTTGTGTGAAGACAGGACACAGCCTATTCAAGTGTACGCAGGGCTGTGCCCCTATCCTCCCTCCCATCCTGCCAGTGATGGCCCATCAAGTCACACCTAAGCTCCCATTGTGTGTTGCTATCTAGGAGGAATACACAAAGCCCAACTATCAGATATGCCCAGTCACGCGACCCAGGCAGGCTGCAGGCACCAAATGGGTAAGGCAAGAAAAGGTCAACTTTCTAAAAGTGGCATTTTCAGAATTGCAATTTAAAATCCGACTTCACCATAAACTTGGATTTTAAATTAGGATTCTAGAGACAATAAAAAATTAACTGGTCATCTAATTCCCAATTAAAAATTGCACTTAAAAAATGTAATAAGGCAGCTACAATGTTATCCTATGGGAGAGATAGGCCTTGCAGTTGTGAAAAACTAATTTAAGAGTTTTTAACTACTAGGACATGTAAAACTTAAATGTACATGTCCTGCTTTTTAAATACATTGTACCCTGCCCTCTAGGCTGTCCAGGGCCTACCCCAGGAGTGCCTTATATGTACTAAAAAGGAAGGTTTAGGCCTGGCAAATGGTTGATTTTGCCAGGTCGAAATGTCAGTTTAAAACTGCACACACAGGCTGCAATGGCAGGCCTGAGGCATATTGAAAGGGCTACTGAAGTGGGTGGCTCAATCAGTGTTGCCGGCCTACTAGTGGCATTTAATTTACAGGCCTTCTGCACATGTAGTGCCACTTTACTAGAGACTTATAAGTAAATTAAATGTCAATTGGGTGTAAGCCAATATTACCATGTTTTAAGGGGAAAGCACAAGCACATTAGCACTGGTTAGCAGTGGTAAAGTTCACAGAGTCCTAAGGCCAGCAAAAACAAATTTAGTAAAACAAATACAAAAATAGGAGGAGGAAGGCAAAACGTTTGGGGGTCACCGTTCTATAAATGTGCCCACCTTTCTTCTCAGTAGTCTAGCAAACTAATGTCAGTAGTACTACGAGTCATTGGTCATCAGTGTACATGCATAATGCCCAACAACTACTCAATATTATTAGTGGCTAAATATCTTCAGTGGCTCACAATGATCAGTAGCTATAGGAAGTCAGCGACTTAATATAATTGTTGTTCCATTGTGAACAATGACTCTACATTGCCCCAGGATCTGGTTTATAGGTAGTGCATTGGAACCGAAGCCTCCATGTTTACGATGTCTCTAGAGTATCAGTTTTCACTGCCTTTAGTGGTCCAGCATCATCAGTAGCTCACAATAAAGAGTTAAGTGTTAATGGTTAATGGCTTAATATTATAAATGACTAAGGAATGGCAGTGGTTGAGTTTTGATTGTGGACCACTGGCATTAGTGTTTCCATATCATTAAGTGCTCAGTTTTATCTACGGGTCAGTGTCATCATTGTCTGAATATTATTTGTGGCTCAGTGTTATCAGTGGCTCAGTGTAATCTGTGGCATTGTTTCATTACATGGGCATCTAATTTAGAGGAAAAACATTTCTCTTTAACTGGGTCAGCATTGCCAACAATACCAACAATAGGTATTCTGGAATGTTGATTTGTTTGATGATGTCGCCTGTGGTTTAGCGATCCATTGTGACATCATGCAGTGGATGGCCTCTTTAAATGCTGAATTTCACCAAAGACCTAGAATAATTAGTGATCAGTATTATCAGTGAATCTGTATCGCCAGACGCCCAAAATTACCAGAGGTTCAATATCATCAGTAGCGAAGTATCATTAGTGATCAGTCACATCCGTCGTTAAATTGTACTTATTTATCAGGAAAGACTATAGTTTTGACTTGTTTGTTCTTATTTCCTATCAAGAAGAATTCAGCCCTTCTGCCTTTTAACCATATCCTTTTGGTCACCATCCATATGTGAAAGGCAATGCGACAAATGGCGTGTGCTTGGACAATACAGGTCTCTTTGATCTGCTGTGATCGCAGTGTGTCATTGGTGTTTTCGATAAATCTGAACAGGGTGCCAGGGAGGGGCACTCATGCATTCTATAGCTGTGGAGAAGAGGCCAATCATATGACAGTACAAATAGGAACTTTCAGCTACCCTGTCCCTAAACTGTTGATAGACAATGCTCTAATTTACAAATATAGACTATTTTACCTCTGCAGTATATTTCCAGGTGCATCCGGATGGAATACCTCCTCTGGATATGGCTATGTATCAGCACTATGTTGACATAGTCATTATGGCAGTGCAACCCTGGACCTGGTCACATTTCCATTTACCTTTATGGTTGTTTTACATTTATTTCAATGAGAACTGAGACCCAATCTCCGTCCCACCCCTACATCTTAAACTTTTTCTAAGTATTATTTTCATCAGTTGAAAAAGTTGGGACTCATCAGTTGTTTGCCCAAAGTTATTCACTCGAAAAAAGCAGACACTGATGTACTAACCAAAGGGTGGATAGAGGTACTAATTTATTTATCAACCTCATCATTCTACAGCCGCTAAAACAGTGTCATAATACCACCGATTTTATGTAAATCATTTTGCTAGGTGGTATACGAGCTTGATGAGTAAAATCATTACACATTAATGAACATAGCGCCCTCAGGGATATGGTTCCACCCTCCAGACTCCTTTCACACTCGACTAGTTTAAAGTGGAAAGCTCATTGGACCATGCAAATTAATGCAACATAATCATCATCCCCATTCCCTTTCTCTAGTGTACTTCAGTAGGCATCATATCTAGCTTATACATGTGTGAGCTCTGCATGGTTGTATGATGTTACCCCACATGCCGTTGCAACGCAAATCTTTACCTCGACTTGCTGTCGGGGGTGCACTGGAAGTTGGAATAGTTTAATTTACTATTCCAACATCAGTGTGTGCAACAGTAGGGAAGGTGTTGGAGTTAAATTAAACACCTTCTACCCCCTGCTACATACCTTTCGCGTTGCAACGGCATGCAGGGTAATGGCATGCGTTGTAACGCTTGCGGTGTAACGGCTGTTTCCCAACATAAGGAACCCACTGAAAAGACGATATTTCAATCTACAGGTCATGCATTTATATGCCTGCAGTGCATAGGAATCCCTTGTAACACCGACAAGGTGAGTGCCTTTTTGTCATAATAAAATACTTATCTCAGGTCTTTCACACCCAAGGATTTCAGCACAGTATAAAAAATGCTAAGTTACCATGCCCTGTCCCCTGAAGTTTATTCTGAGGCTCTGCCAAGGTTTTCCGAGGAGTTTTGTTCTCACAAATTGAAACGAGAATGCATCTTATTTCAGTGAGAGGCACCCTGCAGGTAACGCTGACTAACTATATATCACATTTTGTTCATTAGGAAAGAAACCATTTGTGCTGCTAATTTTAAAAGCAATTAGAAGTTTGTTAAAGATTTCCCCATGGAAAATATTCTCTGAACAGTCACAACATGCAGCCTCACGCAGGTAGTGATTTGGACGCCAGCTTTTATATGCGTCTCCTGATCTGTAAATCCACAGCCTGCATTTCCAAACCAGTGCTCCCGTCAAGCCCATTTATGTAAAGGTCATCCAAGGTAATGGAAGCAGTGTGGGACGCTCACCTTGGTCTGTCTATGTTGGTTGCCTGGGAGATGATGTACTGGCTTAAGCAGAGTGCCAGTGATGTTTAAAACCTGTTCGGTGATCAAGAGCTCAAATGAACTCCTTTCAGGAACACAATCCTGGCCTTGTGGTCCTTTTTAGTTGCCCCTGTATATCCTGTGGTGGTGGGGGGCGGGGTTTGCGCAGAAGTTAGGTCTCACCTACAGACAGCTTTGGCGGTCTGTTGTAGAAGATTGCCAGAGCGGAGATTCTTGTATCTCATCTCTCGAGTGTAATCATTAAATAACCCCCACCATATTGGACCTTTGTTCATCGACAAGGAGACTGAGAAACATTGACATCAAATACCATGAACAGTGAATCCATTTGGGCTCCACAATGATCAATAAGAGAGTTGATGTGAGTTAAAGGGTTTTATTAACAAATTAATTCAAATTTCATCAATATCATCATCATACTTTTTCCGATTAATATAGCCATAAAAGGTACCACAGTAGGACATACAATTATAAATACGAATAATACAAGAAGTGTGACAATAAAACCGTACAAATACGGTAAAAAGCCTAATGAAGATTACAATGGAAGTAGTCCCACTCTATAACAAACAGCTCTCAATTCATAACCAATTATGGGAACAATTACATATCTAATACATACAGGAACTCTGGAGTGTCCTCGACGAATACGGAGAATTTCGTTCCTAACCCCTTGCCCATTTTAAATTATATTAACAATTCTTTCATAGACTTCTGTAATGCAGTTAAAAATCTTCCTATTGCACATACAATATTTAAAAATTTCATATTTATCAACAGATTAAGAGCTTGATCCCTAGTAATAATTTTATACGTAATAAAAAGGGGTTTTAAAAACTTCTTCCATTCTTCTAGGAACCACAAACAGTCCAGCAAAATGTGTGGGCCACTGCATTTTACATTTAGCCCACATGTACACAAACCCAGTTCATTTCTCATCGCAGTTTTTATCTTCCTATCTACATTACATGGGTTCAAGCCAACTCTAAATTTCAATATCACATTTCTAAGCTTAGGAGTTGGCAAGGCCTCAATGTAGGAGAACATATGATCATTGCTCCATCCTGAACGATTTGCTCTCCAGATAAAATAGATCTTCTGTTTGAGCCTTTTTGGCAATGATGGCCCGTAGCTCCTGTTTGGGGATTTGCTGCCCTAGTTTCCATTGTTCTGGTTCTAGTGATAGTTGAGCACAAATCTTACCTAGCGTATATCTAACTTGGGATGCCCAGTTCAGTTCACTTCCTCTATTTCTCGTTTACAAAGGTGTGATATTTTGGGGGTCCCTTCTCTTCTCAGTCTCTGCCAGAAATTCACTGTCGCTTGCAATCCCTGATAATTCCAGGCTGTAAGTTGACATTCTACTCTCACAGCCTGGATCATAGTTGAGGCTGGGAGAGCAAGAAGCTGCTTCACACATTTACCCTCCTCCAGATTCCAATCCAATTTGCCTCCTAAAGATAGAACCTCCACTCCATATTGGAATTGTGGATGGACCATTGCATTAAAGGCTGATAAAATTGGTCGCAGAGACGGGCCTCCATATTTCCGCTTGAACTGCTTTAGGCCCCATACTGAAGAGAGAACCTTTGCTTTAAGTGAATCTATATGGTCCCTCCAGTTTAGTTTGGTATTGACCCACATGCCCAAGTATTTATATGTGTCCACCATCTCCACTTTGACCTCTCCCAATTTCCAGTTAAATGATCCCTTTCCTTTCCCCAGCTCAATTATCTTAGTTTTTTCTAAATAGATCGTGAGACATTTCTTTAAACAGTAATTGTTAGAAATGGGGGTATTCGGTTGGCAGAGGTAGGTACTTTTGTCCAAATAGGGACCCTTGCTTCTAGTCGGGGAAAGAGGCATATACACTTTAGATAACCACTGCTCATCCCCTCGGTAGCTTGGCACAAGCAGATAGGTTTATCCCAAAGGCAATGTGTGAAGTATTTGTACCAACACACACAGTAACCCAGTGAAAACACCACAAATGGACACTACACCAGTTTAGAAAATTAAAGTATTTTTATCTAAACTCAACAAGACCAAAACGGCAAAAATCCAACATACACAATTAAAAATATGACTTTAGAAAGGTTATTGCAAAAATAAAGCTTGTGGAAAACAAATAGCTCCACCTGGGACTATTGCGATGTCGTGACAGCAATAAATCCAAAGTACGGCGCCAACCGCGAGGAGCACGGTGTTGGGCACGGAGTCACACAGACCCCCAAACAAACAGTACCTTGGAAACAAAGTCTGTGACGATGAACGGCATTGTGGAAGTGAGGCGTCAGTGCCAAGGTCGAGGACGGCTCCCTGGCTGCCACGGGGGAGGTGAGGGGTCATGTGTGGGAGGAGGCGACGTGTCATGTCCAGGACAGGGGAAGACGGTTGCGTCGGCGGTGAGGCGTCGGTTCCGGTGACGATGCGAAGTCGGCGAGTTCATGGAGTCACCCTCGGCGGTTATCGGCGCCACGATAACAGGATGCAGGTGCTGGCGAGGACGGAGTCGGTGCGAGCGCTGGTGTCGGGCACGGCCGATAACTGCAGGTGTCGACGGGCAGCGAAGGGCATCAGAACTGCAGTGCGGGCCGGGCGGTGCGTCGTTCACTTCCCAAGAGATGCCCCGGGCCTCAGTGCAGATCGCGGCATCACAGCTGCATCGCTGACGGCATTGGAAACAGGTTTACTTGCTTCTCTTAGGTTTCTTCCAGCTCCCAACAGCAGGAACAACCTCCAGAGGCCCAACACAGTCACAGGCAGGTCAGAACTCCCAGCAAGGCAGTTCAGGGGAGATAGGGGTGAAGTATTTGTGTCTCTGAGACTTCAGAACAGGAGGCAAGCTCTACTCAAGCCCTTGGAGATCTTCCTCAAGCAGGGGGACACACCACAAAGCAAAGTCCTTGTCCTTTAATTGGCAGAAACAGCTACTGCAGGCCAACCCCAGACAGCACACAGCAAAGGGGCAGTACTCCTCCTCCAGTTTCTCCAGCTTTTCTCCTTGGCAAAGGTTCCTCTTGATTCCAGAAGTAGTCTAAAGTTCAGGGGTTTTAGGTCTAATACTTATACCCCAAAATGTATTTGTTCTCTTTGTGCAAGGGTCTCTGAGCCCAGTCCAAACCAGTTCTGTCCTCACTGGTGCAGTATGACCACAGAGGGTGAAGACAGCATTGTGCAAGGGAGACAGGCCCTATTCAGGTGCAAGGAAAATCTCCTCCCACTACTCTGAATGCAGCCCAGGTCTATTCTGCCCAGCCCTGACTCATTCAGGAAAGGCAGGACACACATCAAACACCCCCCCCCCCGGTGGCTGTCTGAGATAATGCACATCCCCAGCCTCTGTCACACCAAAACCAGACAGTCAATACACAAACAGGCAGAGGCACACAGAATAGTTAAACAAGAAAATGCCTACTTTCTAAAAGTTGTCAACCAAAGGAGGCTTGGGTCCGTACGCTACCTAGATTGGACCACTTCAATTTTGTATACACACATTGTATCTAGATAGCATAGTTTAAACAAGTTGCTACAATAAACGAGCCAATGTCCTTAATTCAGAAGCCCGTGTGATTTATTTCACTTTTCTTTTTCTAATTTAAGAGAAACAAGATTATTGCATTTTGATCATGTCATCATGTTGGGCAACACTTCATTTTACAACATATATACCAAACACAGTGAAAAAGTACATGACAAACAAATCATTGAACAAAACGATACACAAATATGACGTATCAAAAAATAACGAAACATGTAAGACCATTCCCTTACTACATTTGCAAACACTAGGCGGAAAAATATGTTTCAACAAAGGATGTCTTTTGTTATCCTGCCAGTGTTTGTGGCTCTGGGAATTACAGTTTTTGTAGGGCGTTGTCAAAAAGAGAGAGGTGTTGGTACAAAAATTCTCTCGTGGCAAACCCTGTGAATGCCTTATCCCAAGAGCTGGTGTCAACGCGTTTCAAACCCCATCTTATTGGGGGGTTCTCATCAGGACCTGGACTTGGCTGTGTCAAATGAAAGAAAATGAAAAACTTATATTTTTCAAACTGTAAAAAACCCTGTTCCATTGCCATACTGATTCAACTGCGCAAAGTACCTTCTATGTGTTGAAAGTACGGGAGGTCTGCAATGATCCTCAGTGGCAATCCTGAGCAAATCGTCAAAGTAGAGTGCGGAAGTTGTTTTTATGCTACGTCCATTTTCTGTCGGGAAAAAGTGTATGCACAATTCAATAGTGATATTGACCCTTTCCTGTGAGTTAACTGTGATAGAATGCAAGGGGTGTAAAGATTTGCCTGTATGTGGAGAGATCTTTTGTTTATTCGGGCGTCCTGCCTTGTTTCAAGTAATCCACCTGCATGAATAACAAGCGTGTTAGTTAAGCATGGTGGAGACCGCTATTTTAGTTGTGCAGGAAAAGTCTGAATCGCAAGCCAACATCTATGTTCGGTCGTGGCATGCTTTGAAAGTTCGAATGCCCAGCCGCATATGTGGTTCAATCGCATGCGTTGTGTAGACTTTGGTTTAATTAACATGTGGCAGTGTGAATTTTGTGAGCGATCGCGCTGTTTATTAATGGCTGGTGCTCAGGCACCTAACTGCGTATCGTTACACCATGTACGTCGTATTCAACTGCTGTAATTGTTTAAGCGATGCAAAGTTTGAATATACAGGTGGTTACTTTTTATCTGTATCACTTGCCTGTAGGTAGTTGATCTCTCCTGAGAAACGCTGCGGGCTTCTGCACAAATTGCTTTTCGACATTGACTTCCGGTCGCAGTCTCTTTGAAGAAACGTATGCAAGTTCTGTGATGGGACGTTCGGATTGTGTTAGTGTGGCTATGCCGATTGCATTGCATTCTGGGTGCCGTAGTTCTGCCAGAATTAGTTCCCTTCTTGAAAGGTGTTCAGAGCCTGAAAGATGTTTTATAATTTGGCAATCTCAGTCATTTAGTTGAGCCCACTCATGGCTATGTCAAATTTCATTATAAGGTATGCATCCTTTCTTGTGAGTAAGATTTCAGAGTCACCACCTCTAGGGTTAGGTGTGATAACACAGAGGACGGTCCATTTGAAATCTTTTTCAGTGTGATGCGTTCCACAAAATGGTTTACCATGGGCGCGGTTAGAGCTTTATTTTTAAGTCTTGAACAATGTTGCACGATCCTTTGCTTCACTTCCTGGTTGGTTTTGCCTATATAAATTTTTTGGCAACGATACACTATGGCGTACACCACGTTTCTAGTCTTGCAATTTGTATACTCGTTATGGCGCCAATATATATGGCCGGCCGTGAAGGTGGTTCCTTCCATGGTCGAATTACAGACCGAGCAATTGCCGCACTTATGGTGTCCTTGAATCAGTTTGCTCAGGATTGCCACTGAGGATCATTGCAGACCTCCCTTACTTTTAACACATAGAATGTACTTTGCGCAGTTGAATCAGTATAGCAATGGAACAGGGTTTTTTACAGTTTGAAAAATATAAGTTTTTCATTTTCTTTCAGTTGACACGGCCAAGTCCAGGTCCTGATGAGAACCCCCCAATAGGATGGGGTTTGAAACGCGTTGACACCAGCTCTTGGGATAAGGCATTCACAGGGTGTGCCACGAGAGAATTTTTGTACCAACACCTCTCTCTTTTTGACAACACCCTACAAAAACTGTAATTCCGAGAGCCACAAACACTGGCAGGATAACAAAAGACATCCTTTGTTGAAACATATTTTTCCGCCTAGTGTTTGCAAATGTATTAAGGAACTGGTCTTACATGTTTAGTTATTTTTTGATACGTCATATTTGTGTATCGTTTTGTTCAATGATTTGTTTGTCATGTTCTTTTTCACAGTGTTTGTTATATATGTTGTAAAATGAAGTGTTGCCCGACATGATGACATGATCAAAATGCAATAATCTTGTTTCTCTTAAATTAAAAAAAGAAAAGTGAAATAAATCACATGGGCTTCTGACTTAAGGACATTGGCTCATTTACTGTAGCTACTTTCTAAAAGTGGCATTTTCAAACACACAATTTAAAACCCATCTTTACTAAAAGATGTGTTATTAAATTCTGAGTTCAGAGACCTAAACTTTATTTCTCTATCTTGTCCCAATGGGAAGTTATATTTATAAGATGTTATAAATAAACTCCCATTCTATCCTACGGGGCAAGATAGCCTTTCAATAGTGAAAAACAAAATTTGGCTGTATTTCACTATCAGGACATGTCACACACAACAGTACATGTCCTACCTATCACATATACTGCACCTGCCCAGGGGGGGGGGTACCTTGGGCCTACCATAGGAGTGCCTTACATGTACGAAAAGGGGAGGTTAGGGCCTGGCAAGTGGGTGCACTTGCCAAGTCGACATCGCAGTTAACAACTGCGCACAGACACTGCAGTGGCAGGTCTGAGTTACCTTTTCAGAGCTACTCATGTGGGTGGCATAATCAGTGCTGCAGGCCCACTAGCAGCAGTTGATTTACAGGCCCTGGCACACTTCAGTGCACTTTACTAGGGACTTACCAGTAAATCAAATATGCCAATCAGAGAGAACCAATTGTAATAACAATTTACACAGAGAGCACACGCACTTTAGCACTGATTCGCAGTGGTAAAGTGCCCAGAGTCCTAAAGCCAACAACAACAGGTCAGGACAAAATAGGAGGAAGAAGCAAAAAGTTTGGGGATAACCCTGCAAAAGTGCCAAGTCCAACAGTAATTATATAAAATATCCAGCTTTTTTGCAACCCCAAATCTGTCATGTCCACTAACTCTAGATCGTCGGTGTATAGCAGACAGGGTATGTGGGTCCGCCCCCAATTTAGGGTTTAATCCACCAACATTACGTAATATATTAGGTAGATCTGAAAGGAACAAAGAGAAAAGTAGTGGAACCAGAACGCAGCCCTGGCGTAATCCATTCTTTATCTGTATTTTCTTTGATAGCGTCCCACGGGTGTCTAGGATTACCCTGGCCCAGTTCTGCGAGTGCATTTCCTGTATTAGTGAGAGTACCGCTTTATTGATTCCAAGCTGCCTCAACATATTCCACAATAGCTCACGATCAACCAAATCAAAGGCAGCTTGGAAATCAACAAAACAGCAGAACAATCTGCCTCTCAATTCGATTGCCTTTTTTGCCGTTGCCCATAAGCTAAGACAATGATCTATTGTTGAGTGGCCCTCTTTAAAACCACCTTGCTCTATCGGGATCAAGTTATTCTGCTCTACACAGGCCTTCATTATGCCTAGCAATATCTTAGAGAATACTTTCTCCCCAACATCCAGCAAGCGGATAAAGTGATAATTCTGTGGCTGTGTGGCATCCTCCTTTTTATATATTGGTCTAACTATTGCCCCTTTCCAACTTTCTGGGAAAATCCCAGAGATTAAGACATTTCGAAAGGTGACCTTTAAAAGACTCGCCCACCAATGCACATTATTTTTTAGTATGATTGCTGGTAAATTATCTGGCCCTGCTGCTTTAGTTAATTTTAGGGTTTGGATTGTTTCCTTTATTTTTGGGAAAGAGAAATACAGCTCTAGTTCTTCCTTAATCATTTTTTCCAGATTCTCGTCCAACCTCTTACTACCATATAGATTGCTCAAATGATTAGCCCAGTCATCATCTCCCACTAAGCACCGCATTTCCCCTTGCACATTTCTCCCCCGTACCAATTGCCAGAATAATCTTATATTATTTGTGCCTATCACTTCAATCATTGTTTGCCAATTTTTAGCTATATATTCTGATTTCTTTTCCTTCAACTTATTTTTATACTGCAGTTTTTCCCAGCAGAGATGCTCCATTGTTATCTTATCCTGTCTTTTTCTAAACTGCCTTTCGCATTTCCGTACCCTCAATTTTAGGCTCCTGCACTCGTTATTAAACCAACCATTTATTTTCCTCACCTTCTTGTGACCTCCTTTCTTAGATGCAGATCCTGGCTTTACAAGTACCCTTAAACAATTTACCACCTGCTCAATCACCTGTTCATACAGTGTTAGAACATTCTCTCTTTCCTCTAGTTTACAGAGGGACGTATAGTCAATCATCAGCTCATTAACCAGTTTCAGACTATCCTCGGTTATATGGGTAGTTAAGCGTCGAGGATGTTCTATCTGCAAAGGGACCACTCTATCTCTTTCCGATCCCTCTTCTATCCTGAGTAATAATCGTAGAGGCCAATGATCGCTGCCTTCACTTTGCAGCACTTCAAACCCTTCTACTTCAGTAAAGTGCCAAGCATTTATGAAGGCATAGTCAATTGGGCAGTTCTGGATACCTATGTGAAAAGTCTTTCTCGTTGGACGGGCGGTATCTATACATTCATTGGCACAGAATAACCCTATAGATCCTAGAAACTTTACTAAAGATTTATCCCGTGCAGAACCACTTACTCCAATAAAAAAGCAGCGGGCACCCGTGCCATGGTATAGATCTTTAAACAATTTACCACTCCAAGAGGGATCCAATTTATGATTAAAATCCCATAGGATCATTATCAACTGTGACACATTTGCTGTACAGATGAGCTCCAGATCTTCCTCTAACAGTCTCAGCTGTACTTCATAATCAGTTGTTGCCCCTGGCTGAATGTATATATTGATCACGGTTATTTGCCTTCTTGCCCGGGGGCCACTATAGAGCTCTATCTGGCTGGCTAAGAGCCACCTACTTTTCACTTTTAAACTGGTTACTTTGTTGGCTATTTTTGATGATACTAAGGTTATCAACCCCCGGAAGGGCATCCTGGGTTCATGCGCACTGCCTCTTTGGTGAGCATAAGAAAGCCATCTATTGATTCAGGCGCCTCGCACAGCCAAGACTCCAGGAAACACATAATTTCATAGTTTCCCACGATCTCTCAGAAGGTATCTTGATTTAGCTGTCTCTTATATCCCCCTATATTCCACGTCAATATCTGTAGGCTGTGCGAGTACACCATTTTCTAATCTAGATCACTCAACTCACCTATTATGTTATCATCTCAACTTACTATTGAGTCAGATAGGGATTCAAATCGGTTGCTCCATAATGGGCCTTTTACAGCATTTGCTATGGATACTTGTAGACTACCCTTACTTCTATCAGTGTATATTCTTCTATGTTGATCCCGTAGTATACCATGGTTCTATAAATACCCATAGACTATCTCTGTTGATATACTTCCCTTTACTCCTCCCGCCTGTGGGTGCTTTATCCAATCTTAGGCAATCTCTTTTCCCGAGATGATCTGGCGAGGGCTCTCCCCTTTCTATTATACCAGGCAGGTCACCATTCACTCTACTACCCATTTTTTTGTGGCCCATTCTTTCCTTTTCCCTCTCTTCTATGTGTTTTTGGGTTGCATACTTCCAAGCCAGGTGTTATTCTCCTCATGGCTTATTACTCCTATTCTATTTGAATTCCCCCTGGATGCCTTTTTATTCCCTGCACCGTTTATCTGACATCTCTCAAGTTCTGGGGCACCCATACACTGCCTTTTCCTCCAACTTTGTTTCATACCCCCTTTCTTTTACCACATCTTTTCCCTTCTTGTCTTATAATGGGGTGTATACCTCATTGTTCTCCAGTGCTGCCCCCTCTTTATTACTAGCATTGGGCACTTTAAAATATATTCCCTAGGGGGGTTTTCGGGCTGTGCGTGTTCTCCCTCATTAGTTGGGGGTGACACGTATACCTCCTGATCCCTCTTCTCTATTACTGGACGTACTAGAGTAGGCATACAATTATTAATTTATTTTAGCTCCTCCACAATCTTCTGTAGTTGGATTCCATGGGTTTTCCTCTGGTCATTATTCTCAACTAGGGCTTTTTATATTGCCGGAGGGTTTTTTGCATTAAAAGCATCACGCATCACCTCTAGTAATGACGAGGCTGAGGTTGCTGTCATATCTAGTGCAAAGGACAACTGTGGGGTATCGGGGGTGGGAGGGGATAAGGCCTTCCTGTGAAGTACCCATTCCCTTCCTTTCTTGCCTAGCCTCTACTTGTTGCCGACTTCTCTATCTTCCATGGGGCTATCAATTCCACTTAGGGAAAGGCAAGGTGACAATGATAGCCTAGTTTCAGATAGAAACAACCTCCCCTCCATTGGTACCCCCTTCCTCCCCCAGTACTTTGTCCAAATCTGGTGGTATTTCAAGAACAATAGAGTGAATATGTCGTTTTCCCGCAAGTCATCACCCCGCATACCATCACCCCGAATTTTTTACAACGCAAGTGATGTTACAACGTGATCCAATCACCCCGCAAACTTTCACTCCGCATATGCCTTTACCCTGCATGCCATTAGAACGCAAAGGCATGCGTGGTGAAGGCATAAACTCTGTAAAAGTGGTTAAGCTAAATATATATATATATATATATATATATATATATATATATATATATATATATATATATATATATATATATATATATATATATATATCCAAAACAATCCTAACTCCTTGACAAGAAGAAGGCACGCACTCGAAGACTGCAGGTTTAAGACTTCTTTATTTAAAAACGCCTGAAGAGACGCGTTTCGGCTGCGCCTGCAGCCTTTGTCAATCTGGTCTGCGCCAGTCTAGTTCAAATATTTATATAACACTTCCCCCATCATAGACATAAAAGAAATTCATGGAACACATGTAAAACCATAAACAATGGCTGTTGGAAAATGTAGTCATGGGTCCACATGAACACGCATTTGCGCATATTGTAAACTTTTTTCCATGTAAAATACATCAGATATGACATATCCCACTTGAAATAGTAAACATGCAAATATTCCACCCAATTCTGATAAGGACAAGTGATATTCACAATATAATAAATTAAAAACAATGTTAAGCGCACAACCACTTCAAGAAGTGCTAACAGAAATAAACAGGTTGCATTTTGACAGATATATCATTTTTGAGGAGACAGCACTAATCCGAAATAATGTCCTGTGGCATGATATGATCTTTAAATAGAGTCAGTGACCCTTACATAAGCGCTGCCTCCGGAACCACGGTTTTTGACCTCTAACCGATTAGACTTCTGCATCGGGACCATATGTCACACAATGAGGGGCAATATATCATAGCAAAGAGGGACAGACCGAGTGACTAAAAACACAAAGTGTGTACTTTCAACTCAAAAGTCGACCTCTCAAATGTAGCAGATATTCGGTTGGGACTCCAAATCCCATAATGCCCCTTAATCATCACACGTGCAGTGCAGCCGGACACCTAAATATATATATATTGTCTAGGTATTTCCAACAGCCAGACTGAGAATGAAGTCACAACCTCTAACATCACTAAAAATACACCTCAGGAAGTAAGACTCATTACTGCCTACTGCAGACAACAGAAACAGATTTTGAGTATTGTGCACAAAAACTGGCCTATAGTCCTTACTGACCTTACTCTCTCTCAAATTTTACCTGCTTCTCCCTCTTTAACTTTTAAAAGGGCACCATCTATGAGAGACAATCTGGTAAGAAACAGCACTGAAGTTACCGCTACTAATACATGGCTGTCACCCAGGTGTGGTTTTTTTAAGTGCAGCTCATGTCGGGCTTGTAAATTCGGGACCAACATGACGGAATACACGACTGCTTTTAGTAACACACCTGTCAAGATATAAGGTTATTATACCTGTCGTACTGACTTTGCAGTCTATGTGCTTCGCTGTACATGCGGCTTGAAGTATGTAGGGAGCACCAAGCTCCAGGTGTATATATATGTATATTTTTTTTATATGTATATTATTTTTTTTATAAATATTTATTATATATATATATCTATATATATAGATATATATATATATCATTATTTTAAAATACCCCCTAAAACCCATAAATGTTCATTTGTATCCCAATTACTAAACTCCCCCCAAATTGTTAAATTACCCATACCACCCCAATACCCATACCCACTAAAATCTTAAATTACCCTTGGCACCCCAAAACCACCCTGTACCCTAAAATTACCCCTGCCCCCCAAAACCCTAACCCACCCTGATCCCTAAAAATTCCCCTGCACTCCAAAACTCTAACCCACGCTGACCCCTAAAAATAACCCTGCACCCCAAATCCCAAACAAACCCTGAACCCGAAAAATACCCCTGCACCCCAAAGCCTAAACCCACCCTGTACCCTAAAATTACCCTGTGCACCCCAAAACCCAAACCCACCCTGAACCCTAAAATTCCCCCCTGCACCCCAAAACACTAACCCACCCTGACCCCTAAAAATTCCCCAGCACCCCAAAACCTAAAGACACCCTGAAACCTAAAAATACCCCAGCACCCCAAAACCTAAACCCACCCTGAACCCTCAAATTACCCTGTGCACCCCAAAACCCTAACCCACCCTGAACCCTAAAAATATCCTGTTTACCCCAAAACCCAAACCCACCCTGAACCCTAAAAATACCCCAGCACCCCAAAATCTAAACCCACCCTGAACCCTAAAAATACCCCCTGCACCCCAAAACCCAAACCCACCCTGAACCCTAAAAATGCCCCGGTACACCAAAACCTAAATACCCCAGCACCCCAAAACCTAAACCCACCATGAACCCTAAAAATACCCCTGCACCCCAAAACCCTAATCCACCCTGACCCCTAAAAATACCCCAGCACCCCAAAACCCAAACCCACCCTAAACCCTAAAAATACCCTAGTACCCCAAAACCTAAACCCACCCTAAACCCTAAAAATACCCTAGTACCCCAAAACCTAACCCCACCCTATACCCTAAAAATGCCCTGTTTACCCCAAACCCACCCTGAACCCTAAAAATACCCCAACACCCGAAACCCAAACATACCTTAACCCTAAAATTACCCCTGAACCCCAAAACATATACCCCTACACCCCAAAACCAAAACCCTATACGTACCTTATACTTACATATAAAAAACATATGCTTTTACCATTCATGCATTTACAACGAATTTCGTTGTAAAAGCATGCGTGGTAAAAGCATATAAAATGTAATGCCATGCGTTGTAATGGCATTGCGGAGTAATGGTAGTTTCGTTGTGATGGTTTGCGGGGAGATGGTAGTCGTGGTAAAAGATTCGTTGTAATGGGTGTTTACCCCAATCGAGTCACTAGTTACACTCATTACGTTCTTTTCGCCCTCTTTCTGGTCATTACCTTGAGGACTTCCCAGTAGAGAAGGGTATTGGCAAGTGTCAGGTTTCCTTTTAAAATATTTCCCTACAAAATCTTTTATAGATCGTCCCAGGGGTGACAACTTGCTTCTTCCACAGGGTGTGCCAGATTATCTATCATACTGGATGTTGAATTCTCTTCTAGGGGGTCAGTGGAGAGACTTTCTACTAACTTACAGTGCTTGTCCTTTTTGCACTTTCTTGGTAAGGCATCTTTCTGTCCCTTCTTAGCCCCTCGTGTTTTCCCTTTTGGTGGCATTTCCCTTTATAGCCTCCTGGTCTATTAATCCATCCGACAAGAGCCTCTGTGCCTTGGGCCTTGGGATCTTCTCCATCCTCCTTGGATCTCAATAAGATAGGGTAACTCAAGGTTATAACTTTTCAATATATAAGGTCACCCCCTAACATTGAGCTTGGGGCCCAGGGACAAGTGGGGCACAGAGGGCGGGACCGCAGGCTGCACCCAACCTAGCTGGGCCCCCTCCGCGATTCCACCGAGGGCTCAACCTCTGCAGCCGTCAGCTAATGGTGGCCGCTCTTGTGGATTCTCACTTCCCACTCTGCAGCGCGATGGTAAATGTGACACCACCCCTTCTCAGGGCTGGACCGCGTGGCAAGGGGGGGCCGCTATTGGCGGACAAGTCCAGCCTCAAAATCTTTGGGCGGGTGTAAATTTGGAGCTGCAGCTGCAACTGCCCCACTACTTCACTCCCTCAATCCGCTATGAGCAGCACCAATATGTGCATTTCCTCTCCCCCACTTACCACTGTCCACTATTGAGCTGAGGAGGTGCTCGACTGGACGAGTTAGGAGAATTTGGAGAGCGCACACTTCAGCCTTATCAGTCTCAGTCTCCAAGTCTCAGCGGCCACACAACCAGCCCCGCACAGCAAACTTGCTCTATGCTGCTCTGTTCTGCCAGACACCAGAACAAGAACTCTACTCCCAACCGGACCTCTCCAGCGAAATACGTTTCTTCCCAAATCCTGCTCAGATGCCCGTACGACGAGCTGGCTATAATGGATCCTCGCTGTTCGTAATGGAGCCTCCTATCTTCAGACTTATCGAACCCATAGCCAACCAGCCTCCCCACTCCTCCAACCATACAGGGAAGTATGTTGCTGGAAGGACACAGGAGGGCTGCAGCTGGGAACAAGGGAAGCAGGTCAGCTGAGCCACTAACTGGCGTGGCTGACGCGCTACAAGTAGCCACCGCAGTAACACTGCGGTCCGCCCCGCATTCCCGCCGCCCTGCTCCTGCACCTCCCCTGTAGTTCCTATAAGACCTATATAGGATCTGCGCGTTTAGACAACATACACTGCGGGACTGGTGTCCAGACTGATTCCAGACACCCCCACCGGGTATGTTGGCCAGTGTACCAGCTAGCTCGCAATGCCACTATCACTTCCCCTTACCAAGGAGAGAATAGTTCTTGGCAACTATCGAACATGACAACCCTGATCCCTCAGGACCGTGGAAACAGTAACTTACTTTTCGCTCAGTCACTGCGTGCTCACTGTTCTCAGAGACATACACAGAATAAACGGTTGGGACGTTTTCAATAAGTATTTATTGAACAGTCCTTATTCTAGTGTAAAATAAGTACACTGAAATCACCAGTAGACAGTAGCATATACAAATGAGTAGCAGCACTAAGAAAGTAAACAGATGGTAGGTTTCTACCATTTTGCTAAAATCATAACTACAGGCAAGTATATCAAATACATGGCAATAAAATGCGTACTCCTACGATGTAACCCTAACTAGATGTACCTAAGTGTACCTAGCATGTGAGTAGGTGTAAAGCCAAGAATCCCTCTAGGATAAAGCCAACCCCATTACCTGATGTGAGACTGCGGGACACCGTTCTGGTCTCGAGCAACACCCCGCAAGGGATGTCAGACCACTGCGAGCTGGAATATCTGCATGCAGGAACCTCAGCGTCTTGCGTCAGTGTGTCGGCCTGGAAGTCCTGATCTCCTCTCCCTATCTCAGATGTGATGTTTATATACGCTAAGGTATCCCCAGGGGTTCTACCTTGCTGTGCCAGTTTCGGACTTAGGATGACGTTGGGAATGAACTTTATACACAGTTATTATGCAGGAGATGGTGGCCCTGCTGTGTTCCAAGAAACTAAGAATCCTCATGCATAATTTATGAGGCCAGTGTTCAGGGAAAACCCTGCGTACTGTGTATAGTATTGTAACTAGGCAAAAGGTCAGTCCCTCAAATCCGTTCTGTATGTAGTATAGGAGAGAATGTAGGTGAAGGGTTACAATGTTACCTGGACGTATATCCTGGTACCTATAAGAAATATAATTTACTTATTCAGTAAGTATTAATATTTAGTCATCATGATTACAAATTCAAATAATCCCTTAGTCGGCATTTCAAAACAAGATAAACTACCACATTAGTAAGATATATAAATAAAATGGAGAAAATACAGCAAGCAAGGAAAAGATGTCCACTCAGAAACCCAAATGAAGAGTTCTGATGAGAGAATGAAAATGCATAGGCATGAAGCCTTCACACTTATGCAATAGAGAATTTGAAAAGCTGTAAAGTATTCTCAGCTATAAATCGACAGGCATATCTAGTCTCTGGGTAAGAAAGGGAAGGTCTCAGGTCTCTCCTATCGAGTCCTGCTCTGCCCTTCAAACTAAGGAAACCCCTACTATAAATCTGCAAAAGCATCAACTGAAACAAATATTACATTCCCTGTACACAACAGCTAATCGATTCTCTGCAAACATCTGGGAGCAGGTGAAATCCCTAGTTTCTATCATCTTCACAATGAGGCACTGAATTTTAGTCCTTGAAATGATACTCTAGGAACATCTTGGTGTTCAGACAGTTCTTCCCACAAGTCTTGTTTCTTGTCATCTTCTCTCCTTCAGGTGAGAACCTCACTATAAGTTGTCTAATACATAACCAATGCCTATTCAGTAGTTAACAGAAGGATTCTGGAAAGTTGCAGCATCTGCAGTGGAAGAGAAAGACTTTTTGAGCAAGACAACTGTTTAATGCAAAAACAGGCCTTTTATCCCTGATGTGTAAAGTCATGGTTTAATATGGCATCAGTAGCCAGGCTAACTTAAGTCAGTACATTATGTAACTTCATTTGTGTGCTTGCAATACCTAAGTATGACTCTTTACTACAAAATGTAATTTATTATACATGTGTTATTCAGCATAAAACTTTGCACTTTTAAATTAAATGCATTTAAATAGCAAAATGAGGAAATTCGCTCTATCAAGTCCTACTGTCCATAATTAAATATACTGTTGGTAGACCATTGCTTATCATTTGTTGTCTTTCTTGTCAATCTCATTTGCTTGCTTCTTATGTGATGGTTTTCCTTCCTTTTCTTGTGACTGTTCCTGCCTTAGAACATAGCTTACTTACTATAGTTTTTGATAGGATGACTTGTATCCTTCTCAGCTCACATCACCATTTCCATTTGTTTGAGCACTCCATGGGAGAGCATATGTTTTTTCTCTCTCTCTCCCCTCTGTGTCCTTCTTCCCCTTTCACAACCCTGCGCACTCTTCATGTTGCTTCCTCCGTCACACTAGGCTTAATATTTTTATACTCCACCTCCATTGCTTCAGCCACATAGTCGTTCATTGTCTGTGTGTATTTGCTAACCCTACCCACCACCACCCCTAATGCTCCGATAGCCACCCACCCCTCCCTTTTCTGTCTTTTTTAAGCTTCATTTTTTTTTTACTTTTTACGATGAACTGGCACCTAAAATGTGTTGCTAAGCCGCTCTTCTGTAAATGGGCTGTTGCATGCATTTTTTTTAATTTACCACTTCAAAGTTGGCATTCACAGTATATTAAAAAATAAAAAAGTCAAAATGGCCACTATGTGATGATGTATGCGCTTGCATATACCGTGACACTGGGGCCCCTGTAGAGTCATGGTGCACATGTGCAAAGTAGTCATTATTGGACCGAGGCCTATTATTTTTTTGCTGATGCTGAACAGCATCCGCAAAAACCGTTGGCAAAGGCAGCACCTATTGACTTTGCCAATGCTTGTTCCTCCTTTGGATCGTCTTACTTTTAATTGTCCCGTCACAGGTTTTTTTGTGCTGTGGCATCTACCGAAGGTAACAAAAGCACAATTCTTTTACTCACCAGTGTCGGACGCAGCCCGTGCAGCTAAGAGCGGTGGGGCCGGTGGGGGGAGTATTTCGACAGAGGATGACAAGGGAAAATTTATTATTTATATAATTTTCCCTCGTCATCGTCCGCTGAAATCCCCCCCTCGGGGGCCCACCGCTCTTACCTGCATGGACCACGGCTGGCCAGTGTATATAGAAGTGACGTGTACTGACCAATGCAAATGCGTTTTCTTCACTGTTTAGTACGTGATAATGTTTTTGAACCGCTCACTTCACGTAAATGTCAATGTAAAATGTGCCTGCACCAGGGAAATGTTATGTGATCTGATCTATTGAGTTATTGCTTTGTTTTTTTCAATCCTCCTTTAACTGAATTGCCATAAGCAATATTACTTCGTACTCCCTGTTTATTGCAGCATTGCCCTCTACTTCAGAGAAGCAATCTCATCAACATACTTCACATTCCCCGCATTGTTTTCTGAATATCTCACTGTTGTGAGAGGACACATTCCTCCCCATTTATTTCCTTCCTCCACAGCTACCGCATCCTATAAAGTTATCGCATGTTTCTACAGAGCGACTTCAATGAACTGGGCTTAGAATTTTCTAGTTCAAAATCTAAAAACAGAGGGGCATATTAGCAAGACCGGCGATAATGGGCTTGCTAATATGCGTTATGGAATTCCAATAGAAGCCCAGGTTAAATGTCCTGCACATCTAACCTGGGCTTCTATTGGAATTCTATAAAGCATATTAGCAAGCCCATCGCCGTTTTAGCGGCAGTTTCCTGCCGCTAAACGGCGATAATTTTATCGCCGGTCTTGCTAATATGCCCCAGAGCCCTCAGCCATTCTTTGAGATCTGGATTCTATGCACCCTTGTAATAAAAAATTAAGCCGCAAAAAGTTATAAAAATATAAAAGTATAGAAATAATATAAAAATTCTGAAAAAATCCAGAACAATAAAGAATTTGTATAGCTAATGAACTAATTGATATATATATATATTTTTTTTTCCTGAATGGAAGAACCTTATAATATCACATGAATATAGGTAGGTGTTAATTAGTGAGTATCTTTTAAAGTTTTATTATATTTGCAAGCTATACATTATTTTTAAATGTACTATTTTTGTAATCATATAACATGGTTTTTCGGTGCTCCCCCAATATTTGTTTTAAATATTCATCAAAATTTGGCTCTGCAGTTTTCATTGGGGTATCCCCCTACAATTAGTATTAGAGACATTCTGGAGTTGAGGGGTGCGGAGATTAGGAGGGCCCTATCTTCAGGTGAATTTGTGATGTATTCTGTCCTCCTGAGATATGCATTGTTAGTTGTGCCAGCCATCGATGCATGGTTTCCACCTGCAATTGGCAGCATATCTATATATCATCAAGGTACATACATGTGGAGTTAGGTATAAGATATCTATAAATACTTGCCTGTTGATATTTTTGTCCTATCATATTATGGTATAACAATATTCCCTACTCAATATTGAGGACCCACACTCTTTCCCATGCTACCACCGGTGGTATTTGATTAACAGCCCTATCTTCTCATATTTGAAGACCGTGTTTTGCACCAAAAAATACTTTGTTGTAGCAGGTGCAAAGTAGGGGAAACGTTTTTATTTCTCTCCAAACTTTTCAAACTTTGCATGTGTGCTGCACTGTACAGCATACACAAAGAGGGAAACGTTTAAAATATGTCTGAGGATAGTATCTTGTACTGGAAGGGTTCCCTTTCAGTACAAAAGCTATGCTAGACCTCACACACACCTTTACATTCCGGTGTAAAGGTGGGTGCACGGCTCAAGGCAGCCGAATATTGTGCCAGGGCTTAGGAAGAGAGCAACAGCAACTTACTTTGTAGATATGGAGCTGCCCTGCTCTCTCCTCGTGTAACGCAAAGCAGCAACTTTTGTTGGTGCACTGCGTTGTGTCAAATATTAGTAAATCTTCCCCTCAATGTTCACTCAACTGTGATGGTAAGGGGGTACATGGGGTACATGGGATCAATGCTCCTCTGGTAAACTGCTCCTTTGTTTTTGAGAGAGGAACTGGATTATGATGAGCAGTGCAAAAGTGACACAACATTCCTCAATATATATAAATCTTTTATTGGGCGAAGTAGGAAATGTCTTCCATATACCTGATCATACTTTTCAGCTGTTAGTAAACTGTGACTCAGGTCAAAATAAACTTTATTCAGCCAAAAATGACAATAAAAGCACATTTGCACACACCAAGAGTAAAAAGATAAAAACTATACAAAACATAATAAAAGAGCAGGTCCATCAATTCAGATACAATTGCCAAGTATGATTCTCAAAGCCCTAATATACAAAACTTCTGCGCTTTCATAGACCTCGTTAAAGTGCATACTATACAGTATTAACAACAATTAAAAACAATGCCCCCTAAAATATGACATTTCTAAGACCGGTTCAGTGCAAGATTGAATTTTTTTCTTCGCCATAGGGCGCCTGTTAAAAATCTCGCAACTCCAAAACATATCAAAGGTGAGGACAATATTTGCAGATATATCAGAGCTGGCCTCACTTGTGTAAAATTACAATGTTTTAAAACTGTGACTCAAAACGTAGCCACCAGCTCCATTGGATATTGAGTCCCTGGTCTTGATATCCAATATCGCCACTTCAAGATAAAGTCTGACCAACTGACTACAATACACGGAAAACAAGCAGCATTGATCCTAATGACTCATTGGTCACCTTGTGCACATTGCCAAATGTTAAATTTTAAATTGGTGTGTTACTTAATCTCCTATATATTAATAGATTTCCATGAAGGCACCATGAATAATGGGGTTAGTGAAACCAGAATGAGACAAACTTGGAAAGAGTGTGATTTGACATCCCCATCAAAAAATCATTACCTCTTAGAGTATGGTGTGCTATGTTATATTTATTTATAGAGCACACTTGCACTAGGATTCTTGGAGCTAAAGACAGGTAACATAACTGGCCTCAAAGGGAAAGAAGACATTACAGGTGAATAAGCCAAGAGTGGATGGCTTTTCAGAATGTAATTGAAATAGTTTCTGAGGGAATGGCAGCTGGGAGAGAGTTTCACAGCTTAGCTGCCACAATGATCTGACTCCATATGTTCCCATTCTGGCTTGTGGCGCGGTCAGTAAAAATTGGTTGGCCGAATGAGGGGTTTGGTTTGGCTGGTTAAATGGAAGCTTGGAAGCTAAGAGAGTGGGACTGTGAAGATGAAGAGTTTTATGTAGGACTGCAAGGGCTTCAAGGTCTACCATAGGAAACAATAGTCTTGGCCTTCAAGGCCTCATGTAGACTTATGTTCCAGATGTGGTCAGTAGTCATGCTGCTGACAGAAACATCAGTGTTTAAGAAGATCAGCAGAGCAAAGATTTGGGCTTGGCTTCTGCCAGTTTGGGTTTGGACAGTGGTTGAAATGGAATTACAGAAGTGCGGGTACTTACTAGCCAAGAATACCTATGTGCTATTGAGAAAGACCTCTACTGTCCCATTAAAAGTAGCAGCCCCCGCTGAAATGTGCAGGTACTTTCCCTTCCAAACTAAAGAAGTGCTGATACTCAGTACCAATGAGTACCAGCCCATTTAAAGCTCTGGGTTTGGTCTGGTCTGTCCTAATCAGAAGGCAACAACTGCCATGTACGGACGTATGTTGTGTTGGGGTCATGAAGGCCTTTAATACCCATGGTGTTCTTAAACCTTATCACGGTATTCCATTCCACCTCACCGGGACAGCTTGCTCACAGTCTGGGGCATTTATTTAACAAACCACTGCATTCTGTGTTTCGTAGCCCTGTTTCACTTCAATAGACTGAATTGGAATAATGCAACTGAAAACAATAATTCAGGAAAGCTCAAGACAGAAGCAGCATGTCTAGGTGATATGGCATTATCTGATAATTAGAAATTATTGTATATGTGGGATGATCCAACGTACCAAGGGGAACTTTCCTTTTTGGGTTTTGACCACATACTGGATATGCTATATGGTGCTCCAATACCCAACAGCTTGTTCGATGTCACGCTAGTGATTTTTCTTTGTTGGCGCTCCGCATTGCGCTTTGAGTTGGAGTGGTAGACTGATGGTGATGACTCCCCTGTGGAGAGGGCACTGGCTTCATCACACTGCCGGCCTGGAGGACTTTCATAAGTGGGACAAGATCGGTATCATCGTCCTCGGGGATGTTTGGATTGGGAAGCATATCCTGCCCTTCTGTGGTCTGCAGGATAGCTATAGGCTCAACCACACACAATTCCATAAATACTTACAACTTCGTCATGCTCTATCGGCTAACATTCCCTTGGACACTGAGATACCTAAATTTAGCCCCCTGGAGGCCAAGTTGCTGATGGGTCGCATCGGTGGACGGCTATTTCCCAGGTTTACCGATCACTCATTGCAAATGCTCCACATGGTTTTGACAAGCTCCAACTCTGCTGGAAGTTTGGGTGGGGGAACTGAATAAGAGGGACTGGAGGAAGGCCAGGATGGCCCCACACACATTGGCTATTTCAATGCGCCAGCAGCTGAGTCAATTGAATTACTTGTACATGACTTACCTGACCCAATCCGCTTGCACTGGGATGGTAGGATCCCTCATCATGCTTGCTTTCACTGTTCCAAAGCCCCAGCGGATTACTAGCATGTGGTTTGGGAATGCTTGGTTATCTCTGTGTATTGGCAGCAGGTGTGCAGTGAATTCTCTGGGGTCTTGGGGCCGAACCTCGAGCTGACTACCAAGGTGGCCCTGTTGGGCATGGTTGATGAGTTGGGTGGTTCCCAGTGAGGGAGCTGGCCCGTATGTTCTAGATCTGCTCTAGAACCTCAAGTCACTGGTACTTTTTCTCAACATGAGAACGTGAAGGGGAGAGAAATTGTTTACAATGTCAACTAATTAAAGTTCAATTCTTTGGACTCGTAATAATCACAGACTACTAAATAAAGTTAGTTGATTTATTACAAAGCCAAAAACAACTGGACATACAGACACCACAAGATAAGGGTGTAGAAATACTTTGGAACCAACATAAAGCCAAATCTACGAATAAGGTTGAGACGGTGCAGCATGCACAAGACAATTAATTCAAGAATCAGGATAAAAAAAAGATCAAGAAACACGAGTCCAAGTTCCCCTGCATCGAAGGTTGATGGAAATAAAGCATTAATCTATCCCCACACTAACGCTAATGTGACATCCCTAATTAAGCATTCTTCTGGGTAGGATAGGTTAAGGTGTCAGTATGTAGAGTCCTCCTTAGAAGTCTCCCTGCTTCAATGGGTTGGGTAGCATGAAGCCACTGAGACAGAGCTCGTTCTAAGATGCTCTCTCTCCAAAGGCAGAAAAGAAGTGGGACTCTTTCCCTTCTTGCAATACTCCAATATCACCACTGTCTACCCATGATTCCTTTTAGGTCACGCCATCTGATCAGGCCACATTCTCATAGGTGATTTTCCACAGGACGGCAATCACTCCCAAACAGTAATACAATGACCTTGATTCCCAGGCCCTCTCCGGTGAGAAAATACAACAGTTCTCCTTATCGGCAGTAGCTCCAAATGTATCCACTTCGCTCCTTGCCTAACTCTTAAAACAAAAACATTATTCTAACTAACATGAATGCTTCTTCCACCTGCAACACAAATGTGAGAAAGAACAGAATCTAACATGCACATGAAATTCAACTATTAATTCTAATGCGAGAGCTTCCAAGGAAAATGCATTTCAGGCCTACAAATTCAGCTAACATAACAGAAATGTAACATGAACTTTGCGAAGTTGCATAGAATATAATATTAATAATAAAATATTCCAACCTACATATAAAATGACATGATAAATAAACACATTCAATAATAAAGGGTGGTCAGTTTCACAACACGAGTGTTTTCTGTTGGTGTTTTCTGCTGGTTACATTTGATTTTCCACATTAATTCTTCACGCATTCTACATTTTGGCCTAAACACATCACATTCATGTTATTACATTACAAGAGTCTAATACTTAGGTTAACACGACAAAAGATTATATGCGGATGCAGCCTATGCGTGTGATTATAACTCACCCCTGCAAAGGAAAATGGATTTTGAGCTACATCACCAGGCTGACCGCACATTTGTAGGTGTCACCACACTGTTGACTAAAAGAGACATTGGAACTACCCCAATGCACCGACCCTGGCGGAATGGAGGGTGGGGGTGGACTGGTGTGCTCAACTTGAAAAATCTATCAACATTGCCCTAGGCTGCTCACGGAAGCATGACAAAATATCAGCAGGTGGGGGCATATTATGGACTGGAGTTTTGAGTGGTTTATGGCTGACTACATTGTGTGGGTGTTAGGCAAATGTGCATGTACATGTATTATCTTGGTGATTTCGAAACTAATAACATTTTGTTATCAAACAATTATTAGATTTGGTAACAATATCTTAATAGCCTCTGGTCTTGGCCCTGCTCATGTTACTAAGGCTGTCGCTGGTGTGGAGAAATAATTATGTGTAACTTTAAGCAGCTGTTCTCCACCCATCAATAATGAACTGGCCAGATCAGAAGCATATGCATGTTACATGTTTCTCCAACAACATAATGCAACAGGCGATGGTTATTGAAGTATATACTTTACTCACCAATTTATGTTTTTTTCAGAAATCACTTTAAAGGCAACAGGAGTGCTAAAATACAGGAATTATTATTCCGTGGAAACTCTCTGCACCTCAGTCCAGCACTCAGGAAACGGTCCACACTCCCCAGTGAACCCGCGCCCCAGATCGCGCCGAAATGCAAGGTAAGCCTGGATATTTAAAATTTAAACATGCATGGGCAGAGGGGAATGTTTATTTTTCCTTTCCCAGAAAATGTCTTTTTAATGAGTCTATGAGGAACTGGCGCGTATCCAAGGCCAACAGAAAGATGCACTGAATCTGTTAATTTTCCATCAGACGCCTTCAGCTGCCAGAAGCTGCAAGTGGTGCATCGGCACAATGAAAAGCCCCAGAAATGTTATTTTTATGAGCATGCAGAGATTAGAGTTCTCTTGCTTACCTTGTGATGATTACAGGGCAGTCTCTCTCCTATACATATTAAATATAAATAGCATTAGAACCGAACAGGAAAAGAATCATAGGAAGGCACAATCAAGTGGAAATATATGTAATATACTGACGGGTAGCAGCCATGTTGGATGGGACAAGGGCATGGGCTGCACGCAGAGTGCACAAAACAATCTTCATTGTACAAGACTAGTGTAGGGACCCAAAAAACAGAGAAAATGAGCGACGCGTACGGGAGATAATGATATGAAATGGGGTACTTGGAAAACGTCCTGTAATGGGCAAAGAGGAGAGAGTTAGAGGGAGATTCCTGTCCCATGCAAGTAGAGGGACCACCTCACTCCTGGTCATTAAGGACACGGTCTCCAGTCATGGACATCACACCTGCAAATCACTGATTTCAGATGTGTTATTGTAATTAGTTCAAGGGAAGCAAAGCAAGAATATATCATTCAAAATGCATTAGGCAGTGACACAAAAGTCCAGCACTGGAAACAGTGTGCTTATTGACCTGGAGGAAGGTAGTCACTATACAGGCAAGAAATGCTCATAAAAGCAGATTACATGCAAGCCACATACATATATATACATAGTTGGCTTCTGTATACGAATCAAGGCCTCTTTCGAAGTTTGTGAAATATTTTTCAAACTACACAATTGAGCTCTTTTTTCCAAAAGTTACAAGGACCACTGAGGAAAGTGGACAGGGTTTGAGAAGGACAGCAAATCTTTTGATATTAAAACACTATATGTCTGGGGGGCGTGGCTTAGGAGCCTTCGGAGATGGCCGCTGTTCCCGGGAGCTCCGCAGCGACGTGAGGCGACGGGAACTCTCCAGGCTTCTCTTCACATTCTGGGACCCCAATTTCCAACCGCACGAGCGTCGGAACTTTTGAGGTATGGAGCGCATTCAAATAATGCCTTTTTGACTTCTTTCACCGGCTGCGATTCTTCACAGAGTTGCGGCCGCCATTTTGTTTTTCTTTGCGTTCCTCTCAACCAAGGCTGTTAGATTTTTGAATATATTTCCCCTCACAAAAATGCACGTTTGGCATTATCTCGACGTTTTTCTTTCTTGCTGGGCCATTTTCTCCTCGTTCTGAATAATACTTTAAGCAGCATAAATTCCGGGACTGATATAATTGGATTTTCACTTTACTGCAACTCGGTGTGATTCTATTAGTGTAGAGTGTTCTCTGGGATAATTGAAGAGAGTTTCTCCTCAAATTCCTTCATGGCAATGCCTCGTGTTAGCCGTAATGGTGCACAACTTATCAAAGGCTCACCTTTAGAAGACCATAATCCTTTTAATATCCTATTAGAGAACATGGAAGATGTTGCCACTGAATCTGCTGGTGCAAAGGGATTGGCATCTTCTACACCTCGCCCCTGTCCCAAACAGGGTTCCAAAATACCAGCAACGTCGTCCTCCACTTCAGGCAAGCGAGTGAAGGTAAACCCACCTTCTCCTACTGCTTCCTCAACTTCAATTTCTATGGAGCTCCTCCTTGAGGAAATTCGCGCGCTTAAGCCATGTATGGAAGAAACCAACATACGTCTGCAAAGTCTGGAAGACAACTGGTCTCACACTGAGCAAAGGGTTGAAGACCTAGAGAAACGAGTTGACTCTGTTCAAGAATGTGCAAGTCAGGTCCCCCTTATGCACAGAGAGATAGATCATCTTAAACAACAAGTTGAAAATTTGGAAAACCGCAATAGACGCAACAACCTACGCATTTATGGACTGGTTGAAGGTCTCGAAGGTTCTAATCCAATATCCTTTTTCAATCCTTTCTCCCAACTCTACTTGGTCTTCCAGATACTCCATCATTAAATATTCAACGTGCACATCGTTTGGGGCCGAGTCCTCAGTCTTCATCTTCTTCAACGAAACCTAGAGGAATTATTTTATATTTTCTGGAATACACAGATTTACTTAAAGTTCTCCACGCTGCCAAACAACGAGGAAAGATTTCATGGAATGGTTCTAACCTCTTTTTTGCCCAAGACTATGCCAAAGCGACTGCTGACCGCCGTAAAAAGTTCCTAGACATGAGACCTGCACTCCGCAGCTTGAATGCTCGATATGGCCTGTTTCACCCTTGTCTCTTCAAAGTGACTTATAATAACAGAACAACAAATTATGAAGATCCTGCACATCTCCAGCAATTTTTGGTCACCTGCAGACGGGAGTCTATGGACATTTCTAAACCATAAATGTCGTGTTACTCCTAATATTGTTTGTTTTCTTATTGTGAATTTGTCCCATCCTTAATGTATTTTGTAACTTTGTAAATGTTTTTGGTTAATATGTTCTCTTTTCTTCCTCATCAGGTTACTGAATATGTGGTCCCTCACTCTTTGTCCCTTCCATTCTTCCTGGATGATGTCCCCCTTGCCGTTCTCGTCCTGGGGTCCTCCCTTCGGCGTCCTTCCTCCCCTATGTGGCTCCACCAACCCCACCCGTATTGTCTTCCTGTGGTATGTTTTTTCCGTTATTGTCTTGTCTTATCAAAGGTTTGTTGGATTCAAGTTTTTTGTTCATTGTTCCTCTTTTTTCCCCTTTATTTTTCTGTCCCTAATCTCATGTTTCATCTTAAATACTGGTCTTCTCTTTTATCTTTTCTTTACAATTCTTCTCTCCCTTCTTATTCTTACTTATTTTTCTACTCTCTGTTTTTCCATATCTTTAAATACAGTTCCTATATGACAGTTCTTCAAAATCATAATTTGAAGTGTGATATATTACTATTCATATATATATATAAGTATTCTTCTCACATTGTTTATTTTAACGTATATATTTAGATGTCGTTAAATATTTTATCTTGGAATGTTAAGGGTTTGGGTTCTCCCATTAAGCAGTCAGCGAGTTTTATCACATATTGCAAGTTTAAAAGGTGATATTGCTTTACTACAAGAAATTCATGTAACGGACACTGAGGTATCTAAATTACGACGGCACTGGGTGGGACATGTTTTTGCATCACCAGGTTCAGGGAAGCGTAATGGTGTCGCTATACTCTGCCATAAACGTTTAGATGTCCAACTCATAAATCAAGACAATGATTCTGAAGGCAGATGGATTGCAGTGTCTCTATTGATAAACAACATTCCTTTAACCATTTTTAATATTTATGCCCCTACTAACCAAGATAAAACGTTCTGGCCCCAAATCTTATCCTCTTTGATGCAACGTACTGACGAATATTTAATTTTAGGGGGTGATTGTAACATGGTTATGGATCCTTTTATGGATAGAAGGTCTAATTCTAGATTCTCTCCTTCTTCTATGCATACTCAATTCACCTCCACTATTTCACAAAGGTCTCTTGTAGACTCCTGGAGGCTCTGTCACCCTTCATTACAAGAATACACTTATTATTCACCTGCTCACTCATCTCAATCCCGGATAGATTATCTCTTTATTTCCAAAGCCCTAACCCAACACATCTCCCACTCTGACATAGGTTCTATCCTAATTTCCGATCATGCCCCAGTCTCTTTGAATCTGGACTTACTCCCTCCCGTTAAGGGAACCAAGCGATGGAGATTCAATAACTCTCTTCTATTAGATTCTAAATTTACATCAGCCTTTCTTGATTTTGCAAAATTATTTTTTGAAGAGAATGAGTCCCCTCAAATATCTCCCCAAATTATATGGGATTCCTTTAAAGCTGCCTCTAGAGACTTCATTATTTCTTTTGTTGCCCAAAAACGACTGAGCATCCTCTCAGTCCATACAATTACTCAATACTCAAATTAAAAGATTAGAACATTCGTATTATTTGTCTAAGAGCCAATCTGAGTTGAATGAACTTATTAAAGCCAAACTTTCTTTTAATAAACTTTCTACTGAGTCTGCGAATTTATACTTACTTAAATCTAGTGCTAAATATTATAGTGCACAAAATAAATCTGGTAATCTTCTTGCTAATTATCTTAAAATTAAAAAGGAACGTACCAAAATTGAATCTATTGTATCTTCTTCTAATTCTATAGCACATAAAGATGAGGATATTCTATTAGAATTCACTAACTTTTATCAAAAACTTTATACCCCTGAATCCCATCCTCAACAGACTGACATTGCTCAATATTTATCCTCCGTTCCTTCACCCTCCCCCCGGATCTAGATCTCTCCTCCTTGGAAGCTGATATACAGCCTAAAGACATTCTTAAAGCCATTCAAGTAATCAAAAAGGAAAAGCTCCTGGGCCGGATGGATTTACCGTAGAATTTTACATACAATTTTCTAATTTACTTATTCCCAAATTGCATCAACTATTTTTATTTTTCATTGCATCCCAGAAATCTGAAGGCTCATTCCAAGAAGCTTTGATTTGTCTTCTCCCTAAAGAAAATAAAGATCACACATTATGTAAGAATTATAGGCCAATCTCTTTGATTAACCTAGACTATAAAATTTTCGCGAAAATTCTTGCGCTCCGTTTGGATAACATCTTACCAAAATTAATTGGAAGAGAACAATGTGGTTTCATTAAGGGTCGACATTTATCGGATAATACTCGACTCTTTTTCAATGTTCTTAGTAAATCCCATTCCCATAAACAATCTCTAGCAGCTGTTGCACTAGATGCCGAAAAAGCTTTTGACAGGGTTAATTGGCAGTTTATTTTTTCGACACTCGTCTGGTTTGGTTTTGGCCCTAAATTCCTTTCTTATATCTCATTATTATATTCTTTTCCTAGATCTTTTATTTTAGCTAATGGTCTTGTTTCCTCCTCATTTCCACTCTTCAGGGGGGTTCGACAGGGCTGTCCACTTTCTCCTCTTTTATTTGTCTTGGCGTTGGAACCCTTTCTAACAAGAATTCGTGTAAATAAAAATATCACAGGTTTTCCATATGGTGAGAAACAACTGAAGATTTCAGCATACGCGGACGATATTCTTTTATTTATTTCTAATCCCCAAATTTCAATGCCAACTTTTTTATCAGAAGTTTCAGCTTTTGCTTTAGTTTCAGGATATAAACTCAATGTTGATAAATGTGAAATCCTTCCTTTAAACAAACATTGTTTCCATGCTGATTTTTTGGCTTCTCTCTTTCACTGGAACCCAACGAAGATTAAATATTTAGGCTTATGGTTCACACCCTCTATCAAAGATACAGTATCACTAAACTTAAAAAATTTGCAATTACATTTAACCAGTTCCACCGCACGCTGGCACCCCTTATTTTTATCGTGGTGGGATAGATTGGATTCTATAAAAATGATGTTAGTCCCAACAATTTTATTTTTCTTATCTAATCTTCCAGTTAATATTCCTAAATCCTGCTACAAGAATATCTATAATATTCTTTCAAAATTCTTATGGCAAGACAAAAGAGCTAGGATGTCCTTTTCCAAACTTAAACTACCTAAACATTTAGGTGGAGTCAATTTTCCTGATTTCTCGTCATATCATACTTCATTTTTTCTTAAATTTTCTTCCTCCTTGCTATCTGAGAATATGATCGATTCTACGTCTCAGCCTTTATGGGTGGAGGTTGAAAACTCTTTTTCTATCCCTTCTCGTTTGAAGAATTTATTTCTATTTCTCACACTCCCCAAAAATTTTCTCTTCCCATTCTTAAAAATGTTCGTAAAATCTTCCATCCGCTCATATTAGATGGTCTAGATGATCGTACTCATTTTCTTCAATCCCCAATTTGGTATAACAAACTTATTAAAATTAAAAATAGGACTCTTTTTTGGAAAGATTGGATAGAAATTGGTCTTAGATGGACGTATCAGCTTTTTCACGGCGAAACTTGTATCCCCTTCTCTCTGATGCAATCCGGTTTTTCTCTTCCTTCGTCTTATCAATCCAAATATATTTTGCTGACCGCAGCTGCTCAACATTCCTATGATACCCTCATAAACTCCTCTGCACATGCTAATTCTTCACTCATCTCGCTCACTTTTTACAGTCCCCCTCTTCTGCGTCTCAAATTTATAACAAATTAAGAAATTCTGTTACTATACGGGATAAATCTAATGTAGAATGCAACTGGGAATCTGATTTACAGGATTCCTTTGATATCTCAACATGGAACAAACTTTGGATGAAAATAAGGAAGTCTTCTAGAGCAGCGAATATTACACAAACCTTATTTTTATTTATAATAGACTTTTAATCACTCCAGCCAAAATTCATCACATTGATTCTAATACTCCCTCTACCTGCTGGTCTTGTCCGGCCCCCGTAGCTGACCTTAAACATATGTTATTTACATGTCCAGTTACTCATAATTTTTGGATTAGAGTGTGGCAACAAATTAACAAAATTTTTCGTACAGACTTCCTTTTTCTTTTACACATATTTTTCTAGGTAGCATCTCAGAAATATGGTCCTCCTTTTCTACTAACGTATCCATTGTTGATCTGCTTATAGCTGTAGCATTTCAACAGATTACTAAGTCATGGAAAAATGCTTCAAACATATCATTTCAGGCTTGGTGGTATGGAGTTTGCTATAATCATAGATTAGATAGGGCATATGTTTACCCCATTACACTTGCTATTAAGAGAGATTTATTGTGGTTACCTATTACGGATTTCTTAAACATATCAGCTCAATCCTTACCCCTACATACTCCTTGCAATGAGGAAGTATCCAAACCGCCTTGAAGTTAAAAATTACTCATCTGTTTTCTAATTTAGTTATATATTTTTGACCACCTTATAAGCTAATATTATAGGAAGTAATGTAACTCAAATGTTGTATTTTCTATTATAAGATCAGTTGTAACATTCTATATAAGTTTTTCCCTCCCCCCTTTCCCCTCACCCATCCCTCCCCTTTTTCCTTTACTCATGAAATATTTATATTATAGTATAAGTATATGCTGTGTTGTATTGCTGTTATATCTTATTTCCATATCCAATAAAAATTTCTTTTACAACTTAAAAAAAAAACACTATATGTCTGCCTTTTCAAGGACTGCATGCCTGCCATATTATAGTGAACACATAATTTCGGTTGCAACCACTTGGGCAACAAGGCTGTAGTAGGCATCAGCAGAGGAGAACGCTATTAGCCACACAAGTTGAAATCTCTCAATAGTAGCTCTCCTGTAGCACTGACCATGACCCAGACTTGACCGTTGCAGACTCCTCATCCATTGGGAATAGGTGGTGGCACTAGTAAGTGATGGCTGACTTGGCCTTCAGTAATATGACTACATCATGGGAAATCTGTGATTAGGAAAATGTGGTTAATGTTTTTAACGCACTTAGCACTTTATCCATCTTTTAAGAATGCTTATTGATTTTCATGGTTGTGAAATTGTCCCATGAAATTGATGTATTTTTATTTGTCTATTTTTAAATCATTATTTTTATGTTGCTAATTTATATAGAATTTTATACATAAGAGTATTTTTAATCAGAATAAGATTGTTTAAATGCATGGAGTTTGTGCACTTTGATGGTTTTAAAAAATGTTTATTGGATGAATGAATGAAGGTGGTGGCGCTGGCATCTGCAATCACTCTTCTTGGTCTCTAGCCACCCCCTCAGTCGTGCTGCGTATCCATCCTTCGAATACCAATTCAATTGTTTCATAAAACCCATTCTTATCTTTTTTGCATCTCTCTGCAATCCTCCTCATTCACTACAATGTTTTTGCGAGGGTCTTGATTCCCTTCATGATCTCCTTCCTTTCTTTGCTACCTTTTTTTACTATTAGATGATTTTAAAGAAGTGTTACACCAAGAATATTTCCATACTTTTCTATTGCTTCCCTAGAACATACAGCATTCGCTCATTACTGCATTCATAGCCAAAACTGTCATGTCACCAAGCTAGTACCGAAGGGTCACACCCAATTATGTTTGTACTTCCTTTATTTTCAGCGCTATGGCATAGAGCATCCACTTACTACCGCATTTATCTCCAGTTCTATCACCAAATTTCCAAAGAAGGACTGTACATGATTATATCTGTTATTCCTTTTATTACTGCCCTAAAGCAAATGTTCTTCAACCTTTGATTTATTAGGACCCCCTCTGAATCACAACAGGCATTTTGGAACCCTGGCCTAAGTAGTTTCAAGGATTTGACCCTCTAAACAATACATAAAAATATAGGAACAAGTATACAGCAAACAAATACATAATTTGAAATTTTAATGAACAGTTTGGAGCTTTTCAACTTTTTGAAACATTTCTGAATGATGAAAAAATATTTTAGACTCTAGTGTGTCGCTTTCTTTTTACAGCTGTACACTTAACAGTGTATATTTGTACTTCAATTGAGGTCACCAATTATCCATACTAGGTTTTGATAGCTGTATTTGTGCTGCTCCCATAAATCAAGCTAAGAATGCCAACATAATTTGTAGCCTCCAAATTGATTCACATAAGAGAGTGTTTTAAAATGTAACATTTTGCTTCCCTCAGACTTCTCTCTCCCTTTTGGACATCACTCGAACAAGCGGACTCTTCACTTATAAAGAAGAGTGAGCCACCCTTCCTTCCTTCTCAAAATCAGCATCCTTTATTAGCATAAACTACTACAACCTTCGTTTTCCTCACTTGTGTGTTTTCCCCCTTTCTGATACATCGCAACTCTCTGACGATTCCATTACTCTCCATTCTCTAACTGAATGTAATACTGATGTACAGTTTTAACTTTGAATGTCTCTTTAAACTTCAACAAACCTTTTGTTCTTCTTCCAACTTTGATCTTTACCCAATAAACAACCTTAACCTTATCCTTCCTCCCTTCCATACCATTCATCAAGGTTTCATTTTTTCACCCCCCTTCATCACCTATCCTTTCATTTATGATGGTACTAACTTGGTGCTCAGTACTCCTCCTCTCGTCACTTCTAACAGAGATTTTTGAATTGCTTCCTGTACTGTGATGCAGTACGCCCATGACATATCCTCTACCGATCTTTCTATATCTTGACCACACACGTTAGCCATCTGAATGATACCCTTCATCAAGCGATTTGCTTCTTTTACTATGCCTTGTGGGTTAGACAGTGAAGTGCGATGATGCGTATTACCAAATTTAGACGAAACATCTTCATCTCCTGAGATATAAGCTGAGTGCCATTGTCAGTGATAATCACTGATGGTACTCCTTCTTCCAAAAATATTTTCTCTATGCCTCGTGCATTGCTTTAGAATAAGAAGCTCCGTGACGTTCTATGTGTTTGTTTGAAGTGGAAGCGTTCTGTGTTGGAAAGTTTTTCCTGGCCAGCAAGGGAGCAATTACGCTTGACAGTAGCTCTAATAAAAGTCATCCTTAAGACAACAGAAGCATGTAACCAGAACTTATTCACCGCATTTTGGTGATGAGCTGGCCAGCGAAAGAGCTACAGTGTTAGGTAGTGGTCGAGAAAAGAATCTACAGGTACCCGCGAAGCTGGGCAATCGAAGAGTGTCTTCGCAGCTTGGAGGCATTGTGCAGCAGGAGTGGCAGGGAGAGGCATCCTTGCATGAGACACCGCAAGTACTGTATAGCAGTGTTTTAGCAGGTAAAACGGTATTTGGGATTTCGAGCGTGCGCATGAGTGAGCTAGCGCAACAGACGCCTCCAACATTCCAAGAGGCTTTGACTTGTGTTGCCAAGTGACATGGGTGACACGTGTGTGGTTACACACATTTATGGACGCATGCTGCCCATCTTGAGTTGGGCTGAATACTTTAGGCATCAGCATACAGTGATGCACACACCTTGCCAAACATATATCAAGACGGCAACGCGCACACCATTATAAGGCGTCTGCAAGCAGCTTTTAAACAAAATATTCTCGGCTAGTGTTTGTGAGCCTAACATGTGATTGAAACATTAAGGCAAAGCGTATGGTGATAAGCACACCTAATACAACACAGTGTATGGTGATGTGCACACCAAAACAGAGTTGGGGTAGCCATACTAAAATCAACAGTGATACACATACGCTACGGAGATCAAGACCCAACATAATTTGTATGCACATGAGTTGCGAGACTTCATTCAGGTGTATCCATGAGCAGTGATGTGCACACCACGTACTAAATAGTGCATTGGGCAGCCTGTAGTGTATTGTGCAAAGTACTTTGTGCTCTGATAACCTTGGTTTCAGACACCATAGTATGAAGTGTATTGGGTACAATATCAGTGCTTGTATGTGCAAAGTAGTTTGTGCTTTGAGAACCTCTGTCTTCCGACAGTATACTGCAGACTGAATATTGCACTGATAGATACAACTCATCTGGTACATCACCTATTCCATGGGAAGACTGGACTTTAATGTTTGAAAATTATTTAGAGGGTTTGGATGGCCAAGGTTTTCAACCCGAATGGAAGAAAGCATTATTATTGAATGCTTTGGATAAGGAAGGGCAGCGCATTTTTAGGTATTTGTCACAAGCCTAAGAACCAAATGGTCAGCCTATTCAAGATATGTTCATAGAGGCTAGACGTCGGTTAGAAATAAGATTTGTTAGAGATGAGAATCTAGGCATGGTGAGATACAAATTATATATTCAAAAAGTACAGAGGAGACAATTGATGAATTTGTAGCCAGGCTAAGAGAATTGTCAACTAAGTGTCAGTTTGGAGGTATGAAAGAGGAACACATCTGAGATCCACTAATTGTGCAATGCAAAAGTAAGAAAATTTAAGAAAAATTATCGGCAGTTAAGAATCCCACACTGAAGGATGCAACTGATATTGCAAAAGTTGTTGAACAATCAGATCTATTTATGAAAGAAATAGAGAAAAAAATCAGGTACATCAGGTCCCAGGGGTGGGTGTTGTCACTAAAACTGAAGTAGAAGTGGGGGCTGTTCTAGAATCTTCAAACCGACAATTCAAAAGCAGTACGGGTTTTAAACAATCTAGTAGGTGTAACAGATGTGGAGGTATGGGCCATATGTCGGACTCAAAATCTTGTTTTGCTGTTAACAAAGAATGTAAGAAGTGTGGTCGTTTAGGTCACTTCACTAGGATATGTAAATATGGGCCTCATAACAAAGAGGCTGTAATATTGGAAGACTCATCTTCAGCCACAGAAGGGGCAGATAGAATTTTAAGTGTGGACTGTGAAGAAAAAGTGATTGACAAAAACAAAATAAGAATTAGGCCAAAGGCCATTTTTGAAGTAAATGGACGTCAGATCCAACTTATCGTAGACACTAGATCATGTACAATATAATCCCTGAAGAAATGTTTAAATGGGAGTGGGGTGGAACTAATTTAAAATCCAAGGATATATCTCCAGGAGGGTACCATGGGGAAACTATTGACAAATTGGGTTATATGGAAACTCAGATTTCAATTGAGAACAAAAACATATAGGGAAAGGTATATGGAGCAAAAACGTATCTCCAATTTTGGGGTGGTTACATCAGTATGATCTGCATATCATCATTAACCCCAGGTCCCCGACTCAGATTATAGTTATGGAGGATGAATCTATTCAGGAAATATTGGATGTGGTGGAGGAAATATTTGATGACAATCTAGGATAACGTCAGGGGTATGTGCATAAAATCATACTGATGCAGCGCCAGTGCAACGCAAGGTCAGGAGGGTACCTATTAGTGTTCGAGAAGACGTTAAAAAACGTATACTGGATATGTTAAGCAAGGGGGTCGTAGAGCCAGTAGAAGCATCTAGCTGGATAGCCCCTGTTATAACGGAGAAAGCTGATGGAAAGTTAAGAGTCTGTGTCGATCCCAGGTCATTGAATCAAAACATTGCAGATACATTTCCATTGCCCAACATTGGTGATCTAGTACTGTTGCTTAAAGGTGGGAAGTATTTTTCCACAGTAGATCTCAGAGACGCTTACCATCAAATTAAACTCCATGAGGAGTCCAAATCACTCTCCGGGACGCCTGTAGGGTCCGGCACCAACGTGGAAGTTGGGCACCACAAGACGTACCCAGAGGTTTGAGGATGGCTTTCACTTCCTGATCATTAGAAAGACGGTGCCCACAGAATATTCCGGGTCATCGCAATCCTAGTCGCCTTGATCACGTGGCGGCCAGTATTTTTACCTTTATTATTTACACAAGTTGATGCAGAGTGACTTTTAACTTTGAGGTCCTGATGAATGCCCTGGAATCCCTATATAGGACCTTAGTTGGGCAGAAACATGGTGACCCCTGAGAGGGATATGATTTATTAATCCCTAGTCCTCTCTTTTTAACTCTATCCCACAGGCCACTTAATAAAGTCCACGTGGACCTTTGGAGATAGTTTTATTCATTACCACAACACTTTTTTCTGTACTCTGCCCCTCCTACCCTCTTGCCATCGCTCATCTTTGAAAAACATTTTAGTTCCTCCCCTCAGGGGAGTTGTAGCCCACACCGTGGACCAAGCAGTCCAGGTGTGAGGAGGTAACCCAATGATGAAGCATGTCACCCTCGGGTGAGTGAGGGTTCTTTTCCCAAAAAGGTCTCTCTCCTGGCAGCTTTGCTGCACACGATTATTAGTACACATAGAGGACCAAATATCGATACAGTTGATAAGATTGGTCGTTCTGAATACACAACCAGGCACACTTTTTTTGAGGTTTCTGAGTCCAAATCACTACCAACTTTTATCACCACAGAGGGAACATTCCAGGTTACTTGCATGCGATTCGGACTGTCATCGGCACAAGCGTTTTTCAGGGGATGATAAGCGAAGTGTTTAAAGGGTTACAAAATATAGTGTATATTCAAGATTACATTCTAATCTTTAGAGAAACAATTGAACAACACAATGTTACACTTAAGCAAGCCTTACATACAATTGCTGAAGTGGGGCTAACATTGAGAAAAGCTAAATGCTCTTTTCTGAATATTTGGGATATTCTATCTTAGGGAAATGAGTGAAACCAAAGAAGGACTAGTTAAAAAAATAACCTTGGCTCCAGCTCCCATAGATGAAGAACAGTTACGATTGTTTATGGGATTAATAGAATATTATTCCAAATTCTTGGAAAACTTTGCAGATAAAGCAGAGTGTTTGAGATCATTATTAAGAAAAGGGTCAAGCTTTGTGTGGAGTTTAGAACAGGAAAAGTGTTTTCGTGCAACTAAAAAAAGAAATCTGTGATGCAGGAATTTTATTACCTTTTGATATTAATCTTAAGTTCATTGTTGCTGTTGATGAAAGCGCCACTGGGTTGGATGTTATTCTGTCTCAAAAACATTAGTATACAGAAAGAACTGTTGCATTTGCATCAAGAACAATTACTGTTTCAGAAAGAAACTATTCAGTTATCGAAAGGGAAGTGTTAGCCACAGCTTGGGGAGTGGAATATTATCAAACTTACTTTGGGGGAAAGCAATTCACCCTGCAGACAGACCATAAGCCATTAGTGAAAGTATCACTACCAGGTGGAGCAGGAAAAGGGATCGTAAGTAGGCCTGGGCGGTAAATTCCGTTCCGCTCGCGGAATTTGCGAAATTTGGGTAATTTCGCGTTCCGCAGAGAACGCGGAATTACCAGAAATTCCGCGATACGCGGCTTCGCAGACTTTTTTGCTTGTTAGCGCTTTCAAAATGCGTGTTCGCGAGATATTTCTCCCCGAGCACGCAAACAGCGTTCGCGAACAGGAAAAAAGTATCGTGAACGGGCGAACAAGCAATTCCGCGTGTTCGCTGAACTTTTGCGTGCTCGCGGAGATTTTTTACCGTTTCGCGGAGCTTTGCGTAGCGCGACTACGCAAATTCCACCCACCCTTAATAAGCCTCCCATGTTTTTGGAGGATTATGTATATTAATTAATTATTTCTTATTTTTATCTATTATTTCGTTCATTCTCACCTGCAAATAGGGGTGGTGTTGACCTTGTTATATGAGTTAGGATCATTTTGTGTATCCAATGCTTAAAAATTATCCAGTTTATTTGTGTTAGTTTTTAGGTTTTGTATTTTTTACTTTTTGTTAGAAATGGGGTTTCTGGTTGGCTAGGGTATGCACCTAAGCCAGGCAGAACCCACCACTCTAGTCAGGGAAATGGAGTTACACACAAAAGATAACCCCTGCTAACCCTCTTGGTAGCTTAGCAGAGCAGTCAGGCTTATCCCAGAGGCAATGTGTAAATCATTTGCGCAACACACACACCAGTGACACACTAGGCACACCACAAAAAGAGACTCCACACAAGGTTATAAAGAAATATCCTTTGTATTGTACATAAAACACATTAGACCACAATTATAAAATCACTGTGCCACTAGGCACTTGTCATGACATCACATAAATCATAATATCACTTTGCCACTAGGCAATGGTCATAACAGCACCAGTAGTGTAATCCTGTAAATATCGTGTAGTGTGTACTTCTCATAAAACCACCATTACTGTGCATATAATGTATCCTCTGCAATAATACTTGTTATTCTGTTACTGTAAGGCATCAAATGACATACATAATAAATCAGGGCACCTAATGCAGTAGGTGGGTCAGGAAGAGAAAAACACATGAGTTGCCACACATCATGGTACATAAATCAATAACCAGTCACAGGAACCCTCACGCTCCTCTCATATATAATACCGTACACAGAGAGTAAGAGTGGCAAGTAGAACATCTGCATGCCCAACAACAAGGATACGGTAAATCCAGGTCCCTGCCAGGGTGCAAAAACACCTGCCCTCCTATAAAGGGCGGGGTTACAATAGACCCAATGTAGACCCAACTAAATCACTAGGACCTGGGTAAGATGCGGTACATGTGACAAATGGCCCTAGTGGACACACTAGTAATTGAAATTCTGCCTTCAGAGGCTTCCCTCTGCTTTGGTTTGGCCACGCAAAAGAAGTGCTCCCAAACGCACTTGCCGATGGCAGGGGCAACACGCCCTGTCTCCACCGTCATCAGCACTCCTCATGCTTAGGTTTTGGGCCTACGAGCCCGAAGAGAGAAAAGAAAGAACGCTCTCCAGGTGCTAGGTTGAGGGTCACGAAATGAAGCGCTCCTCCCATACTGGGGAGGCAACAAGCACTCACCCTGCGCTCCCCTGGCTAGGGCAAGGGGCACAACAGCACTTCACATGTGCTGCAAAATAAACCAGGTGAAGAACACGGCACTCACCACGCGCTGTTTCAAATCACCCAGGGCAGGCCACAAGCCCTGGGAGATAACTGGGGGCACTGAGCAGGAAGCAGGCTCAGACCAGCACACAAGGTACTTGCAGGCAAAGAGGCAGTCTTTTAGTAGGTCAGCACAACAAGGCTAGTCCACACAGCAATCCTCTGGGGCAGCATATAGAACCAGCAGCATCTGGTTACAAGTCCACACAGTGTCTAAAATCATGGGGTCACAGCCCCTGTAATTATACTGCAAACGTCTTTGTTCTGGGGGCTCTTTTTAGAAGTGCACAACATCCTTTTTCAAATCCCAAACCCTTGCCCCAGACACACTACAGGGGGGCAGAGATAGCATTGTAAAAGGCAGGCACAGCCCTATTCAGGTGCAGGTGCAACTCCTCCCATCACTCTAAATTCAGACCAGGACTATTCAGATGCAAGGGAAACTCCTCCCGCCGCTCTAAATGCAGCCAAGGTCTATTCAGCCTAACGCTGAGTCACCCAGGAAAGGCAGGACACAACTCAACCCCCCTTGTGACTGTCTAGAGTGAATGCACATCCCCTCTCTCCTGTCAGTCAAAACCAGACGATCAATACACATCCAGGCAGGGCACAAAGACTCATAATCACACAAAAATGCCCAATTCTAAAAGTGACATTTCTAAAAAAGTTATGACAAATCCGCTTTCACCAATAAGCAGGATTTATCACTACTAGTCCAAACATACCAAACATGGCCATGCCACCCCTCTTATATCAGAAATTGCCACTGAAGTACATATCAGGGTATCCCCAATGCAACTCTATGAGAGGACAGCCTCACAACAGTGAGAAACCAAATAGGCTGTTTGTCACTACCAGGATACGCCACACAGTTAAGACACATGTCCTACCTTTCTTTTACATACACAGCACCCTGCCCATAGGGCTAGCTAGGGCCTACCTTAGGGGTGACGTATATGTAGCAAAAGGGGTGTTTCAGACGTAGCAACTACTTTGCCTGCCACGTCACTGTGGCAGTGAACTGCGCGTGCAGGCCCTGCAGTGGCAGAGGCCTAATAAAGGTTTGAAAGGCTACTTCTGTGGGTGATGCAAGCAGCGCTGCAGGCCCACTAGTAGCATTTAATTTACAGGCCCTGGGTATATGGGATACCACTGTACAGGGGACTTACAGGTAAATTAAATATGCCAAACAGGTGTAGGCCAATTTTACCAAGTTTACAAGAGAGAGCACATGCACTTTAGCACTGATCAGCAGTGGTAAAGTGCCCTGAGCCATAAAACCAACAAAAACAGGTCAGGAAAAATACAGGAGGAAGGCAAAAAGTTCTGGGATGACACTGCGAAAAGGGCCAAGTCCAACACTTTGCAAATGTTTATGGGAGGGAACTGGATGTGTTATAATGGCCTATGCCTCGTGCATTTCTTTGGAATAAAAACCTCTGTGAGGTTCTATGTGTTTGTTTAAAGTGGGAGCATTCCGTGTTGGTCAGTTGTTCCTGGCCAGCAAGGGAGCGACCACTCATGACTGTAGCTCTAATAAAAGTCATCCTGAAGACAACAGAAGTGTGTAACCAGAACGTATTTACCACATATATCCGTACTTCAACTGAGGCCACCAATTGCCCATACAAGGGTTTGATAGCTGTATTTGTGCTGCTTCCATAGATCAAGCTAGGAATGCCAACTTACATTTTAGCTTCCAAATTCATTCAAATTAACAGAGAATTTTAAAATTTTCAATTTTGCTTTTGTTGAGATGGAAATGTCCCTTGCATGGTGATAGATGTGCACCCCTGACCTGAACGCCCAAGCTGCAATGATATCTGGATCTCTGGTGCTGATTTGTAAGTCATGGGTGGGCATGGATCATGCTTATGTGCCATGTCCTAAGCCTGTCTCACGAACAGTAGGTCTGGTTGACCAGGAGGGGTGCCCAAAAAAGTTAAATACCCCGAGAGCAATGGTGGCAGCTTACCGTGTTTTAGTGAAGATGATTGGTTGTGTGAACAGACCTTTTTTACCTGTGTCAATGGAGTGATGTCTATTACCCCACTCATGTAAAGTTTGCTGCTGCTGTGTGTGCTTCACTCATCCTGGCCTACGCTGTGTTATCATATAGCACAGAGCAGCGCACATGTGTGTGCTGTGTTGTATGTGTGCCTGTGAGTGGAACAGTACATGCAGGCCTGTGGGTTCCATATTGAAATCCCAGGGTCTTCAGAAAGGCATACGGCGGTGGAGGAGTCATCCCAGACAGATTTGTGGATTGCCTGCATTCCTGCGAGCAGGGTGGGATGCAGACACTGGAGGAAGGGACAGCCAGGCTCTCTTGTGCACTTCAAAAGAGTACTTTGATTCTGTATATGTCACTGGTTGGTGGGACCTGGTACATCTCATGAAGAAATCATAAAGAATCGGACTGAGGGCTTTTGTAACATTTTGGTAGGCATATATCAGAGAAGCATACCTCTAGACGTGATGGTCTAGTCACTCACATGGCCTGTATCGTGGCGCTATCAAAAGTTGAGTCACTCCTGCTGTGACTGACTGTGCCCTGGACAAAGGGCAGGACTGAGCAGTGGGCATTTCAAAGTGGGGATCCCCCACAACATGATCTTCAAAAACACTAAATCACATCCGTGTCTGGAAAAGGATTATAAAAATGGGAGCTTAAGCATCATAAAATTGTCAAGCTGGAGCTGTATATCAGTGTGGAGAAGTCCAGCACAACGTCTGCCTGTTGTGACCAGGGATTGAGGTATGCTAATCTCCCTGCTGGGGAGGGGACCTCGCCCATAAGACTCAAGACCACTTGCCTTGGAACTTGGAGCACCAGTGTCTGTCTACCTGCCAAGACCAGTGGGCCCTGTGAGGTGGAAGAGTACACCTGGAGGGAGCAAGTTTCTGAGGGAATTCTGTCAAGAGAAACCCTGAAGCAGGGTGTGAGATGTGAGATCATGTTGAGGACCACTGCAGTGATCGGGCCATCCACCTGAGTGCTGCTGTTTGCGACCCCTGCATGCCAGGTGAGGGACTAGGTGAAGATTAATGGCCTTCGCCCTGGTACATCGAAGCATCAAGAATCACGCCATCGCAGAGCTGCGATCAAGAGGGGCTGTCACCCTGGTGTGATGTTTGCAACCCCCATATCCCTGGTGGGGGCCGTGGTGAAGATTAAGGGCTGTTGTTCTGGTGCTTTAGTGCCACGAGAAATGGACTGTCTCCCATGCAGTGTTGTGAAATGGAGGACCGGTCGCACTGGTGCACTGTTCGCTCCCCCATATGATAAGTGGTGGCCATGGTGAAAACAGAGGGCCATCACCCTGAAGCAGCATACTACCATGGAGACTGGCGAGTTGCGACCCATGGAAACAGAGCATCAATTTTACCACCATCCAAGACTGGCTGTCGGACTCAGGATGACTTACTGAAAGATCAAAGAAGCATTGTGCACTCCTGCCACCTCACATGCAGCATCCAGAATTCTGCTCATTGCCAGGCCACTGACATGTCACCAGGGCCTGTCAAACTGCAGCTCCAGCGAGAGCAGGTAAGACTGATTGCTGAGCCTCTGTGGAATTTGCTCAGACTACAAGTGCTATGGCGCTGGGACACTTTCACTTTTAAGAAGCCATTCTGGAACTTCTAAAACTTGTACTGATTAGTGGGGCCTAACCTGAATGTTGCCTCATATCAATAGAGAAAAACACTGTCATTAGAGTGGAGTGGGATTCAGGGACTTACCCGGACATCGCTAGAGTGCAGGCCTTATGTGGACTGTGTATATTATTTTTGTGTGCCATTTTTCACTTTTTGTTTACATATAAATAAATACTACTTATTTCTAAATAGCAAGTATCTGGCTGGACTTTCATTTATTAGGGTTGCTGATCATGCTTTTGAATTGTTAGTATTTGTACACTTTGCATCTACGTCCCCTCTCCCTCCCTCCGAATCCTTGGACTGCTCGACCCATGCTACTACTGAGTCGAGTGCTGAAGGGGGAGTACTTAGCCCAATCACTCAAGACCCATATTAGGTTGGGCCCCGTACATCAGGAGTAAATCGCACAACCCCCAAGGTTGGGACCAGCAGCTTCTGCTTGGTCCGTAGCCCCCTGACAGTGGTTCTGACAGCATTTTTATGTGTGTATATACTTTATTAATCTGCTAATATTATTTAACTTTCTAATCAGTTGTGAACCACCTCAGCTGCTGTTGCAGACCCCAAGGAATTCGTGCACCACATGTTAAGAACTGGTGCACTATCCTATTCCTCTTAGGTGAGCACTGAAGATAGAATATTAAATAGGTAAACATAGAACCGAAAGGCATGTAGAAGATGTATAATTAACACTACAATCACTTTCATCTTCATCTAGAGGGCACCTGCTCCAAATGCTGCCCCAACATTCAAGCCTCTTCTTAAGCCTTTCCCTGATTTTATTTTTCCTTTCTGCAGTTCCCAATGATAACAGGATATCATCTGCTTTATCCAGAGTAAATAAAAATAACATTACCAAATTACAGAAAACATCATAGGGGGCCAAGCTAAAATGGAAAATGGCAGTATATTGGGTGGTGGTTGTCATGTTGAGACGGAACCAGGGTACAGGATGCAAAATGGCTCAAAACAATCACACATCTTTTGCAGGGCAATGAACATAATTGAGAGCGAAAAGAAAGATGTCCGGAGTGCCAGAAATTAGACTGAAAACAATAAATGGGAATAAATTAGATGGATTGCAAACTTTACAATGATGGAGTAATTAAGGGATGCTGAGCACAACTGAGCTTAAAATAGGAAGTTGGATGGCAGAAAAATGTACTGGTCCTGGATACTGAAGCACTCTGACATTAATAAGCCCTGTGGGTTATCTTCCTTATGAATTTCCTAATAGCATTTTTCAGAAAATATAAAGCAAAAAACAGGTGCAGCAGCCCCCTCAGTTCCTCTTGTACACATAAGACAAAATACATATGGCAAGATTGCTGTTAATATATCTGTTGAACTTTCTCCCAGGAGTCATACTGCTTTAGGTGGCAAAGACTCTACATGCAAAAAAAGTCTCTATTTGAACCAATGTTGGCACTAATTTGGTCTCATAAAACTATTGATATCCAATTATTATTCTGAGGTACTGATTTGCGGGACCGGGGTCCTTGTTGAGGTCCCAAAGTACGATGATCCTAGAATAAGGATAAACAAAGGTAAATCAAACTTACACCAGACAAGGTTCAAAGTCAAAACCATGAAGGTATATGTTAAATTACAAGAATCATTGCAGAAGGCAAAAGTAGTTAGTCAGTTCAAATCAAAATGCCTGTATATCCTCAAAATATCAATAAATGGGAATTAGCACACAGTAATATAGACTAAGCCCTTTTCTAGTTAAATAGCCAGAAACAGATACAGTCTAACACAAACAAATAATGCAATCATATCCTAAGTATAAAGTCAATAGGAGGACCAAAATGGAGTCTGCCTCCAGAGAGATTAAGACAAAGTCTTGGCTCATATCCCAACAGCATCTTGTAATATAGGTATTCAAACAGAAGAATCACACTGTCAGCATGGTGTGAAACCAATGATACATCACCATACTTCATGCTAAAACAGAAGACACTTCACCTGAAAAATTATTTTTCCTGTAATACTAATGGATAATCTTGTATTGTGAAAACATAGGGACATTTAAAATTACATGCACAACCTTCATTAGCCTAAGGAAGTGACCTTGTAAAGATAAGGTGGAGCTCCGCTCATTCCTCCAGAAGCATTAGAAACAGGAAAAATGCATTTTAAAGTATTGGAAACCATGACCACGAATCTGCTTGAATTAAAAGTATTTTATAAAATTATGAAGCACACAATTTCGACTCAAGCTCCACAGAGAGAGGGCTATATTCACTTAAAAATATGCAATAAAATGCAAGTGGATTTGAGGCAAAGTCATGTCAGTTTAAAAACCTCTATTATGTCAAATGCAGCTCAATTGCATAATTTACAACTCATTCATGTTAACTAAACACACATTATTTGCTAATTCTAAATTCATTCCCACGCCAAACATTAGCAAAGCATTCCCAGAACAAAGATGGATACTTCAACAGAACGTTGATTTAATTCAAGATGCAAATGGCACTGTTCATCTACAAGATGCAGCCAAAGTATAGGTGCTATGGGATAGATGTACATATTACAGAAACACTTTCTGGGTAGCCATGGAGTAGGTGCACTCTGGTTTCTGTGAAGGGGTCTCTCTGGTGGTAGAGGTGTAAGAAACAGTACACCAAGTACTACCAAAGATCCCAGCGCACCAGGACGCAGCTGTTCAGTAACAGAGATGAGCCAACCTCTCCCTGAAGTAACCATGGCTCACCATTTGTATTGTAAGTAAGCTCAAGACTTTAAACAAGCAGCTGGTGGTGAAAGGCGCAAGGTACAGCACAGCAGATTTCCAGTCAGACCAATAATAATAATAATAATGGTCATTAAAGGAAATTCCAAAAATAGCAAAAATGTGTCACTTGGTTACAGCCTTAAGAAAAACGTCTATTCTAGGGATGCATTAACATCTATGAGTGAAGGGGAAATTACTGAGTCTAGGGACAACCTAAGCGATGCAAGGCCATGGAATGTAATGGGCTGGAATACGATCTAACCAAACAGCGGCAAGAGAAGGGCCTGTCGGGTAAAGTTAGAAGTTGTTTGGGAAAGAAGAGTTGAGTAATGATGGTGACTGAAGAATTTTCAGTACCCTTGGTTCTGCTCACTATGCGCTGGTTGCTTAGAGTGTCAGCAGGCTGACGCAGGTGAGAGTCAGCGCAAGATGCTGGTGTCAGCAGATGAGATGTCTGATGCTCATTTTCTGTGAAGGTTCAGAAGGCCATTTTTGCAGAAGCTGCTGCAGGGGGCTGACAAAGTTACAAGGTCTGAGGTTTGGGTCGTCAGATTCTATGATCACGTTACGGTTTTCCAGAAAATCTTGTTTTTCAGCTTCCAAAAGTTATGGTCGCAAGATTATTGCCTCTTTTCACCTCTGAACTCGCTGTGCTCAGGTGTTCTATCAGCATTCAGATGACCACTGGAGCTCAGTCCACATCTCATAACAATAATGTCCAGTAACTGAGCAGACCAGGGTACAGGGAGGTTGCCCCCTCTGTCTTCCTTTCTTTCCCTCTGTGCCCCATGCACTAGAAAACGTGAGAGTATTTGTCTTTAAAGGTGACTTCTGAATCTGCGAGGCTCGGCCTGTGCTAACAATATGATTGACAGCCCGGAAGAGGTGGGCCATGGAACATGATTATCCATTTTGTTGGACCTGTCCAATGATGTCATTAACAATGAGGGTGTGAATGAGCTAACTGGGTCGAGCCTCTGAAGTTAGCGTCCCCATGTACTGGAAAATGATTGAGCATTGAAAGCATGTAAGTTACCAAAAACGGTATTGACATTGCTGAGGTGCAGTGACAGTGCACTGAGGTGCAGTGACAGTGATAAGAGGTTTGATGGAAAGCAGGCTGTCTGTCTGCAGGGACGTAGGAGACACTACATTTCTGGGGGGGACAGGGACAGCTTTGGGGACTCTCCAATGGCCCTATACAAAGTGCCCGTGTTCCGCGAGTCATAGGCTCCGAAAAACGTATACAATCGTGTTGTTGCCCGAAAAACGTATACAATCATGTTGTTCTAAATTTAAAAAGTGTAATGATGATAAAGGTGGACATATAATCACAGTATGTTTTCTTGTTTTTAAAATTTAATTAGAAAATATGAGAAAAAACATGAACCTTGCATCTTAATGCACCAAGCAAACAACGGTTGGAGGGTAAAAATGGAAGAATAAATAAAATGTTCTTAGTGATATTCCTACACCTCAAAATGCAAATACACTATTCAGAAACAATTTATACAGAAATAGTTCCAAAAAGCTCAAGGCGCTAATAATAGTCAATGGTTGCAGAAGATTGGGACCTATATGCAATTTGAAGCTGACCACGATGAAACGTGGGTCCAATACATAAACCAGGTTTGTTCATGTCAAAGATTTTACCTTCTGACTTTAGTCCTTTAAGTCCTAATCCACAACAGGAGTAGATTTCTAAAGGCCTCCTGACCTCAGACGAGGCAGTTATAGACTCACAGGTTGTGAGGCTGAGGTAAACAGCAGGATCCAGTCCAGGACCCGTTTCCACTGGTCAGCTGGGCAGTTGATTGAAAGGGCTCTTGTAGTTTGTTGTATTCCTGCAACTTGAACAGGATGCTTGTCTTATGACCCTTTAAATCTACTTCTTTGTCCTGGGTACAGGAGGGCTCTTGTACAGTCCTTCAGAGCTCCTCTCAGGTCACATATAGCAGGCCCAGTCCTCTTCTGTTCTTCCTCAGGTCCACGAGTGCTCTGAAGAGGGAGACTGGACGTGGTACATTTAAGCCCAGCACACGCTGGTGGGTGGGAATGACTTCTGGGTATGCTCTAAACAATCAGGTAAAAGTTCCTTGGACCAAATCTACCCATTTTGTGCATTTTCAAGATGGCATAAGTCTTCGATCACACAAAGCTTGAGAGCTAGGGCTGGGTGGGGAGTATATTATGTTAATCCTAGTGTCCTCCCACATCTAAATTCTAGTTTTAGGCAGCTACTCTACCTCCAATAAACCCAAAGACAGATGTCTGGTAGGGTGAAAGCAGGGGAATGCAGCAACCAGACAGTGGATTCACAAGAATTGTCTAGGCATTCTGTTTTCACCCTTTGAAGTGCTCCCCAAGTGTTAAACGTAAAACCTGGACAAAGAATTCTGGTAAAACAAAAACAGGGACTTCCAGTAACCAGACAGTGGATACATAAGAATTGGCTTGGCATTCTGTTCTTGCCCTTTGAAGTGTGCCTTAAGTGGTATGTGTAAAACCTAGCAGACCTGTCAAGCAGGATTTCACACTCAAGCAGTATTTGACAATGTAATGTCAAAAAGGATGCTCCCAGCCCTAACCCTGCATAATCTATGAGATTGAGAGGAGTCATCTCTGCTCATTCAGACCGACCATATCAGTCACAGCTGGCCTACTCTATAGCTCCTGGGAGGAATTTCACACCTATTTAACTGCTAATCACTGGCTGGGGGAGTTGGAGAGCAAATTCAAATTAGCATACAGGAAAGTTACTTATCCTTAAGATTTGTTAAAAATCTGACTTTACAATTGAATTGGATTTATAATAATTATTAAAAACTGTTGTTTAATTATTTTTATAGCTAGTCATATTCCTGAGATACAGTGTTAGGATTTCAATCTGTATTCTGATTTTCTACATTGGTCTGCCAAAGAGAAAATTAGTTTTTGGCTGCTAGTCACTGTAAAGACTTGGTAACATTACATTTCTGCATGTCCTACTTTTAAATACTATGCACCCTTCCTTCTGGGCAACAAAGCTTACATAGGGGTGACTAATCAAAATTGAAAAGGGTGGTTGTGACCTGTCAAAAGGGTTTATTTTGGCAGATGAATTTCAGTTTATACACTGCTACAGTGCGACTGCAATGGAAGGCCTGAAGCAACGTTTTACACTGTCGCTGTAGTGGATGGATCAGTAGGTGCTTCAGTTCATTAGTGACATTTAACTTACAGGCCCTGGGCACAACTTGTACCATATATTAAGGACTTATAGATATGTTAAAAATGCCAGTTAGGAGAATGCCCATTAAACCATGTCTAAAAGGGAAACAGGCACTTTACCACTGGTTAGCAGCGGTAAAGTGCACAGAGTTCTACAGCGAGCAAAAACAGTCAAAGCACAAATCTAGGGGTACACCACACAAAATATGGTCATTTCCTACAAGCATGTCGTAATAAACCCTGCATTAAAATCTAGGCATGGCTCTCAGCAGTGGCATTTTCCACCGCAGCAAACCTTGGGCATTTTTATCAGAAGAATCACCTCTGCCATTGCCACAGTGCTGTGGGCACTGTGAAACCAGGAAAAGAGACTATTATTATTGCCAGCATCCCCGTTGACAAACTGTGTGCTCATGAGCAATCATATTTTCAACATATTCGTCTGCTCCCATTTACTCTAGCATTGCAAAAGATGGGGGTTGGGGGATGAGGATGCTACAGCAGACAGTTGAAGTGTATTGATTGCTTTCCTGTGGCTGGAAGGTGGAGTATGCACTCAATGCAGCGAGTTACAGTATAAGACACAATGAAAAAAACTGTAAACTTTTACTGTCTAATCTGGGGAAAGAATTAGTGCAGATGAATGACATGAGTGTAGAGTGCTTGCAAACCAAATATGTGAATATGCAGGCAAACGAGATGTCTTATGCGACACATATGAAATAAGCCTCTTAAGTGAGATGCTCACAAAAAGAGATGCAGTGTGTGGATGCTGGAAAGAAATATTTTACAAACATAAAAAACCTGATGTGAGAGAAACCGATACAAGAAGCCTAGTATGTGAGTTGTTCATAAAAACAAGATGCAGAGTGTGTTTGTGTTTGTGTGTGTGTGCGCGCGTGTAACATGTTCTAAAATCAAGAGGTGCAACCAAATGCGAAAGAGCTGCTGTCTGATGCACAAAGTACCCTCGTACGTGAGATGCTGAAAAAAAATAAGGAATGTGGCACAGGCTTGTGAGTTTGGGTGATGCTTAGTTATTCAACAAGTCTAAAGGCTTCTTTAGAGCTAGAAAATGGTTTCATTCTTAGAATCATTTGAAGTGTCCTGGTGTCAAAGAGTTGTTTTTTTTAGAGGTACTGTAAGGTTGTTACAGTTTTGGAAAGTTTGCACAAAGAACAGTCTGGCTGTGTATTACTAAAAAAAGAAAAACATTAAAAGTCCTGTACCACTTAAACACTGAGGGGCAAACTTCGACCTTTTGAGTTTTGATGCAACGCAGCACAGCAACTAAAGCAGGTGCTCTGCGTCATTAGAAGAAAGTAGCATCATGTCTACTAAGATATGTCACTTACTTTGTCTCTTCCTACGCTGGTGCACTTTTAGCTGCCTTGCTCCAATACATGCACCCTTGCACTAGAGTGCAAGGATGTGTATCATGTCAAGCAATGGTTTTGTAGCAGAAGAGACCTTCCAGTATAAAATACTATGCTTTGGCATATTTTAACACTTTTAACACTGTATGCATGCTGTAAAGTACAGTACACATGCAAGGTTTGAAAAGTTTAGAGAAAAAACTTTTTTCAAACTTTACGCCTGCCTTGAGGAGAAGTACATTTTTGGCATAAAGGCCTATCTACCTTTTTTCTTTCTAGGAGATAGGGCATTGCAAGACAACTTTCCATTGCAAATCAGAATTTGTATTGTAAAGTAACACGTTGCTCTGGGTAGCGTCACGTTTGTGATGCAAACCTGGTGAAAAGTGTTAGTAAATTTTCCCTGAGTCTATACTGTGCGCAGCCTATCATACGGTGTGTTTAATTAATTTTTAAGCAATAAAAAGCAAATTATGCTGCATATTTTATGATGTATTCCTTCTTTATTTTGACATTGTTTACACATCTTAACACTATCTGGGCAAACGTTTCACCTCATTGGAACCAGATAGTGTCTAAATACAGGAATAGCCAACTGAAAGGTGAGCAGTCAACCTTTGTGAAGGGCTACTCACTGCGTGGTGATTTATTTTGCTGCATTTTTAGTAACTTCTGATTCGTTTGAGCTAGAAGCAATATTTTTTTGTTTAACTCTGAAGATTATGCAGCTGATGATGGATTATGTGATAAATGCGGCAAATACATAATTATGAAGAAAATACAGCAGCTGCAAAACCGCACTATTCCAGTGGCCCTGCTCATGTTGCTCTGTTTGACAGGATACTAGTAAAAGACACTAGCTGGCTCATGCACGTACGCACAAAAGATTAGCATCATACAGTACAATCGCACTTGTCAAGACCGCTATGCTCAGTTTTATGTGAAATGCGGCCACCATCAGGTGACCCATCATGAATTCTAAAAGCAGGAAATGAAATATCTGAACATGTAAGAAAACAGAGACAGAAGCCCTGAAGTCCTACCACATGACATTCAATCAGCCTTGGAGTGGCCAGGCGGGCAATCGGCCAGCAGATGATGGGCCTGTGGTTGAGGCCATTGGTGGGCTGTTTTTTTGGTGGCCGTCTCAGTCTTCACCGCATGGGCACACCGTCAAAGACTGTAGTTAAACCCTTTGCATACATATATTAAGAGCCTGACCTGATGCACATTAGGTCAGGCTGCCCACTGTGAGAGGCAGAATGACAGTGGTCTGCTCGGCTGTCATAGCATGATGTGTGCCTGCCCCCTAGCTCCTTCCAGGTGTGACAGTGGCCTCAAGGAGCTGCTGATGGGAAGCCATTAGCACTTGCTTTGCAGGGGACTGGTGCAGGGGAGAGAGCTAGAGGGGTTGGTGAGGGCCAGCAAGGGGACTTTTCATTTATTTTTGTCTACCTCCCCTACATGGAACAGGCATTTCCATGCAAATTAGTCTCTACTATTCTCTTTTGCCTGCCACAAAAACAGGTTTGAGTCCCAGCGTTAACTCAACATCCTGTGGTTCTGGGCAAATCACTAATCTACATGACTCAAAAAAATGAGTCTGATCTTCTGTAATGTTATCTGGTGCTCATGTAAAGCACCCCAATACCTCTGGGCCAATTTAGTGCTATATAAAACTGCATGCATTTGAGGAAAGTGACTATTTTTTATTTATTTATGCATTTAGACACTAGTATCATTCCCTTTATTGGAAATTACAAGTCATGTTAGCAGTAAAACAAAAAAACAGAGATGCACCTTTCACCAGTCTCTGAGCATTGGAAGGCATCTCTTAGGTACTGCAAAAAAGAAATATCTAAAAGCCCAAAGTAAGTGTAATAGGCAGTCAATGTCTGTGCCATTTCTTATTTCCCAGCAGACATTAATCAAAAATAAACAGCAAACGTATAGATAGGAAAGCAAATAAACAGGAGTTCCTAGTATTTTCAATAAATCTGAGCTCCCAACGTATATTTTTTCCATTGGAATGTTAATTTCCAATTTAAGTACTGGCCCTATAAGACTAAGAAGTATTTAATTACTGCACATGTTTGCCAACACTTAGCTCCATGATTGTAACCAAGAAGTTTGCCAAAGGTTGCGTTCTGCTAATGTGGGCCACTGTTTTTTTGCCTGCCCTGGCCTAATCGTTGCCCCAATCCAACCCTGCTTTCAATCGTGTGGTGTTTCATGGAGTGGGTTAGCTCATACATGCAAGTCCACTTCTGGCTGTGCGATCCTTGCATATGGCTGAGTTGCACAAGTATCAAAGATCTTCCATAGGAGTCTCTTATGACCACTTTGTGAAAGCAAGCATGCTGAATATAAGGAAGCAATGAACATGCTTCAGTCAAGGATATTAAATGTTTTTATGTTTTTGGGACATGGGCTCCTCATTTCTTAAATCAGAATATGTTTACTAAATATTTCATAAAACAGAAAAATAAAGCACCTTGAAATTGGTGTAGAAAGTAGGCCTGGGCGGAATTTGCGTAGTCGCGTTCCGTAAAGTTCCGCGAAGATGTAAAAAATCTCCGCGAGCTACGCAGAATTCCACGAGCACGCGGAATTGCTTGTTCCGCCCGTTCGCGGTGCGTTCTTCCTGTTCGGGGCCGCTGTTTGCGTGCTTGGGGGGAAATATCTTGCGAACTTGCCCATGCGGTCGTCAATTGGCGCGGCCATCTTGTTTCACTTGTCCCGCCCGTTCGCGATGCGTGTTTCCTGTTCGCAAACGCCAATGTCCGATGGCGCGTCCGAATGACGTGTTCGCGATCGCACACTCTCGCGGTATCGCGCGGCCGGCTACCAAAATCTCATGGCGCACGCGAACGGATAGGAAAACTCGTTGGCGAACGCAGGGATCCCGGTAGGTCGCTACCGCGTGCGCGAACACGCATTTTGAAAGCGCGAACAAGGAAAAAATTCCGCTACGCCTCGGATCGCGGAATTTTTGGCAATTCCGCGTTCTCCGCGGAACGCGGAATTGCCAAAATTCCGCAAATTCCACGAGCGGAGCGGATTTTACCGCCCAGGCCTAGTAAAAAGACCACTGGATCTATAAATATATCTATATACATAACTTGCCTGTAAGTGAAAAGCCAGCAAAATTATTAAATGATATTTTGTTATTTTTATCCACATCTCTACCCCGCCTCCATTGTAGTCACAATCACAGTTCCCATGCATTTTATACAGTGAAAAATGAGTGGAATTTAAGCAGGAACTGCATCGCTGTCTCTGTTTAAACTTCAGGGCCAGATGTACGAAATTCCATTTTTGCATTTCCTAAATAGTGAATCCTAAGAAATCGCTATTTAGGAAATGCAAAATGGAATGTACAAAAATAGAGGTTTACTAATAGTGATTCCTACAGAATAGGAATCGCTATTAGGAAATCGCTATTTAGGAAATGATAAACCATTCGTTCTTATGGGCGGCTTAGGGCCTAAAGGCCCATGGGTACGAATGGTTTTGCATTTCCAATTCCTATTAGGAAATTGCAAATTTGGAAATGCAAAACCAAGGCCCCCCCTTGATGCACCCCCCAAAAAAGTGGTGCACATGTAAAGCACATACATACCCTAGGGGCATGTGTGCACTTTATGGCACTTTAGAAAAACATGTTGGGGTGCTTTTTAAATTGCACATGGTTACCATCGACGTGGAGTTGATGGTAATAGCATTTCCTAAATACCCATTTCACATTTAGGAAATGCTTTGTACATGTGCTTAGGAAATCACAAATAGGAAAGCCCTCTTTGTGATTCTCTATTGAGGGAACCACAAGATGCGATTTATACTGGGTGGAAATCACATTTTGGGATTCCCTATCTGCCTTGTGTACATATGCAAAGGCAATTTAGCATTTCTTAATGGACTGAAATTGTGATTTGGTTTGTTAAGAAATGCTAAATCCTTTCGTACATCTAGTCCTAAATGTTGTTCAAATGTACAAGTGTGTCATCCTCTCCCTCACGAAGGAACCCAACGCCACCAGACTCAGCTTCCAGGAAGGAATGAAAGACGTTGCATCCTGGATGAGCAGCAGCTGTCTGAAGCTCAACTCGGAGAAGACAGAAGTCCTCGTACTCGGGGCCCCCCCCTCAGCTTGGGACAACACCTGGTGGCCGACCGCCCTCGGCAACCCCCCCACTCCCACGGACCACGCCCAGAACCTTGGCATCATACTCGACTCTTCCCTCAATATGAACCGCCAGATCAACTCCGTTGCCTCGTCCTGCTTCAACACCCTCCGCATCCTTCGGAAGACCTTCAAATGAATCCACCCCCCCCAAATCCAGAAAGACCATCACCCACGCACTCATAACTAGCAGTCTAGACTACAGAAACGCCCTCTACGCCTGAATCAACAAATCCCTGCTACGCAAACTCCAGACCATCCAGAACACCGTGGCCAGACTCGTCCTCGGCATCCCACAGCATGAACACATCACCCAACACCTGCGAGACCTCCACTGGCTCCCAGTCGAGAAGAGAGTAACTTTCAAGCTACTCACGCAAGCCTACAAATCCCTCCACAACACCTGACCCAGATACCTCAACGACAGTCTCCTTCGACGTACCCAAGAGAAACCTCCGCACCGCCGACCTCGCCTAAACCCCACCCATCCGCAGAACAAGAGCAGGTGGGAGAGCCTTTTCCTACATCACGGCAAAGACCTGAACGAGCTCCCGATCAACGTCAGACGCTCCCCGACCCTGCACACCTTCAGGAAGAGCCTCAAGACCTGGCTCTTCGGTTGACTCGGAGCTGCAACCCCCCCCCACCCACAGCACCTTGAGACCCTCACGGGTGAGTAGCGAGCTTCAAAATTCCCTGATTGATTGACATGGGTACACTCCAACAATAACCTCTTACCTGGCAGCGGACGTCTGTAGAGAAGCTGGAACAATTTTCACAGTGAGGATGCTGGCCACTGGAGTCGGCTCAAGCAAATAGGAAGAAGGCTGAGATATACCTGTGTCCTGAATTAGTGAGTGCAGGGAATGAGCAAACCCTTTACCTTCTACAGTGTAAGGGCATCGCCTCCACAACTTCTTAAAAAAATAGTCTCCAGTGAGGCACATATTCCTAAACGTAAGGGATAGAGATGGTGTAAATGGGGCGCATTATATATTGTAGTAGATTTAGCCTTGTGTGCATCACTCAATATATTAATGTACCCTAACTTGCTTTTAAACCCTACTTAAAAGACAGAGGGACTGATTTACAAAGGTAAACATTACACTTTTGTGTACATTTACGATTGTTTGCTAATCACAAAGGTATTTTGCTAGTAGTATCTTAACGAGTCCAGAGACTCTGCACATAGAAAGATAGGACAGTCCTATATTTTAATGTGTGGAAACTGAACAGTGTAAAGATAATACTAGTAAAAATACCTTTGTGAATAGCAAACAATCGTAAGCTTACACGAAAATGTTAGTTAGCCTTTGCAAATCAAGCCTGGCATGTCTGATTCCTCAAAGACAGTATGACTGATTTCTACGTCCATCAGTGGTAATTTCCTAATGATGGCACAGCATGAGTTATTATACAACAGCTGAATAACAACAACAAAAATATATTCCTTCTTAACACCTTAACCGCGGCGGCAATTCCGCCGCGGTGCGGAGCGTTCCATTAAGTGGGCGGGGCCGCGTCGGCCAACGGATGTGCGCAGCACTACGGAGGTAGTGCTCGCGACGGCCGTTGGCCGACGGGCGCAACGAAGGGGTTAAATTGAGAGATGTGCTCCTTGATAACAAATATCACAATCTAATGTGTCAGTTCTGTGATAATGCCCATGCTTTCCTGGAAGACAAATATAAACAGATCTACATGCTGAGATTTAAATGAACTTTGTGAAAAGCAGCTGTTCAGTTCTTAATAGCATTTAACCTTTCACTCTTTCAACTGCAGAAAGAAAAAGAAAGCTCAACTCCTTGCCAATTCTCCTGCTAAACGTTTGCAGATTACCTCTCACACCTAGTTCTGGCTCTGCTGGAAGCATGCACGTGTTGAGTGGGGTGGCACTTTCTTCGACCTCTCTTTATTATGTTTAAGCTTGGCTTCGAGGCAGCATTCGAGGTAGGGCTGAGGATGCCCTGGGGGCTGACTTTGTTGTCCGCCTCGTCCCTCCACCTTTGTCCCCTGTGCCCCCAACTCCAAAATCTGGGGGGGTGATGGAGAGATGTGTTCTCGTAAAAATTGTAGGGGTGCATTATAATCATCGTTAGTCCGTACCCGCATATATCATGAAATATATATCTATAAAGGGTTAGTTAATGTAGTCGTAAATTGCATTATTAGAGTGAATAGAAAGGTAGTTGTGCTATTATGATTTTGCAAATGTAATGATTAACTGAAACGTGTCCAAAATGATGCATTAATGGAGTAGGCCATGTATAATCGAAATGCATTAGTTAACGTGTACCATATTAAGTTGCACGTGTAGTTCACCTTTCGCATATGAAATGTAATGAATTAATGCTGGTAGAAGTGATCATAATTGTGTGTTCAAATTATGTGAAGGCCTGACTGCATATACGTAAGGGAAAGTCCTGATTCGTTCTTATGTTAGCTTATTTTGTAGGTAGAAAAGTTTCTCTTGGAAAAGCTCTCTGGGTATAGTTGGTAAATTCGTGCAGAGGGCAAAAAGTCTGTTGAAACGTATCTTCTGTTGCAGGTGCAAGGACATATGCCTCGTTAGCGAAAGACTGGCTCTTTGTTTCATGAGTTAGGCTGGTGGGAGGCATTGAGATGGGAGTACACTGGAATGCAGGGATGATGTTTTCAGTGGAGAAGGTGCCTGGGACTCACGGTCATCGTAACCGTCCAGGATGAAGTAAGAGTTTCGATGGAAAAGTACGAGAAGGACGTGTTCAATTGTTTTTGAGATTTGTATTAGGGACAGTGCCCCGAGGGTGGAGAGTAGAGAAGAGGTAGAGGAGATCAGAGAGAGAAGACAGAGGGGGATTTTAGGAAGGAGCATCTTAGAACGAGCTCGAAATGCTATGTGAGTGTACTTCTTAGGAAGTCTTCACAGCTGACACCTTTTTCTTTTCCCTTTACTCTTGCCTGGGAAATTCGTTAAGTAGGTATGTCATCTGAGTGATAGAGTAGGGACAGCAAATGGTTTTATGCTTATTTAGATAAATGAGGAATAACATAGAAATTGGAGCTGTTATTGCTTGTCTAATACTTCTGGAGTTAACGATTCTTCTTATCCTGAGTCGGATGAGACTCCTGCGTAGGATGCTATTTGTATTAGTGCCCATTTATTTCTTTAACCTCATGTTGAGGTGCTTGCACGTGAAGTTATTCTTGGCTGTAATAAACCCACAAAATTGAATTCGTAGTCAGTGGTCTTTTTAAGGTAATAGGATTCTAAACTGTCGTATAACTGAAAAGATTTTCTTCCTTTACACTATTCAGCAGGTAGAAAGATCCTGGCGACCTGAAGATCCTTAGAGGTGATAAGATAAGGATCAGAATTATCAGTTGGTAGCAGAGTAGGATGGTTACCTCTGATAGTAGGGGAGATCTAGATTAGGATAAGGGATTAGTTGCCCCATAGAGCCCGAGTGATGGTGATCCAGTGGATCGTAAGAGGAGGACGTCGGCGGTCGCTGAAAACTGACAGAGAGTGACGGTGCGGCGGAAGTAGCAGTTCGTGGTAGAGTGAGTATGAACAGGGTGATGCTTGTTAGATTGCGGTGTTTAATTGTTGTGTGATGTCTTCCGGAGTTGGAATGAGAGTCGTGTGATTGAGGATCGGACCGTGAGCGCGCGCGGGACCGAGAGATTTGATTATTGTGGTGTAGAAGACACCCAGAGCTGAGATCATTGACCAGAGGTTGTGGGGGTCATGAGACGTCGTTGATAAACCCACTGAAGATAGGGAACACATGTGTGAGTGTGTGAATAACTGACGCTGGTCGTAGGTTGTGTGCAGAGCTTTGAGCGTTTGGATCCTATCGATTGCGTCAGAGGTGATTGTCCGGTCATTCGCGGACAGACAGTCGCCAGATTGAGGTCAACAATTTCGAGAGGCTGGTCGGTGTGGACTGACAGTCAGAGAGGTAATTGTTCGGTAGGACGGACAGTTACTTCAGAGTGTGATTAGGACACGTGCAAGTGAGAACGAGTGAATTAAGAAGGAGGGGAACTGCTGCGAGCGGAGGAACAGTGACGTCAGACAGTGCCGCGCTGCGATAGGACGGTTGGTGTGAGCCGCGCTGGCATTGGTGGATTGAAGTCAGGAAGTAAAAACAAAATATTGGGTGCGAACAGAAATCTGCTTTACCATGAAATGTTTTAAAGTTTTACGAGAACTCTGTAGAGGGGATAGACATGTGGTTACTCGGAGAGGAGAGGAAGCCCCTCCCGAGGATACGCCAGCACATTACATGGCTAAGAATGTAGAATTACATACTATAATTTGGCTTCAGAATTGGCATAAAATGACAGAAGGAGAAGAAGAATTGACTTTTCCACGCTATGGTACTTTCAGGTTGGAAGTGTTATATCAGTTGAAATCTGTGATGTCTTCCTTGCGACCATTACCTAGGCCTACACAGTTTGAGGCATTACATGCATGGATTAGAGCAGCGTACGATAGGAAGAGAGACAAAAGCCAAGAAAGGGTGAAGAAGTCGATCAGGGCATTTCAAGATGCGAGATGGGATGCACTGGAGAAAAGGTGGAGAGTGGAGAAAATCGAGGGGGACAGATTATATCCGTTGTTAGAGGGAACAGGAGGTACGCAGGGGAAAAACGCAGAGGAAGATGACAGTGATACGGATGACAGCTTGTTAGACAGGCTGCTGTCAGAGAGACCACCTCCAGTAAATCCAGAATATAGCGCAGGAAATTCGATTGTGGCAGGAGGGATGGACGAGTCATACAAACAGACAAACATGAGGGTAGTAGGAAAAATTTCCACAGGAACGGAGGGAGCGGGAACCCAGTCTCCCGTGGGGAATATGCGGTTGCCGGACTCCCTGACTGTGCCGGTTACCATTGGCCCTATAGTATCGGTGTATGACCCAGATCGAGTAAGCGAAGGAAGTCTAATGCAAACTACAGGGAGAGAGGAGATCAGCGCTAGAGGGAATGGCGTAGAGGTACAATTGGTCCGTTCCCCGAAGCCCATAGAAACGAGCACGCCACTGCCAGCCACAGCAGACACCTCTTATGAACAGGTGGATGAGAGACCGGCAAGGCCAGGGTCTTTATTCGAGTCCAAGTCAGCTTTGAGGATGTGGACACCGTCAGTAAGGAACCAAAGTGATAGAATGCCAGGAGATAGGGAACGAAAAATCTTAGAAATTAGACCAAGTTCCAGGAATACGATAGAAGAGAATAAGTCACGAGAACAAAACAGTGACTATGACGAGCGGAATGGCGCAGTTTGTCGAGAAACGCTGAGGAGTGCAGTGAAGGCGAGGCTGTTGGATGTAGTAAGACTAAAGGCGGAGGTAGATGAAATGATTAGTGGGAGCCTGCCTTTAGAGAGAATAGAGATTTATGAGCCAGATGAGCTGCTTTTCGTAGCAAAAGATGTGACTCGTAAAGCAAGGACCGCACATGAGAAATTGACAGCATTGGCTAAGAGATATGAGGTGGATTTGAATAAAACAAAAACGTTGCAAGGTTCGCATAGGTTACAATATAGTGATCAGGAATTAGAGGAGAAAAGGATCACAGGATTAAGGACGCATACTAAAGATCTGATTGTAGGGATGCGTATATGGAAATTGTTGGATAAGTGGGAAGAAAGGTGGTCAAAGAAGAAGATGGTAAAGAAAATTGGAGGAAACACGCCGCCTCCGGGGGGGGGGGCAACGGGCGTCGGGAACTATCCTTTACGGGAAGTACAGAACGGAGGGTACGTGTGATAGAGCGCTATGTTCTCGTAAAATTTGTAGGGGTGCATTATAATCATCGTTAGTCTGTACCCGCATATATCACGAAATATATATCTATGATGGTTAGTTAATGTAGTCGTAAATTGCATTATTAGAGTGAATAGAAGGGTAGTTGGGCTATTATGATTTTGCAAACGTAATGATTAACTGAAACATGTCCAATTTGATGCATTAATGGAGTAGGCCATGTATAATCGAAATGCATTAGTTAACGTGTACCATATTAAGTTGTACGCGTAGTTCACCTTTCGCATATGAAATGTAATGAATTAATGCTGGTAGAAGTGATCATAATTGTGTGTTCAAATTCTGTGAAGGCCTGACTGCATATACGTAAGGGAAAGGCCCGATTCGTTCTTATGTTAGCTTATTTTGTAGGTAGAAAAGTTTCTCTTGGAAAGGCTCTCTGGGTATAGTTGGTAAATTCGTGCAGAGGGAAAAAGTCTGTTGAAACGTATCTTCTGTTGCAGGTGCAAGGACATATGCCTTGTTAGAGAAAGACTGGCTCTTTGTTTCACGAGTTAGGGTGGTGGGAGGCATTGAGATGGGAGTACACTGGAATGTAGGGATGATGTTTTCAGTGGAGAAGGTGCCTGGGACTCAAGGTCATCGTAACAGTCCAGGATGAAGTAAGAGTTTCGATGGAAAAGTACGAGAAGGAAGACCTGGCCGAAGAGGCGTGACAAGGGTGTGTTCAATTGTTTTTGGGATTTGTATTAGGGACAGTGCCCCGAGGGTGGAGGGTAGAGAAGAGGTAGAGGAGATCAGAGAGAGAAGACAGAGGGGGATTTTAGGAAGGAGCATCTTAGAACGAGCTCGAAATGCTATGTGAGTGTACTTCTTAGGAAGTCTTCACAGCTGACACCTTTTCCTTTACTCTTGCCTGGGAAATTTGTTAAGTAGGTATGTCATCTGAGTGATAGAGTAGGGACAGCAAATGATTTTATGCTTATTTAGATAAATGAGGAATAACATAGAGATTGGAGCTGTTATTGCTTGTCTAATACTTCTGGAGTTAACGATTCTTCTTATCCTGAGTCGGATGAGACTCCTGCGTAGGATGCTATTTGTATTAGTGCCCATTTATTTCTTTAACCTCGTGTTGAGGTGCTTGCACGTGCAGTTATTCTTGGATGTAATAAACCCACAAAATTGAATTCGTAGTCAGTGGTCTTTTTAAGGTAACAGGATTCTAAACTGTCGTATAACTGAAAAGATTTTCTTCCTTTACACTATTCAGCAGGTAGAAAGATCCTGGCGACCTGAAGATCCTTAGAGGTGATAAGATAAGGATCAGCGTTATCAGTTGGTAGCAGAGTAGGATGGTTACCTCTGATAGTAGGGGAGATCTAGATTAGGATAAGGGATTAGTTGCCCCATAGAGCCCGAGTGATGGTGATCCAGTGGATCATAAGAGGAGGACGTCGGCGGTCGCTGAAAACTGACGGAGAGTGACGGTGCGGCGGAAGTGGCAGTTCATGGTAGAGTGAGTATGAACAGGGTGATGCTTGTTAGATTGCGGTGTTTAATTGTTGTGTGATGTCTTGCGGAGTTGGAATGAGAGTCGTGTGATTGAGGATTGGACCGTGAGCGTGCGCGGGACCGAGAGATTTGATTATTGTGGTTTAGAAGACACCCAGAGCTGAGATCGGTGACCAGAGGTTGTGGGGGTCATGAGACGTCGTTGATAAACCCACTGAAGATAGGGAACACGTGTGAGTGTGTGAATAACCGACGCTGGTCGTAGGTTGTTGTGTGCAGAACTTTGAGCGTTTGGATCCTATCGATTGCGTCAGAGGTGATTGTCCGGTCGTTCGCGGACAGACAGTCGCCAGATTGAGGTCAACAATTTCGAGAGGCTGGTCGGTGTGGGCCGACAGTCAGAGAGGTAATTGTTCGGTAGGACGGACAGTTACTTCAGAGTGTGATTGGGACACGTGCGAGTGAGAACGAGTGAATTAAGAAGGAGGGGAACTGCTGCGAGCCGAGGAACAGTGACATCAGACAGTGCCGCGTTGCGATAGGACGGTTGGTGTGAGCCGCGCTGGCATTGGTGGATTGAAGTCAGGAAGTAAAAATGAAATATTGGGTGCGAACAGAAATCTGCTTTACCATGAAATGTTTTAAAGTTTTACGAGAACTCTGTAGAGGGGATAGACATGTGGTTACTCGGGGAGGAGAGGAAGCCCCTCCCGAGGATACGCCAGCACATTACATGGCTAAGAATGTAGAATTACATACTATAATTTGGCTTGAGAATTGGCATAAAATGACAGAAGGAGAAGAAGAATTGACTTTTCCACGCTATGGTACTTTCAGGTTGGAAGTGTTATATCAGTTGAAATCTGTGATGTCTTCCTTGCGACCATTACATAGGCCTACACAGTTTGAGGCGTTACATGCATGGATTAGAGCAGCGTACGATAGGAAGAGAGACAAAAGCCAAGAAAGGGTGAAGAAGTCGATCAGGGCATTTCAAGATGCGAGATGGGATGCACTGGAGAAAAGGTGGAGAGTGGAGAAAATCGAGGGGGACAGATTATATCCGTTGTTAGAGGGAACAGGAGGTACGCAGGGGAAAAACGCAGAGGAAGATGACAGTGATACGGATGACAGCTTGTTAGACAGGCTGCTGGCAGAGAGACCACCTCCAGTAAATCCAGAATATAGCACAGGAAATTCGATTGTGGCAGGAGGGATGGACGAGTCATACAAACAGACAAACATGAGGGTAGTAGGAAAAATCTCCACAGGAACGGAGGGAGCGGGAACCCAGTCTCCCGTGGGGAATATGCGGTTGCCGGACTCCCTGACTGTGCCGGTTACCATTGGCCCTATAGTATCGGTGTATGACCCAGATCGAGTAAGCGAAGGAAGTCTAATGCAAACTACAGGGAGAGAGGAGATCAGCGCTAGAGGGAATGGCGTAGAGGTACAATTGGTCCGTTCCCCGAAGCCCATAGAAACGAGCACACCACTGCCAGCCACAGCAGACACCTCTTATGAACAGGTGGATGAGAGACCGGCAAGGCCAGGGTCTTTATTCGAGTCCAAGTCAGCTTTGAGGATGTGGACACCGTCAGTAAGGAACCAAAGTGATAGAATGCCAGGAGATAGGGAACGAGAAATCTTAGAAATTAGACCAAGTTCCAGGAATACGATAGAAGAGAACAAGTCACGAGAACAAAGCAGTGACTATGACGAGCGGAATGGCGCAGTTTGTCGAGAAACGCTGAGGAGTGCAGTGAAGGCGAGGCTGTTGGATGTAGTAAGACTAAAGGCGGAGGTAGATGAAATGATTAGTGGGAACCTGCCTTTAGAGAGAATAGAGATTTATGAGCCAGATGAGCTGCTTTTCGTAGCAAAAGATATGACTCGAAAAGCAAGGATCGCACATGAGAAATTGACAGCATTGGCTAAGAGATATGAGGTGGATTTGAATAAAACAAAAACGTTGCAAGGATCGCATAGGTTGCAATATAGTGATCAGGAATTGGAGGAGAAAAGGATCACAGGATTAAGGCCGCATACTAAAGATCTGATTGTAGGGATGCATATATGGAAATTGTTGGATAAATGGGAAGAAAGGTGGTCAAAGAAAAAAATGGCAAAGAAAATTGTAGGAGAAACGCCGCCTCCGGGGGGGGGGGGGGAGACACGCGTCAGGAACTATCCTTTACGGGAAGTACAGAACGGAGGGTACGTGCATGTGCCGTGGAGTACAGGGGACTTAGCTGCATTTACAAATGATTTTCCTCGGCTGAGGGAAAAACCCGTAGAGTGGTAAAAACAGGTTGAGCGTTTTGTTAAAATTTCGAAGGTACTATGGACTGATTTGAACACTTTATTTGATATAGTGGTACCAGGAGATTTGTGGACAGCTTGTAAAATCGCAGTTGAGTGGCCGACCTTTGAACCTGAAAGGGATGCCGTTACAAATGGTCCATCACCCATTGTCATGAAAAAATTTGAGCAAGTGATTACATGCTTGAAGCTGAAGATTTCGCCTCAAGATATCGATTGGGTTAAGATAGATCGAACTGTGCAGGAACCCAAGGAGACAGTGCATGAATATTAAGGAAAAGCCTCTTGCAAGCTTTTAAACAGTATAGCGGATTAGATGCCTTAGACCCTAAGGATATGGGACAGTTTGTCTCAAAGTTTGTTTTAGGATTGAGACCAATGTTCCCTCTAATATTTTTCCTCTGTGTGCGGCAGTATAAGGTCTATGTGCGCTGGAACCAAGGCTATGTGCGCCAGTAACCAGACCGCGTGTGTGGGTGCAGCGCCAAATATCACTCCAAACGTTTGCTTAAAAAAGTGAAAAGACAGTGCATTTCCTCACATACAGATCCAAGTGAACGGTGCTAAAGCAGGTTTGAAACCATCCCACATGTCAATTTGAAACCTTGGCAGCTATGTTGCTGCATTTCTTTTCTTAAAAGAGCTGGGCTGCGGGTGATTGTGTGCATTTGTTCAAGTTTTCATGTTAATTTCAGCTCATGATGGGCGCTGCGATTACCATGGAAACTTTAACAAATCCTCTCTTTGAGCAGGAAAAATAAAATTATAATAACGTTATTATTATAATTTTACTTTTTGCAGTTTCAGGGCTGGGTCAGGGTAGGGCCGGATCAGGCTTTCGACTAACGCATTTTAATGCTGGTGTCCGCATCACCGCATTAAAATGCATTAGTCCCGTATTCTAGCGCCCCTCTGTCAATACTGCATTTGAGGCAGACTGCCAATGAGGCAGCACCAGCACGCTAAAATTGTCTAACATATTCATATATGCAACTGCACCTTCAAATTTAAAATGCTATGTGTCAGAAATAGAATATTCATGAACAGCGCTGAGCAGGCAGGCCAGAGTTTAACAGATCAAAAAGCTGTGCCCCAACCAGCCTTCCGGTGAGTCTACGCTGGGGGTACCAGCCATCACGTGGGTGATCCATGGGGCGGGTCTTGCCTGCTGTTTTCCCACAATCACACCACCCTTTTGGTGACCAGAAGCGCACACATGCTTCGAAGATTGGACACACCGGCGGATGGTAGGTTGGTTTTCCTTCCTGCACCCTCCAGCAGAGAAGTCACATTACCTGAGCCTCTTGCGCAGGATGTTATAGTTTTACAGCCTGCTGGGCCCATTCCCTCCTAAGCCCCCGCATCAGCCTGGACAGAGATTGTTGACAAAACAGTCAACTTCTCAGCCCCTGCCGTGCCCTCTGAACATGTGTACTTTCGTGAACCTGAGGCACAGTATTGGTCTTGTCACTTGATCCTGGTACTTGATTGTCGTCAGAGCGGCACACAAGACCACTCTCCTGAGGGAGCACATTCCCTTGCTAGACCTTAGAAGCCCTGGTGTCTTGGCACCAGCAGGTGGACCCTAGCAGTGGCAATTGTGGGTTAACCTTAAAGGCTTGTCCACCACAATCCATACTGAAGTTCACCTCCAGTCTTGCGGGCAGGCCTATGAAGCACAGTCACTGAGGTCACAGGACCCTTGAGCAGGGTGACTCTAGGGCGGTGCGATCGCACTGGGCGCTGACTTCGGGTGGGGTGTCATGCTTGCAAGTATATTATGTTTCTAAAAGCACTTGCTGCCTCCTTCCTGGCCTCTAGCAATTTTAGGCAACAATAAAAATGTCATGATAACTCCGGTGATTAATGTTCTTCCTAGAGAGAGATGGAGTTTTGTCAAGTGGAAGTTTTGACTCATGGAAAGGTAGCGCAGAGGGCTAATTTGCCTGCTGCAAAGAACATGTACCATCCAGATCACAAAGTGCACATAATGTAAATGGGTCAGTGGGTTACTGCTTTTGTCAGTGAGATCCTTTTGGTACTTGCAGTTTATAAGTCAAAATCCTAAAATAGAACAGTGAGCTATTAACTTTCATCTAAGAGCTGCATGTTTTTCCCCAGTCTGATTATCCTAATGTTGCAAAAAGGGTTCATTTGAATAGAAATCAATTCTGGTTATTAAAGAGAACCCCCAATCATGGTATTACGTTCTAATTTCAGTGTGTTTCTCCAGACCAATCACTATTAAACTATGCTGCGTACTAGTATGGATGTCATGTGACTCCTACACCTTGTAGTTCTTTGTCTTATGTAACATTTGCTATACAGAGATTTACACACATATGATTAATTGTCTCTGTGTAATGAGTGTGATGTAAAGTGCTCTGCCACCCTACACTGGTATGAGTGGCGCTGTAAATCAAGTTAAATTCATCTGAGCGAGAGTATGGTTATCGAGCCTTGAGGGGCACTGTTAAAGGATGGTAGTGAGGGAATCAGTGGCGGAGGGAGTCATTGAGAGGGCACCAACAAACATTGTCGCACAGAACTCCACCAGCACTCATGCCGGCCCTGCCCTTGAGCCCAGGCCGCCTCACCCATTGGTCCCTCCGTTGGCCTTGTTTCAGCAGTAGTAGCTGTAACTCACCAGGGGTCGGCAATGCATGATTTGCAAGCACACCAAACTAAGTTCACAATCTTCACAGTCTCTCTGCTTCATGCACAAGCACTTTTAACTTGTGCTGCCTGCTTTGGGGCCACTGGAATTATGCACCATTGGAAGACAAAATTATGCTGCAGTGTTGACTAAATTATGCAGCAAAAAGAGGCTGCAATGTAATGCAGTATATTTTCTGATACTTTATGATTTTTACATTTTTACAGACGCTAAGAGTCTCTGGAAAAATGTTGCCTTATTAGTACCAGTGTAACATACAAATCCAGCAGTGACAAAGGTGATCAGTCAACCTTTGCAAAGGGCCGTCCACTTTGCAGAAACACTAGTCACATTTTTTAGTAACATTTGATCCATTTGAGATACAAACAATTTATTAGTTAAAATGGTCAAATTCTGCAGCAGATGATGCATTATGCGGTAAATATTGCAGAACCAGAATTATATAGAAAACATTTGCAAACTAGGATATTTTGCCATCATGCTTGAACTGCTCTTGTGGAAAAAGGGAGAAGTGCTGATGACAGAAGCTGAATGGCTCGGAGTCAAATGGTTTCAGTCCTGCCAAGTACCACGCATCAGGCGTTAGACTAACGCATTTCAGTGTGGTGCTCCGCACTGAAATGCATTGTCAGGCATATGCATAGTCAGCGTGTCAGCATCTGTCACTGTACTGAAGGCTGCCTAAAAGTGTGGCAGCTCGCAGCGCGCCTACCGTGGTGTGCGCAGGCAGGCTTGGAGCTCGCCTGAAGGCTAACACTCACTGCTACAATGTAGCAGAAATCATTCATTATACTGTGTCTTCAAGCATGGCGATCGCAGCATCCCGCTCCCTACTGCAGCTCGCACCAGCCAGGGCCACAGCCTGTGTACTGTCAGCTCCCCTTCGAATTCAATTATTCATTGCCGCAGGAAAGGAAGACCGAGAGGAGTGAGAGACACTGGTGCAGTGGCCGCCTCGACAGCCCCACTGCTGAGCAGCCCTTTAGCCCTGCTACGTGCCACGTCGTCAGCAGTGCTCATCTTGCGTCGCCTATACAGTCCTGCATTACACTCAGGAGCTGAAATGGAGACCGAATACTGCAGCACCGAGGAGAAACAGCTGGGGACCCTGCTGTCTGAGGTACATCACACACGTGTGTCTGACGTCATGTGTGTCCCCCTTCTTACTTCAGGCGCTTGCCAGTCTGCCGGCTTGTATTATGGTGCTCATTGGGTGCTGGCAGGAGGTGTGTATTCAAGCTGGTGTGCAAATATGGCAAAACAGGCATGCGGCTACTGCAGGGTGTCCAGCTAATTGCACAGTTTGATATGGCTAATGATTTGGAGATCACGGCATGGTTATGACTGCCTGTGAGTAGTGGGACTCACTGTCCATCCTCGACGACACTGGAGGCGGGCTGGGGACCGGCGGTAAACCTGAATTGCCGCTGCTGCAGTGGCTCAGGCCTGAGCCTGCCAGTACCTCCAGCCTCCTGGCCAGCCTTGGCAGAGTCTGCATCACTGCCTCCAATGGAGCGGCACCACCACCGTAGTCCGAATTGACTCCCATCTGCGGCCTAATTAAGTTAAAGTATCTAGGCTGTATGTGGCAGAGCGCGATCAGGCAGCTGCAGCCTGCGTTGCCTCCTGGTGTTAATGCTCAGAAGGTGACATAGGTGGCTCAACTGGCACCCTGTAAGGTGTGTAACTAACTGAGTGTTTCATGTTGTTGGCGCCTCTCTGACATCGGGTCCCTGTTGGCAGGTAACCCACGTAACGTCGGAGAGGCCCAGACCCTAAGCTCTACTGATTTTGCTGAGAAGGAGGGACCCACCACAAAGGCTGACAATCTCTGTTTGGCAAAGGCTGGAAGCACAAGCCTCAAAACAACACACAACCGAAAAAAACAGCTCCTGAGCATGTGTGAAACGCCTTGATTTAATATATTGCAAAGGAGCTCTCTGATATTTATATGATTTTATGACTTAGACATGACTCTGATAAATGGAAGTCATTTAACAATTATTTCTAACGCTGTGCACCAGTTAATTCAGAGTTTCCCAATCCTTAAATGAGTGTAATTTTTCATATTTATATGTTTCCCTCATCTTCATAGCTTGATTTTGCTCGTAAGAAAGTATCACTCATACTCGTTAAAATGTCACTCATGATTACTCTGAAATTATGAAAATGTCACACATGGCAATCTGAAACCTGGGCAGCTATGTGGTTTGCGCTTCTGCATATGCACCTGGATGCAAATGCCGTGTTTGTAGGCTTCCTGCATTTCTTATCTTAATAGAGCGCAGCTGCGGGGTGATTGTGCGCCTTTGTTAACGTTTTCATGTTAATGGCAGCGTCCTTCATGAGCTGCAATTAACATGAAAACTTTAAAAAAGGCACACAATCACACCGCAGCCCAGCTCTATTAAGAGAAGAAATGCAGCAAGTCTGCAAACACAGCGTGTGCTTTTAGGTGATTCTAAAAGTACACGCTGTGTTTGGTGCTGCATTTCTTGTGTTTTCTAGAGTGTGACTGCGAGGCATATCGTGTGCTTTTGTTTAAAGCATTCATGTTAATTGCAGCTCGTCACGCTCTGCAATTAACACGAATACTTAAACAAAAGCACACAACGAGCCCACAGCCGCACTCTAGAAAACAAAAGAAATTTAGCAAGTGCTCCCTCCTTAGGAGGGAGCACTTGCTAAATGCCTCTTCCTTAGCAAGTCAGAAATACCCGTTTTCGCGCTGCTTCGGCGGCGCGAATGCTCTCAGGGATGTGTGTGCGCGCCACACACACAGCAGTGCGCGCTCGGGGGCACTGAGGTGCGCGGGCACCCAGGCGCGCACCTTCAAGGGAACACTGATTGAGACCAGAGGTCAGCCTCATGATACAGCACCATTTGATCTGTTGGCAGAACAAGCCGGTAGATGAAATCTTGCGGTATGCGAGGTACTGTAGCGATAAAGTGGACTCGAAGCACCGGAAGCTAAAGGACAAACTGATGCTCGTTCAGATGCAGACTGCTCAGGTCCAGCCTAGTGGAGGGACGCTGGGAAGGAGACAGGGAAATTACCAAAGGAACAAGAATGGGCAAGGCCAGGGAAAGGGGAAACCCATAGATCCCAAGACGGGGGTGGATGTGGCGACACTGAAGAAGACCACTGCGTGTCATCTTTGTCACCAGATTGGACATTGGAAGCGCGAGTGCCCGTTGAACCCAGCCAACCAGGTGCAGCAGGAGGTAGAAGTGGTTCAGGCACCTGTGCCGGAGGTAGTCAACACTGTGATGAGGCCCAGATCGATGAAAGGGGGGACGTATAATCCACAAGTACAGGTTCCCCAGCCACCGAGAATTTCGCAAGGAACACGAGCCTACCAGCAGATGCCCCTTTTCGAAGGGTATGATGAGTACGGTCCAGACCCGTTAGTCTGACGGTGCCTGAGGGGGAGGAAGATTACACACTTGGAGCAGTCTTGGAGGTAGACCAGAGAGGACCTTTGTGGAGGCAGACATTGATGGTCATCCTACCACTCTTTTGGTTGACACTGGTGCTACCCGGTCCACTGTAAGATCAGCAGTGGTCCCCAACCTACCCCTCTCGGGACAATCGATCCAAGTTGTTGGAGTGGCGAACAAAAGAATAAACAGCCCACTGACCGAACCGATTCCAGTGAGGATAGGTTCCTTTCAGACTAGACATCAGTTTGTGGTGTGTGATACGAGCCCGGTCTGCCTTTTGGGAAGAGACCTATTATGTAAATTGAACTGCACTATCTATTGCACACCTAGGGGAGTGGAGGTTCAGACGGAAGATGATGATGCCACCTTTAAGGTCGCTAATCAGCACTTGTGTATAGAAATGTACCCAGCGGTGACAGTAGAAGAACTTCCATTGGACTTGAGAGATTCAGTGTCACAAGAAGTGTGGGATTTCACAGGAGAAGAGATCGGACTGATCAAGGGGGTTGAACCTGTGCAGATCCAGGTGAAACAGAATGTTGAATTCCCTAGAACGCCCCAGTACAATCTGTCGCCTGAAACGATCGCAGGGATTAAACCTGTAATCGAGTCCATGATCAAGCAAGGTATTTTGAAGGAGATCAGAGGTAGCCCATGTAATTCACCCATCATGGGACTACAGAAACCGAGCGGGAAATTCAGGATCGTACAAGACCTGCGAAAGGTCAACACGATAGTTATTCCATGTTGTCCAGTGGTACCGAATACATCAGTGATACTGTTCCAGATCCCATGTGAAGCCGAGTGGTTTACTGTCATTGATTTGTGTCAGGCATTCTTCTCCATACCGCTCCACGAGGAAAGCCAATTTCTTTTTGCTTTCAGGCTGGAAAATCGTGTGTTAACATGGTGTCGTATCCCTCAAGGGTATACAGAAAGTCCATCGATTTTTAATCAGATCTTGAAGAAGAATCTTGAGAGTCTGGTATTGCCGCAGAACTCAGTTCTCGTGCAGTACATAGACGATCTGCTTGTCGCCTCAGAAACGGAAGATGCGTGCAGGATAGACACGGTAGCCCTATTGAACCATTTGGCAGAGAACGGACACAAGGTGTCTCCAAACAAGTTGCAGTACTGCCTAAATGAGGACAGTACTTAGGCCACAGATTAGAAAAAGGCAAGAGGAAGGTGTCACCGGATCGAATTGAGGCGATAATGAACATGGCAGCGCCCACCACTCAGAGAGAAGTCAGGATGTTTTTGGGAATGGTCGGCTATTGTCGTCAGTGGATTCCCAATTTTTCCTTGAGAGCAAAGCCTTTACAGAGACTTACGCACAAGGATGTGAGTGATCCGATACCATGGGACAATGACTGTCTGATTGCGTTCTTGGAGTTGAGAGAGGGCTTGTGTCGTGCTCCGGCTCTGGGAATGCCTGACTACAACAAGTCTTTTTCACTGTTCTGTTGTGAGAGGGAGGGTTGTGCATTAGCAGTCTTAGCTCAGAACCATGGAGGTGTCCGTAGACCAGTTGCCTATTTTTCAGCTACTCTAGATCCAGTAGCTTCTGCGTTGCCCAGATGTCTAAGGTCCGTTGCTGCAACAGGTGTCAGCATTGAAAGATGTGAAAGCATTGTAATGGGTCATCCTTTGACTGTTTATGTGCCACACTCGGTTGAATTGTTGATGACCAGGACTAAGACTCAGCACCTAACGAATAACAGGTTAACAAGGTATGAGCAAATCATACTTGCCGCAGAGAATGTGACTCTGAAAAGGTGCTCCGTCTTAAACCCTGCGACATTAATGCCCATACCGAATGCAGTTGATGAAGATTGTGCGGACCACGATTGTCTTGACGTGACTGAACTATGCACCAAACCGAGACCTGACCTTGTCGATGAACCACTGACTAACCCAGATGAAATTTTCTTTGTCGATGGTTCATGCCTAAGAGACAGTGTCGGCCAACTAAGAGCAGCGTTTGCTGTATGTACCATTTCTGGAGTGGTTGAGGCCGCTTGCCTAGAAGGAGTACACTCCGCGCAGGTAGCTGAGATCATTGCCTTGACTCGTGCCTGTTTGGCCGCTGATCAAATTCGAATCACGATCTACACGGACAGTCAGTATGGGTACGGTGTGGTTCATGACTTCGGACAGTTATGGTCCCAGAGGGGATTTTTGACATCATCTGGCTCACCCATTAGGAATGGAGAACATGTAAGACAACTGTTCGATGCATTGCAATATCAGAAGGAAATCGCAGTTGTCAAGTGCACTGCGCATGGAAAGGGGGAGGATTTTGTGTCTTTGGGGAATAATTATGCAGACGAAGTCGCCCGCTTCTGTGCAGAACAAGGATGCATATTTATAGAGGGTTACACAGGAGAGAGCCAAGAAAGAACCAAGCTCAACATGATGTTGGCCATGGCAGACACTTGGGAGGAGCTCAAGCGACTGCAGGATGAAGTCTCAGACCAGGAACGGAATGGATGGGTCAAAGCAGGGTGTGAAAGAGGGGATGTGGATGTTTGGGTTTCCAGTGATGGGAAAGCTGTGTTGCCAGAAAGTCTGCTGAGCCCAATGGCAAGACTAATACATGGACCGGTACACCTTGGTAGAGATGCAATGATGCGTGTGTTTAGACAGACGTGATATAACCTACGATTTCGTGCGATTGCTGAAGCAGTTTGTCAGAGGTGTGTTACGTGTCAGCAGATGAATGCCGGAAAGAAAACAGTAGTCACCTTGAGTCATATTGGGAGGTCAGGAGGGCCCTTCAATAGGATACAGTTAGATTTCGTGGAAATGCCTAAGTGCAATGGGTTGAGATACATTTTGGTGCTGGTATGTGTATTCTCACGGTGGGTGGAGGCTTATCCAACACGCAGGTGTGACGCTCTCACAGTGGCTAAGTTATTGTTGAGGGAACTCATCCCGAGGTTTGGGATTCCAACCTCTTTGGAATCTGATAGAGGAAAACACTTCCACAGTGAAATCATGAAGTTACTTTGTGCCGCATTGAATGTTGACCAGAGACTCCATTGCAGTTACCGACCAGAGGCTTCTGGGATGGTGGAGCAGGTTAATGGGACTTTGAAAGCCCGGATGGCAAAAATGTGTTCGTCAACATCTCTGAAGTGGCCCGACGCATTGCCACTTGTGCTGATGAGCATGCGAAGTGTCCCAGACAGGAGGACTGGGTTGTCCCCTCACGAAATCTTGATGAGAAGGGCAATGCGGTTGCCAACAGTACCGGCTACAGCTTTGATAAACATCACTGATGACTTGATTCTCGATTACTGTAAAGGACTATCTGATGTGGTCCGTTCTGTGTCCCAGCAGGTACAAGCGGCAGCTGTTTCGGCCTCGAGTGATTTGTGCCACGACCTGTGTCCAGGTGACTGGGTGCTTGTCCGAAAGCACGTGAGGAAGAGCTGTCTGGATGTTCGGTGGCGAGGCCCGTACCAGGTGATACTGGTAACGAACACAGCAGTGAAGTGCGGAGGATTGCCGAACTGGGTACACGCTTCCCATACCCGCAGAGTTTCAGCACCCTCAGAAGAAACAGCTCCTCTCGCAAATGAAAATCCAGCTGATGTGGCAGGGCCACATGAGAGGACAAGTCAAGCTGTGAGGGCTGCTGATGCAGCTGGTTGTGCACCAAAGCCAGCTGAAGGGGGTTCCGACAACCAGAACCTCGATTCTGACTCAGATGACAGAGGTGGTGCAGTGGGTGGAGTGGAGTCAGATTCAGCAGAAGAAGGAAGTGGTGCACAGGGTATAGAAGGAGAAGGCGGAAGAACGACCAGAATTGAGGAGGCTTGGCCTGAACGACAGAGGCGACTGAATCGGAGATTGGCACCCGAAAGAGATCTTGCTTCAGTGTCTGAAACGTCGGAAACAGAAGCAAGTGACGAAGAGCAGACTCAAGAGGGTCGGAGGAGGTCGAAAAGAACGAGGGTACCTTGCCAGAGATACTCTACCCCTGAGTGGACTTACGCAGTGACTGATGCAGGGGGTAGTGAGCTCGGGGAGGCTGAGGTCTGTGCAGGTGGTCAGCAAGAGCCCGAGCGTGGTGTTGAAGGTGGTGCTTTTGATACCCGGACTCGAAGTCGAAGGAATACTGACCCTCACAGTTCCGAATCCCCGCTTCTGAGTAAAGTCCGAGAATTGGTTTTGCATCGACTCGAATTTCCGTCTTTTGGATTTGAGCCGTCTTCACATGAAGTGGTAATTCTTCGCCTTGAACTTTTGTATCATGTTTTAGAAGCACTTACAGATGATCTTATAACCTGTTGTAAATAAAAAGTCTAAAGAAGACGATAACCTAGATCCGAGTAGAAGAAGAATAAATTTAGGGACTTTCCACCGAAGAGGAACAAAAACTTAGGGAAGTCTTTTTCTGGACTATGTAAATAAGACTGTAACTGAAAAGGGGATTTCCAGAGGTTTCGAAGTGTTGCTCGAGTTGGTTAAGCAAGTCACGTGTGGAGAAGACAGAGACTTTTGAGTGCTCATTGCTGAGACTAAGAACTTTCGAGATCATGGAGGCTGGAGATCCACATCGTAGATCCAAATTAATCGTAGGCATACTCATAGGGGGTGTGATAGTTTCTATAATCATAGTAATTGTAGTCTCATATACAGTTCCACACGAGCTAGCAGTGGAGGGGTGCCAGGAACTCCTACACCTACTACACCTAGCCAAAAAGAGGGAAACATAGGAGCTGACAAGGCTTTGCTGATAGAAGAAAGTCGTAGATTGCATGTAGATTTGTCTAGGAGTGATTTTAAGCTTAATGCATACGCCAAGCTGCTATATGAGTACGTGGATGCGATGGATGCGAAGGATTGTTATGTGTGTATGCAGTTGCCTGCTTCAGTGGATGAGGGTATTAGATATCACCATCTTCCATTGACGTTTGGAATTTCATGTAGCCTGTTGCTTAGTATATTTTATGAAAGAGATCAGTTTGAGTATTTCTTTTCCAATTATGATGCAGTGCTTCCTGAAGTCCCAGCTTACAAACATTTGAATAAGTACGATTACTATAAGTCAGAAGATAGACTTAGGAAGTACTTCATACCGTCTTTGGAATTGGATACAGCATATGCCCACCGACATAACTTGACATGCTCATTATCAGATGTAGAAAAAATGTTTGTAGATCAGGTAGAAGATAGATATAGAAAACTAACCCAAAGACGAGACACAGGACATAGTCCAGTAGATTGGACCGAAGAGGAAAGATTGCACCGAACAAAAGGAAGTTATGGTCCTATAGCATTGGACAAAGAGCAGAGGGGAAAGCTGTGTGTGAGACGTTATCAGACCTACTACGAAAAGGTCCCAGTGGGACAGAGTACGTGTTATCATGTTTTCACAATGGAGGATTCAGCAAAGAATTTTCTCCAAGGCCCTGTACAAGTGATACCTACGGTGTATTTTGTGTGTGGAAGGAATGCTTATGTGAGATTGCCTGAGAATTGGTATGGTACGTGTTACTTGGGAATAATATTTCCAAAGATTTACCATACAGAGGATTTTGAACTTTTGGAAGGTGGAAAGCATTCAAGAGTGAGAAGAGGTGCGAGTGCAGGGGTCGTAGTGGGAGATATCTTTGGAGCAATGATACCAAGTCTGGGAGTGGTTTTGAATGATGTAAAGATCCGGAGATTGGCAACTGTGATAGATGAGCTATCAGTGAATACAGCAAAGTCGTTGGTACTTGTGAATGGGGAGATGTTGTCGATAAGGACAATGGTTTTACAGAATCGCCTTGCTTTGGATGTCTTATTGGCAAAAGAGGGCGGAGTCTGTAAATTATTGAAGGTTCAAGAGTGCTGCACTTATATACCAGACCGCAGTAAGGATCTGGAGAAATATATAAGTAACATCACTACAATCCACACGAAAATAGCGGATTTGACTGAAGAGGGAGTTTGGGAGAAAGTTGGCAAAGGATTCGGTCAAGTGGGGAGCTGGTTTGCGAATTTGGGAAAGGGATTCCTTGGATATGTCCTGAGACCTCTCCTTATTGTGGTGGTTTGTGTGGTTTGTTTGTGGGGTCTGATCAAGGCATACAAATGGTATCGAGCAGGCAGGGCTGAAAGAGCTCTGAGAGAAAACGAGACGAGAATGGCTAGACTGCAGGACAGTCACTATCGAAACCTTAAGAGTTTGGAGAGTTTCCGGCAAGGGAGAATGGCAACGAGTTCTGTTTAGGTCGGTTCTTTCTCCAAGGGAGTTGAAAACATGTGATGACAGGAGTCATCAAAGGGGGGAACTGATGGAGCGCTGTGTTCTCGTAAAAATTGTAGGGGTGATTATAATCATCGTTAGTCCGTACCCGCATATATCATGAAATATATACCTATAAAGGGTTAGTTAATGTAGTCGTAAATTGCATTATTAGAGTGAATAGAAAGGTAGTTGTGCTATTATGATTTTGCAAATGTAATGATTAACTGAAACATGTCCAAAATGATGCATTAATGGAGTAGGCCATGTTTAATCGAAATGAATTAGTTAACGTGTACCATATTAAGTTGCACGTGTAGTTCACCTTTCGCATATGAAATGTAATGAATTAATGCTGGTAGAAGTGATCATAATTGTGTGTTCAAATTATGTGAAGGCCTGACTGCATATACGTAAGGGAAAGGCCTGATTCGTTCTTATGTTAGCTTATTTTGTAGCTAGAAAAGTTTCACTTGGAAAGGCTCTCTGGGTATAGTTGGTAAATTCGTGCAGAGGGAAAAAAGTCTGTTGAAACGTATCTTCTGTTGCAGGTGCAAGGACATATGCCTCGTTAGCGAAAGACTGGCTCTTTGTTTCATGAGTTAGGGTGGTGGGAGGCATTGAGATGGGAGTACACTGGAATGCAGGGATGATGTTTTCAGTGGAGAAGGTGCCTGGGACTCAAGGTCATCGTAACCGTCCAGGATGAAGTAAGAGTTTTGATGGAAAAATACGAGAAGGAAGACCTGGCCGAAGAGGCGTGACAAGGGCGTGTTCAATTGTTTTTGAGATTTGTATTAGGGACAGTGCCCTGAGGGTGGAGAGTAGAGAAGAGGTAGAGGAGATCAGAGAGAGAAGACAGAGAAGACAGAGGGGGATTTTAGGAAGGAGCATCTTAGAACGAGCTCGAAATGCTATGTGAGTGTACTTCTTAGGAAGTCTTCACAGCTGACACCTTTTTCTTTTCCCTTTACTCTTGCCTGGGAAATTCGTTAAGTAGGTATGTCATCTGAGTGATAGAGTAGGGACAGCAAATGGTTTTATGCTTATTTAGATAAATGAGGAATAACATAGAAATTGGAGCTGTTGTTGCTTGTCTAAATACTTCTGGAGCTAACGATTCTTCTTATCCTGAGTCGGTGAGACTCCTGCGTAGGATGCTATTTGTATTAGTGCCCATTTATTTCTTTAACCTCGTGTTGAGGTGCTTGCACGTGCAGTTATTCTTGGCTGTATTAAACACACAAAATTGAATTCAGAGTCAGTGGTCTTTTAAGGTAAACTGGATTCTAAATTGTCGCATAACCGAAAAAGATTTTTTTCCTTCACACTATTCAGCAGGTAAAAAGATCCTGGCGACCTGAGGATTCTTAGAAAAGATAAGATAAGAATCAGCGTTATCAGGGGGAATAAATCCCTCGCGTCTCACACACTTCCTACACCCATGACTGTCTGGGGTATGCATGCATGTATGAGTGTGTCTCTCTATCTGAATGTGCATGTGTGCCTGCGTGTGTCTTTGACTGCTTATTTCACTGGCCACACAGCCGCAGAAATGGAGATCTTGTCATGGAGGCACAAGTGTGCATCGCCAGGCCAAGAACAGGTCTGCAGACTCTGACAAAGAGGGCGCACAGGGTCTCGAGGAGAGCACAGATCGCCTGCTGTGGGAGGCATTCCACTCTGGGAAACTTGGGTAAGACTGCAGTAGCAACACCCAAACGTATACAAGGTACAGCTTTAAATCTGGAATAAGTTACAGGATGATACTCTCCTCCTTGGTGGAAGAGCAAAAACAGTGCTCTAACGCTTATTGTTTTTATTTGCACCCCTTCCCCCCATTCTTCAGAAGTGCACACAGGAATAGGATTCTATGTTGAGACGTTGGATCCAGCACTACTGTGCAGATATTCATGGCCACTGGTGCATTGCTTTGTGCATGTTTCCCATACCATTAATAAGCATTTCACTTCTTCTTTTATGGTACTGTGCCTTGGCGTGTTAGCCAAAACAAAATGGGGGGTGGGGGAACCCTGTATCCCAACAGAACTTAGGGTATACAGATCTTTAATATGTCATATGTTCCAAAGGTAGTAATTTAGAAAAAGTAGATGAATGGGCAGGGGAACAAAGTACCACAAATCCTGCTTTTACAAAATGTGCAAAAAAAATACAGTTTTAATGTTTACATTTGTCAAATACATCGTGACAATTCCAAGTGGTGATAAGGTGCAACTTGTGACAGTGCAGTGTAGGTGAGAAATAAGTGAAAAGAAGTGTTGAAATCTATACAGAGCACATAACACAAAAAGGTGTCCCAACCAGCAAGATTCCTTACAGCAGGAGGAACGAAAAACTTAGTCAAATCAAAATATATTCCTCTAAAAAGTCCTTTTATTAATGAATGAGTGGTTAAGACATGACAGTCGACATTTCATCCCCAATTGATAAATTTAGCAGGGTCTTCTTCAGGACAGATGTAGAAACCTGATCAAGTATGAAGCAAGAATTTCTATAAAAGAACATCAAAAGGCAAGAATAGAATTGCCAATTGCTTTCAAGGAATACTACATCCAAACAAATTGTAAGACTTCAACAGGCAGCGTGGGACCAGATCAAAAGACGCGTACCCGCTTAAGACAGTCACAGCTCCATGGTCTGTGAAACCAGCTTGGCATTCTTTTGAGGAACATATCTTGCTATGAGTCAAATTTTTGTTCCTCCTGATCCAAGGAGTATCTTGCTGGTTGAGACAGTTTTTTGTGTTATGCAGACTGCATATACTTCAGCACTTCTTTTCACCTATTTCTCCCTTGCACTGCACCATCACAAGCAGCACCTTATCGCCGCTTGGAATTGTCACTGGCTGTCTCATTTTAAGTATTCTAGACATCGCTGGGTCTGTTGAAGTACTGGATTTTATATTGAGCAAAAGGCTTTAAAAAAAAAAATCAAAATTCAGTAAGTTAAAGCCAGCTAGCTTGGGCCAGCATGAATTTCCTGATCATTATTGGTATGCGTGAGTGCATCCTGTTAGAGAAAGTGATTGTGCTTCATCCTCGAGGGCAGTGTTGTGGCTTTTAAATAAGCTGAATCCGCAAATGCAGAATGAGTCCTGAAACCCTTATCCATCATGTGTGCGCCCCTGTAGTCTCTTCTCTATCCGGGGGTGTTCACTGAAGCTCCTCTCTGTCAACTCCCTCTTTTGATGAGGGCAATGAGTTGTCTATAATGCCCCTTTGGTGAGGACGTCTAGCAGATCATTTCTTCATCTCTAGAGATCCCATATTCCCTAATCTTTTCCACCTGAGACCTCCCAATGCTTCCTCCTCTAGAGATCCCATATTCCCTAATCTTTTCCACCTGAGACCTCCCAATGCTTCCTCCTCTAGAGATCCCATATTCCCTAGTCTTTTCCACCTGAGGCCTCCCAATGCTTCCTCCTCCTTGTGAAGAGACCCTTCTGCTTGTTTCCTCACTCTTGCGGAGACCCTCTGCAGTCGCTCTCTTCCCCTGTGTGGACCACTTAAAGCACGCTCCTTAATCATTGCGATAAAGAAAAGCATAATGACAGACAACAGACACTTACAGGAAAGGCACTCCAAGTCCCTCTTCTCTGTCTCTTTGTCTTCCAAGAGTATGTCTTTCTTTACCCAGAAATTTCTCCCACCTTTGTTTGTTGGTCATGGGTGGGGGTAAATCAGCTGAACTTCATTGAACAGGCAACTAATCATTGGTGATGCCAGTGGGGTATTATGCCACAATCTGGCATACCCATCTTGAAGCTCTCTCATAAAAGCACAAAGTACATGAAGAACTGGCTTGCTGATCACTTGCAAAAGATTTTGAGTGAATGATTGCGAGAGAACAGGGTGCGGAGGTACTGTTTCATTAAACAATGGTCACCTTCCTTCTTCTGTAATGTCTGAACACGAAGGAGTTGGGAAGGGGACATTCTCAGCAGCTGCCTGTAGGAAGATAAGAGGGGACATGTGATAAATGGAGAAGAGGCATCTCCTGGAGGGTGGGTAATGGGTGATGATGTGAGTGGACATGTTGTAGGCAGAGGAGGAATATTCTATGGGGTGATGAGAGAGAATGTGTCTTTCATCTTCATAAAAATGAAGGGGGTATGTCCTGTTGTCAGTGGTGAATAGTTCTGTAGGAAGACAAGAGGGAACAAATATTGTAGGCAGAGAAGTGATATCTTGTAGGGCATGTTTTTCATGAGCAGGGAGGTGAGAAGGATGTCATGTAGAGAGAGTAAACTTTCTGAAGGGACACTAAAAGAGAAGAGGCAGACCTACGGCTGCAGGTGGATGAGAAGAGACAAGTCCTGTAGGAAAAGAAAGGGTCTAATACAGAGAGGAAAGGGGATGTGAACTGCATCTGAAGGGATATGAGTCGGCACATGTTATGTAAGATTATGTTTCTTGTAGGGCATTTAAGGAGAAAGGAGAGGCGCATCACCTCAATTAATTAAGATTAAGAGAAGACATGTTCTGCAGGGATATGAAAAAAGAGGGGTGGGGCATACCATGTAGCTTCTGCAACAGGAAGGGGGACATGTCCTGCAGCTATAAGATGGTTAGGGTGTGTCCACTAAACTGATAGTTGCAGAGATGCCTCACCTAGAGAGCACCAATCTCCTGTCCTGCAGCTGCAGGCAAAGTAGAAGGACCAAGGCCAGCCTCTGCTGAGTGATTAAAAGGGTGAATACCCAGTAGAGAGATTATGGCGCAGCTCCTGCAGTCACAGTGACAAAACCAGACCTTCAATTGCACCTTTCTCATTAGGCGCAGCCCCCAAGCTTTATTTTCATATCTGGTTATCACCTCCTCTAATGTGCTGTGTGTTTTTGCACATTAGAGCATGTTAGTTTCCTGACGGTAAAGTTCTACTAATGCGGCAATGGCTGTTCTGTAGAGTTGTTGAGTTCTGAATATGTCACTATTTATACTCCATCCTGTGTAGCAGATTGATGACATATTATGACATATTATGTAGGCATCAGGCTGCTCTCTGACCTTTAGTGCCTCACTATAAATGGCTGCACTTCCTATTGCTTTCGAAGTGGACTGTGTAGTTGCTTTCATAGCCTTTAGAGTAGCAGAGGGAAAAATGAAGTCTTGCGAGATGATAATAAGACTCCACCCATCAAAATATGGTAATTATGTGGGCACTTTGCTGTAGATGCTGCAGTTTTAGGTCTCTAGTGTACTGGAGTCTCTGTTTCTCAGGAGAGACATATTGAAAGAAATAGGGTTAATAATAGAAAACAGTGAGAGCCCCACTCAAGTAGCTACCACAACCCTTGTCAGGGTGAACGACAAAAATCACTAATTAAAACTGTACTTGACACTCTGGTAGCTTGCTACAAAGCAGTCAGGCTTAACTTAGAGGGAATGTGTAAAGTATTTATGCAGCACTCTAACAGTAATAAAGCAAAAACACAAAACAAGAACAATCCAAAAGGAATCTAGAAACATAGAGGATATTGTAATAAAATAAATTACACCAAAATGACAGAAATCCAATCAGTTAGACAATAATTATTTGTTTTTATAGCTTAACTGTGAAAATAGCACCAAAAAGGCGCGGATCGCTAACTGCGAGTATCTGGTCGTGTCGGACTGGGACAAAGTCAAACGTTCAGGATGACTGAAATAGAGCCCTGGTCGGGATGGGACCAGGTGTGGCCCGCTTGGAGTTCTAGCTTTCTTCCTTGGTGTGAGGGCTATGCAGTGCTGCTATGCAAACTCTGCATTGTGCTGTGTCGGTCCATTGAGTCGCCAATCAGAAGTTCTGTGGCACTGCAACAAGTGGCTCAGCATTTGATCCGGTGAAGCCAATGATCAGAAGTTGTGTGGTTTTGAGATGAGAGGCTTTGCATCAGACTGTGCTGTTCTGCCTCGGATCCTGTGAAACCTTCAGTTGCGAAGAGTGGATCTCACTCTAACACCATCCAAGGGCCCTAGACCTTGCGGACAGCACTTGGCTGTGGGAGGTTGGGGTCAGGACTCACTCCCACAGAGGCCAGCAGAGGGGACCAGGCTACAGGCAAGGCTCAATTGAGTCTGGTCAGCTGGAAAACAGGAGAGGCCTCTGGAAGGAAGCTTGTGTTCCTATAGCTCAAATAAGAGGACAGTCAACTGACCCTTGTAGTCACTCCTGGGGTCCTGGGTTCAAGACAAGCAGGTACAGTCTTCCTTCTTCAGACATCATGGCAGTCCTTCTTCTGAATCTTCTCAGGTCAGGAGCACCATTAGCAGTCATGTGACCCTGGACACTGTCAAAAACTTTACACTGGGCTTAGGCAGGAAAATACCACCTTTATAAAAGTGGCATTTTCAAAAGAGTAAACTAAAATCCAACCTTACTGTTAAAGAGAATTTTAAATTACAATTCAAATGAGCGGATAAGTATTTCTAAAACTGCTCCCAAACTGAACTTATCACTTATTAAATGTAATAATGTACCACAGTGTTAGTCTTTCGGGGGCTAGCCTTGCCACCATGAAAAACAATTTTGAAGGGCTTTTTACTGCCAAGGTATGTAAAACGTTGAATATACATGTCCTACATTTTAAACATCATGTACCCTGCCCTATGAACTGTTAGGGCCTACCCTATGGGTGACTTATATGTATTAAAAAGGAAGGTTTAGGCCTCACAAAAGTTTGATTTTGCCAGGTGGAAATGGCAGTTTTAAAACTGCACACACAGGCTGCCATGGCAGGTGTGATACCTGTTTTACTGTGCTTATTTAGTGGGTGGTGCAATGAGTGCTGCAGCCCACTTTTAGTATTTAATTTACCAGCCCTGGGTACATGCTAGGGACTTATAAGTAAATTAAATGTTCTAATCAAGTGTATACCAATTTTACTAGGTTTGAAAGGGAGAGCACAAGCACTTTATCACTGGTTAGCAGGAGTAAAGTGCACAGAGTCCTAAAGCCAACAGAAAACGTGTTCATCAAAAAAATTGCGTGGTGAAGGCAAAAATTGGAGGGATACCATGCAAAGGATGGTCATTTCATACACATATCTTCAGAATCCAATATGAACATCTGAATTTCTATGAATGAGGCTTGAAAATATTAGTTCTGATTTGGTACTCTCATTTTATATCCTCCTCTTCTTTAAGAATGAAAGAGTGCCCTCGTTATCAAGCAGGCTATTTTCTTATAATGAGGTAGCCCGGTTCGTTCTCTGAATATCCCTGTTTTATGTGAGGCACCCCGACTCCAGACCTATAATTTAGCAGGAGATTGTTAGTACAGGGATAATGCACTACTTTGCAGTGCATGTATGTTATATGCATTTTTGGGATTTATGTGTACTTGCTAATGGTACAAAACATGAAAGATGTAGTGCTGTGCAGTGCATGTGTTCTGTATGCATGTGCTGGATGTATGTGTGCCTGTAAATGGTACAATACATGGAAGACTCTGGGTTCCATTTTGGTAGACCCAGGACTGCATTTTGAAACATGAAGAGAGGTGGTAGAGGAATTCTATAGGCAGATTTGTCTATTGCTGCATTCCTCTAAGCTGGGTCTGACACACTGGAGGAAGGAAGAGCCAGGCTCTCAAGTACACTTCAGAAGGTGTTCTTTGATTCAGAGAGAGGTGATAAGGAAGGGGCCTTGGCACATCTCAGGAAGGAGATGGGGCTGATACGAGAATAATAAAGATTAGGATTGTAGCTCTAGGGTAACCTTTTGATACACATATCACGATGGCTGACATCCGGGGGTGAACTTCTAGTCACTCCCATGGCCTGTGTTGTGGGGCTCTCAGATTTGGAATTGCTCCTGCTGTGACAGAGGAAGAATAGAGAGAACAGAAGAGTAGGCACTTCAAAAAGAAGCAGACCTCCAACATACACTTCAGAAGACTTGGACTCTAAATCACATTTTTTGTCTGGAAATGGACTATAAGAAGGGGAGCTTGAGTCCCCAAAAAATGTCAAATGTCAAGCAGCCAGTCAGGTTAAGCAAGGAGAAGAAGCTTTGCAAGACTTCTGCCTGTGACCAGGACTGGGGGCAAGGACTGCTTGTCTCCAAGCTGGTGAGGGGACATCACCGAGGGAAACCAAGACCACCTGCTCTGAAGCCTGGGGCACCAGAGCCTGCCTGCTTTCCAAGACCAGTGTGCTCCGTGAGAAAGACAAGAGTGCTGTAGGCTGCAAGGTCCGGTGGGAAATCTTGGCGAGTAGATCCCCATAGCGAGTTGTGCGGACAAGACTGCTGCACTGATTGGGTTGTTGTCCATGTGCAGGGGAAGTCATCGACCCTTGTTTGCCAGAGGAGGGCCGCTGTGAAGTGTGCTGCTGTGCCTATCAGGTCAGAAACCACGTGCAGTGGATGGATGGAGACCCCATATGCCAGCGGGGGTCACAGGGACTATGCAACACGTGTCACCTGGCCGAGACCATCATCGGTGGAGAGAGGCTGCAGTGGTGACCCTAGCAGGCCTGAGCCCTGACTGAAGAATAACGCTCGAATCTTGGCAAAACCCCCACACTACCGGTGGGAAGAGCCGAAGAACTTGTCCAGCTTGGATGAGCATTGAGAACTCCCTGGATGCTGTGTGTAAGAAACTCGAGGACAGGCTATCACAGCCTGCTTGGGCCGTGTGCAGAAGACTTACAGGAGACAGTCGCTGCAGCTCCAGAGCCTGTGGACAGAAAAAGATTTAGGGCCAAATGGCCCCAGAGGAACATATGTGCTAGATAGCGCATCAGCGCTGGAATACTTTTGCCTTTAATACAAGAGTCGTAGTGGCACTCCTGAGACTTGGACTACTATTGGAATTTAATCTGAATGTCATAGTGAATGGGGAATTACCACTATCACTAACTGGAAAGAATTGGGACTAAGGGATCCGCCTATGAAACATTAGAGCTCTGACCTTGGGGAACTGTGTGCATCGTTAATGTTTGTCATATTCTACTTTGAATACTTGTTTTAATCACAAAAGCAAGTATTTTACTGGAAAATCATATATTGGAGCTGCTCCATTTATTTTGAGTTTTGAGCCTGTGTTCACCTCCTGTGTCTGCCTCCACCCTTGCGATGCATTGGACTGCTCGAGCTGTGTTCCCATTGACAGTCAAGTGCTGAAGTAGTTCTTGTCCCAGCTGCTCTGGATCCATAGTAGGTCGGGACCTGGGCATCAGTAGTAAAAGATCTCTATCCCCCCCCCCCACCTGGTTGGGCCCAGTAACCTCTGCTTGCCCCGTGGCCCTCTGAATGGGGTTCTGACATGAGGTTTAACCAATAAAGAGAGGAGTTTAGAACAAGTCCTTTCCATGTTCCCTAAATCGATGAGCTTACCTATCAGACAAATATATAGCCAATGAGAAGATGAGACTGAGATGTGTGAGGGACAAATGAAAACTTTCAATCAGCTTCCATCATTATATTCTTCTGAATTGTTACTGAGGTGGATTCAGGGTCCGGCTGGCCATACTTAAAATCTGGCAATTTCCCCAAGGGTACTGGGTTGCAGAGCCTCCTTTCAGAGCGGGATGGCCTGCCATGACCTAAATATGGTCTCATGGCCCCATGAGGGCATAGAAGCCTCTTGTAGTGCAGTGCTGGTTTGAACATTTATGCTGGGGCAGACTTTGGTTTCCAGTCCAGGCTTGGGTAGAAGCCTAAACAATGAAAGAAAGCATATAAATGAGTGTATGCCTGTTTGTGCCAATGTCTGTGTAAATTGCTGAGTGTGTGTGTAAATTCATATGAAGGTTAGAGGTATCATGGCCAGTTGAGGGACGTAAGGCCCATCTGAGGACATTTGATGGCCAGCTAAGGGTCTCAAATGGACAATGGAGGGAGTCTGCTGGCTGTCTGAGGGCTGCTTGAGAGGATGAATTAGTGAACTAAGGGGGTTTGAGGACTGACTGGGGAGGTGTGAGGTCAGCGGACAGCAAAAGCTTACTTTGGCCAACTGTGGGAATCAGAGTACCAGATGAAGACCATCTGAATGGTCACAGGGAAAGCAGAGGGCCTCTGAGTGCCTACTGAGGATGTCTGAAGGATCTGAAGGCCAGAGGAGAGGTCAAAAAGCTAGATTGTTGCTTCTGAGGGACTGCTAAGTGTATTAGAGAGTCAGCAGTGTGTTTCTGATGGTGAATTGAAGAGGCTTGAGGGCACAATGTTGGTCTCAGAGGACAACTTGAGATGATCTGAAGCCTAGTTAATGGTCTCTGATGGTAGATTAAGAGTGTAAAAGGACAGCCTAATGGGCCTGACAGTCATCTGGTGGTGGGTTGAACGTGTTTTAGAACCATCTGAAGGTGGGTCTGAGACCCAACTGAGTGGGTCTAAGGGCAGGCATATCATCTTTTCGGGCATCCTTTGCATATTGTCCCCGTATAATGTCCACACATGGCATTATGATGGCCCATTTAGTGTCTTCCAGGATAATGGTGGTGATCACAGGCATAACGCTGGTTATTCCTTGCTTACTGATGATCTTATCATAAGATGGTAATTCTTGACATATTGTGGGCATCCTTCATATAGCAGTGGTATACCCGGGGTGAACAGTGACTGCCATGGAATAATGATGGCTATAGTATAATGGTTGAAACCTAGGATATAGGGTGGTCATCCTTGGTTTTGATGGTATCTGTAAGACCTGGCATCCTTGGAGTGGTTTTCCCCTAACTTTTTGCCTTCAGACCTCCTGTGTTTGCTGGCCAGAGGACTGTGCTCACGTTCCCACTGCTAACCAGTGCTAAAGTGCTTGTGCTCCTTCCCTAAAACATGGTAACATTGGCTTATACTCGATTGGCATCTTTACTTTGCTTGTAAGTTCCAGGTAAAATGGCACTACCTGTGCCCAGGGCCTGTAAATTAAATGCTACTGGTGGGCCTATAGCACTGATTGTGACACCCATCTAATTAGCACTTTAAACACATCTCGGGCCTGCCATTGCAGAGCCTCTGTGGGCAGTTTTAAACTGCCTCTTCGACCTTCGATCCAAAATGTTGGACATGTACTTTTGAGTTTTACAAGTCCTGGTTGGAAATTATCTGATTACATTTTATAAGTGTAATTTCCAAATGGGAAAAGGTAACCCCTTCATGTTTGGTCTCTCTGGAATCACAATTTAATATCCTAACTTATGGTGAAGTCGGATTTTAACTTCCAATTCTGAAAATGGCACTTTTAGAAAGTTGCCATTTGTTTGCTTTAGCCATTTGGTGCCTGCAGCCTGGCTATGGGCCACATGACTGGGTATGGGTGACAGTTGGGCTTTTTGTATTCCTCCTAGACAGCCACAATGGGGAGCTTAGGTGTGACTAGATGGGCCATCACTGGAAGGATGGGAGGGAGTAGCTAAGCCTAGCCCCACTTACCCTTGAATAGGCTGTGTCCTGTCTCAACACAAAGGGCTGCATACCACCTGTAGTTAGTCTCTAGGCAGAGACAGGAAGACAGGGCAACTGTGCACTTCAAAAGCATGTCTCTAGAAGATTCTCCCCACTTCAAAGACCCAACTGGGTATGAACACTGGACCTCAGGCACCACTACTTCAGTATACTTCTGGACCTGTGGATACTCTGCCAGGGAGAAGGTCTGCTCTGCTACTGAATGGACTGCCACTCTGCTGGACTGCTGCTCTGAAGGAGCTGCTGCCCTGCTGTGCTGACCTGCTGCCCTCTTGCCTGGGTGAAGAGGACTGGACCTGCATCTCTTGAAACCAGAAGGAATCCATGGGCTAGTTGGCTGGCCTCCTGATCTGATGCCTCTGGGACGCAACAGGCTTCCAGCAACTTTGCACCATCACCTGAACTCTTCCATCTGTGAGCCTACACCATCAAGTGGTGCCACTCCAGTCCTGGATCCTTGCAAGTGGGCTTAAGGTGCTCTGCCAGCCTCTGTGGATCCAGTGGACCTGACACATCTCCCCTGCTGCTCGGCGCAATCCTGAACAGAACCGACGCATCTCCACTACTGTGTGGATTGGACCCGTTGCAAAGACTTAAATCGCCTTCGCAGCCCGCATTGCCTTCGGGACCCCACTGCGAGACGCATACTTGGCGCAGGCCCTTATCCCATTTCAACGACAACCTCGACAATGAAGGACCCTGCATCGCAGACCAGCTGCTCTTCAGAACCAACGCATCACCCCCACTGCACGTTGCATACCCGCCACCGAATTTCGCATCGCAAGCCCTGTCGACGAGATCCTCAACAGCGATGCAGGCCCTCGCATCGTGGCCTCGCCGCATCTCAGAACCGACGGAGCGCATTGGCTGCGATTGGCATCTTCGACACAGATCCATGCAACTCACCACAACTAGGATTTAAAGTACTTTGTTCAGCTGGCCTAACCGGGTCCCCATAGCCTGTTAGGCTGAATTTGTGACTTTGTCCTGGTCCAGCATGACCAAATATCCACAGTTGGTGCTTTGTGCTTTTTGGCACTATTTTGACCTAAATGTTTTTAACTGAATATCTCCAGTTCTAGTAAGTGGATTTTTGTTGTTTTGGTGTTATTTTATTTATTACAGAAGGTTCTTTTTTTCTGTGGTGTTTTCATTTATTACTGTTTAAAGTGTTGCACAAATACTTTATATTGCCTCTAAGTTAAGCCTGCTGCTGTGTACCAATCTACGAGAGGGTTGAGCACTGGTAAATTTAGAGTTGGCTTTTGCCTCACCTTGAAAATGATTGTGGTTGCTGCTTGACCCAGGCTCACTCCCCAGTCAACCAACAACCCAATTTCTCATTGTATTCCCAGAATAAAGAGGGCATCTTGACATCTGGTGTCCCCCCTGGTTCATGATGGCTTTCCTGTCATGGTATGGGTATAGCCTGTGATCCAAAATTAATCCATGTGGACAGTCCTACATGTGAAAAATTTGTGAAAGTGACAAGTTGATTTTTAGGGTCCAAGTTGCTGTCTGAGGCATGACATTGCAACATTGAATATGAGTGATACATAAGTATGTTGCTTGAACATGTAAGAAATCTGCAACCTAAGTAGTAGGTTAGTACTAGGAAATGTTGTTAGGGTAGGGCGCAGTATGTACGTGAGTGATGTCAGTGATGGCCAAGCTTGTGATAGCTATACAACCTGAGGGATAGCTGTGCTCCCTCTACCCTGAGATTGTGAGATCAGTGTAAGATTTCGTTTTTCAACCTGCCACTTCCAAGTAGATTCTTGTCCATAAAATATGACTGAGATTCTGCTTGGAAGACTAAAAAAATGAAAGCTCCAATAAGTTAGAGGTGAAGAAAGCTGCTTTACATATCTTGAAAAATTATAGGAGATCATATCAGTGCCATACTCATTTTACTCAAACTGACTGTAATATCCGAGTTATCTTCGAATTTTTAAAAATGTACAAAAACAAAAATTTGCAACTATATCTTAAAAGATATTTATGGGTACTCTGCCTAATAAAGTTACAGTGAAGCACATTTGCTTGGCACATCATGAAAACACTGAAATATTTCAGAAATGCCCTTTGAAAACTGGCTGTAAAACCTTAGACGTGTTAACAAATTTTATTTGAAAATTGTACTGTAACCTCATGTTTCGAACATTTCTAGGGGGAGACCCTTCCTAAATCCTTATGAAGAGCAGAGAACTTGCTCATTTCTCTTGCATTTTACAATTCAGGTAGTTATTAATGCGTGACCACTTCCAAACATCACCAGCCACCACTGTGTTCAATAGAATGTAGTTAACTATTGTGTCCTGAAAAGTATTTCCATCAGACGTCTGTTGTGTGGGATCAAGGAGGAGTTGAATTTTTTTCTCCCAGAAAACCAAAGATGTGCATTCTGAGGGCCTCATTTACAAGGTTTTGGTGCAAGGCAGCACCTCAAGGAATCTTGCTGCGCTGCCCTGCATCAAAAGAAAAGGACAACGCCCCATATCTAGGAGATAGAGCGTATTCCTGTCCTTTTTCCCTGTGCTGGCGCACAGTGGTCTGCCATGCGCCAATGCAGGCACCCTTGCGCCATGGTGCAAGGGTGTCTGCATTGTAGGGGTGATAGTATTTGTGCAGGAAGGTGTCCCTTCATGCAAAAAAACATTCACAAGAGGTGTTTTCCTCTTTCTATGTGTGCAGCAGCATGCAGCACACATAGAAAGAGGAAACCACTAGGAGAAATAAGGATATTTCTCCTCGTTGCGCCTCCCTAATTCCACCCCTGGGGTGTAGTTAGAATCTGATGCATTCCCAGGTTTACGATTCCTCGTTAATCTGGGAATGCTTCAGATTCCATGGGTGTTGCGTAGGAACACCCACAGCAACACCCATGGAATGCCCCTTTCACGCAGTGTTCTGCATGAAAGGGGCACATACTTACAACGCCATGAAAAACCACGTAAGGTGGCTTTGCGTGGCCTTGTAAATATGCTGCTACACATCGCGCCACTGAAGCATCAAAGAAGTGATGTTCCGGCGGCACAAAAGTGCTGCAAGGGAACTCGTAAATGAGGCCCCGTGTATCTGAAACTCCCTTTTCTTTCTATATGTTTTCCAGATAGTAATGCTTTACTGAGCTAGATCAAAGTTTAGAGCAAACGTATGCATTGATAATTTATGTTAAAAGAAGTGCCACAGCGAATAGCTTAATCTATGGTTATGATGTTCAAAAGTCAATAGGCAAACCGACTACATCACTGTTTAACCCCTCTGCTATCTTGGCACAAGTTTCAAGTGGAAGCAAAAGAAGCAAGGATGATGCCATTCTTCCGAGGATGGACAAGATTTCTGTGCTTCAGTACATCAACAGGCTTGGCAGTAAATGATCAAAGTAATTAGCAAATCTAATAGAGTGTTTATGGCATTTTTGCAAATACTAAAATATTACTCAAGGTAGAATATTTAAAAAGGTCTTTCTAGTATAGTGGTGGACTAGAATATCTGTTATCGGAGGATGCCAGTGGGGGTTTTAGATTCCAAGGAACTCGTGAAGATCACGGTTCTGTGGGGTCGTTTTTCCTTGGCAAATTTCTTGCTTAATGCCTTGGTCACCCCAATTGCTTAACTAGGTGGACTTTTTGTGCAATTTACCATGGTTCGCAGAGCAATTGCATGGGAGCAGAAAGCAGATTCACATGTTATGGATGCTTTGAATTGGGTTGCCCAGACTTGATTGCTATCCATCCATGGTGAAATTGAAAGTGTATATTTCCCGGTTGAGATCTTTGATGCCTTATTAACTGCTGGATCCTTGGGGATGGAGAATCCTCATGAGTGATTTATAGGAGGTCAGTTGTTAAAGAAGATTTCTGCAGGGTCCTAAATAGGTCAGCGTGTAATTTTCATTGATGAGGCATAACCACAAGAAATTTCTGAATTTGATGGTATTTGAAATGTGCTAAATGTTTGCCTGCCATGGAGACATTTCGACTTGACAGAGTCTCCTATCTTTTCGAGTACGTTTTCTATGTGAGGCATGCCCACGCCTAGAAAAATCATGTGAGATACCAGCCAAAAACCTTTTTAGGAACCTTGTATAATTGTGTATAATTTTCCTAAGATTTTGGGGCGGGGGAAAATATGCAAATTACTCATTGGCCAGGTCTAACAAGCCCTTGTAGAACTCCGTCATTTTCCAAGAGGGCTACAGGCTAGGGATCTAGTTTCAGAGCAGGATGAGCTGCCATCATCCACCCATTCGCCCGGCTCCATTTTAGTTCTGGCCTTTAGCAGCGTGAGGGTGGTATGAAAATTTTTGCTAGGGTTGATTTTGGTTTACAGTCAAATCCTGCTCCTAACAAGAGCTTGTAATATCAGAATTCTACTCTCCATCAAATGGATGAGTCTTTTTGTACAGCAACTTAGAAACCCTGAGAGGAGACCTCAAAGAAATCTATTGTATGGTTTGTTCTAAAGCAATGAGCCTATCTACACGCCAAATATACTTCTTACTAAAAGCAGAATTCCCCATAATGTGAGAACGTGCTCCTTTGTATTTTAAATTATCCCTTGGGAGTGTATGCTGCATACACACATACTGCTAAACTGTAAGGAACCCAAGATTTGAACACTTCCAACAGAAAAGCGGACGAACTATCATGTGAGACAAGAAAATGTGCATTGATTACAACTTAGAGGTACCGGGATGCAGGGCTGGATTTGCCATAGCGGTCACCGGGCGTTTCCTCTGTGGGCCGCCAGGGTGGGGGCCGGTTTTGCGCCTCTGGGGGGGGGGGTGTTTTTGTTACTGGGGGCCGGCAATATCACCCCCTGTAACAAAATCAGCTGAAACCGGCCCTAGCAAACAGCTCGCCTGCACCTCCCCCTATCCGCCCCCTGCCCCCGGGGGCCAGCAGAGCAGTTTGCCAGGGCCGGTTTCGGTTCCCAGTCCGACCCTGCTGGGAAGCGCTGCTAAAAGATGGCGTTTATAGTTTTATAAGCAAAAAGTACGTTTTGTGGTCAAATGTAACACACCCATAGGCCTGCAATAATCTTATCTGCTACTTTGTTAACTGGCTTTATTTTGTGTACTTGGAATTAGCAGCTGAATAATAACCTCATATTGTTGTGATTAATAATTTCTCAGTGTGCAGAGCGAGAATTAACAATTTACTAAACTTATCGAAGTAGAAAATTATTTTTTTGAGTGAATTTCATTACCCTATATTTATTGTTTTTATTTCTTCTTTTGGTACTAGGCTCCCAATATGGAAGTTTAAGGTATTTTCACCGTAGGGGGTTACAATTTATACATACCCGCCCCTTTTGTGTGCCAAGTGTGTATCGCACTCTCGCTGTAGACATTTGGCTCACACCATCTATACAGATAGTTATGATGGTTATCACGGGGATACGGTACACTATACCAAGGTTGGGACTAATATGTGTGTGGCTACTACTCTTATCTAAAGGTATGTAGTTCCTCTTATAGTGGTGCCTAGGAGAAAAAGTAAGCCAAACCACCATCATTTGTAGTTACAAGGAGATACAGATGACTCAGGTCTACGAAATCCCTCCACTTTCACCCCTAACAACGGGATGGTGCCCCCTGAAATACCAACTTTTGAAAAGGCGGTACTGAAAGATTTGGCTGGTATCCCTTTGGGTAACCCTTTCCATAATTTATCTAATGCTGAGCAGACAGCAGCACAGTCATTGGCAGATGATGTCAATATAACAATAAAACAAGCAGACAAGGGAGGGGCCACGGTGATCCAATCCACTGATGACTACGATCGTGAGTGTAGACGCCAACTGGGTAACACCAGGTACTACACCCCGATCCCAGAAGATCCAACCGCCAGACTGAAAACAGAAATCTGCAGTATGGTGTATGAAGCAGAAACCAATGGCTGGATTTTGAAAAAAGAAGCAGACTTCCTGGTAACGAAGGATCCAAGGGTGCCATATTTCTATACACTACCCAAAATACATAAGGGCACTACACCGGTACCAGGAAGGCCCATAGTGTCAGGTATAGGGTCACTCCTGGAACCCCTGTCCAGATTTTGTGATCATTTCCTTCAGCCAATAGTGAAGAAAATCCCCTCATACATACGTGATACAACTGACATCCTCCACATCATAGATGGTATACAGGGCACGGATTAAATCAACCTCCTGGTCATTCTAGATGTAGAAGCGTTATACACAAACATTCCCCAGCGTGCTACTCTGACGGCCATTGAGTCATTATTGATGAAGGAAAATTAGACTTCACCTACTCCAATTTCGTTCATCATGGGGTGTGCCACTTTGGCATTGACTGAAAACTATTTTGAATACCAGAAGCAACTGTTCCATCAGTCACAAGGTACTTCCATGGGAAGTACCTTTGCTCCCAGTGTAGCCTGTCTATACATGGCCACTCGAAGAGAATTTCATCATGAACACGAACAACCTTTACATCAATAACCTATCCTTGTGGAAAAGGTTTATTGATGACATTCTAATCTTCTGGAAAGGTGACAGGGCCACTTGTGAGGAGTTCTGCAATTGGGTGAACACACAAAATGAATTCTTGAGATTTACACACACTATCTCCGAGACAAGTATACCTTTCCTAGACCTAAACCTGAGACTTGACCGCACAGGACTAAGTACCACCCTCTACAAGAAACCTACTGATAGGAACAGCCTACTACTATACCAAAGTCACCACCCGAAGGCCCTCAAAGACAACCTCCCGTTTGGCCAGTTCCTCCGTATTAGGAGGAACTGTAGTACCCTCACAGACTACAAGACTGAGGCGAGGGGTCTGGTAAATAACCTTAAACAGAGAGGCTACCCTGAATATCTGGTAAAGAACTCCTTTAAAAGAGCCCTTAACAATCCCAGGGAGGCGCTTTTGCAAACCAAACCAAAAGAATCCACTAACACCCTGACATGTGTTACTTCTTACACACCAGATTCCGCACGCATCAAGGGCATAATTAAGAAACATTGGGGAATACTTAACACAGGAGATATGGAGATCCCAACACCCAGGTTTGCCTTTAAAAGAACTAAAAATCTGAAAGATATCATTATACACACAAGACCTAAAACTGTGAACAAAAGAGCGCAAAGAACACTTTGGGATCTTCCTCCGGTCACAGGGAATTATCCGTGTGGTACCTGCTCGGTCTGTGAACAAACAAAAGCCACCAAGACGATAACACTCACAGGCACGTTCACATGGACTCTAAGAATCCATACGAACTGCAACCCATCAAAATGCATATATCTGTTGATATGCCCGTGCGATAAGAAATATGTAGGGATGACTATGAGAGCAATCAGAATACGCATCACAGAACACAAGAGCAATATAAGATGCCAGAAAGTGACGACTAAAATGTACACACACTATAGAGAGCAGAGACATAGTCCAGAATCTCTACAGTGGGTTGTTCTTGAAGCCCACACCAACATTACACACCACGCACTATTTAGGAATAGAGCAACGGTGGATACACCGTCTGTCCACAGTTCAACATGGACTGAACATGACATTCCGTGGGCCTCTTTGAATAACAGATAAACATTAACCTGGTCAGGTTTTTCTTCAGCAATTCCAGGGTCTCCTTACACATGCCATGACCCATTGGACCCACGTTTGCAGTACACGTTATAGCCACCAACACACTGTGTAATGCGACGACCAGATAACATGATAATGGATATAATTGTGTACTTGATTGATATGTGGCACTAAATTAAGGAACAATAACTGACGCCCACATAGGCCAAATTACGACAACAAGATAGGACTGGGGATATGCCTGTTGCTCCCCACTCCAAGATGGCCGCCTCTGCCGGCGTGGTAAACTATTGAAAAAACCCGACTATGGGTGACTATCAGATTGCAACTTTGCGCTAACGGGGTAATCCACGCATACTGTGAGTAGTAATAACACACCGCCGTTTATGGTTTTTTTGATGTCACAACAACTGGCGCCAAATAGCGATAATATCAACAGTACTAGGGTGATACTCTTTCATCCCTATTCCATAATGGCCGCCACTGCCACTACAGCACCACATTGGTTGAGCGCGGTACCTCCACACGTAATAACGTGTTCCGGGCCCCGCCCCTTGTCGCGCATAAACCCGGAAGAGTATTTCAGGACCTGTGATGGGGCTGAACTACACTTCTCCGGTGCCGGCGATAGGGGGTAGGTGATTCGGCTCCTCCTGAACTACGGAAGGGTGAGTAATGAATGATTACTGGGCTAGGTTTAGAAGCATACCAGAACAGGTAGTCTGTATGGATGCTGACAGATCAGCGCTGATCAAATACACCGCGCAACCGATCGTGCTGACGGTGCGCTTTTGGGTGGACTGCGAGGGGCATAGGCTGGGATTATGGGACCAGATGATGGTGGGCGCTCCAGAGAGAGTATGGGCGCCCCACGCTGTCTGGGAGATAATGCCTTGGCCTGGCTCACTCCGGGGTCCCTCTGGGTCTCTCCCACCTCTGGCTCGCTCCCCCTCATAGGGGGCACCGCCAGACACCTTTGGATGCCGATGGTTGAAATTATGTGCTCCCTCATTAACGCATACCATTGTAAATTACCTGCGTGGAATGGGTTTTTGAACTAGAGCCCGTGTAACTCTTTAATTTCTCAACTAACCTTAACATTTATGCCTTACAGGACACCATGTTTCAGGTGTCCTCATACTCCGCCGGACACCGACTGGAGTGACTCCCTCACAGTAGAGAGGTGAGTTTCATACACAGTGGGCCCACTACTGAGTCAAAACGTTTAGGTGGTTTTCACGAGCACTTATGAGACTAAGTATGAGACAAATAACAAGTGTATGAATGCCATTCGTGTCTTTAACTGGGGAGAACAGTCTTCTGTGTTTTTAGATTTTTAACTTCACATTGCTGGGTGTCTAATATTAGGCTCCGGTTTTTATTCAGCACATGCCTAGTTTTTGCACTAATTAAGTTTGCCGACTTTAAATTTGAGGTGATCGGAGAGAGAATAAATGGATATTGTGAAACCTAAATACATGTGATACAGCTACAACCTTACTCTGTATCCCTTTCTTCTTTTAGATTAATGGAATACACTACAGTAACTTTGACTCGTAGTGTGAACATGTGGTAGGTAGCAATTGACTCCATCACACTGTGTAGATAGATTCACTGAGTAGGTCCTGAAGAATTGCCACGGATCAACCTGACCATTAGGCAAGAAACATGTTGACCTGTAGAGTTGAACACAGCCTAAACTAAACCTCTGAGTTAGATAGGCTACCACTCTGTTTATTTTTTAACGAAGCGGATAGCCAGCCAGAATAAAAGTTTTATTTGGACTATCCTACTTCTTTTTAATTACCCCTGCACAAAATCTACACGCTTCGGCCCACACACTCGCACTGCATCACGCACACTCGCACTTCATCATACGGCAAGGAACAAAAGATCTCCGCTAAAGAGCCCCTTTTAAGGGTGCCCGTTGGGTATTGCAGCGCCGACCCGACGAGGAGCAGGTCCATATGATGAAGCATGACATCTAGCTTGCTGGGTGTGTGAGGACCCTATTTCCAAAAGAAGGAATTTCCCCACTCTCCTCCCCACACCTTACTCCACCGAGGTTGTAACTACAAATGATGGTGGTTTAGCTTACTTTTTCTCCTAGGCACCACTATAAGAGGAACTACATACCTTTAGATAATAGTATCTGACTGGGCATTTATGTTGGACCTCTATAAAAAGCCCCTTAGTCCCCCTTTTTGTTGATTGACTACTTGCATGGGCGACCCCCGTGGGACACAAGGTTACCAGATAGTGTGAACTACACTACTGGCCCAAATATTACACGTTATCTCCATTTCTATCAGGTAGGACAACCCTGTCACCTACCATAGATGGAGGACAACCAGGGCCTCAGCTTCAATGATGGAGCTGTAGCCGACATTTTACAGAATACACCCTCCCTCCTAGGGACTGGAGAGGTATGGCCTCAGGGTCACAATCAGAAGACTGGTCTTCACTAACTGCACTCAAAAGGGAATGGCTCAAAATCATCTTACATGGAGCCATGATGACAGAGTACCTAAGGGCCAACATCGCCCCTAGTGGACTCATAGTGAATATCCTACCCAGAATATTTCTGGAAGACCCGGGATTTAAGAAAGATTGGTGTTCGGTCTCTTGAAATGCACAAGAGATCTTCTGGTGCTGATCATTAATACCGCTAAAAGATTGGCCGATGCCCTACTCGCCAGGATCCAGGCAGTAGAGGCGGCTCTTAAATCAGCCGTACAATCGACAGCGTATAAATCCGAATTGGCCAAGATCAATAGTAAAATAGCCGACAACAAGGAATATTTGCTGAAACAAAAGATTGCCAGATTACAGAAGGATATCCACAAATTCAATAAGGAGACAGTCTATCCTTACTTAAAGGATGATTATGCTGCATCAAGGAATGGATACTCATCTGATGAGGGCACTGACAATAATAGTAGGAGGGATCCTCCAACAGTGATTCAAGTACTGATAGCAGAGGGAGTCACAACCAAAGAAGGGGTAACTACCCTCCTTACTCCAACTATCACAACGCACCGACGTACCATGGGCCTCCACCACCACCCCCTTTTGGCAATTCCCGGTATATCCTCAAGGTCAACCCCAATACTACAATATGGACAACCCCCCTTTTTTAGGCAGAGGCTGGGGCAGAGGAAGAGGGCGAAAGAGAGGGATGCAAAAGGGAGTGCAGTGGCAAGACCAAACGATGCACACAGTAGAGACCAGGAGCAGGACCAGGGGGAAAAAGAACTAGTGGTCAATCTGTCCCACAGGACCCTAACTGAAACTGGAGAAGAGGGTACTTGAGAAAGGACTGGGGTATGTACCAACCCCTAAACCCGACAGGTTTAGAGACACGTGTGAAATACACGAATTCTTCCGTAAAATCCGTTTGAAAGCCTTTTTCTTGGTACACCCCAAGGAGATACAGATGACTCAGGTCTACGAAATCCATCCACTTTCACCCCTAACAACGGGATGGTGCCCCCTGAAATACCAACTTTTGAAAAGGCGGTACTGAAAGATTTGGCTGGTATCCCTTTGGGTAACCCTTTCCATAATTTATCTAATGCTGAGCAGACAGCAGCACAGTCATTGGCAGATGATGTCAATATAACAATAAAACAAGCAGACAAGGGAGGGGCCACGGTGATCCAATCCACTGATGACTACGATCGTGAGTGTAGACGCCAACTGGGTAACACCAGGTACTACACCCCGATCCCAGAAGATCCAACCGCCAGACTGAAAACAGAAATCTGCAGTATGGTGTATGAAGCAGAAACCAATGGCTGGATTTCGAAAAAAGAAGCAGACTTCCTGGTAACGAAGGATCCAAGGGTGCCATATTTCTATACACTACCCAAAATACATAAGGGCACTACACCGGTATCAGGAAGGCCCATAGTGTCAGGTATAGGGTCACTCCTGGAACCCCTGTCCAGATTTTGTGATCATTTCCTTCAGCCAATAGTGAAGAAAATCCCCTCATACATACGTGATACAACTGACATCCTCCACATCATAGATGGTATACAGGGCACGGATGAAATCAACCTCCTGGTCACTCTAGATGTAGAAGCGTTATACAAAAACATTCCCCAGCGTGCTACTCTGACGGCCATTGAGTCATTATTGATGAAGGAAAATTGGACTTCACCTACTCCAATTTCGTTCATCATGGGGTGTGCCACTTGGCATTGACTGAAAACTATTTTGAATACCAGAAGCAACTGTTCCATCAGTCACAAGGTACTTCCATGGGAAGTACCTTTGCTCCCAGTGTAGCCTGTCTATACATGGCCACTTTCGAAGAGAATTTCATCATGAACACGAACAACCCTTACATCAATAACCTATCCTTGTGGAAAAGGTTTATTGATGACATTCTAATCTTCTGGAAAGGTGACAGGGCCACTTGTGAGGAGTTCTGCAATTGGGTGAACACACAAAATGAATTCTTGAGATTTACACACACTATCTCTGAGACAAGTATACCTTTCCTAGACCTAAACCTGAGACTTGACCGCACAGGACTAAGTACCACCCTCTACAAGAAACCTACTGATAGGAACAGCCTACTACTATACCAAAGTCACCACCCGAAGGCCCTCAAAGACAACCTCCCGTTTGGCCAGTTCCTCCGTATTAGGAGGAACTGTAGTACCCTCACAGACTACAAGACTGAGGCGAGGGGTCTGGTAAATAACCTTAAACAGAGAGGCTACCCTGAATATCTGGTAAAGAACTCCTTTAAAAGAGCCCTTAACAATCCCAGGGAGGCGCTTTTGCAAACCAAACCAAAAGAATCCACTAACACCCTGACATGTGTTACTTCTTACACACCAGATTCCGCACGCATCAAGGGCATAATTAAGAAACATTGGGGAATACTTAACACAGGAGATATGGAGATCCCAACACCCAGGTTTGCCTTTAAAAGAACTAAAAATCTGAAAGATATCATTATACACACAAGACCTAAAACTGTGAACAAAAGAGCGCAAAGAACACTTTGGGATCTTCCTCCGGTCACAGGGAATTATCCGTGTGGTACCTGCTCGGTCTGTGAACAAACAAAAGCCACCAAGACGATAACACTCACAGGCACGTTCACATGGACTCTAAGAAACCATACGAACTGCAACACATCAAAATGCATATATCTGTTGATATGCCAGTGCGATAAGAAATATGTAGGGATGACTATGAGAGCAATCAGAATACGCATCACAGAACACAAGAGCAATATAAGATGCCAGAAAGTGACGACTAAAATGTACACACACTATAGAGAGCAGAGACATAGTCCAGAATCTCTACAGTGGATTGTTCTTGAAGCCCACACCAACATTACACACCACGCACTATTTAGAATAGAGCAACGGTGGATACACCGTCTGTCCACAGTTCAACATGGACTGAACGATGACATTCCGTGGGCCTCTTTGAATAACAGATAAACATTAACCTGGTCAGGTTTTTCTTCAGCAATTCCAGGGTCTCCTTACACATGCATGACCCATTGGACCCACGTTTGCAGTACACGTTATAGCCACCAACACACTGTGTAATGCGACGACCAGATAACATGATAATGGATATAATTGTGTACTTGATTGATATGTGGCACTAAATTAAGGAACAATAACTGACGCCCACATAGGCCAAATTACGACAACAAGATAGGACTGGGGATATGCCTGTTGCTCCCCACTCCAAGATGGCCGCCTCTGCCGGCGTGGTAAACTATTGAAAAAACCCGACTATGGGTGACTATCAGATTGCAACTTTGCGCTAACGGGGTAATCCACGCATACTGTGAGTAGTAATAACACACCGCCGTTTATGGTTTTTTTGATGTCACAACAACTGGCGCCAAATAGCGATAATATCAACAGTACTAGGGTGATACTCTTTCATCCCTATTCCATAATGGCCGCCATTGCCACTACAGCACCACATTGGTTGAGCGCGGTACCTCCACACGTAATAACGTGTTCCGGGCCCCGCCCCTTGTCGCGCATAAACCCGGAAGAGTATTTCAGGACCTGTGATGGGGCTGAACTACACTTCTCCGGTGCCGGCGATAGGGGGTAGGTGATCTCGGCTCCTCCTGAACTACGGAAGGGTGAGTAATGAATGATTACTGGGCTAGGTTTAGAAGCATACCAGAACAGGTAGTCTGTATGGATGCTGACAGATCAGCGCTGATCAAATACACCGCGCAACCGATCGTGCTGACGGTGCGCTTTTGGGTGGACTGCGAGGGCATAGGCTGGGATTATGGGACCAGATGATGGTGGGCGCTCCAGAGAGAGTATGGGCGCCCACGTTGTCTGGGAGATAATGCCTTGGCCTGGCTCACTCGGGGTCCCTCTGGGTCTCTCCCACCTCTGGCTCGCTCCCCCTCATAGGGGGCACCGCCAGACACCTTTGGATGCCGATGGTTGAAATTATGTGCTCCCTGATTAACGCATACCATTGTAAATTACCTGCGTGGAATGGGTTTTTGAACTAGAGCCCGTGTAACTCTTTAATTTCTCAACTAACCTTAACATTTATGCCTTACAGGACACCATGTTTCAGGTGTCCTCATACTCCGCCGGACACCGACTGGAGTGACTCCCTCACAGTAGAGAGGTGAGTTTCATACACAGTGGGCCCACTACTGAGTCAAAACGTTTAGGTGGTTTTCACGAGCACTTATGAGACTAAGTATGAGACAAATAACAAGTGTATGAATGCCATTCGTGTCTTTAACTGGGGAGAACAGTCTTCTGTGTTTTTAGATTTTTAACTTCACATTGCTGGGTGTCTAATATTAGGCTCCGGTTTTTATTCAGCACATGCCTAGTTTTTGCACTAATTAAGTTTGCCGACTTTAAATTTGAGGTGATCGGAGAGAGAATAAATGGATATTGTGAAACCTAAATACATGTGATACAGCTACAACCTTACTCTGTATCCCTTTCTTCTTTTAGATTAATGGAATACACTACAGTAACTTTGACTCGTAGTGTGAACATGTGGTAGGTAGCAATTGACTCCATCACACTGTGTAGATAGATTCACTGAGTAGGTCCTGAAGAATTGCCACGGATCAACCTGACCATTAGGCAAGAAACATGTTGACCTGTAGAGTTGAACACAGCCTAAACTAAACCTCTGAGTTAGATAGGCTACCACTCTGTTTATTTTTTAACGAAGCGGATAGCCAGCCAGAATAAAAGTTTTATTTGGACTATCCTACTTCTTTTTAATTACCCCTGCACAAAATCTACACGCTTCGGCCCACACACTCGCACTGCATCACGCACACTCGCACTTCATCATACGGCAAGGAACAAAAGATCTCCGCTAAAGAGCCCCTTTAAGGGTGCCCATTGGGTATTGCAGCGCCGACCCGACGAGGAGCAGGTCCATATGATGAAGCATGACATCTAGCTTGCTGGGTGTGTGAGGACCCTAGTTCCAAAAGAAGGAATTTCCCCACTCTCCTCCCCACACCTTACTCCACCGAGGTTGTAACTACAAATGATGGTGGTTTGGCTTACTTTTTCTCCTAGGCACCACTATAAGAGGAACTACATACCTTTAGATAATAGCATCTGACTGGGCATTTATGTTGGACCTCTATAAAAAGCCCCCTTAGTCCCCCTTTTGTTGATTGGCTACTACTCTTACCATATAGGATGCATTAGTTCATTTGGAGCGACCAATTCTTTTTAAATGATCAAAATCGTTGATAATTTTGAGAATGCATGGGTTTTCATGATTTGCCCACACTGGGAGTTGTTTGAATCTTTCGATCTCTCACGATATGCACTGTGAGGTGATGTTGTATATATTTTTTAGTATTATGTTATGCTCTCATCCGTTCACTACGATGGGTTGTTGTTTCATATATCATTTACTTAGCCTTGAAGAAGTCGCGGGACAGTGTGCCCAATAGGCGACGAAACACGTGTTGACTAAGGAACTATGACAACTGAATAAAAGATAACGAAAGAAAGAGAAAAATGAATAGAAAGAAAAAAGAACAATAAAGAAAAGAATTTGTCAACACTGACTTTTGATTATATGTTGATTACTATTGTGCGTGTGCTGGGGACTGTATTCATATTGTTTTGCTGGCCAGTGCCACATGACAGCGAGAAGGGTGATTCTCGCTACCCTACAGCACCGCTTTCAAAGATAAGGTGTAGATAAGGTGTAGTACTTACCGGTTTTTGAATTTTGCCTTAGGAGCACCATTACCCTATTAAATCACCACCCGTGTCTATTGAGTATATTAATCTGTGCTCACCCAATGGATCCTAATGTGCCCAGCTAAACCAGTGTATTTACGTAAAAAGGGGTAGGCCGCAGAAGCACCTGTGCACCTACTCAATGCAATATGATAGACCTGTGATAACCCTGAATGACAGAAAGAGAAAAGGCTCCTTGCCTGCTTTTCTGCCGAATATGGTACCCGTGCCTGTGGTCAACTGCGGGCTGAAGATCCTTTTCTCCCTCTGGGGTTCTACATGCCATGTGGTAGAGGAAAACTATGCCCCAAATGCAGGCCGCAAAGCACACAGAGTTAAGCACAGAGAAATACACACTTTCTAAAAGTGGCATTGTAATGAAAAATCCACCTACACCAGTAAACATGACTTATCACTACTATTCTAAACATGCCAAACATGGACACAGTACTCCTTTCCGTTTGGGAATTACTACTTAAACACATATAAGGGAATCCGAATGCTAGCCTATGAGCAGGCCTCACTGTAGTGAGAAAGAAAATAGGCTGTTTGTCACTACCAGGACATGCCAGACAATAAAAGCACATGTCCTACCGTTTACCTACACAGCACCCTGCCCATAGGGCTACCTAGGGTCTATCTTAGGGGTGTCCTATATGTAGTAAAACGGTCATTTAAGGCTTTGCAAGTAATTGTAAATGCCAAGTCAATGTGGCAGTAAACTGTGCACGGAGGCCCTGCAGTGGCAGGCCTGAGGCAGGTTTGAAAGGCTACTTCTGTGGAAGGCGCAAGCAGCGCTCCAGGCCCACTAGTAGCATTTAATTTACAGGCCTTGGGTATATAGGATACCACTTTACAAGGAACATACAAGTAAATTAAATACGCCAAACAAGTGTAAACAAATTATACCATGTTTAAAGGAGAGAGCACATGTACTTTTGCGCTGATTAGCAGTGTTAAAGTGCCCAGAGTCCTAAAGCCAACAAAAAGAGGGTCAGAAAAATAGGAGGAGGAAGGCAAACGTTTTGGGGATAACCCTGCAAAAAGGGCCAGGTCTAAAAAAACTCAGATCCACTACACCCCTCATTGAGTTCAAACACTTTACAATGTCAGCAATTTAACCTTTAACTACCTGGGTGCCCTAGCCCCACCTCATGCATCCCATAAAGTGAAATCATGTCTATCCTGCATATGATGTGTGGCTGCATTACAGTTTTTACTCACCAGGTGTCTCACTCCTTGTAACATACAGAACCCATCTGCCTTTATGTAGTAACTGCATCTTCTATTGTTCTTCTGTACCACTTAATGTTCTGTACAGTAATTCTATTAGAAAGGCTAGACGTATGTAATAAACCAATATCCAATTTTGGGATCCACATTTAGGTCTTCCAAATAAAAAGAAATTGTTACAGAGAGAGTTGCTCAAACTTTCCAGACGCATAAAACTGTAAATGGTGTGTTGCTCACACTTAACTGGTGCTAGTATTTTCCTTTTATGAATCTCACTCCATAAAGATACTCAGCCGATACTGAACAGAGACATCACAATCCATCTTCAATGAGGCTGAACAGAATTTACTACATACCATTTACCTCACATGAGCCACATTTTTCCCATTAAGGGGAGTAAAGGTTGGTGGAGAGATCCGTGATCGCATAACCTCTAAACTATGGTCATCGTCGGTGTTAGCTATTGTTCTCTTTAGATGTCAACAAGGAAAATCTTCATAATGCTGTTGGGTCTTTCCTGCACACGCTCAGCTCGGAATTTGTTTGGAAAATGCCAGGAATATTTCTTGGAAGGAGCACGGTCTGGAATTGTTAAGGATTCCCTCTTCACTGCTTCTCTCTTGTGGTACTTACAGAGGTCTGTGGAGAGGCCACCTGGGGAGATTCTTGTATGCTGCCCATTCTCATTGTGCTGCTGATCTTGTTAGCTGAGCTTATTGTTAGTGCCTTGTTACTGCACTAGGGTGGCTTCGCCATACAAGTCACAGAATATTTGCCAGATGATGTTGTTAATCACTTATAACCAAAGGTAGAGGGTAACAACCATCTTACAGTGAAAAGGAATCTCTTATTGGGAAAAAGAAGCACAAGCACGTTGTCCTTCAAGTGAAGGTTGGACTTTCAATAGGCTCATAGAGCAGCTGCATCACAGCACTGGCACAGGATTACTACCGCCAAAGCAGCTGGTTAAGCGAAGTCCAGAAGACAGCATCTACTGTCCTTTCTAACAGGGTCCCAGTAAGGAAGGTGCTTCCACTAGTAGAACACTGCACTTACATGGGTACCTTGACTGATGTGTCAAAGGAGAAAGCTACAACCCTTAGACCCGCTAGTTCTGCATACGTTTGCCTCATCATACAGTGTCTGCAAGGACATACCGGTTTTCACACCTAAGCTTTCGTTTAACAAAGCGTTGTTATCATTTCTTTTTGTTCAAATGACTCAAATGAAAACTACCATTGCCAGAATGCATTGATATGTTACAGATGACATCTGAAAGCACAAAAGGCCTTTGCAGCTTCTTCTGCACTCCAGAGGCTCCTTCGTTTTACAGAAGTGGCAGCAGGCTCTTGTGTGACTACTTGTGTAATGTTCACTCTGCAGGCACCCATTTTGCATTTGTGCAAAGTAAATCTTCCTTCATTGTATCGGAGAATGACTGCATGGAAATGAGGAGATGCTTATGCCTATGTGGCTGTAACTCTTTCACCCATGCTGGCAAATAGGCCTTTAAGGAACTTCTCAACTCTTTGCCACCAAGGGCGAGACTCACAACTATTGGTAGGGACTGCCTAGGATCCCATTTACCCTCAGGCACCCTAACAAAGGACTGCAGTATGAGTTCAGTCTAAAGACACCACTCTGGGGCGTTGTTCACGAAACTCTTACTAAAGGAGGTCAGGACTCACCTGAAAAAAACATTGTCAGTGTCTGTGTGTGAAGCGCATCTGAGGCTCATAATATGGAAGATGTAGACTTTCATTTCGCCCACTGTTGTGTGGATATTTTAAAGGGTTGGGGGACCTCTAGCCGGAAAATAGTGTAGGGCAGTTTAAGCTAAGCCTGGGCGAAACTCAAATAATTTCCTTTGCAGAAATTACACAAAATACCCAAAAATTACACAAAATTTGTATGCTTTGCCAAATGTTGGACAGGCATTTTGCACTGTTAAACATAAAATGTGTTCTCACATCCATTTTGGATGTAACACATTTTGTGCTAGAAGAAAAGGGCAAAATTGCGGGTGATACAAATAGTCACTCACGTACCAATCCTTAGAATTATTCCGTGCTCCCGCAATGAGATTTTGTACCTGAATGATATCTCAAGTACATGCTGTGGCATAATGGTATAATGTCACGCTATTTGTATAATAATCACAACTCACAATGCTGGAAATTACGCAAGATGGCATCAGCATAAATGGAATTTTGTCTGGGCTTCGTTTAAACTGCCAACTCATATTTCGTTGCTGAACTCTCCTTGTGACAGCACATGCACTCAAGAGGGTACGGTCACTGAACGTCGTAGCAATAGTATTGTCTGACATAAATGTTGAGTCCTAAATATCGCCTTACACAATAAAAGGGTGAGTGGTAATATACCTGGACCTTCATCCTCTATTTATATCAAAATACACATCAAAAAGGCCAGGTTCTTAATGGTGTCCCTTCCGTTTAACTCAGACAGAGTTATCTCTGGTAATTGCAAAGCCGTCACCCACTTGTGGCATGCTTCATCATTGGGCTTCCCACACTCTGGACCCCATAGAGCCCAAGGTGGGCTCTACCACTATGCGTGAGAGCGAGGGTTTTTTAAGGAGAAAACATGAATTGTGGAATGCATAGTCCACAAAACCATACCAGACATAAAGCAAATGAACTGTTAAAACTATCTAAAGCTATACCAAATATATTTTATTATTGAATGTCCTGACAGGATGAAAAACATGAGTGGATGATATTAAAGGGATATCATTTACCAATCATATTGTGCTACTGTCAACATGTTTCTGCCATCTTAAAAATATCCAGAGGTTACTACAGTAGATAACAGTCTAACTCTACGGGGGATTAGCATCTATGGTGACACCTTTCCAAAACAGAGCTTCTCCAGGTCTAATGAAACAGGCGCTTTTTCGTTTAACATACAGATTCTGAATAAAGGGCATGCCCCCTTCAAACTAATTTCCTCTAAGAGCATGCATGAAAGCTCAGGTTGAAAATAAAAAGGTCAAATCTGCAGGAGAGCAGCCTAAACAGGACCATGCGACAGACAGCAATTGTCTTGGAGTGAAAAATGGTCAGGGGCACGCCTCCCCACTCATCTCCCTGCTCCCTTGCGCGCACTGCAGGGACTCAGCGATCAGAATAATTCACCCCCTCTCCCATCAGCAAAGGAAGAGCACCTTCAAATTGCGCAATAACTACACTCCACGCTGACTTGAAGCGTAAAAGGCCATTTATTAGGACAAGGTTATCATAACTCCAACATTTATTAAACATAACAATGCAACTCCATAACTTTATTCCACAATAGTAACCCATACCCCTCATCCATTCTCCAATCATCTCACCTGTTTCACTCCTCCCCATTCTTGCTCTAAACGTCTCCATACATCCCTTCTCACCTTCACAGCCCTCTTAAACATCCTCTCTTGCCTTTCTTCTGCTGCACCTTGCATCCAGCGCTCCACCCTCATTCACCTGTGTACCTTCCCCCGGAGGGGTGGCTCCACCCGTCCGTGACTCACCACCCTTCCAAAGTTCCGCAACCCTGGAGTCATCTAACCCGTCCTAAACTGGCACGCTTAAATCTCACCCCTTCTCCCTCCTGTAACTGCAGGGTGGGTGGGTGGATCAAACTTAAACAAAAACCCTCCCTAACCCGGTGGTGCGAGGTGTTGGGAAAGAGGCCGGAACCTCCCTCCCTAACACCTTTATAGGCACCACCGGCCTGCCCCTAGACCCTCCCTAATGACCTACCCCCCACCTTGTCCTTACGGCCAGCGCGAAGATCCCCGGGGCAAGACTGGTCTGCGACCCTGCTTCCCCCGGGGGCCGACATCGCGCAATAGCTACACTCTACGCTGACTTGAAGCGTAAAAGGCCATTTATTAGGACAAGGTTATCATAACTCCAACATTTATTAAACATAACAGTGCAACTCTATAACTTTATTCAACAATAATAAGCCATACCTCAACCATTCTCCAACCGTCTCACCTGTTTCACTCCTCCCCATTCTTGCTGTAAACCTCTCCATACATCCCTTCTCACCTTCACAGCACTCTTAAACATCCTCTCTTGCCTTTCTTCTGCTGCACCTTTCAACCAGCGCTCCACCCACATTCACCTGTCCGTGACTCACCACCCCTCCAAAGTTCCGCCACCCAGGGAACCCCCGTAGGGCGGTTGCCCGCCCCAAACTGTCTTGTGCACCTTTCGCACCTCACGCGCCCCTACAGCACCTTATGGTCTCATTCCAGAGCTTGCTGATTGTATCCCGTACCTCCATCATATAATACGCATTGCCCATTTGCAAAAGGTGCCCCCCATCATCTCTGAATAGGACAGGCTCCGCCAGCCTCAAACTCCCATGAGCAATCAATTTTATATCCCGCGCCTGGAAAAAAACTCCCATCGCTCTATTCAAATTCCGTTGAGCTTTATCAATAGCTGCATGGTTGACAGCCCCCCTCCAAACTCTCCTAGGCACCAGTTCAGTCCATACTATACATGTTCCTGCCAGGTTCTTCTTCAAAACCTCCAAGTCCCTTTGCATGTCCTGCAGTAATGCCAGGCCTGACATTCACACCAAGTAGTTTTCCCCCAAGTGCAGAACTAGCATATCTGGGCAGCCTCTCTGAGTTACCATCTTGGTTAGCCACGGCAGCAGCGCACCCCATCTCATTCCCCCTTTCCCCGACCAGCTAACTTCATGGTGGCTGCACCTCAATCCCAGATTGCGTCCATACAGCTGCTGGTCTGAATACTTGGCTGCTCAGTGTACAAACGAGTGTCCCACAATCCAGGTGACCGTCTTGGTCCCCGGTCCTCTTACGCAGCCTGCAGTATAAAGAGAAAAGGATTAGACTCTGGAAAATGATCTTCTTCACCCCCCCCCTTTCACCTCCCTTGTGGCTACCTGCGCTTCCCGTATCACTTCCTCACACATCTCTCACAAAAACAGGAGCGCCAACGTCCTATCTGGCGAATCTGACCCCACGACCATCCCAGGCGCACCGCTGATGTAGCTGCGCCTATTTTGAATGAATGTGTCCCATAGTCGGCTGGCTCCCGACTCACCCTTCGAAGAGTCCTACGTAACACCACCAATAACTGAAAGGACGTCACTCTTTCCCCAGAAGCATGGCAAAAACATTCCGCTCCTGATCGTGTCTTATCTAATTCGGATCCCTGCCATTCACGCACTGGGCACGCGTCACTGCCTCCACTTTCCCTCAACCAGACCCACATTCCCCTCCCTGACTGATCCGTTTTGGACTGCCTCAACCAAATTCCCAAATTCCCATGTTCCAAAATCACCTCACCCTGTGACACCCCAGCCCGTCGCGGTGCTCCTAACAGTTCTGACACTCGGAAAGCACCGAAAAACATCCAGATCATGCACAGCCTAAATATGGCCACCTCAACTGTGTCATAACAGCAAACAGATAAAACCCCCAGCAACTTCCTCAATAATTCAAAAGTAATGGCCCCCCTCACTAACCCCCCCATCTCCCGCTCCAGCACCCAACCTTTCAACATCCTACTCAGCATTTCGTCTTTTGCGGGATCAAAACCCAGGTACAGTTTACTATAGAAAGCTATTCCTGCCAGTTTCCCCGCTATGGTCGTTTGTGAGAGCCCTTTATCAATAAAGCGTAACACAAAACTCAGAACTCCCTGCTCTGCCTCTTGTCGAGTGATATCCTTTGACGTCACTCCAGGACCCAAAAACTCTCCGAACTCGGACCAAGCCAGCCTGTAACTTCGTTGAGTCGATTCTGCCAGTGAGTTCTCAACCAGGCCTACTACTCTCACTCCCCCCAGGCCCAGATGTTGTCCGGCAACTGCGTCTTGCACTGCTCCACTCCAGGTGCCAATGTCCGAAACCGCTGCCACTGGGAACGAGACAAAGCATCCGCCACATCATTGCTAGCCCCAGGCGCATGCTTAGCACGAAAAACTACATTCAACCGCAAACAACTTAACATGGACCTGCGCAGCAGCTTCAACACCCACAGATCCCTCGCCTTCTGCTTGTTCACCAGTTCGACTACCGGTGTATTGTCTACGTGGAAAAGCACTGTCCAGTTCTGCAGCTCCCTGCCCCACAACACCAATGCCACCAACAATGGAAAGAACTCCAAAACAGCAGTACTCTGCCCTTGACTCAACCAATGCGCAGGCCACTTCTCCGCACACCAATGCCCGTCCCAGAACAAACCAAAACCTGAAGCGCCTGTGGCATCAGAAAACATCTGTACCTGCCAGACTGTGTTCTCATCCACAAAATCCAATGAGACGCCATTGAAATCCTCCAAAAACATCTGCCACACTCCCAGATCTGCTCTGACCCCCATCGAGATCCTGACCCTGTGGTGTGGCATCACTGCACCTGACATGGCCATGCCAAGCCGCCTGCAGAAAGTCCTCCCAGCTCTCACTACCCTGCACGCGAAATTCAGGAATCCCAGCAATTTCTGAACGGCCCTCAACGCAATCTTCTTTTCTCCCATCACTTGTGACAAGAATGCCTGCATGTCATCCACTTTCTCTTGTGGCAATTGTGCCATCCATTGCACAGAGTCCAGTTCGATGCCAAGGAATGTCCACTTACAACTGGGCCCAGCTGTCTTTTCTGGTGCTAGAGGTATCCCAAAAGTCTGTCTCAATTCCTCAAACTGTTGTAACGCTCTTTTGCAGTCTACAGAGCCCCCTTTTCCGATGAACAACAAATCATCCAGGTAATGCGACACCTCCTTATGACCACTCTTCTTGATGAACACACATTGCAAGAATGTACTGAACATCTCGAAAAGAGCACAGGATATGGCACATCCCATGGGCAAGACTTAGTCCACGTAAATGGCTCCGTCAAACTGAAATCCCAGTAGCGGAAAATCCACCGGATGAATAGGCAATAGGCGGAAAGCAGACTTGACATAACACTTTGCCATTTCTGCTCGTCCCCCACACGCCCTCACCAGGTGGACCGCATCGTCTACTGAGGCATACAGCACCCTTGAGTCGTCCTCCGCAATGAAATCGTTGACTGATTCCCCTTCTGACAATGATAAATGATGAATCGTTCTGAACTCCCCCGGGTCTTTTTCAGGAACCACCCCCAAGGGTGACACAATCAGGTCGTCTAATGGCCAGTCAGTGAATGGGCCTGCCATCCTCCCTTCTTCCACTTCCTTCCCCAATTTTGCTACCACCACTCCTGGCAGTTCTTTGGCTGATTTCAAATTGTCTGCCCATCTGCGTGCCCTAGGCCCTTGGTAACCCACTCGAAAACCTTCTTTGAAACCCCATTGCAAACGCCTCAACCTTAGTTGGAGTAGGGGCCCTTTGGTCCAGCCTGACCCCTCCCCTTTGTTGACCTCCACTGTTCGCTTGGTGTGGCCAATGTAAAACATTGGGTAACTGGGTGTCTACCCCCGCATTTGGAGCATTCGTGCTTGAACTTACAGGGGTAACATGAACAGAAGCCTTTGTTAAAATTCTAGCAGGCCCCTGTTGTTGCTCCCGCTGCTTTTGTCGGGCCACTGGTATTACTAGCCTCAATATTGACCCCACCCGCCCCTTGTTGAACGGGATGCGCCTGAAAGGACCGATAGGTCACCGGCAGACCGCTAGCAGTGTGTGTGGATGCCGCCGATTGCGTGGAGGACATCCATTGCATCCACAGCTCCTGATCCACCTCCCCCCAAGGCTTATCTGGGTTGAGGCTAACCCGGGCCCTAAACTCTTCGTCATAGCTGAGCCATGCGAAACCCCCAAAATGCATCTGGGCCTTTCTTATTATGTCCATATATTTCAACAGAGCTATCGCTCTGTCCCCGTACTTTTTGCAGTAGATACTTGCGAATATCAGGAAAGCCGAGGTCCAATTCTCCATGGTTATGGGTACTCTCGGCCTCCTTGTCAATTCCCATTCTTCCTCCTTTGACCCCTCTTTGGCCTGTATTTCCCTGTGTAATAGCTTAAAGACGTCTACATACTCGTGTTTCCAGATCCTGTTTCATGTCCTATCTGAGAGATGAGAACCTAATGGCATCGTCAAACCCATATATGGCAGTTTTTTGTGGTGTTTGCCCAAGCTGTCATCCTTCTCACCCGACCCTTCGGTCTTGTCCGTCTGGACACTCGCTCCCACCAAATGTGATGACCCCCCTCTTCCTTTGTGCCCTTCCAGGACTGTTGCCGCGTCCAGTGTTAGCCCAACTTCTCTTACCTTTCCGTCCCCCACACCCACCGACTGGCAGGATTTCCCTCTTTTTCCCCAAGGCCCCTCCCCCTAGGCCAGAGGTCTTCAATCTGTGGGGCGCGACCCCCAGGGGGGCCGTGGAGGCATGTAAAGGGGGTCGCGCACTTCATTTTCTAAAAGAAAACGATCCAGACGGTTAGTTAAAATGCCTTCCTGTGCTGGGAAATCGAGGCCAGGCAGACCGCTAAACATGCATTTCTACCAGTGGCCTGAAAGAAATGCAAATATGCACAATTAGTTAATCTGCAAATGTAAAGAATTTGCAGATTAACTTGTTGTGCACATTTGCATTTCTTTCAGGCCAGCAGCACACTGGCAGAAAGGTGTGTTTAGCTGTCTGCCTGGCTTGATTTCTCAGGACAGAAGAGTGCTGTTGCAGTTAATTGATCAAATCACTTGAAGCTTTTTGAGTGGTAGAGCTGTGAAGTGCTTGCGTTTAATTGTCTTTGTTTTACATAGTGCTTACTATCCCTGAGAATGTGTTGAAGGGACAGTTATGTAAAAAAAATTGCATTACATAGGGTCTGGATATTACTAATATCTATGGGCGTTATTTACAATGAAATGGTGTAGGGCAGCTCTGCAAGTATTTTTGCTGCGCTGCCCTATGCCAATTCAAAAGAGCAGGAATGGACTGTATTTATAAGATACGGTGCACTCCTGTCCTTTCTGCCGGTGCACAATTTGGTGCCTAGCGCCAACACAGGCACCTTTGCACCATGGTACAAGGGCGTCTGCATTGTTGGCAGGATTGTTTTTGTGCAAGAAGGCACGCCTTCCTGTGCAAAAACAACCCATGGAGGCTTTTTCCTCTTTTTATGTGTGCTACACATAGAAAGAGGAAACAATTGAGGCGAAATAAAGATATTTCTCCTGGTTCCGCATCCCCTGGGGCAGCGTACAGTTTTGATGCATCCTTAGGTTTACAGATCCTTGTACATCTGGGAATGTGTCAAAACCCCAGGGAAAACCCACCGCAATGCCCATGGAACGCCCCCCCCCCCGATGCAGTGTAAGGCAACGCATCGACTTGCGCTGCGTTGCCTTACACCATATCTAGGAGGCCATGAAAAGTCACTTTGCATGGCCTCATAGATATAGGTCTGTACTTTGCGCAACCAGAGCGACATAAAAAATTACGCACCGGCAGGGCAAGGGGCTTATAAATAAGCCCCTATATTTTGAAAGCAGCCCATATATTTTGGAAGCACCATTTTATAGTAAAACATTTTGCGCATTTTGTAGTGGTCTATCTTGTACTGTGTGTAATGCAAGTATAAAATAAAGACTTACATATTCACAGTGCTTTCTGTCACGGGCTGTGACCTCATTGCACTAAAAATACACAGGTCGCTATTCTCCACTTCACCAACCACGATTTAATTCTGTGGCTCTCTGGTTTCACACAGACTTCTGCAGTGCATTAACTAATAGAGGTTTCATAATTTATTATAGTGCATTTCCCACTGAGTAACAACTTTTTAAAATTTATTTATTATTCATTGAAGCTGCCCATTATTTTATATGTAGCTACCTGACGGTGAAAGACCTAAAAAACATACGTATGTTTTAATTATGATGAATGATGTTCAGCTACCTCCAGTTACATGCAGCTGTAAATGCCAAGCTGTCAGCATCCCATGAAATATAGTATGGTTTTCCTCTAATGCCATGCAATAAAGTTTCAGCCCATGCATTACAGCTGTTATACCAAGGGCCACTGGAATTATGTGATTGTGCGGCTGCAGCGATTTTAGCATAATTATAGATTTGCCGCATTTGCCACATAATCCATCATCTGCCGCATAATCTGCTGATTTTACCCCAAAAAATGTATTTACCCAAAAGATTCAAATGTTACTAAAAGGAGCAACAGGTGTTGCCGCTCTGTAGAAGGCCTTTTGTGAAGCTGTACTGGTCACCTTTTTGTTGCTTATTGCAATATTTGGGTGTTAAACTGGTACTTATGAGGTGCAACCACAGATTAACCGTTTCTCTGGAGAACATTTATGGCTGTCAATGATAAGAAGTACCAGGTTCTAGAAATTTTTTGTCGGGAGGGGGTCCTTACGCCTAAAACATTTTGATGGGGGGGTCTCGGCATCAAAAAGTTTGAAGACCACTGCCCTAGGCTGTCCACCACTGCCCCGTACCTGAGGGTCCTCCTTGGGTCTCCTTGTTGCTGACCCGGCAGCTGGGCTTTTCTGTGACCCCGCCTTCTCTTTGCCTGTGGTATTTGCCTGAAAAACACCAATTTTCTTGTTTGCCCTCTCCGGGACCCCGGGGGGCCCCTTCTCTCCCTCCTCATCGACTCGCAGCTCGCCTTCCTCCCACTCGTCACTCTCATCCTGATAGTCAAACACCAACTCATCCTCAGCCACCTCTGACTCTCTCACTCTCTCCTGCACCATTCTTTTTGACTCTTTCACAACCCCCCCACTCTTCCCGGCGCACTTCTTCCCAGCCGCCGGTTTTGCGCATTCCTTCGGTGTCAGGTTGGCTGCCGCGGACCCCCCCTGCTGACTCTGACTGGCGCCCCAGAGCCGTTGTGCGCCCCGCCAGTATCACCCTCCCCTTCCCGGCCTCTGCCGCCGGGTGGGTCCCCCCCCAGGCTGCTCCAACCAGGGGGGTCCCCAACACCACCGGGCCTCACCGCCATGCTGGCTGTCCCTGCCCTCTTGCCTGACTGCCGGGCGGCAGAAACCCACATCCACTTACCCCCTGCCGGCTCCTGCCCCTGAAAGCTGTCCCAGTCCCCCAACTCCCCCCCTGCCTCATCCCCCTACTCAGTGTCTCCCAGGCCCCCTGTTTCACCTGCCTTGCACATGGCAGCCCAGCTGGCCTCAGTGTCCTGGAACAGCTGCCTCTGTTCCCTAATCTTCTCTTCTAATGAGAGCCCCTCCCATTGTGGTTAAGATGGGGGTAAACATCCCCAGTCTTGTCCCCCCCTGCAGGGCCATCCATGATTCCCTGCTCATTGCTGCTCAAGCTCACAACTTGCCGCAGGACATGGGGCCCCGTTTTCTTGGCCTTCTTAAAGGCCGGACCCTGTTTGCCTGCCTCCTCCCTCCCCACATTCCCTACTGCCGGCCTACAGGAAAAGTCCAGCAGGCCGCTCTCCTCCCTCAGGGCCCCCTGCCCTCAGACATCACTCCGGCACCCGTGCTCAGTGGCGCTGGATCATTACGCTGAGGCCCTGCCCCCGCTACACTCATCTTCCTCAATATCAGCTGGCAGCCGCGCGGGCAGGCTTTGCCTCCTGCCTCCGCGCTTCGTTGCGTTGGTTTGCCGGGGGCCCCCCCACCTGGGCCCAGAGGATTTTCTTGCGGATAGTGGCTCATCCACACACGCCGCTACCGCCGCTGACAACCCGCAGACGCGAGTCACGCAGGCTGGACCATGCCGACCCATGCCTCTTCCAGCACGGCGGGACGGAGGAGGTCCGCCCGGCCTGCCTGCCCCAGGACATGTAGTGCTTCTCGCACCGCATCGCTGTCCAGGCCGGCCATCAAGCTTCTGACCAGGTACTGGTTACTCTTACTGCTGTGCCTACCCTGCAAACAGGTGCCCGATCCCCGCTGCACTACCTAAGGCCTAATCAATTTAAACAAACCCTCCCTAACCCAGTGGTGCGAGGTGTTGGGAAAGAGGCCGTGACCATCCTCCCCAACACCTTTCTAGGCACCACTGACCCGCCCCTAGACCCTCCCTAATGACCTCCCCCCCACCTTGTCCTTCCGGCCAGCGTGAAGATCCCCGGGGGAAGACTGGTCTGTGACCCTGCTTCCCCCGGGGGCCGACATTACAGGAGCTTTGAACGACTCCAGATTCACTTTTGGGGCCAACAACGAGGGAGTGCGGAGAGACGCCCGTGCAGGAAACACATACGGTGAGAAATGAGCACCTTTGTCTCCAGTGTGATTCCCGCCTGACACGACAGAGAGTTCGTGCAATCGTTAATCTGCGGCGGCGAAATGGGTCATTCATATGATCAGGAGCTGCACCAGTTACGGTTAACACCTTTAACAAATCTGCACACTATTTTATTTATAAGTGATGGATCATGAAATGCAGCTCACGCCGCTATAATTTTGCTTTGTTTACGTTTGATTTGACAGAGATGGGTGTTTTTGAATATAGTTAACCTTCAGGGAGTGGCGATCATGAACTTTACAGCCAAAGTGAAAATAAAATAAACAAGCACTGGCATAGCCAACAAGTCTCGCCTATGGCTTTGCCAATGTATTGTAACCATGTTGCACTTTGCAACTGTGTAACCGTTCAATTCCAATGGCCCTGCGGATAGTGTAAAAATAGTTTTAGGGCACTGGTGAACTCCTGGGCCCCTTTATTTCCAGGTAATATTTTTGTTGTAGACCTGACCAATTAATAACACAAGATTACACAGTGAAATCACTGGAGCGCTGTAGTATGGCAGCAATAGAAGCCCTTCCAGGGCGGAGAGTAAAGAGGGCAGGCAACGGGGATAGCATGTGAATAGGACAAGGACATGGGAGAGGGAAATGGGGGCAGAGCACAAGAGGAATGTGGAGCAAATAAACCACATGCAGGGGTAGTGATGTATGCAAATCCCCAGTTGAAATGTAATGTGTAAAGAGGATTTTTTAAGGGAACCAATAGCCTGGAATAAGAAGACGTTTTAAAGGGAACGTTTTCCTCAAGGCATGCATTGTCTTGTCTTTAAGGCAACAGGGCACCGAATGACCTCTTCCCTACTCCACTCCTAGGTCTCTGAACTGGCCACAAAAAAGAGCAAAACTCGAACAGTCAGAGCTTCTTCAATACACTTCAAACAGCACTCACTCCAGTTAGCTGAAGCCCTCTACCAATACACACACACGAGGTTCTTAGTAGGAGGCTAGAGATGTGGGGATTGGGGGTTAGGAATGCATCTAACAGGCATATCCTAACAAAGAAACGGTACTTCACTGGAGCCCTTCAAACCCTAGCCCCCTCCTGTCAAGCTAGGGCTTGCATAATATCTCTAGAAAGATGCAAAGTGGAAACACTTAAAATGTTAAAAGGTCTTGAGAGGAGTAAATTAGAAGCGCTCTGCCACTAATGCAGCTTCTTGGCACATGATGGCTACAAAGACATTTAACAGGAAACTTTAAATCTCGACCTAAAAAGGAGGCCTATGAATGAAATTATCAGCCTTTGATCACACAATTTGGTCACGTAGTGAAGACGGGAATGATCCCATGTTTTTCAATATCACACTGTGCAATTCAGTCACCAGATGGGATCTTGGTCTGACATCAATTGTTAATACTTTGTCCTAGAGTACCAGATTAGAGGGTTGGTGACAGGCAAAACCAAATTACCTTTTTGGCACTTTCACAGGACATATGAATGCTTTAAAATAGATACAGATACAATTCTTTTACCTTCTTCCTGCATTGCCTAATGGAACATTATGAAATTGCTTACTTTGAATTGTTTCTTGACCAGCATGACGCACATTTATGCTTGCTGCTACTGACTGACCCTGGGTGGCAGGATGACTTGTGTTGCTTCCTGCCTGCCACATGATTGGATGGCACAGATGCAGGGGTGGATGAAGGGCGGAAACAGTTGTCTACTTACGGCCAACTGACGTGGCAGACGATTCAAAAGTCAAGGAGGAACAAACTAATACCTTGCAAGGTTGTCATGACAGCCCTAATATGCTGGGGCCTGGAGCTGGGCTGTGTGGAGCCTGCCTGGAGATGATACTAGATGGGGCGTGGGTGGCACCCAATTAAAAAAATTCACCCTCACAGTGCACATCACAGCCTAAATTTGGCTTATCCACCAGGAGAGTTTTTTCCCGCACAAATGGAAAAACCGTGCAAGCAATTACATAACTCACCCTCCTTTGTCCTGTAGTCGTATCACTGCAGTGTGCAGTAATCATGTTGTAGTAGTGGCAAGGTTTGAAGTTCTCAGTTTAAATGTTATAGTGGCCACATAACGAAGCTAAGACTTGCTAGTCTACCAGCTGCTCCTCCACTAACTCGATCAGTTGGTATTTCCTTAAAGGTGACACTAACAGGCAGCGCTCTGCCCTGAAACTAATATACCGCCTCTGTAACTGTGAAAGGTTAAAAACAGCACTTACAGAGACACGTGCTGCCCAGCAAGGCACTCCCTCCTCAATTAGCATATGTTTATCCAGGAAGACAAAGGCACCCGCAAGCAGGCAGCAAATTGTAATTTTCATTATAGTCTATGTTTTAGATTTTAAACAGGATATTTGAAAATAAAAAGAACTGGTGTTTTGACAAATACCTCTCCCAGTCAGATAGTGATATTGAAGCTGTGGGCAACCTTGCATGAAATAGGGGTTTATAGAAACAAGCTTCTTTTCTGAGCGTTTTGTCGTCCTCAAAATAAACTTTTTCTTTTTTTTTTGATTTTACTGTTTTTGCAACTTTGGTGGCAAAATGCCATTTGTAAACTTTTTTACGTAAATCTCCCTCCACGCCCAAAGCAGCACACTGGAACGCCTGTTGTACAGATGCCTCCTCAATACAGCCGCTGCTGTTGTACCTTGGATGCCCGGGTTCCCCTCTTTGGCCCTGATACCGCAAATCTTTATGGGCTTTCCGCTCAGGATGGCCAGCGCAATCCTCTTGTGGAAGAAGTTGCAGCCTTCATAGCAGAGGCAGTGTGCAGCAGCCATGGCAAGGAGGGACTGCTGCTGGCCTCCACAGGCTCCACTCCAGCTGCTGCAGACCTCAGAAGCGCGCCCACCTGATGTTGTAAATAGTCATACATCGATGCATTCCACGGAAACCAGAACAGTTTTTATAATCTTAACACCGTCTTTTCAAAAGCTTTGCAAAGAACATTTAAAAACAAACAGCAATGCGGGACTAGGTGGGGGCGGGCACGCAGCGACATGGGAGGAGGCGGGAGGAGCCAAAGCTGCATTAAAATGCAAGCAGCTACAGTGCTGAAGCTGACACCAGGCAAACAGTGTGAACACAAATGGGGCTGTCCCTAGTTTGGGATTCCTACAGGATTTTTTAGAGATGCGTATCCAGTGGGGGCATCTCACAAAAGTGAAGGACTGGCCTCACACACCACCTGGTGTCATGCTTCATCATAGGCCGTCCTCGCCCTCTAAAAACTTCGTTTGATAGAGGGCGGGCATACACCTGGAGACAGGGATGCACTTCTAAACTCAGTGGTGACCCGTGAGTTTGTGAACAAACTCACGGGTCACCACTGAAAATCCTGTAGGAATCCCAAACTAGGGACAGCCCCATTTGTGTTCACATGTCGTATCGGAGGCTGGCTGGTCCCTAGGCCCTGTGCCTCAAGTTTACATCCCTAGTTAACAACTAGGGTTAGTGTGTGTGACCAGGCAAACAGTAACATGAGCAATAAAAAATAGTCTCCTAAAGAACAGATAAACAACCAAAGTGTAAAGATACAGTACTTGGTCCCTGCTCTCTGGGAGGAAACAAAAGACCAAAAGTAGGGACAAAGAGAAAAGATTGGTCGCTAGCAAGCAAGGATTTTTTAAAGGACACTGAAATAAACAAATGAAAAGCAGTGGGCAGGCGCTGTAAGCCCATAAAGAAGTATTTGCTAAAGTATTTACAAGAGGTCTCGAAAGCTCAACGTAAAAAAAGGGTCCACTTCATGCTTAACGATCACTCTAGTATGGAAACTTTTCACTGGTGCGTAAACAAGACACAGTAAATAGATTTGCACCATGTTCCCTAAACCGACAATACTACAAACTGGAATTTTGCAGCACAGCAAAGCAAGCTGATTCTTAATTTTACAATGCCTATGTTTACAAAATGTTTACAAAATGGTGAAAATGCTTTTTGTCCAAATGTGAGATGTATTTATTTCGTAAGTAGCAAATGTAGTGCAAAACCGATTTGACTCTATTGAAAAAGGGGACATTACAGAAGTATCAAAACATTGTAAATAAATTACAGTGTGTTTTGCATTATTGCAAAGTTTGTGTAGTATGACTTCTCAGAAGGGGGGCGTGCATCCAGTGAGGGGTGTTAATCACCCTCTAAAAGTGCATGACAGCACATGTGCATAGGTTGCAGCAGTCACCCTGGCATTTGAGTAGTAAGGATGATTTCCTGGAAGCAGATGTAGTTGTTTTTCTTTCTTGGGCTATAAAGCGCTATGTACAGCTAAATAACACATTGTGATGGAATCTTTTTGGGGAGTTTTTCACCTGGCATGAACAAGAGTTGATGCGCCCAATAGCCCCTACTTGTGAGCCAGCAGATGACTGAATTGTGCGGATATTTTTGAGGGGTGGGGACCTCTGTGAGATGAGTGCCTCTGTTATCGGCACTTGACTCTGTGTTCACGCTCTCCGAATCCTTTTCTTGATCATGCGTCTGAAATCCACATCTATTGGTAGCACACCACAACCTTTTTCCTAGAATTAAAAAGAACATCCAACCTGAAATTGCGCACTTAGAAACCTGTACTCAGGAAGGAGGGTCATGATACTCCTCAAATAATTATCACTCTCCTCCCACTGTCACAATAGTTGGCCTCATTCATAACAATTCTCCCTGAAGATGACAATGGGTTGGTGAGTGGCAGAAGTTATTGTCCTGCAGCTTTCACTGGCCTTTATCTTCCACTCCTAAAAGCCCCACCTTCCTCCTCTTAATTAGTATGAATGTGACTAGTAATAAATTGAAAATTATAAACAAGACCCCTGGAATTATGTGGCAGGGGAGCACCGAATTATGCAGCAGGTTGACTAAATTATGCAGCAATAAACTGCAAATTATGTGGCATAATGCAGCATAATTTGTGATAGCAGTATTTCATTATTTTGACATTTTTGCACATGTTAATACTGTCTGGGTAAAGATTTTACCTCATTAATACCAGTATAACAACCAAATACAGAAATAAGCGACTGAAAGATGGCCAGTTAACTTTTGAGAAGTGCCCTTCATACGCGTGGACACGACACCACGTGTTTAGTAACTTTTGATCTGTTTGAGCTAGAAACCACATTTTTGTATTTCTTAAAACTGTTCAGCAAAGGATGGATTATGTTGCAAATCCATAATTATGGGAAAATAGGTTGCAGCCGCAGAATGTCATAATTCCAGTGGTCCTGATTATAAATGCCTTTTAGTACATACTACTAGTACATAGTAATAAGGATTGTAATAGTACACATATTAAAACGAAATAGGCTATAAATATCAAACCGTTGCTCCCTTGGCAATTACAGAGTCACCTTCTTTACAATGTCGTTTCCTTGAATTATGAGTTGTTTTCTTTTAATGGTAATCATATGCGACTAACCATTTGCTGGGTCACACTGAGGCCCTGTATTAAAGTGTCCACAGGCACTTTTCTGGACTAAAATGTCATCACACGCAAAAACGTAACACATTCTGCTCAAGTTTTTAATGCACTGTATGCAGCCTCAGGGTGTAAAGGTAATCGCTTAAGCAATTAAACCCAGTACTCACTGTGCATCTCCTGTGGAGTGTTAAAGAAAATCAGAGCACACACACACCATTCAAAGTCTGAAAGAGTTGTCAGGAAAATAACAATATATTATCTGTGAGTCACAAATTCAGCCAACCAGGGGGGTCCCTCAGCAAATATATATTTAAAAAAAAGCATTGGTAAATGCATTAGGTTTGGCCTATTCTGGAACAAACTGATCTAAAGGTGAATGGTGAGGAATTGATATCCCTGCTGGGATGAAAATACTTGTGAAAACTTCAGGCCTGCAACACACCTCGGGCCAGATGTACGACCATTTTTGCATGCGCAAACGGGTTTGCGAACCCGTTTGCGCATGCAAAAACAGCATGGGGAATGTACAAACCCTATTTTGCGAGTCGCAATTTTTTGCGACTCGCAAAATAGGGATTTGCGACTGGCTATTAGGAAGGGGCGTTCCCTTCCTAATAGCAAGCGCAACCCTATGTAAGAATGTTTTACGTCCGCATTTGCGGGCGCAAAACACTCGCAAATTACCACCCTCTTCCAGAGGGTGGTAATGGGGTCGCAAAAGGGAAGGGGTCCCCAGGGGACCCCTTCTCCTTTGCAAATGCAGGGGAAAATAATTTTTAAGGGCAGGCAGTGGTCCCAGGGACCACTACCTGCCCTTAAAAAATGAAACGAAAACGTTTCATTTTTTTCTTTTTTAAATGCATCCCGTTTTCCTTTAAGGAAAACGGGCTGCATTTTTAAAAAAACTGCTTTATTTAAAAGCAGTCCCAGACATGGTGGTCTGCTGAGCCCAGCAGGCCACCATACCTGGGAGGGCCTGCCACTCCCTATGGGGTCGCAAATTGCGAGAGGCTCATTAATATTCATGAGCCTCTCTATTTGCGACCCCATTGGGAATTGCTAACAGTGTGAAAAACACTGTTGTACATTGGAAATAATGCCTCGCAAATTGCGAGTCGCAAAAAACTTGCAATTTGCGAGGTCGCACATCTGGCCCTAAAATGGTAAACTCAAAACACCCGTCAGCAAAACAAAGTATGATCAGAACTCTTATATATTCATTTTTGTAGTGTGCTTCAAACAAGCGATAATTCCGAAACTACTGCCAATGCCTTAATTTATTTTATGCAGTTGCCCATAAACAGCCCTCCTTGTTTTTTGGTAACTGTTCTGTCGTTAACAGAGAAGCAAGGTTCTGTCAATTCCAGCGCGGGGAGAGCATCATTTTGTTACTTCCAAGCTAGATGACAGCTGCCATAGAACCGCAGCCCTCACAATATCGACCTTCAACAAGAGCAGGGGCTGTAAAGTACATGCTGCGGGGCTTTAGTGTGAAAGGCACCATTACAGAGGGAGGACGGATGCGGATATTAAACACACTGGTTTAGCATAAACCCTCACTATCTTGCCAGCAACAGCGGAGTTGTAAGAACAGGAAGTGCATGTGAATGACAATGCCATAAAGACCCCCCCAATGTCACTGTGGACGGTACGATTAGCATACACTTTTCATCCATTGAATATTTTTTAAACCCACACTTATGCCACGCCCCCAACAGAAAAATGATATCTTGGGGGATAGTTTGGAAAGGATAAGCGCTGCATGTATTTCTGTATTCAAAATAAAAATATGTGCACCACAATTTATAGAAAGAAACGTCTTAGATGGAGTAAAGTTTAAATACTAGTTTGTAGTGGTAATACACAATCTTAGCATAGCTTTTAGTGAAAATGTCCCGCTGCAACATGGTCTCCTTTTTTGCCTGATGTTGCCTGAGGCGCTTAAAAGAAGTTTATCCAAAGGGAATGAACACAGTACTTTGCTGATGGGAAACTGATAAGTGAAGCACCCACGGAAGAACGGGAAATTAAAAGCCTACAACCAATAGAAATGAGGAAAAATAAAGTGACAAGCATGAAGACCAATAAGAAGTGAAAAAGTGAAGGCAGGATGCAAGTCCCTTTTAAGATATATTTAATACAATAGATTTCAGGCGAAAACTAAAAAGCATACTCTCTAAACAAAGGATAGTCTGAAACGTATCGTTTTTCATAAACAGGCTTCCGATGAGGCGCTCATGACACTGTAAAACAAACAAATTCACAGTTGTCAGATCATAAGAAAGGGGACTCCTCCTTGCTTGTCTTTCCACACTCCATAAGAGTCTCTTTTACAGTCCTGTTTTAACCAAACACTTTCTTCTGTGTCAGGGGCACATTCTTGTAATTCAGAAAAAAAAACTTTAGTGAGAGCATGAGAAATTCAGTAACTTGGGATACAAAGTGACTCCTGAAGTGGCAGACAAAGTAGCCTTTTTAGCAGCATGATTAGCAAGAACATTCCCTCTAGGCACCTCATCCTGTGCAGATTGATGAGCACCACATTTAACAACAGAAAGTTTCAATTACAATTTAAGAGCATCAAGAAAACCGTTTATATGCCCTTTTTACAGACCCGCTTTTGATAGCAACTCCAGGAAAAGTAAGGAATCCTTGTTGCAGACAGAGAAAGAGAAAGTCATGAGCAACCCCAAGGCAAACTTTGAAGTTGTGAATATTTTTTACAGATTTCCAGGTAGCTCACATGCAAGCATGTGTGAGAGCAATTAGTTTAGCAAGATGACTAAAATGGATGTTATGCAAATAATGTATTTCATTGAAATCATGCAAAATGCACCTTCATCTGACATTCCTTTATCATTTCTTAGACATGAACAATGACTTAATACACAGCATTGCAGCTTGGCAAAGGTATATACTTATAATAAACATCTGTTATTCAGCGCCAAGATACCCTTCTTGGTGAACATGTTTTGCAGCGGAAAGCTGGGCAACTTTTTCCTTCTCCTCACATCACATATATTTCCTTTGGGGCCATATCATATCACTAAACTGCCATTGGTCTTCCAATGGATCTTTTATGTGAGCTAACAGGGACTTGGATATTTAGAGAACGTGAGGCAAATTCGTATGAGGACCTGGAATAAGAAAATGCCAAATTCATGCTAACAACATAAACCATTTCTGTATACGACTTATGACAAGAAAGTGCACCACAAATAATGACTTGAATACGATATTCTTGCTCATTTAAACCATTTATCTAAACGTCAATTTGAATGGTCAAGAACATAAATCAAGTTATAATCAGATTTAATAGAAATCATTTAGTACAATTAGTCACACAATGTCGCACAGATTCAACAAGATAACATTTGCTGGTTACCTAGGAAAGAAAAGAGAGAGGGAACATGGGAATAATCAAGTTTCAGCATTTAGGTTCTACAAACCAATCATACAGAGTTGAAGCACAACGAGTCACAGGAAAGAGTCCATAAACTCCTCAGCCGAAGAGTTATACCTGCACACTTTACCAGCGGGTAAAGTACTGGTTTGAGTCAGTTCGGAAAGTTCAGTTCAAATGGGTTTGGCATAGGAAGGAAATCAGAGTTCAGTCCGACAGCATGCCAGGCAGAGAAATTGAAAGTGACAACCAGCCCTGACTCCTCCTCCAAGGGGGCAATTATACTTCCAAAAGTTCTCAGTTTACGCCCACAAAGAATCCTTTCCATCATACGATATGTTTTCCATTGGTTGTCCACAGTGGGCTGCTCATGGTGTGATCAACACTTCACTAAGAAATCCGGAAACATTAAGTAATCCTTTTGCAAAATCATCAAATTCATTAGTTTTTTTTTTCCATCCTTTCCTCAGAAGTAAGTAAATTCATTTTGTTCACTGTCTGTCCGTTCCCAGACGCTCTCTCTGGGTTTGCAATTGTATAGATGCATTTCTGTCAAAAGTGTTGCTGAATCAAAAGAGAGGCTTTTGTTTGCGAACATAAGAAAGAAACTTCATGAAAAGTTTTCAAAGTGTCCAAAATGACTACTTCAGTTAGATTCTGCTTTTTGAACGAGGAAAAAGAAGCATTTGAGGACTACTTGAAAACTTGGTGAATCATTATCACATTATGATTAATATAAAACACACATTAATATGAATAATTAAATTTTCTTAGTTAATTCACTCATTATACTTCCTTTAGAAGTTACATGTCAATATTAGGTACTACTAAAAAAATATTTCTCACGTTATTTCATTTTCAAACACACTAATATGTGTGTCACTTCTGTTATTCACGTTTGTATCACATAATGCTAAAGTAAAACTGGAAAACTTCATGTTATCAAGCATTCATATAGTAAGCATTTTAACTGTTTTCGAATGTGTATTACGTGAGCATTAATCTCATTTAGTAGTCATCAACAGTACATTTTCTAGGTTAACTAATGTTTAGATTCTTAAACACGTGATTGCATTGCATAAGCAAATAACTTTCTCTCTCTTTATTTACGTTTTTCACATTTCCACATTTCAAAACATTTCTGCATGCTTTTACGATGCAGTAGAAAATCTCATGTTTTCTGTTTTCAACCATGTTACACATTTTTATCAAAAATTATTTTCGTAAATCTCATTTGATGGTTAGAATTGATAGAGGCAACCGTCATTTATCTTTTACGGTCCATTACATGCAAATGCACGTTATGTTATGTTGTGTTGTGTTATGTCAGTGAGGTCAATGAGACGTTTGTTTAAGTGGACTGTCACAAGGACACAATCATGAGGCTCTCCATCAAAAGGTGTTGAGGAGGAGAAGCAGGCGTCAACATTGTACAAGTGTAATTTAGGACTAAGACAATAACAACATTACATTTCTTGACAATCCTGAAATTGAAAGCTGCAGAGTCTTGGTGGTCAGTAACAATGCTGTTACAGCATAAATTATGCCAGAGTGAGAGGGTACCCCAGTACAATATTCAGATGCTTTAAAAAAATAAGCAGCCATTGCCACAGAATGCAGGCACGCAGGCATCCCCGCTACAACAGCATCAAGAGCAAAGGAGCAGTAAGCTGTGGATTTCTTTTTATCATCATGAACGTGAACCAGAATACTTTGAGTAAAATCCTGTCTCTCAAGACAATACAATATGGAAGGTTTGACGTAATCAGGTAAACCTAGCACTGGTGAAGTCAATGTTTGCTACAGAGATACAAATGCTTGTTCTGCCTGTCTGGACCACAGCATATGTTGAGCGGTATCTTTACCAAATCTTACAATGGTCTGGCAATAGTAGCATAACCAATGTGCTAAGTTATATATAGTAGCCAACCATCCCCAAAAGATGTGTGTACTTGGTAGCCAGTAATGGGTCTAGGTAGCTAACCATTGGCTTTTATACAGTCCGCTCACAGTTGTTACCCCACCAAGATGTCAGGACCTAAATATCAAACACAGGGTATGCAGAATTCTAATTGTGCTTTAGATGCTTTGTGCCCCTTCTTAGCTAATTCTGTGAGTAGGAACAGTGATTCAACATTCCATTATTCTAATGAGGTAGAAACAACAAACAAATCGTCAATATATTGAAATAGGCTAGTATATCCTTCCAAGACGTTGAGGGTGTCCAGCTTCTTCTTGATTGCCTGTCAAAAGATGGAAGGTGACTCTGTATACCCTTAGTGGAGATGACACCTTCTGAGTTGTCCCCTAGTAAAGTGCAAGTAAAAAGATTCTGCTGTAGTGTAGAATGATGAAGAAAGCAGAACCTAAATCTACAAAAGTGAACCATGTAAACGTAGTCTGTATTGGCACAATAGGATATTTTAAAAACACTAAAGCATTAATAGCATGTACATTTTGCACAAAACGATAACTTTCTTTACCAGACTTTTGATCGATAAAATAGGAGTGTTACAAATGCTCACAGTGGGCACTAAAATCCCTAGTTTCAGCTGCACGGTGATGAATGGGCATCAGGACATTTAGGGTATTGGGGAATTCACAGGACCTTTTTCATAGGGCTGACCTTCATTTTGACCAGTTCAACAATTAAGACACTACCTACATCATAAGCATGCTCAGACGATGGTGTGTGAGGAATGTCCCTAAGACATTGATTGATGCCCGTCAGACATTGATTGATGTGGCTATTTAGCATCATCAATTTCTCGTATATCATTAATTTCACCCAATATCGCTAAAACAGTGTTTTTATTTTTATTCTGTATATTGAAACAGACACCATCACTGGTACTATACACTGTACATTTCAATTTGCACAAAAGGTCACTTACTTTGGAGGTTTGCAGGTGAGGTATGGTGCAAGAGAAAGCCATGGCAGTCAGTGAAGGAACCTAAAGAGCTGGTTATAGGCTCAGTAATGTAGTGAGGAACACTGTTAGAAATAACAATTGCTTGAGAGAGACAGTGAGGAAAATTCAGAGGTTTTCAATACTTACTTATTAACACTAGTATCAACGAAGAATGAGGTGGGCTTTCAGTTAATGATGCATCATATGTAAGGCCCCTTCGATCGACAGGGATTAAAGGCTGGTCTTGTGAGCTATGGTTAGGGCAGTTGTGTTTCTAAGGGCCCAACTGCCCACAATTGAAATATGATTAAACCCACCCCTGGCAACTGCTGGGCTTTTCTCCCCTATTGGATTTTTGTTGTTTTGATCTTAATTCATTTATAAAAGTATTGTATATTTTTCTAAACCAGTATGGAGTCTTTTTGTGGTGTTTTCATTGTGTTACTGTGTATGTGTGTTGCACAAATGCTTTACACATTGCTTCTTTAGATAAGCCTGACTGCTCTGTGCCAAGCTACCACAGGGTAAGCCCAGGTTATATTTTTGTTTTTATCGAGCTTACCCTGACCAGGATTGTGGTTGCTGCTTGGACAGAGTGCATACCTCTGCCAACCAGAATCCCAGTTTCTAACAGGATTGCAAGTATCTTCTTCCAAAAAATACTATTGATCCTCACTACTAATGCACTTGACCAAGTCCTCAATATACCTAAACATGTTTATTCCATACTGATTGTAAAATGGATAGGCAGAAGTCCCTTTGGCTGGACTTTTTCAACCTTAGATTTCTCTGCCCTCATTATCTTACTGCACCCCCAATCTCTTCCAGGTACGCAGGTAGAGCATGCCATGGTGGGTGGTGGGGTAGAGAGGAAAAACAATAACATATGTTCTCATGGAGGGAGATAGCAGAGTTCATGCACATCTGTACATGATGCTCATGTGTTTGGAGACAACTTTTTATAGGCTTTTGGGGCTCGCAGGGATTTGGGGCCAGATGTACGACCGTTTTTTGCGATCGCAAATGGGAAATCGGCCCGTTTGCGACCGCAAAATAGGTCTGGCCCATGTACAAACCCTATTTTGCGAGTAGGTAACCTATTACTGACTAGCAAAATAGGGTTTGAGACTTGTTATTAGGAAGAGGCGTGCCAAGGGCATCCCTTCCTAATAGCGAGTCCCAATGGTATGTACCATAGTTTTGCAACCGCAATTGCAGTCGCAAAACGATCGCAGTTTACCACCTACTTCAAGAAGGAGGTAAGCCACTCACAAACAGGAAGGAGTCCCCAGGGGACCCCTTCCCCACCACCAATACCACCACCACCACCCATACCACCACCACTACCAATTCCCCTACCACCAATCCAATACCACCACCACTAATACCACCACTAATACCACCACCACTAATACCACCAACAATACCACCACCACCAATACCACCACCAATACCACTAATACCACCAAGGATACCGCCACCACCACCAACACCACCAATACCACCACCACCACCACCAATACCACCATGGCCAATACCACCATCAATACCAATACCACCACCAGTACCAATACCAATACCACCACCAATACCGCTACCAATACCACCACCAATGCCAATACCACCACCAATACCACCACCACCATCACCACTAATACCACCACCAATACCTCCAATACCACCACCAATACCACCACTACCTCCAATACCACCACCAATACCACCATCACCACCAATACCACCTCTACTAATACCACCTCAAATACCTCCACCACCAATACCAGTACCACCAAGACCCATACCAATACCACCGCCAATACCAATAGCACCGCCAAAACACCTACACCACCAATACCACCACCAATACCACCAATACAACCACCACCACCAGTACCACCACTAATGCCACCAACAATACCACCACCACCACCACCACCATTACCACCAATACCAGCCCCACCAATACCACCACCAATACCACCACCACCAATATCAACCCCAATACCACCACCACCATCAATACCACCACCATCACCAATACCACCACCACCAATACCACCACCACCAATACCACCACCAATACCACCACCACCAATACCACCACCACCACCAATCCCACCACCAGTAACAATAGCACCACCAGTACCAATTCCACCAGTACCAATACCACCACCAATACCAATACTACCACCACCACCAATACCACCAATGCCACCACCACCAATACTACCACCATCACCACCAATACCCCACCACAATACCACCCCCACCACCAATTCGACCACCACCACCAATACCACCACCATCAATACCACCACCACCATTACAACCAGTACCATCACCACCACCAATACCACCAATACCACCACCACCAATACCATCAGTACCACCACCACCACCAATACCACCACCACCAATACCACCACTACCAATCCAATACCATCACCACTAATACCACCGCCAATACCAACACCACCACCAAAACCACCAATACCACCACCACTAATACCACCACCACTAATACCACCCACCACCACCAATACCATCCACCAATTCCACCACCACCAATAACCCCACCAATACCACCACCACCAATACACCACCAATACCACCATCACCACCAATACCACCACCACCAATATCACCACCACCAATCTCACCACCAATTCCACCACTAATACCACCACCACCAATACCACCACCACCAATACCACCACCACCAATACCACCACCACCAATACCATCAGTATCAATACCATCAGTACCACCACCATCAATACCACCACCAATACCACCACTACCAATACCACCACTACCAATCCAATACCATCACCACTAATACCACCGCCAATACCAACACCACCAAAACCTCCAATACCACCACCAATACCACCAATACCACCACTGATACCACCACCACTAATACCACCACCAATACCACCACCACCAATACCACCACCACCAATACCACCAATACCCCCACCACCAATACACCACCAATACCACCACCACCAATATCACCATCACCAATCTCACCACCAATTCCACCAGTAATACCACCACCACCACCAATATCACCACCACCAGTACCAATACCACCACCACTACTACCACCACCATTACCACCACCACCAATACCACCACCACCCCAATACCACACCTCCAATACCACCACCACCCCCAATACCACCACCACCAATACCACCACCACCACCAATACCAATACCACCACCAATACCACCACCACCAATACCAAAACCACTACCAATACCACCACCAATACCACCACCAATACCACCACCAATACCACCACCAATACCACCACCACCACCAATACCACCACCACCAATACCAATACCATCACCTCAGCGCCTCTCACTCACTAGTAATAGCAGGGGCACTGTACGAGGCCAGAGCTGCAGCCGAGACCATCCCTCCCTCTCTCCATGCTGCCATAAAGCACATCCCGCCCTGCTCCAGAAGGTGAAGCCAGGGCCCTAATACAGCTGGAGTGTTTTTTTATTGGGCCAAAGATAGTAATGAAATTATGCAATGCCACACTGCACACTCAAATCACAGAGAGGGCTGGAAATAGCCCCTCCCCCGCAATTCCTCCTAAGCCGCGACAGTGTAATCACAGAGCCAAAGGTGTTGGAGCGCTTTGTTAGTGTTTATAGCTTGGATCATATGCAACTCTCACTTCACACTTTGTGTCTGTGTAATTTACAACCCTTACACATCTTCACTGCACTATTTATCACTACTTTGAAGACGTCGCAGGCCGGTCTCTTCCACTGATATGTACAATCTAACAAGCGGTCGAGAAGTCCCTTTATTGCAATGCAATAGGTCTCGCATTTGCGAGAGTTTAAGCTATTAGTTTTGTAAATGACAATGCCTTTTATTTATGTTTTAAAACCCAAAACATAAATAAAAGGCATTGTCATTTACAATGCCAATAGCTCAAACTCGCGTGAATGTGAGACCTATTGCATTGCAAATGCTTGTTTCATGCAGATTTAGATATTGATACTATAAGCTAAATATAACTTCGTTTTAACCTTTGTTTTTTTCAGTGATATATATATATATATATACATATGTTATAAATACTTACCATGTAAGATGTGAAATAAAGTTAAATGTGAATTAAAAGTACAGCGTGGAAATACATCAAAATGTAAAGGAAATTGTGATGTAATTACCACAATGTAATCTATTTTGTTGTAACTACCTACAGTGTGACAATTAATATTCATGGAAGTGACATCATGGACACTTGACCTTAAAAACATCACAGTGTTGACCTCCTATCCATCCCTTAAATTTCTAGCTGCCTTAAATTTGCTAGCAAGATGCTAGATGAAGGGCAAGGAAAAGAAATTACAAAATGCAAACTGGGCTATTAGAATCCTGTATACTTTCCATTCTTGCCACAGCCTTTGTGACCTTCAGATCAGAGGTTGCAAGGTGTTTGTCAGTGATACTCAAAGGCAAGTAATGGGTAGCTTTTGCTACCCTATGCTGCTGTATTTGGGATCCACACTTATACATCGGGGACCACGCTTGCAGTCGGCAAGTCTACTTCAGGTCATATTGCATGACAAACTACATTATTTTCAGATATTTTTGGAAGGTGTACATTTAAAAAGGAAAGGGTAAGCTTAATTCTCCCTCCTCCACTCAAGTTGGGCCCTATTAGTTATAGGGCGCACTGTTTTTATCTAGGTGCGCCGGGTGCAAATGGACAGTGGCCCTATTAGAATTAATGTGCTGTTCCCAGGGCAGCACATTTATTGAAATACGAAGTGGCTGCTACAAAGCTGCTCTGAGTTTCACACAGCAGGCGGCAACCCATCTGAACTTTAAAGAGGGGTCAGAGATCCACCTGCAGGCAGGTGCAGTGAGTGACTGCACATGCATGCAGGGAGGGGTGTTTGGGGGAGTCCATGCACCCCTCGAGAGGGCTGCCCTTAGGAGGCCACACTGCAGTGCACCGCCTTTTTGTGGCACACTGTCCGTGTACCTCCTAGGGGCACGTTTGCCTTTGCATCCACGTCCACAATACTGCGTGAGCACAGAGGCAAAGTGATTCTCTTATTTCCATGAGGCCACGCCCCGTGCAAATGTGGGAAAACCCTCTGAAGATAGAGCTGGCGCTAAATGTGCGCCAGCGCTTTCAGTATTACAGAAGCGGCTGTACAAGAGTCTGCAGCCCCTTCTGTAATACCATAGTGCCCCGGGGCGCAAGAAACAGGCGCACCTACCTTTGCGCCCGAGGCACTATCTGTAATAGGCCTCTAAAAGTCAGTAACCAGTTTCCTAAACATCAGTGTCTTTCTGCTCATATAGAAGTGCGAAGGCATTTATATGTGTCAGCGCTGCTCTCGCTATGAAAGGGAGACAGCTTTATTTAGGAGCAGAAAGAAAAATATTTTCAGTGAGTAAATCCGAAAAGGAAATTAAAACTGGTAGATAAGTGCTAAAAAAAACATTGATTCAGTTGCCCATACCAGCCAGCGCTGCAGTAATTCTCTCTCGTAAAGTAGGAGGGAAAATATGATTTTCATATTCCTGGGAAGATAATGGTACATGGGAGTGTCACATTAAAAATAGAATACATTTCCCAGAATTTCTTTTACAACATCTCTATTTCATTTTTATAGGTCTTCTATCCAACCCAATGCTGAATGTGAATTAAAAATAATAAAACCTGGAATTTCAGATTTCACTTACAAAAATAAGCTTAGCAGTCTCCCGAGAAGAAATAAAAGCAACAAACGTTTTGAAATAATACAATAACTAGATTATGTCCAGTAGAATGTGGTTCTAAAACTTTCCTATACCAGAATACCTGTCATATGGACACCGGGCCCACAGAGCCAGACCTATATGTTTAGGGGAACATGGCCCCCAGTAATGACACACTATTAAAGAGGGGCACTCATAGCTAGTAACCTTTTCACAACATGATGGGGTTCACAGAAGGGGAGGGGTGAAGTTGCAAAGTCACTGACTCACAGTTACTGTATTTGTTTTCTAAACTTTTTAAGCTTGGGGCATTTTGTTTAATTTGGGGGAATGTTAGCAGTCCTTGGAGGTAGCGGCAAATTGTTCCCATTGCAGCTCAGTGGGCTTCAGCAGGTTACTTCGGCATGTTTAGCTGGACTGTGCGAACAACCTCCAACCATACCATTACCTGAAGTGGTAATTACCTTGGCTCAGCACTCAGTAATTTAAAGACAGCCTTACCAACACTAAGAGAATACCCATTGTTGATGTTTGGAGAAATTATTGGATTGCAATTTTTTGCAGGGTGGTGGAAGAGGGGGTAAATGGGGAGTGACCACAATGAAATTAACCACAGTGGTGTAGCAACTGGTAGTTATCTCAATAACACTTGACTAAGCCATCATTCAATTCATTCAATACATACATTTGTGCTCCTCGTCATTACAGGCATGCTGTGCGGAAGGAGCTGTACAAAGTGAAACATTTATCAGACAGCCACCAGCAAGGCAAATAAGCATGGTAGGGTTGGAGCTCATGGGAGCCTTGTTTATGTCCATTTCAGCCTTGTGGATAGGGAGAGGATACTAGCTCCTTCTCCAGTTGTAAGAAACATAGCTGACCAGAGAGCAGCCCTTCCCCTAGGCTCTTTCAGTGTGTGGTGGTTTTACAGTTTGCATCAAAGATCTGTTCAGATGCTTGAATGATCTGAAAAAACACGCATTTCCACTCCTTTCATATGCAGTAGGCCCCTTCCATCGATTTCTCATTGTGGTACCCACAAGACAGTTAACATTGTGTAGTGAGCAAGACCACGCTTGTAGGATGAGGTTCAAGTAGGTTTATTCAGGTAAGTAAACAGGTAGCATAAATCCTCATCATCAGGTGTATAAGTGCAGTAGGGCAGCCCCACCAGGAGCAGCCTGCTAGCTGCTCAGCCCCATCCACCAACTGTCCTCACTCATCCAGTCACACAAACATTCCACTCATGGCCCATTCACCAACATTCCATACAGAGCACACACACACAGGCTGAGCAGCTAGGACAAGGTAACATAGGGCATGAATCATAACACCAGAATACTACATATTGTTTTGAGAGGCATTCACTTTTCTGCATCATGATGAAGCATGGGAGCCTGTCATGCTCGGAACAGGAAAATATTTGCTTTCATGGGGGAGTTGTTTGACTTTACTAGGGATGCAGCAAAAACTCTGGCCTTAAGGTACAAGTCAGCAAATAGGATGCAAATTCAAAATGTACAAGAGAAACCTATGCTGTAACCTTCATAATAGAGCCTGCACTTCTCAAAATATATCCTGTGCTTCTAGGAAGTGACACATAGGGCATATAGTAACAAGCACATATCAACGAGAAAGAGGTGGAGTGCTATTGTTGAGAAATTGGCCAAAACACAATGTAGGGGAAGTAATATTGGTCACAGATTAATAGGAATTAAAGACCACTTTGAAGGGGAGTTTTTGTGTTCTAGCCTAAGTACATTTCTTTTAGAAAATAAGTTCAAAATTGTGCATTTGAAAACACATTGTGTTAGTAGCATTAGTCGAAACATGGTAATATGTTCCACTTACAGCTTGCCATCTAATTTTTACCACTTGTCTCTCTCACTTTTTGTATCCTTTACACTTTCATTTTCCCCTCATTTTCCTCCATCTTATGCTCTGTCCCCTTTTGTAGGTCGCAGTTTACCAGACCGCGCAGCTGTGTGGTGTGCGAAAGACATCTTGGGGACTTTGTTGTAGTATGAAATGATGATATCAGAATACGTTAAGGATACAAGCAGGTATTCATTAGAGCACCGAGACACAACAGCTGCGTCTCTCCAACTGACAAGAATCTTTAAACCTTAACACAGCAACCAATAGAAACAAGATACAAGTAAGCATTTATTGGAGCACCCACACACAACGGCTGCGTCTCTCCAACTGACAAGAATCTTTAAACCTTAACATGGAAACCAATAGCAACACATGGAACACTGGCACCAGTGTTTCGTAATTAAAGTCCATGTCCTTGGTAATTCACCATAACACAATACCAAGTCTACATTACTACACACCTCTCCTCTTTATAATTAAACAAAAAACAAATAAATAACCAACAGAAATAATTAACAATATGCAGAACTATGTAGAACAAAGCTAGTACATAACAAAATCATCGTATTTTTGTGGTAATTTAACACTCCTGGAACTTTTTGTGTAACTTTCATTGCAATTATTGGACAAGGAACTGTTTTCATTATTCCCTAATGATAATTGAACACACTTTTCTTCAACATTGTTCATTCCTTGTCTATTAACAGATTCTTTAACAAAATTGGGCTCAGATAAATTACTTGAATTAGTACATGCATTCTTATTTATATGTGCTGATTTCTGAACATTTCCACCACGATCAGTTACTCAACAAAGCTGAAGTACTTCCAACTTTGATAACTATCCATGCTTTTGAATATTCAGAACTCCCTTTTGAAACATGCCAAGTTAATTTGATCTTGACCCAATCTCCATAATGTAAGGCATGCGATTGATAACTTGCAACTGTGTGTAAATTACTATTTTTGCTTGACACATTAATTTTAAATTCTTGATATATTTTATTCATGTCAACAACTGTCATATTTTGCAACCAACTTGGATTTAGACCTTGTCTAGGTTTTTGACCTTTAAGTAATAAGAAAAGTGAACATTTTGTAATACAGTGAGGAGTATACAAATACGACCAGATTAATTTGGCACCATGTCCTATGACATCAATCCTTGCTTTGATTGCCAATTGAATCCCTTCTACAATTGTCTTATTAAATCGTTCTACAAGACCATTCATGTTTGGCGAATATAGAGCAGTGGTTTAATACCAAAATTTAAAAAAAAATCTTGTCGACTCAATGAAGTAAATTGAACACCATTGTCAGAGGTAATAGAATCTGGCTATCCTTCTCTCCTAAAACATTCCTCCAGGAAAGAAATCACTTCATCTGTGTTGGGTTTCACAATCCATTTATATTCCACCCCTTTGGAAAAGTAATCTATAAGTACTAAATCATAGAACTTTCCTCGGATAATCCCTTCGTAAGGACCTAACAAATCTGTAGCCAAATCTATCCAAGCCTCTTCAGGCAACATTTTCATAATCGACTCATTTTTCTGCAACTCCAGTACTTTATCCGAATTCTGACACAACACACACTTCTTTACACATATCACTGTTAGTACATACATAAATGGCCACCAAAACACATCTCTCAATTTCTTAATGGTACCAGAGAGACCAATGTGTCCCAAATGAGGTACAGCAATCAATTTACTTCTTATCTCCATCGGAGAGACAAAACATTCACCCTTCATAATTATGTCATTTTCAATAGATAACTCATTTTTGACCTTCCAAAAAACTTGTAAATCTTTACTCAAACATTTTTCTGTCGGTCAGCAATCCTCAATGTACCTTTTCACCACACTCAAAACTGTATTCTCATTGGATGATGACAACCATTCATCTTTCGATATCACTTGGCCAACAAATAAAACAACATCCTTCACACTGGCTACAACACATTCCTCTAAACTATCCAAATCATTTGCACAACAATTATTATTAGATAACCTAGATAAACAATCTGCCCTTACATAGTACGTTCCAGGTAAATACACCACATCAAACTTGTATTTATATAATTTGGCCAGTACACATATCAGCCGTGAAGAAGCCTTTCCAACTCCACTTCTGGATGATAAAGCAATTAATGGTTTGTGGTCTGTCCTTAATTTAAACTCTTTACCCCACAAAAACATTTCGAAATGTTCAACAGACCAAGCACAAGCCAGTGCCTCCTTTTCAATTGTGGAATATTTAGAATCAGTCTCTGTCAAAGGCCTGGATGCAAAGGCAATAGTATGTTCCACATTCCCTTTAGTCTGAGTCAAAACTGCACCCTACCCCATTGAACTGGCATCCAAAGTAATAATATTCAATGCATTATTGGAAAATGGTGACAAAGGTTGTGAGTCTACAATTTCCTTTTTGAGCATTGCAAACGCTTTCTGTTGCACTTTAAACCTTTCAAAGTTTTCACCTTTTTAAAGTATTATTCATAAAGGTGCTGATATTTCTGCAAAATGTCTGACAAACCTAGAGTAGTACTCACATAAGCCTAAAAAGTATTGAATCTGATCTTTGTTGCTTGGTTCAACAATATCTCGAATCAGTGTGAGTGAATCTTTTTGGGAGCAATACCCTTCCCAGAAATAGTATGGCCTAAATATTCCACCTCTGTGGCAAGAAACTTGCATTTGTCTAAACAAATGGTCATACCCTTTTCATTCAATATAGACATTACTTTTTCTAATGTGTTAAAATGTTGATCTTCAGCAGTGGTGTAAATCAGAATATCGTCCGTAAATGCCACCACATTTTTCAGTATTTCTAAATAGGCAAAACATGAGCTTTTAAAATACATAGGCAGCAGATGCCCAACTAAAAGGCATGCATGTATATCTATAAGCTCCATCAGGTGTTATGAAAGTAGTGACAGCATGAGACTCTGTCGTCAGTTCAATTTGATGATATGCCACTTTTAAATCTATAATTGTAAAACATTTTGCACCATTTCATTTTTCTAGGAGTTCTTGAATGCGCAGCAGAGGATGACATTCCACTAACATTTATTTCTTGACCAATCTCAAATCCACACACATGCAAAGATCTATATCAAAAGAGGGCAGGAGGCAGCAGGGTACGACGACAAATGCACTACCTAGACTAGTCACAAAAAGTGCCAAGTGCTCGTATTACCCACCTCAAGTGGTCAGCTGCCACATGACCACAAATAAATTCAGGAACAAGAGCGATGAGAGGCAACATATTAAAAGTAACAAATTGTAAATACAAATACAACAAAGTTCATTCCGCAGACATGTAGAGTTTAGTAGTATGCCTTTTATTTTCCAGAAGGTTCTTAGTACATAGACAGCCAACGCGTTTCACCCTTCACAAGGGCTTCTTCAGGGCAAAGGTAAATTGGCCCGGTATGTGTCGCAGGTAAGTAGAGTTCGGCAGAATAGTAGTTGATATGCGTCAATGAAGTATGAAAGTAACTTCATCCATGAGGCGTAAGTATTCAAAAATGTTCTTGAATCCAATTGGAATGAAGTCATCCAAAGGAAAGAGGAGTTGGGTCCTATGGCATAAGTGAGCCTCCAGTGTAGAGGGGTAAAGTGCTATAGAGTGTCGGCGTGTGTCCGCGAAAGGTCCTGTCTGGTTGTAGCAGCAGTACATGCAAAGATCTCCTGTCTTCTTCTTAACTAAGACAATGGGAGATACCCATTCAGCCAAATTTACTGGTTTAATTATGCCCTCTTTGCACATGTCCAAAAGCATTATTGCTAAATCACATTTTACAGATAAAGGACAATGCCTTAATTTATGTTTAACAGGTACTGCATTTTCTTTTAGTTGTATGTGATATGAAAATCCTTTCACCTTACCTAGTTGTTTGCAGAACAAATTTTTGTGTTTCTCGAAAACAGCTTCCAATCCGTCATTGCCTAACTGACAATCATACACACTCTGTACATTTTCTGCAATATAAACTGAATTCTTTGCATTGTGATTTAACATACTTCCCATTTTCCTCTGATGATGTCACCCTAACACCTGTAATCCATCAATCGTAACATAAACTTTACCCAAAATTGATATCTTTTGAAACTTAATTTCAGCTACAAAGAATCCAAGCATATCGATTTCTTTACCACCAACATCAAATGCTCTCACATCATTAGGTTCAGATTTTTTTATCTTTCCAATTTTTTTTAACAAAATTACCAGATAAAATGATGTAAGGAGAACCAGAGTATGTCATGACTTTTACAGTGATTTTATCAACAGAAATATCACACTCTGGTGGAGCATATAGTTCATCATCAATTGCACGAAAACATCAGACATCTTATTCACTTTCTCATCACCTTTACATTGTTCTACTTCAGTAGTATTTCCCTTTCCATCACTTCCATTCGTGTCTCTCACACACAGAATCATATTGTCACCTTCACAATAGTCAGACTCACAATCATTTTCCTAAGTTATCACAGAAACCCTCCTATTAGTAGTTGACTTACCAACATTACCGAAATGTCCCATCTTCCTACATGTAAAACACTCCTTCCCTTTGCTAGACAAAACTTATATAGTGTAGAATGAGTTCTTGAACCACAATGATCACAACTTGATTTGGGTAAATTGCCACTAACGGTATAGTTAGTTGACCTAGTTGTATTACGATTTAGTTGTAGGTAGTTTACCCAATCTTTTTGTCTTAAACAATTTCCCTTTTACACTTGAATTTTTGACATTGTCATTACAAGATAATGCTGCAACTTCTGTAGTAACCTCTTCAACATTAATCATTTTAAACAATTTAATAGAACATTCTACACTTTTAGCTGTGTCAATCGCATCTTGTAATGTAGGATTGCACTGTCTAAGTAACTGTTCGTGTATCTTTTTATTAGAACAGCATATGATCAATTGATCTCTAATATAGTTATCAACGGTTGCCCCAAAAGCACAATCTACCGCTAAAACTCTTAAAGTAGACACATATGAGTCAATAGTCTCATTAAGAAGTTGATTTCTTGTATAAAATTTATAACATTTCATCACAATATGAGGTTGTTCTGAGAACCTCTTCTTCAGTTTGTCAACTGCCTCAGAAAAACAGTCATAATCTCTGGCATCAGTACAATGTGGCTGTAGATAGGTGGTAAATTCTCAAACACTTCTTCAGCTTCTAAACCTATTAAATTGAGTAAAAAGATTTTTCCCTGTGTGACTCAAAATAATCCCCACTAATTGCCAAACCTTAACAAGGCAACCAATAGAAACAGGATAGAAGTAGGTATTTATTGGGGCACCCACACACACGCTTGTGTCTCTCCAACTGACAAGAATCTTTAAACCTTCACACGGCAACCAATAGAAGCACATGTAACACTGCCACCAGTGTTCCATAACTAAAGTGCATGTCCTTGGTAATTTACCGTAGCACAATACCAAGTCTACATTACAACAGACTTTCAGACAGTTGACTTGGGAATGCGTTCTGACCATTGCTTGCTATTGGCATTGTGGTTTGTAAATCCCGTTTTCTGGCTTTCCATTTGCGAGCTTTATTTGCTTTAGGCTGTACAACTCGAGTTCATACCTCCCAGTGCCAAAGCACTGTTTACAGTATTTTTCCACTAATTTAGTTTCTGTAATAAACAGGCCTGTAAATCTTGTTCTTATCTCGTAACATTTGCTGGGCATCCAAAGACCGAGGTCAAATGTCAAGCTGTTCCTTTGGGGGTGCATGGTGCTTATTTTGCTTTTGACTGACTTCAAAGTGAGAGCATTTACAGGAATGCAGCGTTGTCAGCGTTATGGCATCGCGCGTTCTAGGGCCCGCCCCCACCACTCATTGCAGCATGGTACCATCTGTGCTTTGTTCCCGTGCCATGGTATATCCTTGTTGTGGCAAACTTAATTATAGGAACTCTGCACGCTGGGGTTACGTTGCCCTGGGACACTGATGGTGCCTTCTGTGGTTTAACTGCCAATCATGTTTTATATGTGCCTATTCTGCCCTTTTGAGAAACTGATTATGTCTCCTGTATTTTACTGAGCTGACTATGTCCCCAATGATGATTGTTTACATTGCCCTTATTCCTATTGCAGTGCAAGCACTACAAGTCCCAGGTGCCTTGGGGCGGCCGCCATCTTGGGTGTGGTCTCTCCTAATGTCAGCGGCCCTGCCCGTCAACCGCTGCTCACTATTCTGCTTTCCTCGTGCGGAGCGGATGCTTCGTTCCCGTCTCCGATCCCGACCTGGATTCTTATCATTCCCAAGGGATTGCTTCTGGAGACGAAGAGCTTCTTCTAGTTCCCGGGCCTCTGGCAGTGATTTCCTGAGTTCCGGCCCGCTTCCGGCAATCTGACTCAGCTTTCGGAGTTGCTGTGAGCAAGGACGCGCTTCCTCTGTGATTCGGCTACACGTGCACAGGTTCAGAGTAGGTCGGACTCTGAACGGTAAGCCGCATGTTTTCATTGTTCTTTTGGCAGGCAAGTTTAGCGCTTGACACATAAAAACTAAACTCAATCATTTCAGGCTCGAGATGATTTAACCAGTGAACTGCAGATAATCATTACGAACAAAAACAGCTAATGAAAACTAGAATTATTTCTTTATTCAGGCATTAAGAATAATTAATAGTTGATTTTGTTGATTGCATTGTAACACATGATTGGATACATTAACAGATGGTAATAAGTCATGATTATTGTTGGTTAAGTGCTATTAAACCTCAGCAACAGAGCGCTTGCTTAATCCCAATGGCACTTCCTTTGAAATATAAAGGCCAATAAGGTGCAATTGGCTATTAAGAAGACTACAAGGATTTATTTAACTTTGTGTTGTTTGCCTTTTTGTGTGTATCTTTTGTTTTCACAGGTCTCCTTCCCTGCTGTTCACTTCCCATTCTCTTCCCCCCATCTGGCCACTCTGACTCTTGGTGCTATAATAGCATACCAGATCAGTGGTGCCGGGAGGTGGGTCATTAAGAGCATCGCACAGATCCTGAGGAAATACAAAGGCCACTTCTGACAAGCGTACTTTCTCCATGAGTCGGCCTGGGCCCTTTTAAAAAAAAAATATTTTAGACATCGCCATCTCAAAAGGGATCTCGTTCTTCAGTTACACAAAACATTTGCTTTTCATTCGTGGGGCATGAAGTTCACTATTGGCATTGTCAGGGTGGATGGGAACATGAACGTTTCTAAAATCATTTTTGAAAACTATTACTTACAAAAAAAAACTTGCACTGATTTAGTCTGATGTACTAGTACTACTAAGATGAAACAGTTCTGCATGTTAATGAAATACATTTTTGGAATTTTTGCTGATTTTTTCATATTTAACACATTTTTTGCTAAATTTCTCTTCTTTGGTGAGGCCATTTAATTTGTGAAACTGCCTTTTTAGGAACAAAGTACAAAACCGCATTTCGGTCTCAGCATCGGCCTAACATATGGTGATCTTGGGCAATTTACATTGTTTACTGTCAAGCACAGGACAAGATCTTTTCACAGGAAAGAGCTAGCCACATTGTAACTCAATTTAACAATGCTTGGTTATCACTTTGAGTTGTAAATCATAAGCTTTATTTAGGACAAATGTGGCAACTCATTTTGGAGTTTTGGAGAAACTTAAAGGCACTTTTATGAAAGCTTTTGTGTTTATGCTTAGCTGCACAAAAATGGTATATTCTGTCTGCAACTGTGCCTTTTTCGGAACACATATATTACTGGATATAAACTATTTTCTCATTTGTCCTTGCAGGCACTAGGATCCTGATTTGAATAGTACAGCAGGTGCAGTGGCACATGCTATATTTTACTACTAAACAAGCAGTCACAAGAGCAGTTACCATTCAGGCACTAGAGTCATGATTTGAATGGTGCAGCAGGTGCAGTGGCACCGGGGCCAAAAGCTCTAGGAAACCCATCAAACGCTGATTATTGCTATATTTTGCTACTAAACAAGCAGTTTACATGAAATATTGCGCTTAAAAGAAAACAATGGAACTAGGGAGACATGCTGGCAACAAATTTAACTTTTATTTCTGATCCGGATTTAAAAAACGAACTTGCCGAGTTTCGAAGGAGTGGAGAGGGTGAGGAGGCTGTGTCAGTCGGCGGCAGTGCGCGGTGTGTCCTCTTCGGAGTGTGGGCTGAAGCCTCGGAGGCGCAACGGAGCTACCGCAGGGCGGCCGCTAGAATCTCCTTCCGGGGCAATCTGGGAAGAGTGATCGCGGCTCTCAGCGTTCCATATTCTCCGACGAAAGCGAATGGTGCGCCACAAAGAACTGGGAAAGCGGTAGCATACGAAACATACGAAGCATACGAAGCCAGAGGAAAGGAAGGAGAAGGAAAGCGTATGAAAAGGGTAAGCAAGCCAGCGGGGGCCAAAATTTCAAGTAAAAAGTTTCAAGCCCGGGGCGAAGGCAGTTTGATATCATCTGGAGAGGAGTGGGGGGAAAATCTAAATATCACCTGTGCCTCGGAGCTAGTCACAATGGCAGATTGTCACACAAATAGAGGTACAAGTTACTGTCTAAGGAATAGGCAGTTTCTTGGAAACACCACGTTTGCTGCCCTTAAGCCCAGTATAGCCCCCATAAGTACAAGAAAGAAGGGAAGAAAACAGGTTACGGCTGCAACACTCCCCTCCAGAACTAGAGGGAAACAAAACAAAGGGAGAGGATCAGGTGCAGACTTAGGGCTCAAGGTTAAAGTTACCCCCTCTCTAAGATCATTTTTTAAAGTACAAGTGCAAGAACAAACACAAGTAGGTCAAGAAGGCCACGAAATTCTACCCTCCAATAAAACACACCCTGTATATAACCTCTTTGACAATAAGAGTGAGGGCAAGGTGGCTGAAATGGAGGAAGATACACCACAAGTACAAGTAATAGAGGGTAATACAGCAGAAGAGAGCCAGACATCAATTACAAATGCAAATGGAGACAACTCAGAACGTAGCATGCAACAACTTAAACCCTGTGAACCCCCCCAAAACTCGACAGAAAAAATGTTGGAAAGAATGTTAGAAGAAATGAGGGCTAAATTTGCGATCTCCGAGGAAAATCAAATTAAGATACAGGAGGCTTGTGAAACGTTGGATACTAAATTGAATGCAATAGGGGAGAGAGTAACAACACTAGAGGCAGCAGTAGAAACCCTGAGTAAGGAAGTTGAAGTACATCAAAAGGAAATTAAAGCACTCAAGTCAAATGAAGGAAGCCTTAGAGATAAGTTAGAATCCCTGGAAAATCAAGCGAGGAGGAATAATTTAAGAATTTTGAATGTGCCGGAAGGATTAGAAGGGGACGACATCAAAAACTATGTAATCTCGCTGTTAGAGGATAACTTTCCCTGGGCAAAATCAGCTGCTTTAGTGGAAGATATACAGAGGGTGCACCGAGACACTTTTGGTAAAAACAAGATGAGGAAAACCCCGAGGAAAATTTTGATAAATTTTAAAACATTCACCCTCAAAGAAAATATACTGAGTGAAGCCCTAAAAAAAGGCTCCTACAATAAAGACGAGTGGTCATTCAGAATTCGGTCAGACATCTCAAAGGCAACACAAGACAGACAGTGGGAGCTTGGCCAGCAGATGCAACATCTAAGATCCCTAGGCGCAACAGTCCAGATGCGTTTCCCTGCGGCTCTGAGAATAATGTGGAGGAACAAAATGTACAACATTAAAGAGCCAAAAGAGGTTGCGCATTTCCTGGAACAAATGCGAGAGCAACAGTAAGAATAGAATAGTCGTGCGGAGAGCATGGAGCTCAAAAAGGGCTATTAATACTGCCCAGTGAAGAAAGGAGGGAGGCTTCTCCAGGGTGGGAGAAATCAATAAAGATAAAAGAAAAAAATATATGCACATGGGTGGGGAGCAAAATAGGGGGAAAAAACAAAAAAGAGTCCTCACAAAGCAAAATGAAGGAGATAGGGACCGGTAAGAAGGCAGGAAGACCCCAGTTTCAAAAAGAAAAAAGAGATGAAGAAAGACCCAGCAGTAGTTAATATCCTTTCCTGGAACGTTAACGGCCTCAGAACCAAGAGCCGTAGAAGGAGAATATTCGAATATCTGAAAAAAATAGATAGTGAAATTATAATATTACAAGAAACACATCTCCTGAAAAAGGAATGGGAAGAAATAATAAAGAATCAAAGATGGGTGGACTCATATGCCTGTACTAATCAAGAATGTTGTATTACGGGGGTAGCTATATTATTTAAAAAATCTCTTAAGGTAAGGATTGAGTCATTTGAGGTGGACAGGAAAGGGAGATGGGTGATAACAAGAGTAAGAATATTTAATAAACAGCACACGATTGTTGGTTATTATGGTCCAAATACTGACGACCCAGAATCATTAAAAAGATATATACACAATTACTAACGGCCTCATCCCCAATAATTATGGGAGGAGATTTTAATATAATTTTAGACCCTAAGGTGGACCATCTTCTGGCTAGAAAAGAAGTAAATCTCTTAAAAATGAGAGAGTGGCTAGGGCTATGCATAAGAGACTTGGGTTTAGTTGACATCTGGAAGGTGAAAAGAGATAAAGGGCAATGTTTTACTTTTCAAAATAAAAAATTAGGGCATTCTTCTAGAGTAGATTATTTCTTGTTGGATAGAAATTTAATTGATGGCACACAAAGAGTAGAACATCTGCCAGCCCATTTATCCGACCACTCTGCGGTCCTGCTAAAACTTCAGATGAGGCATGCTACTGCACCTCCAAGGTGGACAGTCGATCGTACAATTCTAGCGGATCCTCAAAATATAGAAGCTCTTAAAACAGAGACAGAGCAATTTTTTCTAGCAAATAAAAAGGGTACCTCCAGGCAAGTTGCCTGGGATGCCTATAAGGCAGTAATCAGAGGAAAGATATTAAGCATCACGGTATATAAATCTAAAAAAACGAAACACAAAATCAGCCAAATGGAAGATGTTATAAAACTCCTAGACATACAATTAGAAAAAGAAACTTCAACATTAGAGAGAAAAAGAATAGAGACTGTAAGGAAAGCAAAGAAAGAAGCCCTCGCAGAAACCCTGGAGAGTATAGTGAGAGAAAAATGGGAGGCAAGTAAACTGTCCCATTACGAATATGGAGAGGGGTGTAGTAAGATGCTGGCCTGGAAGACAAAAACAGATCAAACAAGAAATAAGATAGCAAGTATCCAGACTGGGAATTCTGCAGAAATAAGTTCTGAAGATACTGTGATCATGCAGGAATTTGTGAAATTCTTTGAAGAGCTATACACAGAAGAAATTACTCCAACAATAGAACAACTTCATGGCTACCTTGAAAAATTAGATCTCCCATTACTAACACAAGACGAAAGAGAAGTTCTGAACGAAAAAATTACAAATGAAGAAGTAGAGGAAGTCGTTAGAGGTTTAAAGAAAGAAAAGGCCGCTGGTCCGGATGCTCTACCTAACGAACTATACACCAAACTAAGAGATGTCTTGGTCCCCCCCTGACAGAGTTGATAAATGATATTTTTGTAGATAAAGGAGATTTCCCAGATTCATGGAATGACGCAGTAATGAACATTCTCCTAAAGCCTGGAAAGAATCCGGTGAAATGCGAATCATACAGGCCTATATCCCTCCTAAACTGCGACTACAAGATATTCACGCAGATTATGGCGAAGAGGTTAGGTAAAGTTGCGAATTCTCTAATTAACATAAATCAAAAGGGTTTCATGGAAGGGAGACAGATCCAGGAATTGACACACGAGGTAATAGGAGCAATAGACATAGCTATACAAGAAAAGATGCCCCTATCCATTATTACTTTCGACGCAGCCAAAGCATTCGATAGGGTAAACTGGTCTTTCCTGAATAGCGTCCTGGAAAAATACAAGCTGGGGGAAAACTTTCAAGAAATGGTTAAGAGACTATATAGAGATCCAAGGGCCAAAATCTTAATTAACGGCAACCTCACAGAAATGATAAAGATCAAGAGAGGTACGAGACAGGGGTGTCCCTTGTCTCCTCTGCTTTTTAATTTATACATTGAACCTCTAGCGCAAAATCTCAGAAACAACCCAGAAATATCCCCTTTCTCTTATCAAGGGTGGGAGAAAAAAGTCGCTCTTTATGCGGATGACCTAATGATCTTTACGAACAATTTGGCAGGGTTTTTTAACACTATAGAAAAAACTCTGGAGCAATATGGGAGAGTCTCTGGATATCTGATCAATCAGTCAAAAACGGAAATTATGGAATGGAACATCCATAGTAATAATCAACTAGTAAAGGAGAGGATAAGATATCTGGGTCTGGAACTGGTTAAAGATATAGATAAAATAACCCAGATAAATTTTAACAGGATTTTCGTAGAGGTTAGAAAACTACTTAAAGTATGGGGGGGTCTTCCCTTGACCTTCATGGGAAGATCAAACATAATAAAAATGTCAATTTTACCTAGATTTACCTACATTTTTAGTTCAATTCCATTAGAATTTAAGAGAGAGTTAATAAAGAAACTACAAGGGGAACTAAATAGCTTTATATGGTCATCAAAAGGGACAAGAATAGCTTGGAAAAAGTTAAGGAGGAAAAAAGAACAAGGTGGGATAGCAAGTCCAGACATATTAGAATACTATAGAGCTTTCCAGTTCAAATACATGAGGGTTCTATTAAATAATTATGAGCTGTATCCCGCCTATCTGCAATCTATGACTGGTGCAGAAAGAAACTTCCTATACAAATTTGGGCATCCAAAGTATTTTAAAAAGGTTAAACTGAAGATTCTTATGTCAGCAGCAAAATTATGGTACCACATAAGAGGTACACTGAAGATACCATACTATAGTGAATATGCTCCTATATGGGACTCACCAGGGACTCCAGAATGTCTCAAGGATAGACTTGCAATCCCTTTAAGGCAAGCAGGAATACTCAAATGGGGTCAATTGATAACAGACAACAACATTATCGATTGGGACCAACTTGTAAATATAACGAATGGCACTTTATCAAAATTTAAATTCTAACAACTTTCAAGCTGGGTGAAGACTCTAGTAGATTGTAAAAAAGGAAATAGAAAATTGGAGAAGGAAATGCAGGAGAGCGGGTCTTTATAAAAAGAAGTCTCACAATGGTACTGGGCCCTTATATCAGCTGGTGAGTAGGACTTCATAATACCAGACGCGACCTGGGGGAAAGAACTGCCGACGCTGGATGTTCAAAAAACATGGCAAGTATCTATGGAAAAATGTTGGTTTATTGTAAAATCTGCTGCTTTAAGGAGAAACCATTTATTTACCACACATAGAGCCTACTGGTCTCCGATGAGGTTATCCAAGTTCAGCGGGCAGAAAACGAAAAACTGCCCCAAATGTGGAAAGGAGAAAGCAGACAACTTGCACATGTTTCGGCAGTGCCCCCAGCTCGATAAGTTCTGGCATGAAGTGGGTAAGGTATTAGAGAATCTACTAGAACGACCAATCGAAGTAAGTATTGACCTTGTTATATTTGGGGTGGGTCAAATAGAAGAAGGCGTACACAAGCTCAATAAGAAACAAGAAAACCTACTCTTCTTGTTAATATTATTAGCCAGAAGGGAAATTTGTGTTAAATGGATAAGTCCTGTACCACCTACACATTGGGAATGGCTGGCATCCATCCACAGGATAAACAGGTTGGATAGAAGTGGGAAAAGTGTAAAAAGTACAATTTCTGGGAAATTTGGGAACAGTTTAATCAGTCCAATTAGTCACCTTAATTACACCTACTTGAAATTATGAATGTATAAAGTCCAATGATTACGCGATAGCAATAAATAACAAGCAGAATGTTTGTTTGAGAAGCCAGGATGGCTAGCTCCCCCCCTCGGAAAATATCTATTGGTAATGGAAACAAAGGTACCCTTACATAAAAAAAACAGAGAGAAACTCCCCAAACCAGAGGCGAACATATGGGGCAGTGAAGGGTCGGAACCAGCAATGAAAGGGTCCCCGAAAACTCCATATGCAATCTATTGCAAAATGAGGACTAAAAAATAAAAAAAATAAAAAAAAAATGTTACTACTAAACAAGCAGTCACAAGTGCAGTTACCTTGCAGGCACTAGGGTTATGATTTGAATGGTGCAGCAAGTGCAGTGGCACAGGGACCAAAAGCTCTAGAGAACCCACCAAACACTGATTATTGCTATATTTTGGTATTAAACAAGCAGTCAAGTGCAATTACCTTGCAGGCACTAGAGTCATGCTTTGAATGGTGCAGCAAGTGCAGTGGCCCAGGGGTTAAAAAGGCCTATGAAACCCACTAAGCACTGATTATTGCTATATTTTACTACTAAACAAACAGTCACAAGTGCAATTAACTTGCAGGCACTAGGGTCATGATTTGAATGGTGCAGCAGGTGCAGTGGCACAGGGGCCAAGAGCTCTTGGAAACCCACTGAACACCAATAATTGCTTTATTTTACTACTAAACATGCAGTCACAAGTTCACACAGCATAAAGTATTCTCCCGTAATAAGGGTGACGTTGCATAAATCTCCGAAAAGGTTATTTGTTTAATTCCCTGGTATTAAATGTGTCCACATGCTTCTCCTGTCTGCGAGTACGCTAACAGTACGGCTCCCCGCGGTCGTGTTGCCGTGTGTGTCGACCCGGAAGTCATTGCTTTATTTTACTATTAAACAAGCAGTCACAAGTGCAATTACCTTGCAGGCACTCATGTCATGATTTGAATGGTGCAGCAATTGCACATGGGCCAAAAGCTCTAGGAAACCCACTGAATGCCAATTTTTGCTATATTTTACTCATAAACAAGCAGTCACAAGTGCAATTACCTTAAAGACACTAGGGTCATGATTTGAATGGTGCAGCATGAGCAGTGGCACAGGGGCCAAAAGGTCTAGGAAACCCATGGAGTACCAATTATTGCAATATTTTACTATTACCCCCAACCAGCTCTGGCCGATATTTTCCCACTCCCTATCGACCATCTACCGTCCCAGTGAACCCTGTAGTGCAGTGCAAGCGCCGCCTCCTCCACCACCGTGCTTCCTGACCCTTCCTCTTTCCCCTAACAGGCTTCCTCCCTGGCAGGCTTCCTCTTCTCCTTATGAAGGACACTGGCACACCTTAAAAGTGTACAGATCACCTTTTTTCACAGTACGGGCAGCTTTTATAAAAAGCTCTTGAAAGTTCTATATAGTATTGCAACGCTTTATAAGAGCACCAGTTATATTGCACAAGACACTTTTTATAGCACTGGGGTGATTTCATGATTTGGCCAGGATGACAGGATGCTGTGCCAAGACACAAACCCGGTGCCCCAAGTCAGCAGCTCTTTCTGTTAAATTCACATCTTCATAATAGTCATCTGCAACATGTACAAAAACATTGACAAAGACAATGCTTGTTCTTTATTATTACATATAATACGATCTTGAAATACAAACCTTCAGAATGTGCGCTGTATGGAAACTTCTCCAACATTTGATTTTACTAAAATGTTGTCCATGTAGAATAGCAACACAGGCCATCCAAGGGGTGCACATATCTGACTTGCCTCTTAGTTCACTATTGGCATTGTCAGGGTGAGAGGAAACATGAACGTTTCAAAATTCATGTTTGAAAACTATTCCTTAAAAAGAAAATACTTGCACTGATTTAGTCTGATGTACTACTAAGAGGAAACAGTTCTGCATGTGAATAAAATACTTTTTAAAAAAATTGCAGAGACCTTTTCATATTTTACACGTTTGTTGCAGAATGTGTTTAAAAATTAAGGTGGCCCAAAAATTAACTGTGCAGGACACCCTTGTTACTTGCTTTCTTTCACATTGATTAACTTGTAAATAAATGCTTGGCTGTTATGAAAAGTGATTAGCATGCTAAGGTCAGGAGCCTGCATGCGGCCCCCGGACTATAGATCTACAGGGACACTCTAGCATACAGCAGCGTTGGCTTAAGGGCAGCATAGCTGCAAGTAAACAAAACACACTATAACGCTGTCAACACTGGCTTTGTCATAAAGCGTTTTTTCTTTACTTTCAGCCATTTGCAACATGGCTAGAAAACATTGGCAAAGCGAATAGATCTCGCATAGGCAAGACCTATTGGCTTTGCCAATGCTTGTCTTCCTTAGCTATTTTACCCTCTGTTGTCCTCTGCAGCGGTCTCTCGGCTTCTTCTTTCTCCTTTGCTCTCAGCCTGTCCCATTTACTCTCCCTTCTATCTCTCCCTTTCTTTCTCTCACTCTCTCCACCATTCTTTGCTTTTCTCCAACTATCAGCTCTTTCTAACTCTTCCTTTTTTAGTTCTCGCCTTGGCAGCGCATGCGCTGCATGCGCTCTCTCAGCGAGACCTAAAGTAATCTGTATGTTGGCTGAAACTTCCTCTAATTTGTTTTTCCGCTTGTGATTGGTTTACTTGAGCCATTGCTGTTGTTTTCGTGCTTTCTGTTGGCTGTTGATCGTAGAGTTACTTCCGTGTAGTCCCGAAGCAGCGGCGCCTAAGTACAGTTTCCGTCCGCTCCGCTCGCACTTGTTTTATTGCAGTGTGCCCTCTGTTTTCAGACGCCGCGTTTGTTTATTTATTTTGAAGATCACTCCCTGCGTCTGTAACTGGAGACTCTTCTCCTCCTCTTCTGAACATTTGAAGCGAGAAAGCATTCACTGTTTACATTCTCGACTGGCTCACCATCAGCTATTGTAAACAGGCTCGTGGCATCCTTGGCAGGACGGGCACTACTCCCCCGAGGGATTTTGTTATCTGGTATGCCGGTGGAGAGCTGGAGCATGCTCGGCAGGGGGACGTGTCTCACGCGGGGGTAAAACACTGAACACAGTTCCAAGCACCCCCTCCCACAACTAAATACCACTCACCAGGGTCGTGGAGAGATTTATCTGGAGTTTCTTTTGAGATTGTTAGAAAACGCCTGTGTTTAAAAATAAAAGAAAGGCAAAGTTGTGCACCCGATGCGGATGTAGTGGCTATAATCTTCTTCTAGTAGCTGCACGGGAATAGAAGTTCAGGGGTATGTTGGGAAGAACCCTAGTCACTTTTTCCGCCAAAACTGATCATTTGTTTAAAAAGAACTGGAAAACAAACGACGGGCATTTAAGGGTGCTTAAAGCGGAGAACAATTTGTCTGTCATCCCACTCCACACTTAATGAATTATTTCTTTTTTTCGTCTTTTGTTTCGTTACTCTTTTATTTTCCTTCCTTCTTCCAGTTTTTTTCTTTTCTCCTTTCTACCCTTATTTTGCAATTGTTGCTACATGGTTGTTTCTATGGGAGCTCAATGGATTTCCCTTAAGGTTTGCTTCTCGTTGTTTTGCGTTTACTTGCACGCATGGTTTCAAAAACAGACAAAAACTCACGGAACAGCACTTTTCCCCTCGATTACCTCAAGCCTAAATCCCTAGCATTCCTTCGCGCACATCAGAAGGTTCAGATGCATTTTTTAAGTATTGGTTTTGCCTGAACTGCTTGCATCGATCGATTGTGTGCTCGTTTGCTTGTTGCTGTTTTCCTGTTTGCTTGTTTGTTATTGGTACTCACAGAGGCAAACGTGAACTGGCTCCAAAGCATGTCATTCCCAATATTGTTTGAAGGCAGTATGGGGAGGCTGGCCAGACAGTGGACCCGGCTAGCTGTGAGGTTAATTTCGGGAATGTTTACATATTACATTTCTATGCACTCAAGTGAAGTATAATAATCAGCTTCGCTGTTGCTCCTTCCCAATGACGATACTGCGCGGGACATTGTCTTCCCGACATATTTAGGCCATTGAAGGCTTCCCAGTGCACATAAGCGTGCACAAAGCAACTATACCTTGGTAGTTATTTGGGTGTTGTACCTTTTATAACCACAGAAGGTCGCTCTCCACGCTTTGGTTGCACCGACAGACGTTAGAGTGTGTACATCAGCAAAATAGGTGCATTTACACCTGCTCGCCTCCTTGGGCGGGTACTCGAAACGCTATCCAGATCAGAACCCCACTAAAGACATCGCTGTGAGTTTGCCGCAACAGGGGTCTCCCATCAGGCAGTGAGGAAGTCCACGATGGGCCCGACTGCAAGAATTAATATATCGCTGCGAAGCGGCTGTAAAACCGATACATTTCACGAGACTCTCAGCATAGCGCTGCTACACCCCTCACAACAACCTCGAAGCACTATGAAGCAGCAACGTCATATTTGTTTATTGAGTATTGTCATGGCTACTCCAAAGAGTCAACCCCTAATGTCAGGAAAAGCAAATAGTAAGACGATCATTAGTGGGAGAGGGCGCCTACAGCACTTTGTCGTGGAAAGTCGTTTCCAGGCGCTGTGCGGTGGATGCCCCAGCAGTTGTCTTTGGACACAGACATTTCACAGCTCGGAGACATATCATGTTTGCACCAGGCCACGTGCGATGCCTCGTTGGATAAGGATGCCCTCAGAGGTTTGCTCTTCGTTCACCATTTCAGCAAGGAAGATTGTCAGCGAGGGCGTGCGCCAGAATCACTCTGCAGTCACCAGGGCAGGTCACAGAGAGCTGACCACTCAGGGAGCGGAGGAAAAGTTTATCAGAGTTGGACCTGCGTGAGTGGTGCCTTTAGTTGAAGGCTACCGTGTGTATGTGAGAGAAGTGTTCTTAACTGCGGTAACATGTGGCCTGGACGATGTAGATGGTAGTCGTGGGTGGAGCAAAGCGGGGCTCTCCGGGCTCCACAATCCGTATCCAGCCTATCTGGGCTGCCTCAGTACCAGTGGAGCCTACTGGGGGGTGCACACTCAGTGGCGGCTCTCTGAGGCCGCCACGCTCGCTCGACCCTGTTCTATCCCGTCACTCCTCGGCCCAGTCTCTGGCCCACCAGCGACGTCCCACGACATCAGGGAGCCGGGGCCACCAGGTTGCACCAGGCTACACCCATCACACAGAAAGATGGCCGCCGGGTAGGAGCTCCGTCCGGGAGCTCCCCGGCTGGGGAATTCCTTTGGACCGAATTCCCGGGAGTTTGCCCATCTTTTGCGATTGCGAGGGCGAGAGGGAGCTGGGAGGGAAGTTGGCGGCAGATGAAGCAGGACCGCCGTATCTCAGAACGACCAGACCCTGCTGAGAGGGATCGGCAGGAGAGACGGACCCGGGTCCGACCAACCCCCGCAATAAGACCGGCGGTGCTGAGGAGGTCCGTGACGGCAGGTGGAGAGAAGCGGAGCGGGCGGACACGCCATCAAGAACGCCTGGAGTTGTGGTGGAGATAAGGAAGACTCGGCTGCCTCGAGCGGTGAGCCTGTATTGTGAGGCCTGTGTTGTGAGGCCACAGACGAGTTGAGCGGTGCTATGGGGGGAGTGAGTGGATCTCCGCTCCCGTATTTGCCCCGAGTTGATGCATGCAGGCGCCGCGGACTGGTGAGCGGTGCCTGCGGTGAAGGCGACCTGCGATACCGAGGCGTGAAACGGGTGAAGACGCGGCCGACATTTCCCCTTGATGCCGCACAGCGTGGGGAGAAGTGCAGCCCGCCCAGGAAGGCATTGAAACGGCTATCTGGGGGCGGCGGCAGCCACAAAAACGGGCGAGACATGCAGGGCAATGTTTATATACCAACTCCCCCGAACTCTGAGTCAAACTGGAATCGGCGCTGCCTGACTTCAAAATGGCGCCTAAGGAGGACATAATGCCTCGTGATAACTCCGTGCCATCTCAACAGCCAGTCCCTCTACATTAGCGGCGGGAGGCGTCCCCTAGTCCTTTCCTCTCTCCCCTGAATTTCTCTCCCCTTGCCTGCTTTTTTCCCTATGCCTGAGCCATGCTTCTGTAACTCAGAAATATATATATATGTAAATATGTAATATATAATTGTCCAAGCCTAATCGCTGTTAAAATGTAATCCTGAGTGATTTTACTATTTGTATATTTAGAACTCTAGTCACTAGTATATGTAGTAGACCTTTGTACTTACTACCATTCCTATGTGATTTTAGAGTTTATCCGTTTGTATCTCTTCCTTGTGTGACTTTACAACTTGTACATTTATTTTTCTCTTCTGTTTGTAGCAATTCTTTAAATTTTTTATTTTTTTCCCCGTTTGTATCTCTTCCCTGAGTGACTTTACAACTTGTACATTTGCAATTTTTTCTGTTTGTATCTCTTATGTAACTCATGTAATCCAAAGTCCTTATGTAACGCAACTGGTTCTTTTGTAAAGTGCTCTGACACCTTCGGGTAATGTTCGCGCTATATAAAATCACATTAAATAAATAAAAAAATAAAAAATAAAATAAACAATCTAGGAGCACGTCCTTTCCAACGGAGGGCTCCTTGCGTTTAGCGGGCCCTGCAATGGAGCTCAGAGAGGTTCTAAAACCAGAATGTTTATTTCCGGAAGACAAACGCGGTGATTCAATATCCAGTATATAATTTTACAAGATATTTTATAGTTTTGCAGTGTTTAGCTGCAACATGTTTCTTATTATAAGCAAAACAGAGCAGCATCTTTAAAGTAAATATAATTCCAGTAAAGTCATTTATTTTGGCGGGTACTTATTACTTTTGCGTCGTTTCATCTTGCACTATGGAGTCTGGTCATTATTTTTTCCGAATCCAGGAGTTTATGTTAATATCAACTGTTACGTTGCAATTGTCGGCACAGTGTTGTTACTTCATAGCACTATAAACAACATATGCTATATTTATTCATTCCTATCGTTCTAATGCTGCTGTCCGTCAAATGAGCGAAAATCCGGTTCCAATTTCAGCAGCAGAGGCATCAACCCACAGAGTTTTCTCCCCAGCAATGTTTTCTGACCAAGTATTACGAAACAAAGGTCTGGTTGGAGTCTGGAGAAAGGCACCGATTTCGAGGAGCCATTTAAAAGGGAAATTACGGGGTCTTCGGGAATGGCTCACGCCCTGAGGGGGATGTCGCCACGAGAGATATGCCGGGAATGTCGCAGGGTTGTGACTTCATGTGAGAAAAGAGCAGGCAATAAAATGCAAATGCGGTCTTGATAAGACAAGCAGGTGAACACCTGGCCCGACCTAATTAAAGAGCATTGTTTTTAAACGCAGGAAGGACGCATCTTATAATTAGAAACCAGGGCCTGCATTCTTTACGTGGGACAGAAGCAGATCGCAGCTCCCCCTAAATGTCGCCCCAGTTCCCGGTCTCCAGCCCCAACACACTTTCATGGAGGAAACATTTTCGGAGGGGGGGGCTCTGAAATTACACTGCATTTCAGTAAAATAGGTTACCTTCTGCTGTTCGGCCTTTCTGAGTTTGAGTCCCACAGCCTATTCTGTGAGTAGTTCTGCGTTACTCCAGGGTCGGTACCTTTGCACAGGCGAGGCTCTCCGTGGTGCAAAGTGGTGCAAATGGCAGTGTCGATCAACTTCTGCAGATAAAAGATGTGTGGTGCTGAAAAGTCGCAACAAGCACTCCACAAAACTGCTTCGGCTCGCCTGGAACCAAGCACCTGTTAATATATGCAAAGTGGATGTAAAGTTGCGTAAACTCTGCAAACGCCCTACGATTCCGCATGAGGCTAGATGGACTTAAGTGGAATGACCTAGCTTTGCATGGAATGCCTGCACTAGTTGAAAGCAGAGTCAAACAATAGGCAAAAAGAAATCTGCACGATTTATTACACCTAACCCCTGTTAAAAAATAACACACCATGCAATGTAATCATAGGCACTTGTCTGCGCATAGAAATATGTACGGGAGGGTGTCCCTCATGTTCAGATTGTGCGCAGCTCACCACTGGCTTGCCTTGGCACCACGCTGCAGAAACAGCGTTTTGACTGGGTGAACATGAATGATCTCATCATTAGCGAGCAACTCTTGGTAAATATGGTGCTGCAATTTTACCCCAAGGCAGGGCCACTGGCATTATGCAATACTGCGGCCATGGCTTTTTTTACGTCTAATTATGGATTCTCCGCACTTGCCACATAAACCATCATCTGCTGCATAAACTGCAGATTTTAACCCCCCAAAAATAGTTCCTAACACAAACGTATCAAAAGTTACTAAAAAGATCACGACATGTGTTGGCACACAGTGCAAGGCTTTTCACAAAGGTTAACTGATTATCTTTCAGTTGCTTATTCCTGCATCTGGTTCGTCAGCTCGTACTAATGTGGTGAAATCTTTACCCAGGCAGTATCATCTTGAGTAAAAATTGCAAAATAATGAAATAAAGCAATAAAAAAAGTGCCTCATTAAGCTGCATAATTTGCCTTTTCTTGCCACATAATTTAGTCAACCCTGTCACATAATTTGCTGCTCCTCTGCCGCATAATTCCAGTGGCCTTCCCTTACGTAAACACAGCACTGCTGATTTTTATGTAGCCCTGTGCTTCACACATTTTTGTAAAGCTGGACAGCAGTGTGACCTGCTCCTGAATTTTCAGGAGTAAGGCAAATTTACGGGAAAATTCTGAATCACCGCGTCTGTAATTAAACTTGTATAGCACAGCGACTTGAAATGCTTCTTGGAACTTTAATGCATTACACAATGGAACCGTTTCCTGTACGAAATTTTGCCTAGCCAAGATGGCCTGCTCAGAACTGTACAATTGTGGTAAAACGATAAAGCCAGAATTGAATAATAGACTGCCCTGTTCCGAAGTTAGCAACATAACACCAAGACCACACACCTTACATTAAATTAATACCAAGACAAGATACCACACCCCTTACATTACATGCAACATTCCTAGGTCAAAGCATGACTAACTGCTCCATTCCATTGATTTTTTTTCTGTGCATTCCTAGACATGCAATTTTGTTGATTTCATTATAAACAAGCATTGAAAATGTAATAGGTCTCGCCTTTGATTAAGTTAAAGCCATTTGCTTTGCTAATGGTATTGTATTCTAGCTTTGCATTATTTACTTTATATTTGTGATATGTGCATATATTTGCTCTCCCCTCGCCCCTTTCGTCTGCCTCATGCTATTGTAATTCTCACTATACGAAATTAACACATACTATTCTATTCATTCACCTCCCAAATCTGAAACACTGCTCTTTTCCTACTAACGCTATGCTTTAAGCTACTACACAGCTAACAAAACAATTCTAACTACATACAACTAATCACAAATATACACTAAATAATGCAAAGCTAGAATACAATACCATTAGCCAAGCAAATGGCTTTAACTTAATCAAAGGCGAGAACTATTGCATTTTCAATGCTTGTTATACTAATATATATAATCTTCTGCTTTCTATTTCCCCTTTGTGGAAAACGTTCTCTTTCATTCTTTCTCCCTCTTCTTATCACCTAGTTTGCTAGATCCCCTCTCTCTACTTGTGTCCACTTCTCACTCTTTCTCTTCCTTGAATCACTAGCCCCTTTGTCCCCTTCTTCATGATGACTCCCACAGCAGTCAGTCCGAGGAGATGAAACATCCTTGTGTTCCCACTAAAGATTCATATCAACATTCTTGAAAGCTATATAGCATTGTATAGCACTCATTCCTTGAAATGGAAGGCTTTGTTACATCATTTAAACTAATGGTATGTATGGTGTGGGCAGAGCTCCGGCGCAGGCGCAGTCTTACATCATTGGAACCCAGCTTCTGTTATCTAGTTAAAGATTTACCCACCATGCTATATTTCACAACAGGCCCGTGCACCTGGAAAGGCTGTAGTATCAAAATCATCAGTCAAATGTAAGTCACACCTGACTTGTGACTGATACTATAGCACTCTGGATAATCAAACAGCTATCCCATGTGGTGATCTAAATATGTCCTGATTATGCATTGCTTCTAAATGGCTGATAAGCTTTGGATTGTGACAGACACTTATGCATCAGAGGTTAGAAAGGTCTGAAAGGGGCTGGATTGAAAAGAACACGTCTCACAAAGGTGTGCAAGCCTTGCACATTGAAAAGTCCTGTTTATCATACCTAATCTGAGATGGGAATTGAGAATATGTCTTTTCAGTTCTTAGTCTCTCAACTGTGAATGCCAACAATGGTGGCAGTATGTCATTTCATATACCAATGCCTTTTGAGAATTGCAATGAAAGGCATTAAGGCCCTGAAAGAAAGAGGCCTTCTAAGAAACACTTTGATGTTCTTGCTGAGAAGTACTGATTCTATCCAATTAAAACGTGCTCTGTCACGTACTCAACGTATTACTGAACCTGAGAGTACCTGCAATCTCCCTTTAAAACATAATAGCACCTCTGCTGACAAGTGCTATTAGCTGCGCCCGCTGTCCACCAGGTTGGTTGATACCAATTCAAGCATATAAAGAGGGGGAACGAGGGTTTTTGAAGATATCGTAACAATACAATCCGTGACCTCTTTAAATGAAATTGTAAACAAATAATATAAAAGTTCAGTTTCTAAGCACTCCACGGACGTATCTTTTAAAGCAATTTGCTTATTCCAGTTCATCTTACTTATGCAAGGTATTCACAAACAGTGACATTAGACTGGTAAATCCATTAACTTACTTATAAGATATCCCTAACTCAATCAAGAACACCTGCTCCCAGAAGGGAGGAGGTGGAGGCATTCACTGAAAATATGTTGCATTTCAAAGCCAGACTCCAAACCACCAAAAACATCTCATCTCTTTTCATCTGGCTTCCTCGTCAAACCCAGTCCAGGACCTATCTAAGGTATCTTGCTCTGTTATGACCCCAACTTCCTAGCTTCTCTGGTGGTGTCCTCTCAAGCACTATGTCACACTTTTGCTCTCCTCGTTCTTTTGTTAGAAAAATCAAGAGGAGATTGAATGCTCTAGTCCCCTGGGTCTTAGGTCGAGAGACACTTCAATGAACCCTCAGCCAGCTGCAATGAGCTACCTGCTCTCAATGTCCCCTACTGAAATACACTTAGTCATGATCGCCGATGACCCATGCCCACCTACCATCTTCAAGCCTCTGTCTCCAGCATGTCCCCAATCAGCAATCAATTCCTCTTTTCACACAGGAACCATTCCACAGTTCTGTAAGATGGGCATTGTTTCCCTGTTGTTGAAAAAAGCTGGATCCAAATTTAATGGAGACTTTTAGACCTATTGCTCATCTTCTAGCTCTCGCGAAGGTCATGGAGCGCTGTTTTAGCTAGGTGTCTTGTGGAAAGATTAGAAATTCTTGCCTTAGTAGCATTTCTAGACTTTCATCATTGTACCTGGGACCATGGTGTACTGGCTGGCCTCCTATTGCGTGTTCTCTCCATGGCCTTGGACACCGAAGACCACTCTGTTCTCAACAACTGACTCAAAGGAATTGACCAGAGTGAATCAGCTCTGGATTGGTTTGCATCCTTTGTCTTAGACCGGACTCAGTTAGTTTCCCTCATTCCTTTTCGGTTCAAAATGTTTCCAAATAACTGTGGTGTGCCTCAAGGGTCCACTCTATCTCTGATTCTTTTTAATATATAAATACCCAGGCCAGCGGCGGCCGCCATAAACAAAGGGTGGTGGGGCGGGTAGGGTCGCGCAGGAGGCATCGCGCAGAGGGGGAATACAATATTTAAAAAAATAAAAAAAAATAAACTTCCCTTTAGCTGCCGGCCGCCTCCAGCGTCGCGTTGCGCCTCCTCTCCTCTTCCTCCTCCCAGCAGCCCCTGGGACAGACTCCCTGTCCAATGCCTGTGCTGCTCTGCACAGGGATTGGTTTGAGCAGGCAGGAAAGACACCCTGCTCAGACCAGGGTGTCTGTGGGGTTTCTCCAGCCCGGCTGCATAATGCAGCTGGCATGGAGAAAACCTAAGTGCACATGTGTGTTTTGGCCGGCCAAACACACGTGCACTTAGAGAGTGGAGTGCACTAGCTCTACTCCTCCCCCCTCCCATGCCTCTGCCCCGCCTCTCCCAACACCGCTGGTTAAGAGCCAGCAGATGTAAAATAAAACGATGCAAGAACATTGTTTTATTTTACATTTGCGGGCTCTGAGCATGGCTGTGGGGCGACGCTCCACTGCCATTGCGGAGGAGCAGCCACTGACCGAACTGATCTGGAGCTCTGGCATTCAATTGGTGTCCGATGCTAAATACACCCACATCCTTTCCCAAATTTTACAACATAGCATCCTCCGTAGGATTGTCTACTAATGGGCCAGAACTGAATGGTGGCCAGTATCTTTAAGCTGAATGGGAACCAGCAGAAATACTTCAGGATGAGGAACACCCTTTCAGCAGTCGCGGCTCCTGGAGGGAGTGCTGCGGGGCGGTGGGGCGGGGGGTAGTAAACTCCGGCATACGGCCGAATGGAGGTAAGTACATAAATAAATAAATAAAACGAATTACATTGCGCGTGCTGCAACGCCAAATGGCGATGCGGCGCGCGCAATTTAATTCGTTTTATTTATTTATTTATGTACTTACCTCCGTTCGGCCGTATGCCGGAGTTTACTACCCCCCACCCTGCCCCGCCCCACCGCCCCGCAGCACTCCCTCCAGGAGCCGCGACTGCCCTTCAGCATGGAACAAAATCTTTTGGCCCATTCACTGGCCAATCTTCTAGCCTCAAAAAGGAAGTAAAACAACGGTTTCTTGTTTGATCATGAGCTATCTCCGAATGACCAGATACAGAAATCTTGCAGTTCTTTCTTTGCTATTCTGATAATACTGAAGAAAATTCTTGCATTTAACTCCCTCAGAACAGTTGGACTTCTCTAATCAATGCTGCCATACTCTTCTGTCTCAACTACAGAAATTCCCACTACTTCGTTGGTGCAGACTATCAAATTGCTAAATTCCAGAGAATGCATAACATGGCTGTGCATTTAGTGTCTGACTTTAGGATGTTTGGTCATGTTTCAGAAGCACACCTCTCAAAATTGGATAACAATTATGAACAGTGTTCACTTAAAGGCTCTTTGTATTCTCCACTAAGCCTTCTACAACATTTTTACCAAGCTGTTTCACTGCATCAATATAGGAGGATAATCTTTCAGTGTTCTGGGTCCCACATTGTGGAATTTCTTTGGAGCTTCGTCAAATGTCCTACTGTTTTGAAAGAGACTGAAAACCTATATTTTATGCTAATTGCCTTTCTTAGCTCCTCCTCGCCTCTCCTCCTTCTTTTCCTACCCCTGGGTGTAAGTTTGCACTCTAAAAATAAATAAATAAAATTAATCCTGCACATGATTAATAGCTATGACAGCGTCTGAGGGTATTGATCTGCTGTAAAGTTTTGAAACAACCACAAATCAATCCATCTTCAGACATGGGAAAGAGCCTGAACACATACAAATTGGGTAGCATACGGGAAGGGGTTTCTACATAAGGGAAAATTGATGTAGAGATACTTGGGAGTGATGAGGGATCACCTTAAAAATAAGTCACACTCACAATCTGTGTTCTTGTATATTAAAGGAAAGCAGTTGATGTCCTCAGGTGCCTTCTTGGATAGCTGTGTGGCGCTCTATACTTCATTGCCTTTTGTATCAGGATCACCCACTTTTATATAGCGAAGGAGAAGAGGCGGGATAGTGACAACAATAAGAGAGCTACTGTACGTGCATATTTATGGAGATAAAACAATATATATACCTGGCAAACTACATTCGCCATTTCAATTTGCCATGTTAAAATAGCTCTCCAATAATTACAGCATGAATCTTGAATCTGTGTGTGTGAGTTGATACACTCTTCATTCCAGAGTAAGGGCGGGTCTTGTAGAATATGTGTATACCTCCAGCACCACAATGCTTGGTTAACTTTAGTTTGCTACAAGGGCTGCTCTCAACATGGCGCCCCATGGGTGGTGGAGCTCAGTCTTAACGTTTGTCATCAATAAGCTTTCTTCCTCAATGGTCAAACCAATACTACTGGTGCAGACAACACAATTGATAATAGCACTTTGAACAAAGTGAGTAAATATCTTAGAACACAATTAACGACGCACATAATAAGGCAGCCCTATCTTAGCACAGCTATGTCACAAGTGAAGTCTACATCACATGTAGAAAGCTCTTAAAACCATTCTGCAATGTCAAATAGCTGCTCCCCTAAAACTCCATCAGAAGCACCCATGAAGAACAACCAGGTCTTGCACAGTTTTTTAGTGTATGTGATATGCATTCAAATGTGGATGCAGTTCATTTAAATGCTGAAACTCTGGAAGCTGCCTGTATCATTGAATGGAGGGGCAAACATTAATATGGGCTGTCCCAGCCCTCACAGGTCCCCCACCTAGCTATGCCGCTGACGGACACCGTCTCCCCCAAAAAAGAGAGGTTATCAAAGGGTTAACAATTGTTAGATCAAAATTAGAGATCATAGGTAATCCCGCATACTGGTCTAGAGAATTAAATTTGACTCAAGGTTTTCTTGTGGATTTATCCATCACCCATAGAGTTTTCCAAATCCCTCGATTACTCATCGTTTCACCCTGAATAACAACCACTCTTTGGTATTCATGAGATAAGGTCTGCAGACTTCAGTGTGGTCCAAGGTTGGCAGGGTTTTTCATCCTTTTCTCATACACACTCCTCATGAAAAGAAGCCAAACAAGAAAACTTCATTTCCCATTGCCCATCTGCACAGTAGGTGTCATCGTTGGATTTCCCATTATCCATCTGCACGGTAAGTAACATCTTTGGATTTTCCATCATCCAGCTACACAGGAAGCAACATCACTGGTTTCCCGCCAAAACTCTTTAAAAGAAAAAGCCAAGTAAGAGGACTTCATTTCCCATTGCCCATCTGCACAGGAAGTGGCATCACTGGAATTTCCCTCATCTTTCTGCACAGGAAGTGATATCACTGGTGTCCTTCCCACTGTTCCCTGTGCTCCTCCCTGGACCTATTTAATGGTGGCTGCAGCGCAGACGCACCACCGGCATCCCACTCGCAAAGGCAAGCCCGTCTGTGCAAGTCTGCACCTGGACTGCGCCCATGGCAAGGAACCATGGTTATCTCCCTATCCATCAACACCCTGCTGTGCTCCTTCATGCTCAACCCCGGCCCCCTCTCACTGCACTGGTGTCAAACCACACAACATGGAAGGAGGGTTCACATGCACCTCCTGCAAGGTCTCATGCACTCTCCCACAACCTACACCCACCACTCCTTCACCAACAGCATCCAGCACCCCACTCACTCACACTCACACAAAACAGCCACCCACTCAATCTCACACAGACTAAACACCACCTAAACAACATGCCACACTTGCATGCATGCTCCTCAATTCGAAATACGCCATGGTGATATGGGAAGTACTGCACAACCACTCTCCGGACCTGCTCTTTCTCACAGAAACATGGCTAAACCCAATCTTGGCTCCTGGCATCGCTACAGCCATTCTCGCTGGCTACAAGTTCATTGGGCAACACCATCAGCAGAAGCCTGGCAGTGGAGTTGCCATCATTTTCAAAGATAGCATCAGCTTCAACACTTCCACCCCCACCAGCTAAATGAAAAACCTCCCATTCAAGATGCACATCACAGCCCACTTCTCCCTGAGCGTATCCCTTGTATAAAGACCCCCAGGTCCCGCACCAATTTTGCCAGCAACATCATGTACTTCACTGCACCCCTCATCATCAAAGCCAGCACCTTCATCAGAGACCTTAACTTTCACCTAGCAGACCGCACCGACCAAACCTCTACTGCCCTTCTAGAAAACCTTGGAAATCTTGGCCTCAAACAGCAAGTTACCGAGCCCACCTACACCAAACACCTATTGAACCCTATTTTCTCCTCAATCAGCAACATCATAGCCGACAAGCCAGCAACTAATACCTGGACAGACCCCTGTCAGTTTCAGCATAACCTTTCCACACCATCACAGATTTACCACCACCAGAACTTCCAGCTGCAGTTGGAAAAGCATCTCAGAAGAGGAGTGGGCTTCCTCCCTGTCCGAACACTGGCAGAAGCACACCAGTGACTTGCTGAAAGCCATCAAAATCTTCAACAGCTGGATCACTGCATGCATCAACACCTTGGCTCCCCTCAAGTACAACCCAAAGGCAAGAGCCTGACCACAGGTCTACTGGTACAGAGAGGAACTCAGGCTGATAAAACGCCTCTGCAAGTAACTGGAGCGCAAATGGAGAACAAGTCAAGACACAGCAGATAAAGACATCTTCAAATCAGCCCTAAGATGTGGCCACCAGCAGATACAGAACATCAAGCATGCAGCTCTTGCACATCGCATCGACCCTAGCACTAACAGCAGCAAGGAAATCTTCGCCATCATCAAAGATTGCACTGCATCTCCTGCCACCTTCAGCACCATCACTCCCTAACAAGACCTTTGGAACAAGCTCTCAGAATTCTTCCGCAACAAAATCACCTATACACACAGCAACTTTGACCCTAAACCGGACACCATTACTGTTGCATTTCAACTTCCAATCACAGCTGATGAATGAACCCTGACTTCATGGCCTGCCATCACAACTGTTGAAATCTCTGCTACCATGAAAACCATCGAGTTGGAAGCTCCATCTGACCCATACCCTCAACATGCCTTCACCAAAGGACTCCTATTGATCAGTGAAGCACTAACACCCATCCTCCATGCCTCCATCAACTCAGCCACATTCCCAGACACTTGGGGCCATTGTCATGCTCCTGATCAAGAAACCATCCACTGACCAGCCAGATTTTCCAACTACTGACCCATCTCCCTCCTACCATACCCGGCAGAGATATTAGAGAAACTAATCAACCGACACCTCACCTACCACCGCAGCAACCACCAGCTACTCAATGCTACGCAGTCCGGATTCAGGCCCATCCGCAGTACAGAAACAGCACTCATTGCCACCACAGATGACATCCACATGATCCTTGACAGAGGAGATACTGCAGCCTTCATTCTCCTGGACCTCTGTGCAGCATTTAATACGGTCTCACAACTCTTCCTCATCAGGCGCCTGCATGAGATTGGCATCCCAGGGCCCACTCTCTGCTGCATCTGCTCCTTCATAAAGGATGAAACACCAGCTGTCAGCCTGGCACCTTACTCCTCAGAAGCATGTGAGCTCACTTATGGAGTGCCTCAAAGTTCATCGCTCAGTCTCACCCTCTTCAACTCATACATGATCCCTCTGGCCAATGTCATACACGCACACAAAATCAAAACCCTCTCCTGCGCAGGTGGCTTGCAACTCATAATCTCTCTCTCAGACAAGGCCCCAACACAAAAAACAAATTCACCACCTGCATGACTGAAGTCGCTAACTGGATGAAAGCCAACAGTCTCAAGCTCAACACCGACAAAACAGAAGTAGTGATCTTCAGTAAGAACACCTCACCATGGGACTGCAACTGTTGAGTGGCTAAACTTAGACCCATACCCAGAACCCACGCCAGGACCTTGGAATAATCATTGACAGAAAACTGGACATGACCGCACAAGTCCACACCATCATTACATCCTGCTTCTACACCCTAAAGATGCTGAAGAAGATCTTCAAATGGCTCCCAAGAAATACCAGAAAAACGGTCACTCACCCCCTAGTCACTAGCAAGTTGGACTATGGGAACTTCATCTATGCCGTCTTTTCAATTAAACAATCTACCATAGGCAGAACTAGGCACACACACCTGCTCAGTGCCAGGATAACATCACGGGTGATGCGCTTTACAATATGCACATAGCATGCCTCTGTGGCTGGCACAAAGGGGCAGGTAAACCTCCATCAGTGTACAGCCAGAGCAGTTGTCGACACAGAGGAAAAGCCACACAATCTCTTGTCTATGGGCCCAAGCCATGTGTTGGCGGAAAGGGTAGCGTTTCCGTCAGCATAATGTTTCGCCCACCCATTTTAAATGCTAGCGGACCTTGGTATAACCACAGCAGAGACTGCTCCATCTCCGCTGTTGTTGCACCCCTCTGAAGGCCAGATGGAGTTAGGGCCATCAGAAGTTGACCTGTGTCTCCACCCACCTAATTTAAATGGGCAGACATACAGGTCAATTTTCACTGCCTATGGCACTGAGGGGCAGTCCATCCATGGGAGATAACTCCCATGGCGATGGGGGCATTGTTCTTTTTTCTTTCAAACACAAAAACCCACTTTGGGGTTTTGTTTTTGAAAATAAAAAAAATTAATTGTAACTTTGCAGTACGGCTCCATCATGTGTGATGGAGCCGTATAGCAAAGTTACAATATATTGGCAGGAACTGTCTTGACAGTGGTTGCTGTCAATGGTTGAAATGTCCCCCGGTACCACAGATATTTCATAATTTGGCAGTTGAGACCTGTGCCAGGGCAAAGAAGTAATTTACTTTGTCGCCCTGGCGAAAGACAGCCCGACCACCAAATATTAAATTGGGCCCTTTGTGCCCAAAAATGCCCATAAGCTCAATGCACATTAAGCAGACTTAATGGTTCTGAAATAACTGTTGGTTTAACATAGCTGACAGGCTGGCCCAACTCTACCGAATTGATGCGCAGGGGTGTCTGTCACGATATTGTTTTCAGAAATATCTTCTGACAGAAATTTTATGTCTAAAGTCTAAGTATCTTTTATTTACAAAAATATAGTACAATTTGACTGTAGATTTTGGAATATTAACTCCAGTGGAGCAATATTTTTGGACTCACTATTTAGGCCCCAATATTTCGGTCTGAAGATATTTTGTTACGTTATGCTGGCACTATATATACTAATGGGCACTGCCCCAATGCAATCACATCTGCAAGAGCACTAGATGTTTTGCCATGAATTTAGAAACCTAGGTTTCACAAACGAACAAAAAAATCAATCTATGATGCCTATATGATCTAAGTAACCTGACATGTTAATTGACAAATTCTAACTTCGAATTGTGGTTCAGATCTGCAGGAGGTCTAGAATGTAGTGATCTAATCTAAAGGATGCAACTTTCCAAGTTCTGACTCCATTCGGTACCAATCACGGAAGTGCATCACTTAATCGTCATTAGGCAACACTTGTTGGAAGACTTTACTGCTCCCAACTATGCACTGTCTTCTTTTCACTCACTCAAATGTGGGAGTCACAACATAGCTTTCTCATACAGGAGCCCTTAATAAACCTGCAGGAAAGATGTTTGCATTAAATCGATAAGGCCCTCCAGCATAACACTGTTTGCGAAAAATGTTGCCCGCAACTGTGGTTTTTGCCAGCAAGAGGAGCCAGGGTTTGGCCCTTCATGTCTGGAAAATCTAGAAAATTGCTCTGATGAATCCTATGCCAGTTATCCTTTGCTCTAGATTCACAAGACAAAACCACTATCTCTCCCATAAGGTACTGTTGTGGTTCACAGCAAGACACTACATTTGCCACATTGAACTGTTTCAATATATTGCAAGACCTGGAGTAGGAGTCTGTTCTTTTGAAACTTCTGAGTGCTTTGACCAGCCAGCCTGAAAACCCAAAACAATTGCACTGAGCTTCCAGAAACTACAGAGCTGGAGCCATCACTCTTCAGCCTTCTCTAAGATCTGCTCATGCTACAAGAAACTACAACTCCCAAGATATATTGCCAGAGAAACCAGTGTTTACAAAGCACTAGGGCCTTATTTAGAGCTTGGGGGGACGAGATACTCATAAACGTCACAAACGTTAAGAATGTCCCGTTTGCTGAATTACAAGTGTATGGCACTTGTAGTACAGCGGACAGGATATCCGACATGATTTGATGGTGTATCCTGTCCACCAAACTCTAAGTAAGGCCTTTAGAGTCAAGATGAGGTAGCACCAGTGAGTGCTTAATTTGAGCTGGTGTTTTCTGGTGCTCGGCACTGGCAGTTAATTGTCAACACCGACACCTGTGACAGTCTGCCAGAAGTTGGCGCTACCTAGCTAATTTAGAGATGACCTCAACAACAGCCGATTATTCATTCAATATACGTTAAAAATGACTATTACCTGCTGCCCAAGTCATTCTTATAGCTTTGAGAGGGCCTGAAATAGTTCGAATTGTCATACTTGTTAGGAGTGTGGAGGTTAGTAGTTGTTTTGTTACTATCATTGGCAGCATGGAAGGGGCAATGCGTGGTGCAAGCTTAAGTGGCCTCCTGACGAGAGCCCTGATACTTATAGTTTTGCAAATGAAGCACTGGGAGGCACCAAATCAGATCCCAGGCTGGAGCTCCTGGTTTTAGGCTGAGAGAACATTTGTCCTCAATTGAGTCATTAAGAGTGTGAGAGGTTACAGCCTGTGTTTTGAAATGAATGCACTGGGTTCACTTATACAGCATGTCTTGGTTAGCTGCTGCCTTGCCAGAGTGTTTGATGGCAACTCTTAAACCATTGTTTTTAGCTGGCTTTTAGCTTGCTACATTTTCAGGAGTGGAGACTGCATGGGCATGTTTACCACCAAAAACTCTTAGTTCTCTCTGTGGCAAGCATGTTAACTGAGTTCCCATTTTTGAAAGTCTCCCATTTGATGTTATGCCTCTCCCTTAGCAATCACTGCTAATCTCTGTACGTTCCTTCCCGAATATTAGCATTTTCCATAGATTGCAGATTAATTTTAGCTCTACATAGTAAGCACTCTGCAGTCCGTTTAGGGTTCTTTGAATCTCCCCAGCTTGTACCCATTTCACTGCCTCTCTATTTAGAAATCGTTTGGGTTCTCCTTCTCTAGTTAGGCTTCTTGCGCGCTTATTGCTCAGATGTCATCTTTGTACTTTTATGTTCTGATGTATTGTGAAACCTGCCCCATTTGGACTTGACTCTACCAGTAACTGATGATGTTCCAGTGCTCGGCTCGAATTGTAATAATACTAGCGTTAGATCTCCTAAGGCATTTTTGTTTCTTGTCTGTATTGTGTCACCTTCTATACACTGATGCCAACTTGGTGCACTCTCTCACTTGGTGTTGTAGAGTTAGCGCCTTTGAGTAAATGTCAAGGTACCATAACTCCTCGATGTGTCAGGTGACCTCCAGTGTATGAATGCAGCAGGCTCAGCTGGTGTAGGCCTAAAACTAGGAGTATCTGGAGCGCGTTAGTACATAGCATAGCATACCTTAGGGGGCCCAAGAGAGTTCTTTGATCACATTCAGTCCTCAGACGGGCTGACAACAATTCTTTGATTAGATATTTTACTTCTCTATTATTTGCAGACTTTCCTATTCTAACTCTTCAAATTGTCTGTGTTTATCAATGATATAGAGCCAATTAGGTGTCTGATAAAGTGTAATGCTCTAAAAATAAATGAGTTTCAAGGTTCCTTAAAATACTTTTTAACAGCTGCCATGTACTTTATCCTAGACTTGGATCAATCTTCTAGAGGCCCCTCACTCATTTTGGAATGACTTAAGTGACAACTGATGTTTGTAAACATCCACTGAGTGCCTCAAAACCCTTGCCAGATCCAGAGATGGACTATCTGAATGATTGATAGCTAGACAGTGCAGGTGAGATGGACGGGGCCCCTGCCTGATCAGCATACCCAAGCATTTGGAATCAAAAGCAGCAGCTATAGTCAGAATGTTCATTTGATTAACAAGTGTGTGAACTTTGAAGCCGAGTACCCAATGTCTGACTGTGTTTCACACCAAACTACTGTCAGATTTGCATTAACCTGGCAATCTGCATCCAACAGTAGCCTCACAGGTAAACATGCCAAGAGTACTCTGCTGGTCAGCCGCAGAGCCAGGGAAAAGAGAGTGGCATAAGAAAGGAAAATAGAGTGGGATAAGAAAGGAAAAGAGAGCGGGATAAGAAAGAGAAACAGACGCTGTATGCTTTTACTCTGCTTACAGCTGAGCGCAACCTGCTCTGCAGAAGCACAGATGTCTCAAATGAGAACTAACGCTTCAAGTATTCCACCTTTAAAGTTTTAGGGGCATATTATCAAGCCCATTTCCGCCGCTTTTGCGGCCATTTTCGGCCGAAAAGTGGCGATAATTCCATCGTAGTATTAACAAGGACACGCTAGCGCGTGTTTCCTTGTTTTAGCACCCGTTCCACTTACGCCGTGCCACGCATCGCTAATGAGATGCAAAGAGGGCGTTCCCGGGCAACACAACAGGTAAAAACTCGCAAACCGCACATCGCGGTATTAACAAGCCCATGCCCTGACACCCATAGCGATATTGAAACCCGCGCTAACCCCGGTTATCGCTTTAAGCTAACGCCTGATAAATTTCAGACTTAGCTATATGTGTAAAGGGGGGTGGGTTGTCAGGCTACGACCACCATGGGCTATCAACTAGGAATTCCCTATCGCTGCAGGAATATCGCTGGTTTTCCAGCGATATTCCCGCATTTCGCTGACTAGCGCTGGATTTTTATCGCCTGGGTGATGAGCGTTGTTAATAACGTGCTAACCGGGCGATAAAAACCGGCGATCATTAAAATCGCGCTGAGCGTGCATAGCGATATTTATCGCATTTTCTTGTTAATATGCCCCTTAGTTCACTAACCCTAATATGGCGTATGATGCACCTTTTGACAATCCATGCCCTTTTTACTATGTGAAGGAGGTTGAAGCTCTAGGGTTCTTAGAGCTGAAACGCAAAAAGGATCATTATTAGCATGGCCAGGAGAACACTGGAAATAGAATACCCATTGCCATGCCAATAACTGTCTTCAGAGCTTTGTAAATTAAATGTGTGCGCTACATTATTTTTAATGTAACAAGTACGTTAGCTCTAACCTAAGGAATGTGCAGTTAGTATTGAACCAGTTCCCTTATAACAACTAGCGATCACTTTCCCACCACTGTCAATGCCTTAATATATTGTGGCTAACGAAAACACAAACACATCTGACAAATGAGGATTCTTGTTGATATTCACTTTAGGTTTACAGTTCCTAAACTTTGGAAATGATGAGTCTACCACATGCACTCTTCTTTGTGTGGGGAGCCCTTTAGTGCATACATCTATGGCAAATGTCTAATACCATTCATAGTCTTGTGAGTGATATTCCACTTTTGGTTACATCCATGGATTTGTTTTTCTTTCTTTTATTGGAAAAGCAAATTAAAATCATTGTTTATTTCTATCTTTATTTTGGTCCTCCAGTTAAAAAATGAAATGCTTATATGATCATTTCTTTCCTCCTACGAAATATCACGCCAACATATTTCCTACCCTACTGGTGGTCCTTCGTCTGGGGGTTATTTGTTTTACGCATGTAATCCTGAGTTCATCCGTTGAACATGCATGAACGTGGCATACCTCTGCCAGCGTGGAAGATGCGCCGCCATCTAAATCCATGGTTAGGCGTCTCGCATAAGCACCATCTTTAGATCACGGTGCATCATCCACCCTGGCAGACACATTTTCAGTGGAAGAACTCAGGATTGAATGTATAAGAATGGTTAATATAGTAATGTATTTTTTAAGACAACTCACCGGCACGGGCTAGAGTGTGCGTAATAAATATTAAAATATGGTAAATAAATTCCAAATAATTGCTTCTATTTTAATTCTATGTGGAGCGCACTACCTCCTCGATTGAGATAAAGACCAGCGGCCCGGTTTTTATGGAAGTTTTTTTTATAACTCTTTTAGCTGTACAGGAGTGTGTTTCCAGCTTTATTAGTGGATGATTGCAGTTTTTGCAGGAGTCTTTTAGCACAAAACTGGCTTGTTTTGGGGATTTTTTCTCCTCGGAATTGGGCTTGTTTTTCTATTACACCAAAACATTATGCTTCTTACTGACTTCTAACCAAGTATGATTTTGCAATTAAATGTGTTTTTTACTCTGCTTTTCAATGTGTTTTTGCACCTAACTGTGTCTCAATACTCTTGCTGATAAATGTTGTATCAATATTTTTGCAACTGTATATGATTTTTTTCTCATACAGTTGTTTTCAAGCTCCCGTTGATGCAGCCCAAAAGATAACTGTACTCCTTTTGCACCTAAATGTTGTGTGCTTTCGAACCTCAATATGTTGTCAACCAAATGTCATGTCCTACTGACGCTTACCTTTTCACCTAGCATGCCATTTTACTACTGCCTTTTCCCACTGCGCTGTTTTTGCACCAAAATGTGATATCACTCTCCTTCTGACTTTGCATCAACAGCTATTTTACACCTGATAATGTTTTTTCACCTAAATGGATTATTGCATCAAAATATGATTTTTCTCCTAAACATGTTTTCATAATCCAATAAATCTTGCAAAGGGAAAATTTTGCACCTAAATGTTCTTTTGCTACTAAATGTGATGTGTGCTCTTCTAGTGTTTCCACACTCCTGTTGATGTTGAAACAAGGATGATTTTGCACCTACATGCATTTTTTTTACCTAAATATGATAACACAATCCTGCTGACTTTGCATCAATTGTGATTTTGCACCTAAATGTGTTTGTGCATCTAAATACAATGTTGCACCTGAAACACACTGATGCTACTGATAAGTACATCAGTTGAACTGCGAAATGAAGGCCAGGTTGCAATCCAGTAGGTGTGCAAAAACAATGTTGAAATTGCGATTTGGCCCTCAGTTCATTGGTTCCTTTTAGTACAATCAAGACATCAAAAAAGATTTGTAGAAACAGCAAGAACCCACATTTGCGGAGTAAAGGTTCCAGTTGCAAATAGTGATGGGCATAGAGGACCATCCTGCCTGTTTCCCCATCTTATGCAAAGCCAATCAGAATATAGTCAGTTAGCAATAAGTTTTGTCTAATTCTTGAATGAGGATTTTGATACAACATTGTGAGAAATTATATCATTTTGTTGTGAATCCCCCTTGCCACATTTGTTTCACTTTGATATTGCAGACTTTCGAACTCTGTGCACTTTACCACAGCTAAACAGTTCCCTATTTAATTTTTTCAACTGCTCTATAAGTCCATTGTAAACGGTGACTAAAATATAGCTGTGCAGGCACGGAAAGTTCAGTGCCATATTTGAACTGCAATGTGACCTCACACCACCCGCACAAGTGAGTGTGACCTTAAACCACCCTTACAAGTGACACAAAATGTCATGGCTGCCAGGAGCACCACTGTACTCTTTAAATGCACTTCAGTGACACATGGCAGAGAAAGTCACCCCTGAAGTGTCCCTTGTAAGTGCATAGTGCTCAGTGCTAATATATAAGAATAGCACGCTACTTAGTTGGTTTAGTATACTCTTACAGTGAAATAACATCTAAGAGCTAGTTTGAGCATAGGTTGAGCTAAACATTTCCCTAAGCCAGTCTAGGTGTGTTTATAATATTTACTCTCCATCTCAGCCTGAGAAAATTATAGAGAAATCATTCATAGTTATTTTCCTCTTAATTTTCAGATTCCAATTTAATGGTGAAGTCAGAGTTTTGATAACATTAGTTGAAAGTGAACTTTATTAAAAAAAAAAGCACTTTGTGCTGTCTGATGAAAAACTGCCTTAGAACAAGCTTTGCCATTCTTCACCTGCGGAGCTAGAATAGAAATCTTCGAATGGAAGAGTTAATGACTGTGACCCAGAATGCAATAGCCTACCTCTGGGCCCATGAAGAACTGTGTAGTGATAACTACTGCCACTGTAGGTGGGAGCAGCTATATGGGAGTCAACAGGAACATCAGGCAGAACACCAGACAGCTAAGACACTTTTTCTTTTCAGTGATAGTTGCCACAGTTGCCTTCTCACATTCATCGCTAGACCACTTAGATAGCCATGCTCCAGCGACAGTGGGAGAAAAAACAGGTTGGCCCATGTCTTGTGGTAGGAGAACTCATTTAAATAGGTGGAGGCTAGTGAGCTGAAGCGAGGATTGCCAGGTGGCAGAAGGGTTCTGCCGAGACCCCTCACCTTAAAAGCAAACCCTCTGCTGGAGCGAAGGTTGTCTAACCTAGTCCCCTAAGAACAACCCTTCATGCACCTTAGTAGACTGGGTCTTCTGGCAAATGTTCTCCAGGGGAATGGGGTGTGGTTTTAGCAGGAATAAACTGGGGTGTTGAATCGTGGTTCAAGGATTGTGCCATGCTAGACTCCAGAAAGTCCCACCAGGTTTCTTGGTTTCTTCATGTGGTCACTGATGTCCTTCTTGACGATTTTCCAAATGATCAAAGCAAAACCATTGTTACTTAACTGATCACATGTCAATTTTACAAACAAACAACAATTAGAATGTTCTCAATACAAAGTCACTTTGCTCACCTTGCTTTTAGAGAGGTTTTAAAGTCTATGGTTTCTCTCAGTTCATCTAAGCTTTTTAGAAGAGATTAATTATCTAACTACTAACGGGATTACTTATACCAAAGTTTGTCAAAGGTTTTTTCTCTTTTATGGTTTTCTCCTGATTTGACTTCTCAGTAGTCATCTATTATAATCAGATTACTCAGTTCCAAAATGTCTCGAGTTCTAATGTTCTAAAGAAATGCTCTCAAATTTCTGGCAGCTCCTTAAGATCAAAACAATGCTGCAACTGTTGTTGTCTGTTATCTTTTAGGTTTGTGCACTTAGCTGTTTGGTGTACTAGGTTTTCTTTTAATTTTTTTCCTTCTCTGTCTTTCAGAGCGCAGACCTTGTTCTGGCTACAATGGTGCATTCAGTGATTTAGGATGATTGGGAGCCAAGGACCAACTGTTTGAGGAGTGTCTTAATCCAGGAATCCTGTATTTGTCAGGTAAGCCTTCTTTTTAGGGAATTCTTCTTCTTTGCAAGAGAGATGATTCACAGGATCTTGAAGATTCCCAAGCAAGGGCATTGGGAAGAGGGCACAGTAGTTATAGAATCGTGCCACAAAATGACAGCTCTGACATATGGTGCACTCGAAATCTCATGAAATTTTGAGTGTACTATTTATTTTTTAAAAATTGGAAAGGGTATATCCCTAAAGAAGTCACGGGGAGGCCTTCTAATGTTGTGGCAAGGGTGCAGAAGGAGAAATGACGATGTAAACTAGGGCAAGAATGGGGACATACTCGGGGGCCTCAAATGTAATGGCAAGAGAGTGGGAGGGAGCAACAATAGAGATATTAACTAAGTGCTCCTTATCAGCAGTAGTAGTGTAAGCAGAGCACTTTATGACAGTTTTCTCCCTCAAAGGCTGACTTACAGGGTGTGGTTTGTCTGAATGGTGGGAATGGAAACCTTCACGAGCCATGGTACATGACTATTCCCTGCAGGTTCCCACAAACCATCTTCGGGGCCATAACCTTTCCAGTCCGTTAGGTAGAAAAGTATGTTTTCATCTCATTTAGAGTCTAAGATCTTGAAGACTTCAAATTCCAAATGTCAGTGAACTTGAATTGGAGGTGAGGGTGGTAGAGGGCATGTGTCTTTATGGCATGGTTTCAAGAGGGAGACATGAAAAACTGGGTGTATTTTATACTCGGTTGGAGTTTGAAAGTCACTGTCATGACCCCCTCCTGCGCCCTCTCTGTCACGACCCCTTCCTGCGCCCCCAGTGAAGTGGTCTAGTGCATAGGTCTCATGTTGCTTTACCCCTGTGCTTTATGGTGTGCTATGATACCATGACTGATGTTCCCCAAGACCCGTAATTCCATTGCGCTTGAATCCTTGCAAGGGTTCCTCAGAATCCTTAATTCCATTGCGCTTGAATGTCTGCAAGCATCCCCCAGAACCCGTGAACCAATAGATTATCTGCACCTGGTGTTACTAGGGCCTTGGTGTGGTTTTCCATTGAATCCCTGCAAGCTTCACCCAGAATCCAGTGAGCCAATGGCAAGCCTTACTCCCACTGTTACTAGGGCCTTGGTGTTGTTTTCCATTATCCACGTTCAAGCGAAAACGATACATTTGTATCCGGTTATTTGGTTCCGATCACCAAGTTGCACCTGCCCATTCTGTAAGGTCAAAGAGAGTGTACTAACAGTACTAACATGTGTTTTCTCCAAGGTTCGAGAACCCTCCAGGCACCCATATGCCACACATGATCTAGCTACATCGGTTAAGCCTTCGAGAGGGTATAAACCCTGAGTCATGGCTTGTACTCACTCCCTGCTGAACAAGCTTCACCCTTCCCATTCACCTGAAGAATCCTGCTGGAATCAAGAAGCGTTCCAGTCTCCTTCAAGTCAATCTGAACCTGTGGTTCCCGTGACTCCAACTCCCTTAACCCCTTCGGTGCTCATGACGAGCTCAGCTCGTCATGCTGCGCAGTGCTCGTGTGCGCATGACGAGCTGAGCTCGTCATGAACCCGTTCACTCAATGAAACGCCCCGCACAGGGCGAAAATCGGCCGCGCACCGAAGGGGTTAACATCTTCCTCTTCTGTCCCTCCTGCACTGCTACTCCAGACCCCTGTGACACCCTGAGTCAAAAGCAGAAGAATTAGGCTAAGTACTTGATATCAGGTTAGTGCGCACTAATCCTCCTATAGTAATAAGAAGGACCGAGTATCCACGTCTTCAAAGACTACAGACTTTTCCTCCATGCCGTCTCTGTGATTTACTCCAGCACTTCTTGTGCGTTTATACTCTGGACCTTTCCTACAACCTTGGTGCTAGAACTGTCACTGCACAAGGATTAAAGACTCTAGCTGTGTGTTTTTCTGATGAACAGTAGTGCCAAGCACTTCAGAGTCGTTGATATATGCATCAACCTTGTACCCCACCCTGTGTTCCAAGTGTGTCCTTGGTAGTGCAAGTAACTCCAACCTTTGTTCCGAGTGCATCCTTGAGAGTGCAAGTAACTTCAACCAAATTATTAGAAGCACATGTGGCTCAGACTCTATGCTCTCATTTGGGAAACACTCTGTTTTTGAATGAGCACCAGACACGGTTTTGTCCTGCTCTTGGTACTTAATCAGTAATTCTCTCTGCAGTAGATGATATACGTAAGGATGGTGATGGAAATCTGACCTCCGCATTAGTTCTACTTGAACTTTCAGTGGCCTTCAACACTGTTGACCATAAATTATTGGTGGACCATATGAAGGCTGCTGGGCTTCAAGGCCCTGCCTTGGAATGGATTAAATCATTCTTGGTGAACCAAACGCAGTCAGTTACCTTAGGACCTTTTAAGGCTCCAGCTATTCATTTGGACTGTGGGATCCCATGTGGGATCCCACAAGCCTCTTCTCTATCCCTGCATCTATTTTATATTTATATTAAACCCCCTATTGAAGCTCTAAATGAGATTAATTGTAAAATATACAACTGTGCAGATGATTCTGAACTTCAATTTAGATTAGATGGCTCCCTTGAATCCCAGAGAATTTTCCAATCTGTTATGCGGTTAATATGGAACTGGATTGCTAACAATTTTTTAGAGCTTAATGCTGACAACACTGAAATTTGTTATCTTAAATAATAAAATTAACATTTAGATTCCTTCTGCTTGGCCCTCTGAAACGGGGGAAACCCTGTTAAAAAAACATCGGCTAAAAGCTTAGGCTTTATTTTCCACAGTGAGCTTACCTTGAAACCTCACACAGGCTGGTGATCTCAATCTGTTTGATGACTTTTAGGAAAATAAAAAAGACTGTTAGGTTCCTTACTTATGAGGCCTTCATTCTGGTGGTCATGGTACTAATTACTTCTCTGCTCGACTATGCCAATTCCTTGTATCTCAGTTTCCCCAAAAAACAGCTACGCATACTGCAGATTGACTAAAATCAAGCAGCCAGACTTATTTTTGAGGCACCTGGAAACTGCCATATCACCCCTCTTTTGAGGAATCTTCACTGGCTCCCACCGGAACAAAGGATAACCTTTAAAGCCTGTTGTATTATCTTCAAGATGTTCTGGGAGGAATATGTAATTCCTTGCCTCAACCTCTTCGCCAGCAGATGAACTATCTGAAATTTGGAAAGAGTTCATAACTTGGCTGTTCAGGCAGGCCTAATAGTATCTTCCTTCTTTAGGTGTGCATTAGTTTGGATTTGGACCGCCTGTTGTATTTCACTCCCAGAAGGCGTTGGGGTGGACATGCGCTCTATAAGTGCATTATAACATAACACAGAGCAGGACACAGTCCATTCTTTTACATGGAGTGCATACACCTCAGTGCGACAGATGGGCTGTTGTGCGTGCATACCCATCACATGTGCACCCATCATAGAAAGTAACACATGCCCTTCTTTCTACAAGAACCAAAAGCACAAGCATTAACATGTTTGCACCTGCTCATTACTCACCCAACAATTGTGCTTTGTTCTAGAAAGACTGAATGTATCTTAAAACATTTGCATAGTTATGTGTGGCCACCTCACTTTACCCGACGCATTCTTCCCTTGCGCCAAATGCGCATCCATACGTCAATCAGAAAGTTATGCATTCTTTGTTTTCACAACACATAGCAGGTTCCTAATGGAGTGAATACAAATCCATAAAGCACTGACCTTCTCTCGCTGCAAATAACACATTTCCGTTATGCATAAATTTAACGAACGACGGCAGAACTCTTCAGACTAGCTACCTACATACGAGAGAAGTATTTACAAATGCAAGACCAACTCCGGAAATTTGCAGAAGTCTAAGGGCCATGCATACACTTTTTTAACCAATAGGTGGCATAGGTATAAGAAATAAAAGACACACAGATGATGGACGGAATGCAGAGCAAATCAAACATTCACCCCAGTCAAGAGATCTGGGTTAAATCCATTGTTCTTTTGCTCATCATGCCACCCCAGTTTAGATCCAGCCATATGCAAATCAGTCTTGACCCTGTGCCTCATGGGAACAGTCCAGCCCGAACTGCCAAGCTAGGTCCTACCTGGACCGGAAACAAGCATCCTGGGACCGGTTTCGGGGCATCACCCCCAGGGCCGGACTGGCCATAGCGGGCACCAGGCATTTCCCCGGTGGGCCGCTAGGGCTGGGGGCCGATTTTGTTACAGGGCCGTTTTTGCAGCATAGCTGCAATATCGGCCGCTGTATCGAAATCGGCAGAAACCGGCCCTGGTAAACAGCTCGGCCGCACCCCCAAACCCCTGGGGGGCTGGCCAAGCACTTTGCCAGGGCCGGTTTTGGGTCCCAGTCCGGCCCTGATCACCCCTCATCAGCCAGGGTAGCTTGAATCAAGTGGCAGTTCGGACTGGACTGTTCCCATGGGGAACAGGGTTAAGACTGATTTGCATATGGCTGGGTCTAAACTGGAATGGCGTGGTGTGCAAAAAAAGATGGATTTAACCCAGATCTGTGACTGTAGGTGAATGTTCAATTGATACCGCATTCCATCCATTATCTGTTCTTTTTGCATTTGTTGCCCTATGTGGGAGGGGTATGCCCAGATGTGGGTCTTGTGCTCGCTACACCCTCAGATTCAAGCTATCCTGGCTGATGAAGGGTGAAACCCCGAAACCGGTCCTAGGATGCTTGTTTTTGGTCCAGGGAGGACCTGGTCTGGCAGTTCGGACTGGACTGTTCCCATGGGGAACAGGGTCAATACTTATTTGCATATGGCTGGGTCTAAACTGGAATGGCGTGGTGTGAAAACAAATGATGGCTTTAACCCAGATCTGTGACTGGGGGTGAATGTTTGATTGATTCAGCATTCCGTCCATCATCTGTTCTTTTTGCATTAGGTATAAAATATGGCACAGATTCCAATACCGCCCTCACCCAGTAGGACACCTATATGTGGACTGCCCATCCCTCTGGGGTGGACGGGATCGGGAGCACAAGCAGTCCAAAATACTATAGAGGACAGACCCTGTGGAGACAGGAAGCGCGGGTTCTAGCAGCCCCTGGTCTCCAGGGTGCCGGGAGGTAGCGGGCTGACAGTAGAGGGGTGCAGATGAAGGACATGGGTGGGTGTGTGATGCTTCTTGGTGGCGGCAGGCCTGGCCATCCCCCGGGTACCGGCTGGTTGTGCTAATGGGGAAAGGGACGAGATGGAGTGGCAATGCATCAGCTTTTCCCATCTTTAGAAATTACGGCCATGCCAAATCCTTGGCCAAGAACAAAGGGAGGCGAGCTGGATAGATAGCATAGGTTGGGATGGCCAAGACAGGGAATTGGGCGAACTGCAATGCTACTTTTAATGTTTTGTTGCTATTTTTGTGTGGAGTAAGATACACACCTTGATCTACATTGTATGTAGGGGCGGAGTCTGCTATCACTACATTTATGGAAATTCAATTAAAAAAATATATATAATGAACGTCAGTGCAGCATCCAGACGTTTATATGCACACCATTCAACAAATGCGGCACACCATTCAACAAATGCGGCACAACACACAAGCCTCTGATCCATGCAAAAGGATAAACATACCCAGGATAATCAGTCACTGATTAATGCACAGTTTTCACGACAATTAAACCGCACACCACAGTTCCTGACTGATGTTTACACTATGCTCTAAAGCATGTGATTACCTCACAAAAACCGACACTGTTCCCAGTCTTCCCCATAGATTAAATAAACAACTGTACAACCTACAAACACCATGCATATGTACCCATCTTCGCAGTGCTTAATTTGTAAAATAATGAGTGCCGGTGCCCAAATCACTGCTCAGATGCTCGCTGCCGGTGAAATTGAATGCGGGTGTGCTCAATACCCCAAGCTTCATAGTCCCAAATCCACCTCAGGCCTCTTTATTGCACTACCAGACACTCCCTGCCCTTTATCTTAGTCTTGCACATGCCTGCTTTCTCCCTTAGGGAAGGTTTCTCTGTCTTTCTCTTCCCCTTCATTCCAGTTTGTGTGTTTCCCTCTCTTGCTTTCGGGAATGATTAATGAAGAAATACTTGCCGGTTCCCAAAAATGAGTGCTGACACCCCCCCACCGGCTCAAATTAAGCACTGCCTCTTCGAATCCATGACTGAGGGGCATATTTATGACCCCAGTTGCGTTGCTCATGCACTACGGCGCATGGAGTAAGAGCGAAGCAACTAAAAAATTAGATTTATGAAGCCACTCAAGGCCACCTTGCGTGGCCCTGAGTGGCTTCATAAACTCAAATAAAGCAACGCGTCGAAAATCGCGGCGTTGCCTTACTCTGCACAAGAGAGGCATTCCATGGGCGCTGCGTGGGTGTTCCCACACAACTCCCATGGTCTTTGATGCACCTCTATTGGTAAACTTAGGAATGCATCAAAAAAATACTCCTTCCCAGGAGAGGCGCTATGAGGAGAAATATCTTTATTTCTCCTTGTTACTTCCTCCTTCTATGTGTGCTGCATTCTGCATTCACATAGATTGAGGAATATACCTCTCTCAAGGTGCCCCTTCATGCACAAAAACAATCCTGCATGCAATGCAGGCACACTTTACTATGGTGCAAGGGTGCCTGCATTGACGCTAGGCAGCCAAAATGGCGCCAGCGCTGGGGAAAAGGAAGGAATGTGCAGTATTCTCTTAAATACGGCACATTCCTGCCCTTTCCCTGTCACGCAGTGCAGCAAGGTGACTTGCTGCGCTGCGCTGTGCTGCACTGCGTAACCTTTTCATAAATATGCCCCTGTCTACACTGACTGACTACACGTTATTGTGACAGTAGACATATGCACATGAGCACCATTAGACATAAGTGAGCAGCACATATATTCAAAGTAGATAACTACCATTTACTTTACACAACAAAAATAAGTAAATTGAAAGAAACCGGTTTCTAATGAGGAGTTATCTGTAGAACTGGTTAGTCAATTAAGATCAAAAGATTATTTCTGAAATCGAGGGCAATTCACGTGCTACAGTGCTCTTTTAAAATTCATATAAATTGTCAAATGTGAAATGTTGATGTTAAGGTGTCAAATTAGCACCTTTAAGTCGGCAACACGCTGCATCATAGCCTTCTTCAAAACACATACATTATCAAATACTGATTTGCAACCTTGACTCTCTCTTAATACATAACACCACACCATAGTACCAAACACACCATGATCCAATATAATAAAGGGGGGTGAGGTTTGTTTGCATTTGTAAAATGAAGGTTTTTTCTAGATTTAGAGGAAATACAGACTTACAGCACAGAGGAGACAATGAGTCCATGTTCTCTGTGTCCTCCATCAAAGGTCCAGAGACTACGGCAGAATGTTTCATGGAAGGGTCCATACCGCTATGTACCTCTTCCTCTTCCCAGCCTTTACTTGTGAGATGAATCCCATCATGAGACAGGAAACTCCAGGAAAATGCTGCTAATTGAAGCACCTCTGACCCTTAGTTGGGCGCCATAAATAAGCTGCCATTCCCAGCATCCTCCAGCTATTTCCTCTCTTTGACTGAGACAAGGGCTTCGGGGCACTGCTGGTGCCACTGTGGGCTTAGGGCTCCATCTTCGCTGCCCTTTGCTCTCCTTCTGCTGTGATTGAGAAGTATTGGTGGCACCTTATGGGATTAGTTAAAAGGCATGGCAAGGATGAAGGGCTGGACTGGTGAACCAAAAGTGGCACTGCAACAATGCTCCAACCAGCCTGCTCCATTTGTCTTCTTGCACTATTGCGCTCTTTCCATCCATCCTTTCTCTCTCTTTTTCTCCCTCTCTGATCACTTTCTCTCAACCTTTCTCCTGCTCCCTGTGCCTATCTTTCTTGAAGCCAAGGCCGGACTGGCCAGACTGGTCATCGAACTTTCCCACGGGAGGCTGGAAGGGTGGGGGGCCAGTATTGTTACGAGGCAGTGCTGCAATGCTGCAATGTCAGCGCCCACTAACAAAATCAGCAGGCCAGCATAAACCACTCAGCACTCACTTTCATTTTCAGCCTCACTGTGTTTCGAAATATGGTATAGTTTTAAAAGCACCCACTGCAGAGTTCTTTCTATATGGACCCCTTTCCTGGGACTAAAATTGCTAAAATATCTCTGGTGATTAATCTTTCTGCTGGAGCGAGCTGGAGTTTTGTCTAGTGGCAGTTTTGACTTATCTAAGATAGCGCAGAAGGGTAAATTACCTGCTGCAAAGAATGTGTACCAGGCAGATCACATAAGTGTATTCTATTTGCATATCACTGTGGGTTATTCCTTTTGTAACAGGGATCCTTTTGTTACCGTGCAGTTCATAAGTTACAGTAGTAATTTAGCACAGTGAGCTATGAACTGCCATCAAAGAGCTGCATGCTAACTGCATGGTACAGGTTAGCAAGTTATGTTGTTTCCAGTCTTTCGTTCTCCTAATGTTTGCTTGGGTAGAAATGCATTCTTATTAGTAAATGTAACCCTAACCACTGTATTACGTTTTGAGTCCGGAGTTTGTGCTTCTCCAGCCCAAGCACTCTTAAAAAATGCCTACACCTCGTAGCGCCTTTTGTCTTATGTAAACAATTTCTGTACACTGACTTGCACATGTGTTACAAACACACAAGGGGGTAGTTCCTCAAGAGGGGGACAAGGGGACCCTATTGCAGTGGAATCGATAATCCGGCCATACAGATCGTGTGGGATCCGCGCGGTCAGATCAAAGTGCCCTCCCACACCTGGTGGGGTGTCATGCTTCATCATTGGGCGCTCCTCGTCAGGCCAGCACCCCAATGCCTGATGGGCCTGCTCATTAGCAGAGATCTTTTTGATCAATTTATGCCATATGATGAGGGGTGTAGGGATAGAGATAGGGTGGTGAGTAAAGTGATATAAAAAGGTCTAAGGAAGCCAGGAAATATTTTTTAATGGGGTGCTGGTTCCTTTGACTTATTAAAAACAATGGTGCTATCTATGGTTATAATGTACTTTGATAGCTGACGTGTAAAAAGGAATATTTTAATTATATACAGTGGAGTCGACATGTTTCATGCCTCGGCTGCCCGGAGGGTTAAGTGGCATTTCATAAGGACCTGAATATTACCTACCCTTTGTGGTATAAAAATTGGGGCCCTTATTAGGTATCAGGTGCCCACATTTGAAAGTAAATAAAACTGCACCAGCAGTGGTGTAGTAGGGGTGATTCCACCTGTAGGACAGAAAACAAAGGGGGAGAAAAAAAGGAAAATTGGGGCCATGAGGGAACTGCCATCAGACCTTTGTGCAAACTGACACAGTTCAGTTTATAGCGTATCAGATGTAGCGCTCCCCAAGGGGTGGAGCGCGATTACATCCCAAGCATTTATTCTGACATTTCTTTGTTTTGTGAAAGTAAAACACACAACACATTTGTGGAGTCACACACTTTACCCGTAACACTTCTTCTAGGAACATATGTGATTAGCTTGAAGGGATATATATATTTTGGAGTGAGAAACAAAAGTAGGGCACATCAAGGGTTGCTAAATAAATTACATGACTTACCCCGATATTAGGGAAGATAGGTCCCTTAGGTCTGGTAGAGGTCAGCGATTTTGCTGTTTAAGAAAAAGCTGGTACAGACCAAATAGTACCAGTGAGTAGAAACATAATAATCAACACGATGTAGCTAATTCAATTGCTGACAAACACAACATGGACAGTAGCTCACATGATCCTTACGAGGACAATTTTCATAGACCTACCCTCCGCTACCATCCTGTAGATGAGGAGTGAGAGGGACGGCCTGGTTTTTATCACACCGGATGCCGTCGGGTGCTGGACAGCTGTGATCAATTATTGTTGCTGGTAGGTTTTCGTGCTTTTTGGAAAGGTGGGCTCACGTCCATGCCCGAGGGTGAAAACTGAAAAAGGACTCCAAGATAGCCAAGCGGATCGGGTGCCCGAAGGAAATACCTTGGTTTACCTGTCATCGACAGATATTATTGCAATGTTGATTGGGTGCAAGGTTGCTCTGGCAACAGGGTACCAAACCACCCCAGTTTCAGCAGGTTGTTCGCGGGGGCCTCCGTATAGGCTACTACGGTCTGATCTATTAGTGCGTGATGACGTTGTATCTATACAGCGTCATGTACGATTGCCAAAGCAGTGACGGCCATATTGGTGTGGTGAGAAGCCTGGTATTAGGGCGTGTGGGGTGAAAACGTCTTCTCTCACCCCTCCCGTGTCTGAGTTGGTGATATCCCCTATTTCATGATAGTGTGACACTGGTACAAGTCCACACAATCACGGTCCGTTCTGTGAGGCCGTGATGACATGGTTTGTCTATTGGGCCATGTAAGGTGCCCAGAATGATGGCGGTCATCTTAGAATGGTTAGTTATCAGGTACTAGTATATGTATATGCGTGGTCAAAGAGGGCCACTCACGCCGCAAGCTTGTCTACAATGGTAGTGTTGCTCCTAGGTATACCGGGATGGTGGTTTCTAAATATGAGCTTTATCATGTTAGTAATGTATATATCCTAGATATCATGATGTATGTGTATAGATAATGGTGTCTAAGGATAATGAGTCCAATAAGTACACCTTCTTTTGTGGTGATAACCTTGCCCTGATATTCTGTTAGGTAATATCTATTCAATCAGTAGGCTAATCTGTGTTTAAGCATAGGCCCCTCCTTCTTGTTGGCAATTGAAATCTAATGAAGGGAGTGGAAATCCATGTGTTCAATAGCTCTAGTACTGTAGTTGTTCATGTTAGTGTTTTTTTTTAAAGACTCTCTAGAGGTGATCGAGTTCATTCCACGGGATTTCATCGTTGAGCCCCATCACATTTGTGGATAGGCGGAATATCCAGATTTGTTCTTACTGGACAAGTGTTGCTTTTTTCCATTAGTTATTGGCATCCAGGATGGTCCATTTGAGGTCACCCGGGGTGTGATGTTTTTCTACACAATGGGAACTCATTTTTGTAGAGCTTCTTTGGCAGCGGATGTTGCTGCGATGTTCCGTGATTTGTACCTTCACTGGTCTGGTAGTCATGCCAATGTACCGGAGCTGACATGGGCAGTGGATCAGGTAAATGCAATTTTTTGTATTGCAATTTGTATGAGTTTTTTTAGTCCAAATGTGGGTGTTGTCAAAATGTATTTCTTCTGAAGGTTCTGTCAAATGGCACACGCTGCAATGGCCACAGGGAAAGTGCCCAGAAACTGGCGGTAAGTGCCATAGGGTATTCTGGTCCTGTTTGGATTTCTCACCTGGTCTTGTGTGAACCAGTAAATCACGAAGAGTGTTGGTGCGTTTGAACGCAAAACATGGTCTAGGAATATCCAGTGATCCAGTTTGGAGAATGCGCCAATGCTTGTGTATGATTCTCTTAATCTGATTGGAATTTGGAGTGAATGTGGTGATGCATGTGATAGGGTCCTCCTCCTGTCTGATCTTAAATTCCAACAGGGCTTCTCTGTGGTTGTATCTTGCTCTCTTCCGGGCCCTCTTTATCACCAGCGGAGGGTAGTTGTGAGCTTCTAAGTTCTCACTCAATGTTGTGGCTTCCTGTTCAAAGTCTTTCGTGAATTCCGACGGTGGCGTAAGAATTGCCTGAAGGGGAGGTTGTCACGGAGGGCTTTCAGATGGTGGCTATTGTAGAGTAAAAGATTATTACAATCAGTTGTCTTTTTGAAGGTGGTAGTAGTCTGGTGTCCATTGTTAGCTGTGATCTGCAGATCCAAGAATGTTATTTCGCTAGCTGAGACTGTTTTTGTGAATCGGAGAAAGGGGTTGAGGGAAATTATCCATTTGAGGAATGCTTCACAGGTTGTGAGGTCCCCAATCCAAAAGATGATGATATAATCTATATAGCGTCGCCACAGTTTTATATTGGCCTGGTAGGGGTTGCTATCACTTGAAATATGTAGACGTTCGAATTCTGCCATGTATAGGCAGGCCAGGCTGGGGGCAAAGGTGCTCCCCATCGAAGTACCCTGGATCCGTTGGAATAATAAGTTTAAATTGAAAAAAGTTCTCTCTCAGGGCTATAGTGGCACATTCAATTATGAAATTCACTGGTGTCTGTGAGGTCCATGTTTCAGCCAAGAGGCATTCCTCAATGACTGCAATCGTAGCCTCCTGTGGAATATTGGTGTATAAGGCTTCCACGTCGAGGGTCCTCAACAGTGTGATGTCCTCTAAGGTGTCCCATTCTTTTATCAGATTTAGGACGCCTCTGGTGTCCTTCAGAAAGGACGGTATTTTGTTCACCAATGGTTGTAGAAAATGATTGCAGAAGACACTTAAGGGTTCCAGCAGTGAGCCAATGCCCAACACAATGGGTCCCCCTGGAGGGGAAGTAATACCCTTGTGCATTTTGGGTAGAATGTAGAAATATGGCACCTTCGGGGTGGTGTTTACCAGAAATTCTGCCTCATTATGAGAAATCCACCCTTGAGATTCAGCCAAATTTACAAGGGTTTTAATTCTGATCAGGAGCTTGTCGGTTGGGTCCATATCGATTTTGCAATAGTATCTTTCGTCGGCTAGTTGGCGGAGGCATTCGTGGTTGTAGTCAGCAGTGTCTAGTATCACGATGGCTCCCCCTTTATCAGCTGGTTTTATTGTGATGGATTTGTCGTTGGACAAAGTCCTGACTGCCATTCTCTCCTGGGTCATCATGTTGTGGAAGGGCCTACAGTCGTCGAGTTTTTGCACCTCTTTTATGACTGCTTGTTCACATGCAAAAATCTCGCATGGTGTCATCCCGTCATGGGGCGTGAATCTGGACGAAGGTCGTAGACCGGAGTCTTCTATTTCATCTATTATTCATTGTCTCTATGTATGTTTGATGTAAAGTGCTCAGACACCACAATCTGGTATGAGCGGTGCTATAAAGCAAATAAAATACATGTGAGAGAGGGGCTATGTAGAGATGAGGGGCACTGATGGAGGGTGATAGTGAGGGAACCATTAAAGGGCACCAATAAATATTGTAGTATCTTGGTGCACTGTAAGACCATCATTTACTATGCTTTTAAGCGAATACAATTGAATATATAATGAAAAATGTGTTGTAGAATGTACAATTTTTGCCATTTCCCCCAACATTTTCCTCGGGAGAGAACCCATCCCCCCCAAACCCTTCTTGTTGTGAACGGGCTCGCTCGCTGAGCTTCCTTGCTACACAACGTACTGGGGCTGGTCTGACAACATTTTCCAGGGCTGCTTTGGGTTCCCAGTCTGGCCCTACTTGAAGCCCTCTCTGCCTGCTGTCATTATTCTCAGGGAATAGGGGAAAGTGGCAGAGGCACCAGAGGCGGCCTTGGGCTTTCAAAACCGGCCTCAGAGGGCTCCAGCCCACCAGCAAAAAAAGGCCCGGTGAGATAAAAGGCCTGGCCAGCCCCGGAGTGATGGAACTGATCTCTAAAGGGTAGGTTTAGAGGCAGATTTAAAGTTTTGTTTAATGAAGATCTTACAGAGCTTGGCTGCTTGATTTCTCCTGCAGTTGCATTCTAGAGATTCAGAAATATATTCTGGAGGATTGTACTTGGCCTTCCCATTACTGTATCAGGGATTGGAGTCCCAAATGAGAGGTGTTGACCTGTGCCTTGTAGTCCCTGGCATTTGAAGACTTAGCATGTGCAGGGAACACTTGTGCAGTTGGCCGGTCGAGAAGTGGGTTACCACGCATGCCTGAGGATTCGATTTTGCTGAGCAGCATGTAGATGCTTGCAGACAATAAATAACACCCACAAGGATGTGGTTAGTTATTCTTGATTTGAGAGCAAGAGATTTAGGCTCGCCTGACAGTTCTTTGTTTTCTGTGTTGTCTGGTGAATATAGGAAAACACTTAAAGAAGCGCCATCATGTTGAGTCCCAGTGTCTTGAAAATTCATGATCTCCTTCTTCGGTTCCTAAGAGGGATCCCCATGTCTCAAGGGAGTTGAAGGATGAGGACCATACACTGAGACATCTGATAACAAAGCTGGTAGCAACCCTCAAAGGAACGATTCGATCCACTAACTCCTTTCACCATGTTGACCCTCTGGAAGGTGAATTTCGGTTTGAGGGTTCTGAATATTGTCGTGTCCTGTGTTCATGTGCATTAGGACTCTAGTGACTCTAGTATTACTTAATCTGATAGGTGTGACTGGGTGTGCTGTAATAAAGGTTGTGATGCAGTGCATTCAGTTAAAGGTTGCATGCTGAAGAATAAAGACATGCAAACCAGAGCTCCATATGTGGCGTGCTCTGTTACATGCTCCCTGGCTGGGGAGGATGCTACAACTGGCGAGGAGATAGAGGCTCTGTAACCCGAAGAAATGAGAGTGCTCTCTCTGAGAGTTTCCCAAGGTCCAGCGTGCCATGTGCACCTCTGTCGAAGTGAAGCAGTAGACGGTTAGCGTATGTGGCGTCAAAGCGCCACTCCAGCCCGTAGAACGCTTTAGAAGAAGACGAAGGCCCCACGGAAAGTGCAGTCACAGTGGGCCTGGAATCTGCTGGCAAGGCCGAAAGAAGAGGGACTGCACCGCAACATAACACAGAGCCAGCATACATACAGTACAATAACGCTAAAGGCTGTGAAAACCTGGTACGATGCAGAAGGTTGAGAATGGTGATGACCATGCACAGGAGACAAAACATGTACTCACTGCCAAAGATGAAAGAGGCCATGCGACATCAGATCGGCCCGATGACACTGATGCAAGCACAGGACTGGAGCTTAAAGATGGTATGAATGGAGCTGGTCCAAGCGGGCAGCAGACGGCGCTGGAAAGGGCGCTACTCTCAACGTCAGTGAGGTCCACAACTGACTATGACGCTGCTGTTTTCCTGAAACTGCCGCTTCCATTCGATACCACCAAAAAAGCAAATATTAGTGCCGGTGGACTGCATGAATTAAAACATTTGATGATTTCAACGCACTAAAAGAAACATATGACAAAAAGCTCATCAAATACTTAAAGAACCATGCAGGTGATGAAGTGAGCAATAAAGAAAATACCACAAGCTGTTGAAACATCTGACCCCCCGATTATTAGCGATACAAAACAAGGGGTTGACCCAACTAAATCACTAGGACCTGGGTAGAAATGCGGTACATATGGCAAAAAGGCCCTAGTGGACACACTGAGAAACATGAATTAAGATACACCTGTCAAAATGATTCACAATATTCAAGGGAAAAAATTATAAACACATTTATTTACACAAAGAAAAACGGATGTCACTTATCTCATCAGGAGATACCATGGATACAATTTCTCATTAATTCACACATTGGAGTTCAAGAGGGTGCCCCGGGAGGGAGGGTAGGTAAGTGTAAATTGTGCTAAGGTGGAGGTAAGTGGTGAAAGGTGGAGGGCAGTGAGCATTATAAACATCAAAATCAATTTCATGAATGCCTATAACATGGCCAAACTGTTTAGAAAACCATATTGCATGGGCACATAGAAATCTTAATACTGTTGTCCACGATGGTGAGGAGGATAAGTAGCCGTTGACGTTTCGACCCAGGGGGGGAATGTAGATACTTGCAATTCTTACATTAGGGTCTTCATCAGGACAAGGAAAGGGACACCCCACACCACCAGGGGTAAATGGTGGTAAAGTAGGATTTGCCCGGAGGCTCCAATTGCAAAAGAGGACCTCTGTTGGTGTTTGTCAATGCTCAAGGCCTCGAAATAAGGGATCGGAACTGTCAAGATTCCCAATAAGTGGTGATTATTCCAAACTTTATGTAATTGGGATCGGAACTTGAAGATTCCCAGAATTCTTCACTGGAGGAAACAGCTTGCGTCCGTCCGCGGCAGTGCAAAAGATTCAGATTAATAGGGCATTAGGAATCAAGTTCAATTCAATGCCAAACGTCGACTATGAAAGGTACATTTTGAACCAAGCCAGACAGCAAGCTGGAGATATGATGGATGAGTTTGCTAAAAGACTTGAGGCCCACATCAAGCATTGCAATGAATTCAATGATGAAAAAGCCATCCATCTTAGTCATCGATGGTTGCCTTTCCGACTTGTTCAGAAAATGTATGCTGCGTGAAACACTCAGTCTGGAGAAAGTGCTCATGGCTGCTAGAGCAGAAGAACATGCTGATTGAAAAGCTGCTGATATGGAGGTTGGAGTAGTCCAGAGTGAATCAGCATTGAACATGAAAAGTAAGCAGAGACACAAGGTCGAGAGCCATGAAGTGATATTTCCAAAGAAAAAGAAATTGTGTTCACGATGCGGATTCTTCTTTCCGCATGAAGGTAAATGTCCCACCATTAGACAAACATGCAAAGGCTGCAGGAATAAAAACCATTTCATAACGGTTTGCAAAGCGAAAAAGAAACCAACTGCGTCACGTCGAGAAGAGAAAATGAAAGCCAGAAAGTCCCAGAAACGCTCTAGCCACACTCACAAGACCAAGCGGCAACACTAATTTAGGCAAGTGGAAACTAAACGAGGTCAATCGTCATCAAATTCATCTTCCAAAGGTTCTTCAATGTCATTGTTGAACGACAGTGAAGAAGATAGCAGTGCGATGATGATGTTGACTGGTGAACGACTTGAGCATGTGGGTTTGGTTTCTTGCAGTGAAGAGTCCAAGTAAGGTTAGCATATAAAACAAACACGTTCCTTTGTGCATTGCCCCGAGATCACTCTAAAGGTGAATGGTTGTCCCATACCTTTTATCATTGACAGTGGAGCATCGATAAACATCATGCCGGCAGAAAAGTACAAAGAACTGTCTCCGATACCACGTCTCACATTGTCAAGAACCAAGGAGTATACCTGGGCAGCTTCTACACCTTGGCAGAGTAAGGATCCTTTGTGGCGACCATGAAGCATAAGAAAATGACAGTGCAAGTGCTGATTCATGTACTCCCAGGTACTTTGTCAAGTGCATGCTTATTAAGTTTCGGTACTGCTGCTGACAAGGGACTGATCTCTATTAACTACAACTTAAATGCTCATTCTAAAGTAGTGAGTCTAGTCCTGACATTGTTTCATTGACTAGGTAAACTTAAGACAATGAAGGTGTAGCTTCACATTAATGAAGATATTCGCCCTGAAGCACAGTGACACCGCCAAATTGCTTTTCACTTATGGGAAGCTGTTGAGAAAGAACTTGAAACACTGCTAAAGCATGACATTGAGTGCTCTACTTGTCCGACCCTTTGGGTTTCGCTCAGTGTGGTGGTGCCAAAAAAGGACAGTGGAGGATCAGTGCGCATTTGTGTTGATATGCGACAGGCCAACAAAGCAATTGAAAGAGAAAGACAACCAGGTCCACATATTGTGGACATGATCTTGCAGCTGAATGGTGCCAAAGATTTTTCCTGCCTTGATCTGAGCACAGGTTACCATCAACTTGAACTGGAAGAAAAATGTAGGTACATTACTACTATTTCAGTGCATGTCTGCTTGTTCAGATATGAAGGAATCCGTTTTGGTGAGTTGTCAGCTGCAGAAATCTTTCAAGATGTAAGTCGTCGAATAATTAAGCCCATCACACATGCTTTTAACTATAGTGATGATATACTGTTGTTTGGGGCTACAAGAAAGGAACATGGCAAAGCACTATGCTTGGCATTGTGCACACACCCTTGCACTATGGGGCATTGGGGTGTGCATTGGTGCATGGCAGCCAAATGTGATCCAGTGCAGGGGGGAGAGAATCAACACCATATCTTAGTAGATATGGGCTGTTCTGCTCTCTTCCTTTCACTCAACACAGAGCACCAACTGTTGTTGCTACACTGAGTTCAGTGAAAATGCAGTAAATCTGCCCCTACCTTATTTGTACATATTAGGCACCCTCCAGGCCTCCCCTAGGTGTCCTAGAGGTGGGGGCCATATAACTATAAGCAGGGACCTTACAAAAGATGTTTTATATGCCCTGATGAAGGAAAACTGACAATTTCATTTTTCCTCATTGTAGATACTTATCTCCATAGGCTAACATTGCAATATTTCATGTACATATAACTATTGCAAGGAAATGAGAGAAATATAATTCAAGGAATTAAATGATTGGTATTGATAAATGCAACAACTTGCCATCGTCGAATTTATTCTAACTAGTGCAGAAGAGACGTTATGGAACTTTCTCTTCTGTAAGCCAAAATCCAGCCTTCTAATGGTCTCTGCTGATTGCTCAGTGTTAACAGGCTTAGCCAGACTGCTTTGATTAGGTGATAAGTGGCCTGGCCGGAGTAGAGGTTATCTATGGAGAGAGCTCTGCAGCTGGGGAGGATGGGTCCTGCAGAGGGGGCTGGGTAAATCAAACTGAGGTCAAAGAGAGAGCAGATCAATAAGGAATGCCAGGCATACCTACCCCCACATCCTGTGCCCCAGCCAGATGGCAGGTTTAGGAAAGGAATTTGCAGAGGTTAGGGAGAGGAGAGCTAATGGAAATAAGCCACACTGTGGGTTGGTTTAGCTAGCTCTTACTTCTCTGGAGACAAATCATTCATGTTGGTTTTTGGAAGTGCAGTGCTTTGTGGGACGAGAAGATGCCACACTTTGGAGGAAGTTGTCTAGCTTTTGGGTGGCAATCAGCATATCATTGGATAGAGGAGCTCCCTGCTTGTCGCCACAGAACACTTGATAAATATGTGAGAGCTGCATAGTCTTTCAGATCTGCTGCCTGAAATTACACGGTAAAGAAGGACTACCCTTCTAGAATCTGTATTTGCACCCAAAGGCCTGCACTCTGAATGACTGCACCTGCTTCACAATATGGTATTACAACCCTGGGGACTGTGCCTTGCATGAAGAAGGATTAAGAAGTGAACTCCCTGCAAGTTACAGGTTAACAGAGTCCACCTGCATCATCTCCACCAAGAGTCCCGATCCTTGAGTGCATCTGGTGGACTTTTAAGGATTTTGCCAGGTGCATTGTGGGAATTGTGATCCAGACATCGCGGAGACCATCTAGGAGATTCCAGACCTCTAAATTGGTGACTTGGACACTTTGAACCTACAAAGAGAACTTCAGGAAGCACCTCCTGATGGTTGGAGAACTTTTGGGAAAAAGCTCCATAAGCTGACCCACCCGACCTCGAGAGTCAAGCCAACTACCTTCAACTGCGATCCTGCCAGGATTTCAGCCTGTCCCACTGAAAGCTCATCAGTTCCAGACTTCCAGGATTTTACCAGGGCCTTGCAGAAAGTCAAGGCAGCGAACCCTCTCCGAATCCATCCTGCTGTGGCGGGTCAAGCGCCTTTAGAAGAAAAAGCTTCAGAAAAGTCTCTAAGTGTGAAGGTAAAATTTTGACTGGGCCTTAGAGTATCCGACCAGGGCTCCATTGTGGTCGGCCTCAAACTTTGACTTTGTCCCGGTCAAGTGCAACCAGAAGTCTTAGAGTGGCGCTATATGTTTTTGAGCACTATAAAGTGGTTAATATTTATAAAATCATATCTCCTGTTCCATACATTAGATTTTTGCCATTTTGGTGTCTATTTGTTCATAAATATATTTCCTATTTTTATAGATTGGTGTGAGATTTTTATTGTGTGTTGTGTCTTACTTATTTGATGTATTGGTGTTTTTAAATGCTTTACACTCCTGTCTCCTAAATTAGGCCTTTCTGCTCGTTGTCAGCTACCAAGAGTTGACAAAGGGGCTAATTTACTGAGCCCTTTACTGGACCCTATAACGTGTTAGTGGACTTATTACTAGTGGTAGGTGCATACTTACCCCTACCAATAACCAACTTTCCAACACCTTCCTAGAAAGGCGCTGTTGTCTTTAGGTCAGATCATCTGTTTATTACCTTTGGGGCAGTAGGCCAAGGTCAGAAAGTTTCAGTCAGTGGGTTAGGTCCACAATATATTTTGCCTATTCCCTGATAGAGGTTCCCCTTCCAATGGGAATTCAAGGCCGCTATGAGAAGTCTTCCAGGTTCCTGGGTGAAGGATCTTGGCATTCTTTTAGCTGAGCTGAAGTTTGTAGGGAGGGAATGTGGGCTTTGTTCCCATATTTTCTTTCACCATTAAAGGCTTTAGGAGCTGGAAACTAAAAGAAGGAGCTTTGGTGTGGGTGTTTTACGTCCTCCTTACTATTATTCATTGTAATCATCTGGGTGTGCTGCAGTTGTGGCTTCATATGTGCTATCTTTGTTATGGTAATTTGAGCCAAAGGCCAACATAACTTTGGTATTTCTCATAAGTAATGACTGAGATGAGGATGCCGGATTTAGAGGCGATGTTCCGATTACTCACCAATAATCATAATTACTCTTAGGACCTCATTACCAGTGGCCTGATAATTCTGATAAGCCTGTTTATGGAAATTACCGGGTCCATTGGCATTAAGAGATCGAGTGTTTCACACTAAAATTTCATCTACCGAAAGCACCTGAAATCTCCATGTGAAACACTGTGGAAAACTTGCAGGAATCGAAATGGAAACACTAATTGCTGCATTTCATTGTCCAAAGACTTGTGATCCAAATTATTTCTCTACCCAGATTAACATGGTGACCCCTGGTAATGGTAATTCCATGCTGCAGCTCCAGATCCACTCTTATTGGGGGTCGGACTGAGAACGCAAACCAGCCCTGGCAATTAAGTTGGACAGGCCCTGGGGGAGGGGGTGCTGGGGGGAAACACTGCTGCTGCTTTTGTTACAGGGGGCTGATACTGCTGCAAAACCGGCCCCCAGTAACAATAATGGCCCCCACAGGTCCAAAACCACCCCCCACCCTTCCGGCCCACGGGAAAATGCCTGGTATCCCCTTAGGCCAGTCCGGCCCGACGTGCCTGCCCTCCCAGGACTGACTGAGCTTTTTTCTTGGCTTCGTATGATCACGAGAATACTGTGAATACCTGCACATTTAATAAACACAGCTAAGAATGGGCAGTGCTTGCAATAGCATCATTTTCCTGAAGTTTCCAGTTTTGAGGTGCAATCTCAGTAATGACTTTAAAAATAATGAAAATTACTGGTAAGTAATGGGTACATTATCCTCTTCGCTGCTTATCTTCACAAAGTCACAGATCCTCCCAATCTGCCAATTTCAATGGCAATTAAATCTAAAAATTAACAACAATCTCTCTCAGACACTCCAGCAATGGTACATCGAGCTACTCAGACACTAGCACACCAACCACTCAGACACCACGGAGTTCAATGAGACAACAAACTAATAACACCTGCCTGCAGGTGCACCTGCTGTGAAAGGTAGATATCTAACCCATCATACCTTTTTAGGTCGAGCCTAGCGCCAGCGTGCATGCGCTGCACGCTATGCGAGACTGCTGTAATAGAGTATGGGAGAGAAGCCGTGCCCACTCTCCTCCCATATTTTTCATTGGCATGTGTCATTGTCTTTCGTAAATGCTGCCTTCGAATTCGTTCATAGGCTGTTAGTCCCTCCTTAGTACGGCCTTGTCTTCGTTTGTACCCTCCCATGGCGACTGGCCCCTTTACTTCAGTTGTTTCACGGGACCTGTTATTTAGTCTGTAAGCATTATTTACTTTACTGCAGATCGGACATGCGCTGCTTCAGCTGAAACCGCTTGTGTTTTTTTAAGCAGCATGGCCGCTCCGTAACACCAGCGCCTGCTTTCAATCACTTTAACAAAGCATTATCTTGTGTCTGTTTCAAACCCCCCCCCCCCCAAGTAAAATGGATTTAGAAATGATTAGCGAATTGAGTTATGTGAATTCCAGGTAGCACATAATCCTGTGCTAATGGGCTGAAGCTGACAACAGCACATCTGTGTTACATGTCATCTGTACTAAAGCCACCTGACGGGTTGTTTTCAAAATCCTGTTTTATTAACAACACCACCACCACCAATGCCACCACCTCCACCAATACCACCAATACCACCACCACCGACAATACCACTACCACCAATACCACCACCACAGCCAATACCACCACCACCAATACCGCCACCACCACCAATACCACTACCAATACCACCACCACCACCAATACCACCACCAATACCACCACCACCACCAATACCACCACCACCAACACCCCACCACCAATACCACCACCACCAATACCACCACCACCAATACCAATACCATCACCAATACCAAACCAATACCAGAACCACCACCACAATACCACCACCAATACCACCACCACCAATACCCATACCACCACCACCAATACTGCCACCACCAATACCACCACCACCAATACCCCCACCACCACCAATACCACCACCAATACCAGTACCAACAATACCAATACCACCACCAATACCACCACCAATACCAATACCATCACCACTAATACCAATACCGCTGCCACCAATACCACCACCTCGACCAATACCACCAATGCCACCACCATACCAGCACCACCAATACCACCACCAATACCACCACCACCACTACCACCATCACTACCACCACCAATGCCACCACCAATACCACCAATACCACCATCACCAATGCCACCACTAATACCACCACCACCACCAATATCACCACCACCAATACCACCACCACCAATACCACCACCACCACTACCACCACCAATACCACCACCACCAGCAATACCACTACCACCACCAATACCACCACCAATACCACCACCACCAATGCCACCAACACCACCAATACCACTACCAATACCACCACCACCAATAAAACCACCACCAGTACCAATACCAATACCACCACCAATACCACCACCTCCACCACCATCAATACCACCAATACCACCACCAATACCCCACCACCAATACCACCACCAATACAACCACCAATACCATGACCAATACCACCAATACCACAACCACCAATACCACCACCAATACCACCACCACCAATACCAGTATTACCACCACCAATACCACCAATACCGCCACCACCAGTACCAGTATTACCACGAATACCAATACTAATACCACCAATACTAATACCACCACCAATACCACCACCACCACCAATACCACCATCACAACCAATACCACCACCACCAATACCAACAATATCAATATCAATACCACCACCACCACCATTACCACCACCACCAATACCACCACCTCAGTGCCTCTTGCTCACTAGTAATAGAAGGGGAACTGTACGAGGCTGGAGCTGCAGCCGAGACCATCCCTCCCTTCCTCCATGCCTGCCATAAAGCACAGCTCGCCCTGCACCAGGAGGTGAAGCCAGGGCCCTACTACAGCTGGAGTGTTTTTTATTAGGCCAAAGATAGCTATGACATTACGCAATGCCACACTGCACACTCAAATCACGGAGAGGACAGGAAATAGCCCCCCCCTCCCGCTCTTCCTCCTGAGCCACGGCAGTGTAATCACAGAGCGAAAGGTGTTGGAGCGCTTTGTTAGTGTTTATAGCTCGGATCATATGTAACTCTCACTTCACACTTTGTGTCTGTGTAATTCACAACACTTACACATCTTCTTCACTGCACTATTTATCACTACTTTGAAGACGTCGCAGGCCAGTCTCTTCCTCTGATATTTACAATCTAACAAGAGGTCAAGAAGGCGCTTTATTGCAATGCAATAGGTCTCGCATTTGCGAGAGTTTAAGCTATTAGTATTGTAAATGACAATGCCTTTTATTTACATTTTAAAACCCAAAACATAAATAAAAGGTATTGTCATTTACAATGCAAATAGCTCAAACTCGCGTGAATGCAAGACCTATTGCATTGCAAATGCTTGTTTCATATGCACATCAACTCCAGTGGCGGTCCCAGACGCTTCTCCGGGATGTTAATGTCATTTATTTAGCATGGATTCCCCAAGGCATCTAACACTTGGAGCATAGATAAAAGACACACACAGCAGGTCCACATTTCAAGAAAAACAAAAAATAGAAATCCAGGACGGAACTAAGTCCGTCAGGGGGTTTTGCTTGTAGTTAAAAATGCCTTAACAGTATATTTGAAGGCTCTAAAGTTGGAAATACCATGCATATCCTAAGGGAGATGACTCCAGACCTTCGGTCCCAGCACACAGAAAGGTCTACCCACAGCAGGTCCAGGGTATTCACAAAAACGAGACAGCTCTTGACCCTTGTGGTCAAGCCGGCTGGTATCTGTGGCACAAGGCAGGAAAGAAAGGCTAGGCTTATGGAAGCCTGTATGGGTTAAGCAGAGTTCTTTAAGAAGCATCCTTTGCTTTACAGGTAGCCATTTCATATTTTGTCTCATCTGTCTGAGCCAATTGAATTTCCTGAGATCTTTTACTGGTCGCAGAGCCATGTTCTAAAGCCACTGCAGGTTTTAAATGGAATGATCTGCGACACCTTGGTAAAGGAAATTACAATAATCTTAGTGCGCTAGAACACAGGACTCCACACCTGGCCAGTGCTTTATTTGGACAATAATAGTGGCAGTGCCTAAAGCTCTTCTCAGAGACACATGGCTGGTGATATGAATGTCAGTTTGCCAAAGACCAAGGGTGCGCGGTGCGGAATCCACCTCAGGCCTCTTTCATTTGCCGCCAGGCACTTCCTGCCCCGTTATCCCACTCTTACAGGTTTCTGCCTTGGTGACGGATGTTCTGTATTTCTCTTCCGCCATCTTTCCATTTTGCCTGTTTTTCCATGTTTGACAAGGAGAAATAAGTGCCGGTCCCCAAAAATAAGTGCCAGTGGCCCCCACCAGCAACCACCCGCTCAAATTAAGCACTGCACCTGCTCAAACTTCTCCACGGGGATAAAGGGTCGGATTTTCCACCAAATATTTAGCTGGGCAAACCCCATGAAGCAAACTTTTGGAATATGAGATAGGAATGACATCCTCTGACAAAAAAAAATCTGTGCCTCTTTGCCCTTTGCAATGGAAAGGGAGAGGAGCCGAGTTACAAAGGCCAGAAATCAGCAGGCCATGTCTGTGAGCCCCTTCCATGATGAGCTCCTCCGTCTCCTCTCCATTTAGTTTTATTGCCTTGCTGGACTTACAGATAGAGCCTGTCTATTCTTTAAAAAGGAGGCTGATCTCTGCTGTGATTGAGGTACTGTTATTGTCTTTTTTCTTCCCCTGTTGTAATCGTTTGTGTTGCTTCTTTGTTGTCCATGTTACTTCTACCCTCCCATTCTCCATTTTCCATGTTGAATCGTCCATCCCACCCCCCATTGTCCATGTTGTTTCTTTCCTCCCTCCCCCTGTTGTCTGTGATGCATCTTCCCTCCCACTCTCCCATTGTCCTTGTTGCTTGTTCACATTCAGCCGTCCCTCCTGTTTTCTGTGCCCCCCTCGCCTGTCATAAACAAAACAGTGCAATGATGTGGCCACCTCTGGTCACGTCATAGCACTTTTTTTTACCCTCCAGTTATCCGTATTGCTTGTTCCCTTCCATCCTCCCGTTGTCCATGTTGCATGTTCTCTACCACCCTCCAGTTGTCCATGGTGCATGTTGCCTCCCACCCTCCTGTTGTCCAGCCGCGGTCCGTGCAGGTAACTGCGGTGGGGGTGGTGGGGCCATGTAAGGGGGGATTTCGAGGCACGATGCTGAGGGAACATTAATTATTTATTTAATTTTTCCTCTGCCTCGTAACTCGAAATCCCCCCTTACACGGCCCTCCTGCCCCACCGTGGTTACCTGCACGGACCGCGGCTGCCGTTGTCCATGTTACATGTTGCCTTCGAACCTTCCGTTGTCCAGGTTTCTTGTTCCCTCCCTCTCTGGCCGTGTCATAAGGCTTTTTTCTAACTTTTAGCTAGTCTGCACAACCGTGCTGCTGTACAACATGGCTAAAAGACATTGTGAAAGCCAATAGCTCTTGAATAGGCGAGACATATTGGCTTTGACAGTGTTTGTTTTATTAGGGGTTACTGCTACTTTTTAAGTTGTTCTGGCAAGTGCCTTGCTTGCTTGCCTAAACTCTTCTCCACTTCTTCCCCCTGGCAACATGGATGTATACAAGTGAACCCCCTAAAGAAACATGCTAAAAATTATATTATTTAAATAACTGTCATGTTCAAAGTTCGCTCATAAAACTAAGTCGTTAGGATGAGGGGTGAAAATGTGTGAATTCATTTTTTATGAAGATGAATTCATTGTATAATTACTGACCCTCTGTAATGATAGGAATTGCTTCTCATATAATCTTGCCCAGACTTCCCTAATTCTTTAACCCCCATTTAAGAAAACAACTGTTACCTTTATACCCCCGGAGTCCTTCATAAGATGTTTTGAAAAAACTAAAACGAGCCAATTCACCGCTAAAAAAGTACATACACACAATGTATACATGTGCATTAATTCCGGATGCAAACAATTGATACAGGCTGCAGTGTGGACGATGGAGAGGAGCAGTTCTTCTCTTCTACACTTGGATATACGTTTTCACAGTTTTACTCCCTTCCCTTAACAATGGCGCTTCTGCCAGCAGTGGATATTAAATGTGCAAAACAACTTTACGACCAAATAAATCCGCATTATTCTCTAAGACTAATATAAGATTCTACATCTGCATACATTTTATCAGGCCAATAAAGGATGTTAACAACCTGCAACATAAAATATAAAAAGGGACAACTAACAATGAATTAGTAGGTAAGGGCCCTTATTAAGAAGTCTAAAAAGAGGCCACGCATCTCGTTGTGCGGCTGCTCCAGTATTGATGCTGATCAGTAGACCTGCAATGAGTGGTGAAGCCGCAGCCCTGATGGCCTTTTAAAAGGAGAATTATCTTAAATCAGAGAGGCTTTGATGAAAGATGCGGCGCAACGGGAATATTTAAACATCTCGGGCAGAAAAATCCATAGCAGAGCCGCGGCATGCTAAGGGTTGTATTTAGCACACCCAGGTGTGGTAATCTGCCTCTCGCCTCGCGCCGTGCGCCGTAGGCTCAGAGCGAATATCAAAATGGCTCTCGAGCCCGATCGAGAGTTCCTGATTCGTGGGCTTTGCGAACACCTCCCACGAAAATGAGAGGCTTATGATATTTAACTTCCCTCCCTCAAGGGACGATCAGTCATGCTGAAGTTTGATGCACTCAGATGTTGTTTAATCACAAACTTTCTTGTGAAAAATAATCAATATTTGTCAGTTATCATACAGAATCGTTCAGACTAAGTGTGTGTACGCGCGCAGAAGACCTTTTTTTTTATTCTTTTAACATGATTTTACGTCAAGATATTCTACATAAAATGTAGCCACCTTTGTCATTAAATCTGGCGATATGGACAGAATTCTTTTGTTGTCTAGCATATTTGCATCCCCCAACTTTGAAACTAAAAGTATAACAGTTTTCTCTGTTGACTTTCTTTTTTTTTTAAGCTAACCCAACCCAAGCAGACAATTTATGTTACAATCAATTTAAATCCAGCAGAGCATACAAAGCTAAAATTCCAATAGTTACAAAAATAGCTGTACTCAAATAAAAGAGATAGTAAACAAAAGACAATTCTTCAGATAAAGTGCTTAAGATTTAAACCACACTACCACCCGTTCACCAGTTCTTACCCCTCTTATCCCTCTACCATATTTGAGATCCATTCAGTAAAGGGTGCCCACAGCCTAAACACTTTTCTCCTAGCACCTATGCCTTTTCGTGCATATACTGCCATTTCTGTATGATACATAGCTATGAGGCGGGATAGCCGTTGATGAAGTGAGGGCGGGGAATGATCCAACCAGGCGTCGCTAAACACAATCTTAAGACCGTCATTACCATAAACATGAATGCCTGTGCCGGTCTTGGAACTACTTCATTGTGAACCCCTCGTAATATAAGTTGAGGAGTCAACTCTACTTTTAAGTCCAGCTTTTCCTCCAGAAAATGAGTTATGTTCCCTTTCAACCCCCCGCCCCCCTAATCCCCCCCCACCCGCCCCCGGCACCCTGCAAACAAGCGTATCAGATCGGCACCACAGAATTGACAACGAGGACAATGCAGCCCTTAGACCTGCCCCACTTCGCGATTCTTTCCGGGGTGTAATATAGCCAAGAGGGTCGGCCAAGCAGTCGTGCGCTCTTAGGGAGTGTAAACCACTCCTCCCCCTGCTCTGGCCAGCCCGTCCCGAGAGCCACTGATGAAATAGGAAAAATAATATGATAATACCGATAGTTATTATCATTTTCTTTTTCCTTTTGTTCAGTGGGGCAACGCTAGCCGAAACTGCTTGTTGAACTGACAGGTACCTTGGTAAATCTATACTGTTGAGGCAGCAATGCCTGAATTATGTGCAGTTTTTTAATGTATTTTTTTTATTTTGCTTAAGATTTCATTTTGCCGTTCATTTTGTCTCTAAGCATTGTAATTAGCAGGTCTTGCTTTGAGCATTTACTGGTAAAAGCAGATGTTTGCAGCAACATCTGAGGGGGCATCCACATAGCACGAGCTCTCTTGAATACAACCCACCCTACTAGAGTGCACTCCAGGGCCTCCAAGTGAAGCCTGTTAGGTGGTGCATATGGCATAGTGAGGTGACGATCAGTAGGTGCAATTCATTTAATGTGAACTTGCATATCAAGTGGGAGACTTGCAAGATGCATCTCAACCTGATGGAGTTGCTGATGTCAGGTATCAGGCCTCAGGTACCTGGAGCTCCAAGCAACAGCCTGTAAGATTCAGTGGCATCTAATTCACCCTACAACGAAAGAGAATACAGCTCTGTGAGCCCCCCCCCCCCCCCCACCCATGTAGTGCTGGCAGAAAGGTGATTGGTGGTAACTTGTAGTTTTGCAAGTGGCACGATTGAGAGAAAATGATTCCTCTTGGAAACCAGAAACCAAATTATCATTGGGAATTAAAACTCTCTTTGCAACATCACCCCCGCAGCCCCTATAGTTACACACAAATTTTCCTTGAACAACAATCGTTTTTAATGGCAGTAAACACATTTTGTATTGAATAAATGGAAAACAAGATTCTCTTAACGTTAAACATGTAAGCAACAAGGGATCAGGTTGGGTGAACAACACTCCCTTTAGTTAACTCCTAGCCTACCTGGGTGAACTAGTTAGCTGCAGGAAACAAGTGAAGAAGAAAATGTGGTTGCAGGTAAATTTCAGCTGCAGGAGAGTTCAAATGAGCTTGTGCCGTGAACACGAGAGAGAAGAAAGAACCGTAATGAAGGCTCCCTTGCCCCCGACCTTCATTTGTCATAAGAAACAAAAAGAGAATGGTTTTGAAAACAGGGGAGCCATTTGAATGTGTAGGGGTAGAGTTTCTTTAAAAAAAGGCCTTCGCATCATTAAGGAGAAGCCACTGGCAGCGAAGAGGGATAGACGGGGTACAAGGAGGACACAAAAGGATAAGAGAAAGGGTGACAGGAAGTAACAAGAAGAGATGGCGGGTGGCAGAAAAAGTGGGAGAGAGGGAGAAGAGAGAGGTGCTGGTGAGTGAAACAAAGAAACAAAGAGCAAGATACATGAGAATTAGGGAGGGGCAGGAGTGAGCCAGCAGGAGCTGACACAAGTGTGGTTGGTGGAAAGGATGGGAACAAGTGATGAAGTGGTCTGAGGCAGTTCAGTGCCATCACTCAATTAGAGGTCCAAAGGTACACCCTAGAAGCCAATAGCATCAGGTGAGAGACAAATATTCTTGTGAGCAGAGCCAAAACTTGAGTGATAAAGTCTCAAGCCAATGGCAGCAAGAGGCTGTTCAGAAAGCTAATGGGTAAAAGGAGAAGAAACAAAAGCCCACTCTAAGAATATGTATTAAAAACAATTAACACAGATCTAAAAACAGACATCAGATTGGTGGATACTAGTTACTCAGAGGGCACACTTCACTTCTGTTTATGTAAAAAAAATACTTCTAATCAAATTAAGCATTGTACTGGACCAATATTTGTGTTGTGCTATGGTATGTGCATTCGTAAAGCTCACAATCACCCATGAGAGTAGCCTGATGCTGAGCAGGTGTTTGTGCCTAGCCCTGCCTAGGGTAGGTTGGTTAATTGAAATACGAGGTCTTAAGCTTCTTGTGGAATTCAAGAAGAGAGGAGGACGCTCTGATGTCCAGTGGGAGACCCTTCCACTCTCTAGGAGCAATGAAAGAGAACACCCGTCCTACTGATATTGTTCTGGGTATGCATGGAATGTGTGTGAGTAGGAGTCCTGCAGAGGAGTCTGGGTGGTTGGTGGAAGGAGATGTAACTGTTCAGGTATGTGAGGCCTAGGTTAGGTACTGCCCTGAATGTGTGCGTGGGGAATTTGAAATGAATGTGTTTGTATATGGGAAGCCAGTGGAGCTCACTGAGGTGTAGGGTAACGTAAGTTATTTGTGGGAGGTACAGAATGAGTCTGGCTGCCAAGTTCTGGATGGTTTGTAGTCTTCTGGTTTGTTGCTTGGTGATCCTGGCATAGAGGGTACCCCCATAGTCCAACTTGCTGGTAACTAGGGCATGAGTGACAGTTTTTCTGGTTTTGCTTGGGAGCCATTTGAAGACCTTCTTCAACATCTTCATGGTTTGGAAGCAGGATGCTGTGACTCTGTTGACTTGTGCTGTCATGTCCAGTTTGCTCTTGATGATGACTCCAAGGTTCCTGGCGAAGGTGCTGGGTCTGAGTTCGACCGGACTCCAGTTGGAATCCCACGGCAAGGTGTTCTTGCCAAAGAGTGCTACTTCTGTCTTGTCAGTGTTGAGCTTGAGATAGTAGGATTTCATCCAGTTAGCAACTTCAGTCATTCAGGCGGGGATCTTGTTTCTTGTTGTGGGGGTCTTGTCCAAGAGGGAGAGTGCAAGTTGTGTCATCGGCGTAGGAGAAGATATTGATTTTGTATATGCAGATAATGTTGGCCAGAGGGTTCATATATGCGTTGTAGAGGGTGAGGCTGAGTGATGAACCTTGAGCTAGTGTACAGATGAGTGCATGGGCTTCCGAGGTGTAAGGTGTCAGGCTGACAGCTTGTATTCTATCAGTTAAGAAGGAGCAGATCCAGTGGAGAGCGAGTCCTTGGATGCCAATCTCGTGCAGCACCTGAGCATAAGGGCTGCCAAGTCTCCTCTGTCAAGGATCATGCGGATGTCATCAGTGGTGGAAATTAGTGCTGTTTCTATACTGTGGTTGACCATGAATCTGGACTGGGTGATGTTGAGGAGCTGGTAATTGCTGTGATGGTCCGTGAGGCGTCAGTTCATTAGTTTCTCTAAGACCTTGGCCGGGTTTGGTAGAAGGGAGATGTTAGAAATGGGGGTCTCTAGTTGGCAGAGGTAGGTACCTTTGTCCAAATAGGGACCCTTGCTTCTAGTCAGGGTAAGGGGGAAACACACTCTAGATAACCCCTGCTCACTCCCTTGGTAGCTTGGCACGAGCAGACAGGCTTATCCCAAAGGCAATGTGTAAAGTATTTGTACCAACACTCACAGTAACCCAGTGATAACACCACAAATGGACACCACACCAGTATAGAAAAATAAAGTATCTTTATCTAAGCTACACAAGACCAAAACGACAAAAATCCAACATACATAGGAAAAGGTTTTCAGTAAAATGTCTTTCAAAACGGATGTTATCAAAAGTAGACTGGTAGACTCTGTATTTCTTTACGCGAAAGAGTGCTAGGGCAAAACAGTCCTTGAATTGTAGCAAATTATGTGCACAAATCGTGGTGTTGTAAACACATGTCAGTTCGGCACCGACGGACGGTGCCCCTGCTGTTCTGAACCCTTCAATACTGACTCCGTGGACAGCCACCACGGACTTATGCCCCCCCCCCTCCGCCGAGGCCTGAAACAAGTAGATTTAGGGGAACCGGCCCCGGTACCGCAACTCTCTGCTGTGCCGGTACGGGCCGCTATCGCAAAGAATCTTCAACAGTCCCCGACAAGCCCGCTATCCAGAGAAAGTGTAAACAGTCCCCCGGCAAGCCCACTATGCAGACGAATGCTTGCACAGTCCCCGGCAGGCCCCCTCTAACTAGAAAACTGCTCAAGACAGTCCTGCCGACTCACAACCCGCCCAGGGCAACATGACAAGCGGCAGTTCCGATCTCAGGCTCAGATCGCTGATCTGAGCGTTACCTGGGGAGCTGGTCTCACGCTGCTGCCCACGCCTTGGGCGGCCCACAGACATGAGCCCTGATCCTGGATGACGCAGCACGGGGGAAAGAGCGAGGCAGCCCTTCCTGACTCGGGCGCGGCCTCTCTTCTTGGCTCGATGCTGACGTCCTGCTGGGCGGCTCCCTCGTCAGCGGCGGTGCGTCCCGGAGGAATCCTGGTTGCCAGGCAACGCCCCGCAGCTGATGATTACAGCACGGCCTCCTTGTTGTTGACAATGGTTTTGTCGTCGACTCGGGGCCAGCGGCGGTGACGGCCACGAAGTCCTTTCGCAAGCTGGGTGCAGACACACGCACACAGTGTCGCAGGGGCGATCTTGGGGAGGAAGCGCTGTTTAGCAATCATGGCCTCACGAAGGTCACAAACTGTGCGCAGACACACGCACACAGCGTCGCAGAGACGATCTTGGGGATGAAGTGCTTTTAAGCAATGTAGGTTTCACGAAGGTCACCAGCTGTGCGCAGACACACGCACACAGCGCAGGCTTCACAACGGTCTCAGGGCCGGTAGAGCTGTGGGCAGACACACGCACATAGCAACGCTGAGATGGTTTTTTGGAAACTTTTATGTCCCTGTGTTTCCGCAACAGGAGGCCAGCTCACACAGGCCCTTGGAGACTCCTCTTCAAGCAGGGGCGTGGACACAGCACACAGCAAAGTCCCTTGTCCTTCCCTCAACAGCAACAGCAAACTGCAGGCCAGCCCCAGACACACAGCAAGGGCAGTAATTCTCCTCAGTCTCTTCAGCTGTCCTCTTTGGCAAAGGTTCCTCTTGATCACGAAGTAGTCTAAAATTCAGGGGTTTCAGCTCTAATATTTATACCCCAAAAGTTCTTTGTTCTCTTTGTGTAAGGGGCTCTGAGCCCAGTCCAAACCAGTTCTGGGTGCACTCTGCCAGTACACAACTTCTTCCTTTGTCAGTGAGGGCCTGGGTCCCAGACACACCGCAGGAGGTGGAGCCAGTCTTTTGTGGAAGGCAGGCACAGCCCTATTCAGATACAGGTGCTACTCCTCCCACCACTCCCAATGCAGATCGGCCTATTCAGCCTAGAGCTGAGTCACCCAGACTCCTGGAGCCACCCCAGCCCCTGTCACTCCAAAGCCAGACAGTCAATCCACAAACAGGCAGAGGCACACAGAAAGGTTGAACAAGAAAATAGCCACTTTCTAAAAGTGCTATTTTCAAACACAGAATTTAAAAACCATCCTTACTAAAAGATGTGTTATTAAATTCGAAGTTCAGGGATACCAGACTCCAATTTTCTATCTTACACTTATGGGAAGATAGGCTTGTAAAAATTTTACAGAGCATTCCCCATTCTGTCCTATGGGCAAGATAGCCTTTCAATAGTGAAAAACGAAATTTGCAGTATTTCACTATCAGGACTTGTTACACACACCAGTACATGTCCTACCTTGCCCATACACTGCACCCTGCCCAGGGGGTTACCTTGGGCCTACCATAGGGGTGTCCTATGTGTAAGAAAAGGGAAGGGTAAGGCCTGGCAAGTGGGTGCACTGGGCAGGTCGACATGGCAGTTAACAAACTGCGCGCAGGCACTGCAGTGGCAGGCCTGAGACACCTTTTCAGGGCTACTCATGTGGGTGGCACAGCCAGCGCTGCAAGCCCACTAGTAGCATTTGATTTACCAGCCCTGGCACACTCAGTGCACTTTACTAGGGACCTACTGGTAAAACAAATATGCCCATCATGGATAACCAATCACAATAACAATTTACACAGAGAGCATATGCACTTTAGCACTGATCAGCAGTGGTAAAGTGCCCAGAGTCCTAAAGCCAACAGACACAGGTCAGGAAAAAATAGGAGGAAGAAGCAAAATTTGGGGATAACCCTGGAAAAAGGGCCATTTCCAACAGGAGATGAGTCTGTAGTTGGAATGCGTGGCTGGGTCAACGGATGGTTTCATGTCAACCAACACTTCCTGCTTATGAAATGAGGCCTAGCCATGCCCAGACTAGCTTTGCAATCTGTCTGTAAATGAATTCACTTACCTGATCAGGAACTCTTCATTACTCAGTCATGCCACCATGCAGCTCTACAGCCACAGCAGATCATGCTGGAGAAAAACCTTTCTCAAGGCCTTTGGGGTGGTTGTTGCAGTGTGGTAGCCTTGGGAAGAGCCCTGTCAGACTTACACAACCTGTCCGGTCAGAGGGACAACCAAGTGCTATCCAAAGTGAGAATGCTGGTGCCCCCCCAATAATGGAGACTATGTGCTGCCTCATTACACGATGCAGCATTCAAAATCATGGTGAAACACAATATAACTGATTACTTCACAGACAACAAAGGCGCCATTCAAGACACAGTCATGCAATGGGAAGCCTTTAATGTAGTGGCCCTGGGGATATGCAGGCATCAAGGCAGCCCTGAACAGGGGAGCAAAGTAGAGTCATGATTTTGAGAATGAAATGTAGAAGGAAAACCAAGTGACTCACCTCTAACGTCCTCCAGAAATGAATACATGACTCTGCTAGAGCGAAGAGGTGCCTTGACAAATAATACATGATGAAATAATACACAGAAGGGGACAGGGCGAGACTGCTGCAGACCTCACTGATTTCATTGGCAGGCTCAAGACCTCAAATCTGCAACATGTGCAAAGACTGGGACATGCCTGTGAGCACCTAGGAAGGCATAAATGATGCTTTTACTAACTATTATAGCCAGCGTCATTAAACCTCCCTCCTTTATGATGCACACCAGATTCAAGAATATTTAAACAGCATCAATACCTCAGCAATATCATCACAGCTACATGAGGCTCTTGATGAACACTTAACATCTCCTCTCCCAGTATGAGGCAGCAAAGCAAAAAGGCTCTCTGGCTCAGTTAACCAAAGAGGTGATTGTAGTGGTCCAACCCAAGCCGGGCTGTGACTCCCTAGATGTCAGTCCCTAGTCCACGCTTAGATTGAGTTAGCAAAAAATTAGGAAAAATAATAGCCAATTTGCTGATGTCCCAACTTTTCTCACTCCATCATGACCAAAATGGGCTTGTCCCTGGGTGCAGTACCTTCTTTAATTTCTAATGTTTGTTTCATATTAAGTACACAGCCTCTGAGACTGGACGTATTCCAGTATTGACTTCCTTGGAAATAGATAAGGTACATGACACATTGCAAAGGCCACATCTGTTCCAACTTTTCACCAAAATGGCACTAGGGATGGAAATCGCAAAATGGTTAGACCTTTTGTATTGAACCCAATGGCTAGAGAAAACACTGGGCACATTATATCAAAGCAATGGTCAGTGAGCAGGCAGTAGACAGGGATGTCAGCTGTTCCCTACACTGTTCTCCATGGCTATGGAGCCTCTGGCATGCTCTTTAGAGGAAAAGGTCAAAATGCCAGCATGTCTTTAGCAGGCAGATAACACACAATCTTGTACACAGATGATGCTTTGAGCAAGGTAATCTTTGAATACAACTTCACTCCTGGAAGAATTTGGCAATGTGACAAGCTTAAAAGTAAGATGGTATAAATGATAACTCTTTCGGTTATGCATCAGGGGCGATACAGTATGAGAACACCTACTAGTTTCCCCGTTTAGATAGGAAATATCTAGGTGTACCAATATACCACTATGCCTAAGTGCTGATGAGGGGCAACATTGACAAATTGGCGCCTTTTCTATGCAGGTGCAGGCTCCCTCACTCCCATGGGCAGAGAGACAATCTCTAAAATGGTATTGCTACACTAACTCTTTACTTTTTCACCACCCACCACTCATTATCCATCTGAAGAATTTGACTGACTAACACACCATGTTATCCTATTATTCTAAGGCAGAGACAGAAAACGGGGTGGCCATAAGAAATCTACAATAGCTGCCTTAACCTATCAGAAGTTTTCAAGAGGATGGAAGAGCAGAGACACTCAACTTGGAGGCGTAGCTTGCAGCTGATTTGCTACATGAGGCAGTGCTGGGTGAGGGCTGATTGGCACCTGCTTACCTGAAACTGATTAGGATTGCTAAACAATGTTAGCAAAGGTACGTGAAGCACATTAGAGATGTCTCGATGTATGCAATGACCAGGGCGTAACGCAGGCCCCTGCAGCTCAGGGGGCCCTCCAACACATTAGCTGCCCCCTAACCTCTCAGAGGCCCCCATTGAGCACAAGACCAATGAATATCCATGCAACCTTAGAGACTCAGTGGCCCCTCATCATATCCTGCAGGGAGCCCCCATCATTTTGTGTTACGCCGAGTGCACGAGTCGGGGGTACACCCGGGTGGACGGCGTCCACCCACTATTTTCACAGGGTGAACGCCGTCCACCCTGCCAAGAAGTTGGGCCCCACTAAATAATGTGCTGAACTCGTCCCGGTGTAATTTCCAAACACCGGGACACTTTCAGCAGCGCCTGCACGTTGTCTGCTTTCCATCTGCAACGAGTAACAACGTGCAGGTTGGGACGGGCTTTCTTATTTTAGACTCCTGCTGGGCCCATAACAAAGGCCGAATTTGAGGTGTCATCAGGCCTCCTTTTGTTCGAGTCTCCTGGGTGGGAGCAGTCAGGAGCCTCACACCTAGAAGCACATGCAGCAGAGGGGAAACAAAGGTTGGCACTTCACACATACGTGGAGAGGCAGCTTTTCACTTTGTTCAGGCTCTGGTTACTAGATATGCATGCACTGTAAGAATGTCAGATGTGTTGGTCTCTCCCAGTAGTTACATAATACTAAATGTAATTTATATAGAGCTTACTACCCCTGAGGAGGCGTTGAAATAATTTAAGTACCACAATTTGTTCTTGTATAGCGCTACTCATCCCAAAGCAGAGTGTCAGAGCGCTTTACATCACACGTACATATTAAAGTCGTGGCTTGTGTTGCCACTTCCTATGATGTCAATTCCTGTGATGCCACATGTAATGTCATGCGCCGTGATGTCATGCCCCATGATGTCACGCCGTGATGTCACTTGCATACTGCCTAACCAGGTTAGTCCCCCCACTTCTTTTTTTAGGACTTGTGCCCTGGTTACGCCACTGCCACTGAGCTACAGTGGTGGTGCCTGACGCATTTTGAAAAGTGTCTCAGCGGTGAATCAAGAGCTCTTGCGGTGATCAGTGGCGTAGCAAGAGGAGGGGGTGGGGGGCAGTCCACCCCTTCTTAATTGCCAGCACCCCCCCTCTTAGATTCGACAGCTGTGGGCAAAAAACGCGGGGGCCGCACCCGGCGGCCTAAGGCCTAGCTACGCCACTGGCGGTGACACAGAATTCACAACAGGAGACTTATACCAATGCGGTACCATTCCCATGTATAGTGATGTTCGGGTTACGATCACCGCAGGACAGTTTCAGTCCTCCAGTGACCTCGTAGGAGTAGCTCACCTGATGTGGGGGGAAGACATCAAAGAACCCTTAACTTCCAAGGTAGTACAAATTGTAGTGATGTGACAAGTGTAGGAAGGTGGTTTCCTGGCTCCACTGTGAATTATTTCAAATTTACCTTAGGAAATGAAGGGAGATTTGGAACACAAAACTACATAAGGATCTGACAGACATGGGATTGCGAGAAAATACTGGAGTGAACCAGAAAAAGTGTTGAGGAACAATAGGTTTACGTTCACTCAATTTAGCTACTTACCTAAGTGTATAGGCCAGATGTATACACGAGCTGGGGACCACTGTCCGAGATGTAAGACTGCAGGTGCAGTCTTTGACCACATTGTTTGGGAGTGCCCCTGATATGTAGAATGTCGGAGCAAAGTGGTGCCTCCAGTGTCAGAGGTTACAGACAGATGGCCAACATACACATCAGAACAATGCCTACTCATACAAAAAGTACAGACCTACAAACAGGTTTATTGTCACAGCTTATGTTCTGGATAAGAGGCGGATAGACATGGTGGAAGGCTTCAGGTGCGTCATCTGCCCATCTATGGCTAATGTACTTGAAAAGTTTGCCAAAAGCTGAGGGGGGCACACTGGCCAACATGCAACAACCACGAGAGAGTCAGGTGGTTTGGAGCACATGGAACACTATCCTGCTGCACTTAGTCAACAAAATAGATGTATGACCACCATGAAAATGTGTTTCGACCGACAGGAATGCATACAAAACACATGCACCCACCACTGCAATCCCCAGATTCATTGGATCAACACACTGGGGAGGTGTGATGGGCAGAGGGTCAGTGGTTGACCCGCTCAAGTAGGCAGTGCCAGCATGGCAACCTCGAGACACACATGCATCTCTGGGAGACACACAAGGAACATGTTAACACTCGTGGGAGGGTCATTTATCACATATACACACGAAACCCTAATATTTAAAAGGGGAGGGAACAAGAGGCTATGGGGCAGTCAGGGTAAGCTGGCCTCCAATTAACATATATCACACAACAAGAAACTACCCTGGTAAGATGTCTGATTCCTACGGGAGGTACAGGCACACTATGCCGGTAACCTATGTGCTGTTGGGCATCTCCAAAAAATGTATGGACTGTCCTCACACACCACCTGGTGTCATGCTCCATCATCGTCAGTCCTCGCTCTTTAAAAACCACGTTTGATAACGAGCGGGCCTACACCTGGAGACAGGGAGGCACTTCTACAACTAAGTGGGGGCCCGTGCTAAGAACGTGAGTGAGTGATGTTAAAAGTTGATGCAAATACTACATGAAACTTTAATTGCGCAGGATTTGCTCAATATTAAAACTAGTGAAGGGGACTTGGGGGATTAGTGCCCAATCCCCATCAGTGTCGCCAACATGTTTCTGCCTCTGTGGCCAGGAGGGTCCAAACCATTCATCAGGACGTGGGAGAATGTGCTCCTATCTAGTCTCTAAGAGACTAAGATGAATCCACTGTAGGTAGGTTGACCTTTGTCAGACTCTACTGTAAAACTCCAGAAACCCCGGGTAAGGGGTAGAAATGTCCCATGGTAAGGGAGGAATTGAGGGACCCCTGTAGTCACACTTACTTCAAGGTGCGTCCCTCACGATGCTCCTATGGTCCGTCCTCGTTGCTTCCCCAGCGGGGACCGGCATAGTGTGCCTTTACCTCCCGTAGGAATCAGACATCTTACCAGGGTAGTTTCTTGTTGTGTGATATAGGGTCATTTATCAGACATGAAAAGGGTTCAGCACACACAGAAACCAACGGGAAAGAATACTGAGTTCTAAAAGTAGGTTCAGCAGCTCCCTTAAGTTTCTTCAAGATCTGATGGTTGGTGTGCTCCTAGCTGTAGTGATTCCGCTTTTACATTGTAACAAATGCTGTCTGAAATTTGGATTATGCGTAGTACAGCCATTGGTCAAAGGTAAAGGGAGAAACCTAATAAAGTGAGAATTAAAAATATACTCTCATCCAAAGTATCCTATAAGGGGCGAGTATCCCAGAGGTCAGAAAGGGAGTTTCCTGAGTTCACTGCCTCACTGATTTACTTTACAGACTCCAGGTCAGTGGACCTTTGCGGAGGGAAGGCCAAGCACAGTCTCACTGACCCACAGCAACAGGTGCAAGCATACCTGCAAAAGTGCTCAAAATGGACAACACAGGTCTCTCTCAGGTTGCATGTCCAATTATTGTATGAAAACATATTGTCTGACATAAAAAGTGTCCTAAATATTGCTTAAAAATAGTGTGCATTTGGGTGTAAAATTTCTATTATTAATTATAATACAATGTTTATGTCAGATGGCATTCTGACAATTATATTCTAGTGTAAAACCTATATTAACATGGCTAGGAGGCAAGCAAACCAGGTGCTGAACCACCATAAAAGCAACCGGTTCAGATGAAGAACAAAAATAACAAAATATGGCACAGAGAGAGAGCCTGCTCACAAACCCGAGTAACCATTCAGGCTTCTTTTACTCGTAGTACAAATTTTCTTTGGCAGCCATACTTTTTATTTGCAGATTTATATAGCGCGATCTCGACCGGAAGGTATTGGAGCGCTTTACATGAGCATCAGTTACGTTACACAAGGACACATTCATTTTTAGGTCGAGCCTAGCACAGCGCGCATGCGCCTCTCTAGGAGAGGACCTTTTGGAATCGGTGTGGACTTTTCTAACACTCGTGCGTGTGGCGGCATCCACCTTCTAATTAGCGTGGCCGCGCATGTTCTCTTGGTAACAGAAGGAAGCCGTTGCTTAACACATCACGCGTTTCCCATTGTAATCCCTCTCTCCTGTTGTGTTCTGCTGCCACCTGGTGGCGGAAAGCACCCGCGTACACAGTAGGCTACGACCTCTCATATCACGTTTGCAACAAGGGCATTTACCGATGTGATTCTGGGCAAATCACCAAATCTCCACATACCTTTAGAGAAAAAAAGAATGCGACCTCGTGTGATGTAATCTAGTGCTCATGTACAGCGCTACAATGCCCTTGGGCCAAGTCCACACAACATAATACTGCAATAAAATGAAATAATAGGAAGATGTTGCTCTGCTTGATGTGAAAGGATGGCAGGGTGCGGCCCATGTGGAAGCGCTTTGAGCGCTGTGCGCGAGGTTCGCAGGACAAACGTGTCCTGGCGAAGGATGCCTGCTCTTAAGCATGTAACAAAACAACGAAATGCATGAGAAGCAGAGCCCCTTTGCGAATATTTACTATTTTGGAGCGGCTTCTTGGCATTCTGTACCGAGCAGAATGCGCACAAAACAGATGTAGGCGGAATGTAAACATGATCAATGGCCCACAGGCAGCTTGTATAGGGGAGAAGTATAAAGGCTGGGCGCCGATTGGAGCCTCAAGCTGTGACGCAGTCTCACATCCCAAGCCTCAAAGAAAAGGCAACTAAAATTTAAGAACACGTCTAAAGGGCACCACCAGCTCTCCACCATGCATATATCCTCTGGTACACAGCACATTGCTAACTCTCTTTTCTTCGACTTTGAGAGTATGTTGAATACCACTATGTTTTACATGACTCATTGTGCTATTGTCTCCGTGTTGCCATATCGGTGCTATAAAACAGAAATACACCCCCCAAAAAAATGATTCCTTCTAGATATTATGTTTTATGTCCAAAGCAATTTTATCCAGTCTCTCTGCCAAGTGGCCACGAGATGGCGCTGTCCCATGACCGGGAGATGGCCTTTTGTTGTTTCCCCACAGATGGGACTCTGCTCGCGCGCCCGCCGCCTCGTCTTTACTGCATTTTTATGAGAATCATGAGCGCGTAAAGCTTCAATTTTATGGCAAATGCTGCTAAAGAGCAAAATATTGATAATTGCTGGCCCATCTCCTCTTTAGGATTATAACCTAGTTTACTTTGGTTGGTGTATTTGATTGATACGTGTCTAAAGTACATTTATAAATGTGTTATGTTTTGTCTTTCCCAACCCGCTGACTAACTCCTGGGTATTGAAAACATGCTATCTGCCCTAGATTTTGGAGAAAAGTGGCTGCGCACGTGCATTAGCATGCACGTCACATACGTTCAATGCCAGCATACCACGCTGCCTACAATATGCCAGGAATTACTAGCTTTAGGCTACGGTGGGCACAACCACCGTGGGTGTTCATGTGGGAGCCAAGGATGTCTCTAATACGTCAAGAAGTAACGCAGTGGTGCAAAGGATGCCTACAATATCTATGAATGGTCGCATTTATGCCAGGGTGAACCACATGCCACAGTTTGGCGCCATGGTGTGATGGATGCCAGCAATATGCCAGTAATTAGCTCCATACTGCCACAATTACCATTATGTCCTAGGTGGGCGCACAGGATGCACACAACACGTCACAAATGATCACCATTCTGTAAGGGACAGTGTTGGTCAGAAATAGGAACTACCACCATTGTGTCAGACCAGAATGTTACCAGGGACGAGCAATGGTCCGCCTCCTGCTGACTCTCTGACTGACTGACTGACTCTCACTCTCTCTCTCACTGACTGACTGACTGACTGACTCTCTCACTGACTGACTGACTCTCACTGACTGACTGACTGACTCACTGACTGACTAACTGACTCTCTCACTGACTGACTGACTCTCTCACTGACTGACTGACTGACTCTCTCACTGACTGACTGATTGACTCTCTCACTGACTGACTCACTGACTGACTAACTGACTCTCTCACTGACTGACTCTCTCACTCTCATTCTCACTGACTGACTGACTCTCTCTCACTCTCTCTCTCACTGACTGACTGACTCGCTCACTGACTGACTCTCTCACTGACTGACTGACTCACTGACTAACTGACTGACTGACTCTCTCACTGACTGACTCACTGACTCTCTCACTGACTGACTGACTCACTGACTGACTAACTGACTCTCTCACTGACTAACTGACTCTCTCACTCTCTCTCTCACTGACTAACAGACTCACTGACTGACTGACTCTCTCACTGACTGACTCTCTCACTCTCTTTCTCACTGACTAACTGACTCTCTCTCACTGACTGACTGACTGCTCTCTCACTGACTCTGACTGACTGACTCACTCTCTCTCTCTCTCACTGACTGACTAACTAACTGACTCTCTCACTGACTGACTGACTAACTAACTGACTGACTCTCTCACTGACTTATACAGGTACTATTTCCCAACCTTCACCCTCCTGTTATTTATGCCCCCCCATAACAAAAAAAACCATAACAAGCAACCATTGGGACAGGCAGATAGAAGTTGCCATCATTAAAAGGACAAAAAAAACTCAAGACATTATTTATTGTTAATACTTTTTTAATATGGTCGTTCAGTTGTACATAATGCTTTCTTGGTCATATATAAGGTAACATAAATGCTTCTGACACTTCTTTATTATAACTTTTCAGCATGCTGCAGTCTTCTGTACAGCACAGCTTAAAGACATAGGCAAAGTCAATATCTCTGGATAAGGTGCCAAAGGCGAAACCTATTGGCTATGCCAATGCTTGTTTTGGTAGGCACGGGGAGATTAAGTGATTTGCCCAGAAACACAGGATGTGGAGTCGACCCCGAGGCTCGAACCTTAGTTTCCCAGCTCCAAGGTCGGCAGTCTAGCCGTAAGACCACATCCTCTCCCATTGGTCTCTGTTGAAGGGTAGAATGCGCTTCTAGGAGCTGTGCTCACATTTCTGTACTCCTTGGTCTGGTGGGGGTCCACAAAGGCAAAGTCAACAGCATCCGGGCAGCATCGGACTTGTTTCTAGCCTGGAGGGAAAGGGCATCACTCAGCTCCATGTCCTGGAAGCACAAACAGAGAAGCCGTCTTCAGGCGAGGGACGGTCCACAAGGTACGTACGTAACAAGCTACAGGGAAGCTTCATTTTACGAGTCTAAGTTGGGGCAGTTGGGCAGTGACCTATCAGCAATCAGAGCGAGAGGATCCTCTAAGTTTAATGTTTGCAGCCCGTTAGGGTGGGGCAGTGTTTCAAGACTGACAGAGGTTTCTGGGAAGGCACTCTCAATAGAATCGATTGCATAGGCCACTGTCCAGGTGCAGATGACCAGCACATCCATCCAAGGGGGCTGCTCTGGTGGAATCCTTGTGTATTCCCTTCAGACAACCCAACCGTGGGAAACAAATACACAGAAGAGGAAGAAAAAATAGAGGCTTGCTGAGCTCTTTGAGCAGCGTCCGTACTCCATCTTGCAGCCATCCTTATGTAAAAAAAAATATATTTGCATATAGTTACGGGTAGTCCTAACAACAGGTGTACTGATAGTTTGCAAAACATTTACCATGCACAAACATTTTGATGATCACAATCAATACAGCAAGAGTAATGCTCCTAATGTTTTCTGTTATCCCAAAACACATAAAAAAAATAATCACCAAAGGGTTCCAAACTTTTTCAACTTGTGGAATTTTCTGCTGCCAGTCAACCAGAATATGTTTAGGAAACTGGTGAAGACCTTGCTGTTGTAGAGAACTTTGGGGCATATTCACAAGGACTTATCCTCACTTTATCGCAGCGAAAGTGGCGATAAATTCATCGCACAATTCACAAGCAGGTGCTAACAGCCGATATCACCAGTTTCCCCGCGATAGCAGCTGCAAAAAACATCTCCACGGATGACGCCGGCAACTAACGCTAATGAGATGCAGAGTAGGCGTTCCCGTGCAAAAACCCGCAAAAACACCACTCCGCAACATTCCCAACGACCAGCCAGATCGGTGATAAGAGTCAAAAACATGAGATAAGGCGCGTTAGCAGCATGGATTTAACACCTGCTCCTACCTGGTGTTAAGTCGGACGACAACCTGCACCATGAAAGGAAGCCCAGCCCAGAGCCACACCTGAAGAACAACAGATGCCATGGAGCCACTGATCATGCAGCTCGGAGCCCCAAGAGGGCCACAACACTCACCGCCACCACACCCAGGCCCCCCCCGGACAAAGACATTACACATCTACCTTACAAATACATGAACACAACAATTCGCCTGATGTCGCACAAGTACAACAATTAACATTCATGGGTGGTCAGAAAAAGGAAAAACACTCAGACATCTTACAATCACAAAATTAATTATTTTATTCAAATTGAACTCAACACCAATAAATGGAAGAGTCTTGGCGGGTCTTCTCTGGACAATCTGCAAGTCAAAGCCTGCAAGACAAAATTGAAGATAAGAAGGTGCGTCATGCGCCCAACAAAGGACAGAGAGAGAGAGAAAGAGAGAGAGAAAGAAATGGAGAGAGAGAGAATGAAAGAGAGGGAGAGAGAGAAAGCGAGAGAAAGGGGGAGAGAGGGAGAAGGAGAGAGAGAGCAACTGAGGGAGAGAGAGACAGTGAAAGAAAGAGAGTGAGAGTGAGAGAGAGAAAGAGAGAGAAAAATAGGGAGAGAGAGAGACAGTGAAAGGAAGAGAGGGACAGGGAGAGACCGTGCCGACACTGCACACCCAGGCCTCACAGCTCACCTGCTGCCACCGGAGTGTCTCCAACCACGTGCCGGTATACACTGCAGCCCACCAGGTCCCTCATCTGAAACAGAGTCCACAGCTAATGATGGCAGAGTACATATCATTGCACACGGCAACATCGCATGGCCGCCCCTGCTCACACAGGCTGCTGCACCCCAGCCCCTCCCGCCGCCCAGCGGGGATTGCCCGCCCCTGCGCACCCAGGCCTCACTGCTCACCTGCTGCCACCGGTGTGCCTCCAACCATGTGCCGGTATACACAGCAGTCCACCAGGTCCCTCATCTGAAACAGAGTCCACAACTAATGATGGCAGAGTACATATCATTGCACACGGCAACATCGCATGGCCGCCCCAGCGCACACAGGCTGCTGCACCCCAGCCCCTCCCGCCGCCCAGCGGGGATTGCCCGCCCCAGCGCACCCAGGCCTCACTGCTCACCTTCCGCCACCGGCGTGTCTCCAAGAGGGCCCACCATGTGCCGGTGCAAGCTCCAAGCCCGGGGCCCGCGACCTTGGCAGCCTCCACATCATGCATCCCCGCACCGCGGGCCACCCGGTCGCACACTTGATTCTGGGTCTTGATTTTGCAATGGCAGAGATCATATCAGTGCACACGTCATCATCGCAGGCTGCACTCCCGCTCAGCACTTTAGGTGTCCCTACCTCAGTGCACACAAAGTCACCGTGCCGTGGCAGTAGGCCCGTGCCGGCCGCAGTGTAACCGGTGCCACTGACTCCATGCAACGCAAGTCATGGACCCTTTCTGATTGAGTCTCGTCATATGGCAGGCGAACACAGCCATGTCACCTCAGGCAGTGGGGAAGAACTGGGACACGTTGCGTCGTCCCCTTTATACGTAAGCCGAGTGGGCTGGCTCGGCGTACGCCAGGCTGGCGTAGGGGTGTGAACAATTATCCCTGGCTTCTGGGCGATGTTCATATCTGGGCTGCACAGGAAACCAACTGATGCGTGTGTCTCTGTTGCTGTGTCTGCGCCACACGGTCCGCAATTGACAATGTTGCATGCACCCGGAGGGCGTCCGCGCACTAAGGGATTGTACAAGGAGCGCAAGGCCGCTCGGGGTCTTGGCTCATACATGCCAACTGTTGTGTGTGTTCATCGCTTTTGGTACACCATGAGCCCAAGGCCTAGCCTCAATTGCAGCGCGAAAGCCACATCTCATTCCCAGTATACAAGCAGTAGTCAGACTAACATTAGGGATGAAAGCCCCTTTGTCTCAATACAGAAGGCGGAAGGAAGTCTGCACCTCCGACCTTGGAATTGCATGCGGCAGGCACCCCCTGGGAGAGATACCATGGCAGATGATGACGACTCACACACTACACACAGCGATAATTAAAGATCAACGTATCCACACCCCACACACAGAAGTCCTTGCTCGAGGTACTCCTGCATGGAATGGCCTTGACACTTACGTACAGGACAACCCATACGTCCAAACTCGGCACACTCATACGACTCATTGCTCCGAGCTGTGGCATATCATCCACATAACAGCCGCAGGTCAGAAGAGTGCCGGTTCTACGTGAGCGAACAATGCAATGTCAGAACATCCCGGGCACATGCAAAACCCCTGTCACGTGGAACTGTACCGTGACCGAATGCTGCATTTGTTGGGGGCACTGGCAGTGTTGCGCATCAGTTACCGTCTGAGCTTCCATCTTGCGTACGTCACCTTCGTCCAGCCCTGGTTCCACTGTCGATCATGCATATTCGAGTGGCCCATGGATGTCTGCCTATCCAACACAACGGTAGCTGAACTGGATTAGGACATGTGTGTGCGCCCCCTGTTGGCCCACGACCAGGAGTGTAACCGTGATACCCGTTCATGGGATGCCTTGATATTTGGCGTAGGTGCTGGCAGTTAGGCATGTGAGATTGCACAATTCCTCGTGTGCAGGGACCACATCGAAGCGCTCCCCTATTGGGCTGTGTTGCGGATTGGTGAAACTGCGTGGACGAAGCACATCTGTCCGGACCAGCTAATGGATTGGCTCGCCCCCGTGTTCGTTGAAGTCGACAATGACGTACTCTTGGAACTGATTGCCCATGAAGCTGCGCTCGCTTTCATGGACGAGTAACTACGTTCCTGCAGCCACATGAGATTGTAACCCATAGGGCAGGTCCCAACACCCGTTTGCATCTTGGAGAAATGGACACATATCCCACCATAACAGTGGACATGGCTGCATTCGCCTGGACTCAGAATGCATGTGCGTGCAGGACTGCGGGTTGACACACACCTGTGCAAGGTGAGTGGACAGTGGCACCTGGCAATGTTCCTCAACCTGACACACCGCTGGAGGGAGAGTACACACATGGCAATGTAGTACTACATGTGACCCTGTTGGACTCCTTCACCTGCCCACTGTCAGCAGATCAGACAGTCAGCGCAGTCCGGTGGTACAGATCCCATGGGCTGTGAGTGGTGTCCCATTCGCCAAACACAACATGACTCGTCCAGCAAGGCAAGGTGGGCTGAGACCGTTGGCATCCGTAATGATTGGTGTTCATTTGTGCCTCCCCATGTCTTGCACCTCTACATGTTCCTTTGCTGCCTGTTAGTGTATGATGCATTGGTCTGCATGTTGTGGCCCTTGTCTTGCCCGTACTGACACGCACATGCTAATAAAGTGTACGCAACTTCACTAGTGTTCAACTGTGATGAGTGTTGATTAGCATGCCAAATCGTGTGCCTCAATGAGCATTGTCCGTACACAGGGAGGGACTGACTGACGCATTTCACTTAGGGGTGAGTCCCTATTGCCAGCTCCACCTCCGTGAGCCAGACATTGTGGTTGGGAGAGTTGCTGGTAGACCTGTGCGCTTACGTGTCTTCAGCAATGTGAGTATGGTGTCCAACTTCTTGCCATGTGGATCAATGTGTTCCATCAAACCAGGCTGTGTCCACACAGTTGAGTGTGTGTAGGTATGCGAAGAGATGTTCTGTTGTCACATGTGATGTGGGACACTACTTTAGGCCTCCTACCGACTTTGACATTTTTACACACAGCCCTATTTAATACAAGGACGTGGGGCTACGTTGAGGGTTTTCAAGATTGTTGTTCATGATCAATGAGGCCACAGCTAGTTCACACCTTCACAGTCATCTAATTGGCCATGTGTGTCACAGTCAAACATGCGCATTGATGTCATTTCCCAGGGTGTACCTTTTTGTGCAATTAATGTCCCTACAGTCATCCATACTGTTATACTTGATTGAACATAGACATGACACATCTGTGTGATTAGGAATGTTTTATTCACATCCTGTGGAGTGTCGGAGCTGGAACAGTACATGGCCATGCACACCCCACATTACATGGTTGCCCAGTGGAGGTCCAAACAGAGTCCTTAAGGGAATGACAAGTTAATCGGCAGAGGAAGTGTTGAGTCCGCAGCCTGTTTGCTGTGTCATTGGTAACCAGAGCAGATATGGCAGTCCATGTCGGGGTCCATGTGAATGTCGCAGAGTGTTCCGGGGGACAGTGGAAGGTGTTGTACCAGGGCATGATGCAGAGGGCTGTACCAAGCAGAAACAGGCCATATGGCGGGGGATGAATGCTACAACCTCCTTTTTGACACAGTCATTACCATCCACATCTTCGTCCTCTGATATGTCTTCTGTGTCAGGTGTGCCAGGTGTGTGTGGTGGTGTTATGGCTGCATCACTGTGTGCCACTGACACATCAGGAGGCAGAGGTGGTATGGCTGCATCACTGTGTGCCACTGACACATCAGGGGCGGAGATGTGTGTGTCGAAGTTCCTGCAGCAGTCATCTGGGACAGGCTCTGTGGCAGCAATGGCAAGATGAGGATCTGCATGGCATGGAAGATCCCAGCTACATCTTGCTGGTGATCAGCCGTGGCAGCCATCCTTCCTGCCTGCATCCGCTCCATGTTCTCCATTGTCCTGCGCATCTGTGCCAACTCTGTGCTGTCGTCGCTGGAGCCTCTCTGACTAGACAGTTCTTGTATCCGAGTAATGGCTCCAGCGAGGTCAGCCAAGGATTGTTGTAGGGCATGGAGCGGACTGTGGGTGTCCGTTAGGGACTGTAAGTGGTCCCTGATGGGACTAAGACACCCACGTATGGCATCTAGTTTGGCTGCCATGAGGTCAAAACCCACCGCACCTTTTCAGCCAGCCCCCTCTGGCAATCTGACACACGGCGTTGGAATGCCATGTGTTCTTCGGTGAGGTGCTGTGAGCCAGCCGTGGTGGTGGGTGCTTCCTGCTGTGTGGTCTGTGCAGGGGGTGGGATCACCTCGATGCAGCTGGGCTGCCCTGCTCCTGGAGGTGGGGTGCGGAGGCTGTCCACGAGCCGTTGGAGGGTGTCGGAGCAGATGGCCATGGGGGCCTCCTCCTAATCACTGAAGAGATGTCTGGTCTGCTCTGCAGGAGGTGTTGATTGTCCCTCTGCAATGTGAAGGGGAGATGCAGGTTAAGAGTGTGTTCCATGTATGTGCACGCATTGTACATGTTTACATACAGACTGCATGACAATGTACATTGTGACTGTTTTGGAGGAGCTGGGTATTTGATGGAGACAGTGGACATTTCAACTACATGACAGATGTGAGGTTGTACTTGTACGTTATCATCTGTCAGTTTCCTGCTATGCCTGATGTGGTTGGCCAGTTTCTATGCACATGCGGCACCAGTTGTGTCCTCTGTTCTGTGGTGTAAGTGTGGCACTTTGTACCACATTGTCGTCAATGTTGATGTGCTGTGATTGCTATGTGTGTCTGCTGCATTGTGGGAGAGTCGCCCCTGCAGCTCTGATTTAGGGGCGCCTTATCCCTTTGAGGCGATGTGCCTTTCACTTGTGTGCTTTTACGGGGCTGAGATGTTGCCGACTTGGGTCATTTGTGCTCTTGGACGGTTCTTGGACTCGTGCATTGTTTGTCTGCAGATGTGTTGTTGACGTCAGGGGTTGTATGTGCACGTGGATGTGTCAGGGTGTGACCTGCTCCTTTGAGGATGTTATCCACACTGGGCCACCTCAGTGTCGTGTCGTGCACCATGTCATGTATTTTGACTGCAGCCATGCTATTGGTCATGCAGTGTCACTTGCATTGTCAGTGTGGCTCACAGAGCAGCTGCTTTTCTGGTTCAGCACATGTGCATGGGTAGGTAGTGAGATTGGTGAGGGGGGGCATTTGTGCACATGGTGGACGCGGGCCTACTTGGTGTTTCTATGTGTGCTGCAGTGTGCTAAGGCCATCAGGGACATGTTCCACAGTCATTGTAGGTGTGCAGTGTGCTACACATGATTGTGCATGTGTGCCATTGTGCCCGTCTCCCCCCGTCCCCCCAGTCCCTGGTCGTTACCCTGTTGCTGTTGGGTCAGGTCATATCGAGCAGTGTCCGGACCCCCAACTCCTTACACCGTCTACACACTGATGACTGTGGCCACCATTTCCTCCAGCTCATCCAGCTCCTCCTGTGGCGCAGGACTCCCACCTCCAGTCGCCGTTGCTGCCTTCCGGTTGGCATCGAGTTTCTGCTTGGTTTGGCTTTTCACATCATGCCAGCGCCTCTTGACCTCCTCCATTGTCCTCCTCGACACTCCGACTGCATTCACGTTGTTCACGATGGACTGCCATATTTCCATTTGTGTTGCTGATGACAGTGGAGGTGACGAACAGTTGTTGGTAGTGTTCTGTCACCTCCGTGACGACGATCCGGTTTTCCTGCGGACTGAACCCCGTCTTCCTCTTCCTCTTCTCCTTGCCCTTTCCCGGCCCCGGGGTTCCTGGCTGGTCGTCTGTGGGGCTTGTGGGGTTCGCGTTGTCCTCTGCACTCGGTCTGGGTGCGTCCATGGTGCTACGCAGTTACATTTTTTTTTTCTCTGCTTTTATAGTGCATTCTCACGCATGACGCGTGGGATTCGCAGGCCTGTCGCTGGTTTTTGCTGATTTTTGTATCGCCATTGGGGACATCACCACTTTTTTCGCGTTCGTGTTTCGTATTTTTTCGGCGTCGTGTTATTTTTAACGCGGGCATTTGTCGCGTTATTGTGAGACTATCGCATGGTGCCACCAGGTTGGGAATTGTGCGTTAACACAGTGTTATTTTCCCGCGATGGACTGCGATGTGAGAAGTTGCGTTAAGCGAATTTGGCGATAGTTAACACACGTTCTTGAGAATATCCCCCTTAGTGTCAAGAACGGTGGAGTGGAGGTGAGGGTTGTGTGTGTGTGTGCGTGCGTCCGTCTTGTCTTATACATTTCGAAGCTACTTTTGGACTACATAAAGCACGGTATGCAAGTTTCTTTTAACATAGTCATGTTGCTCTCTGTATTTGGGATTTGTAGACGTGTGTGTGTGTTTATGTGAGACCGAGTGTTGGTTTGTGTGCATTTGCACATGCATATCTGTTAGTCTGTGTAATCGGTGGCTGCATTACTGGTGGTCTTTGAATGCGGTTGCATGTGGGTCACGTGATCTGTGCATAGTTATACGTTGAAATATATACATGGGGACACTGCATGTCTGCCAGTCCGTGTGTGTGAATGTTTAGATTAATATGCATGTCCATGGATGTTTTAGTGTGTTGCTTTATATACTGATTCTATATTTGTGATCCGTCACCATGCACATGAATATTGTTTGTATGGATGATGTGTGTCCCTATGCACACAATATAGAAAACCCACACCTTTTGGCTTTGTCAATGATTGTTCTTGCTGGAGACAGGTCAACAATAGTCTGGTTTTCATAGCTCTTCTACAGTTCCTTTGATCCCAAAGCATTAAATACATATTTTAGGCGGCAATGCTATAGAGCTCTGGGATAGCTCTGATGCTATGACAACACTTCGACTGGGTCAAAGAATTGCCTGAGCAGCTGGGAATATCTTTCTGTTCTTTTGCTGTTTTTAAACAAAAGACCCACACAAACAAAAACAGTCGGAGCTCCCTTTGCACTTGCTGTGGACCCTGGCCGCCTTAAATTCGCATTAATGTTTTTTAATCGCTGTCCTTTTTGTCAAATGACTCAGTAATTGTTGTCTCCTTTGGGGGCTGGGCAGAAAGGATGCTTCCAGCCCTGCGCAGCTTCCTTCTCGCTCTTGGAGCCTGTGTTGTGCGGAGAAGCGCACCATGCACTTTAGAGTCATTATTCTGCACTTCTTCGGAAAGATAATGAGCCCTTTTCTGTTGTTGTAAAAAGCAGTCCGATAATAATACATTTTACTGCTTGTGATCCTGACCAATACCGCAGACAATTCACAAATTCTAATTGAGATTTACGTGTAATTAGTGGCAGACTTCTGTTTAGACAGCATTGTACTGAATGTATGGGACCAGGTTCAAAGAACTGAGTATATGATATCCAGTCTCATCCAGACGTATAGATGAGGTTGGATGTATTTGCAGATATATGGACAAATTTACTAATATTTCCTGCAACGCAGTAGAGCATCCAACGTTGCTGCAACACGTTGTATGAAAGGGAGAGAGCAGAACAGCGCCATTTCTACTAAGTGCATACAAACGTAGTGCGAGGGTGTGTCTGTGATATCTTGCATACCCTTTTCACTGGAAGGATAGTCCTGCAGTACAAAATATTATGCTTAGATATAGTTTAAAAACATGGCCAAGTTTGTACCTGTGCTGTACAGTACAGTACACTACACATGCTAAGTTACAAACCTTTGGAGAAAAGAAAACTTTGCTCAGTTATGCCTCCCTCGATGAGGTATACATTTTTGTCGCAAACCCCTTTCTACCTCTCTTGTTAAATTGGGCTTTATGTCAAAATCCATGGGTGGTTGCCGGGAAGGTCCATGAACCACCCTCAGGGAACCCCTTGTGCAAAGTAGCGTATAGTGCTACTTTGCCTTATTTTAGGACTACTTTCCAGCACAAAACAGGTTTTGAAGTGGAAAGTAAATCCCCTCTCAACAATTTGCACTGGTGTCCATCACTTTTGTGATACAAACCCGGCGCAAACTTTTAGTAAATCTGTGCTATGGTTTCTGCGGCCATAGCCCCGTTAGGGGCAACCTGCAGCATCTGCAAGGGCAGTGGCTGGATCTGCACTGCGGTCCTCCTGTCGGTCATATCCCCATCCCGGCTCACTCCACCCATGCTGCTGCTGTATGCAGGGCCAAGAGGGCAGCCTCAGCGTGCCATTGGCACAGTTACTAATGTCATTCCATTTCTTAACTGAACGTTTATAGTATTAAATTTGTGGGAAAAATGAGCTTTAAAAACCTTTCAATACCACTGCAATGATATGGGGAAGACTTCTATTCATATAGATTTGTGAGGTCACCCTGTTATGGAATGGTACATAAAAGCCCCATAGTACTGTCCAATCATACTCCTAGGATCATCCATACAATATCTTCTATTAATTCAAGGCTTGAAGAGATGTTTTTTCACATGACTGCCCTTATGCCCATAAACACTAGCAATGTAAAACAATAATTTTATTAAAATAACATGACTGACACCTATTAAGGAGAGTTAAAGATCTGGAAAATGTGAATTTTTACATCTGGACGTGGTTGCTGCTTATGGTGCCTGCTGCTGTGAGTTAAAAAGAAAATGTTCTATATGGCTTCTATAGAAAGCTTTTATTGCGAATAACTAGGTCTAAATCTGGTTATTCATTGCTATGTCGTAGCAACAATGGGAGACAAAAGTCGTTTTTGCACTGTTGCTATGTTCTAAAGGAACGCCAGACCGTTCTGATAGGACTTTTTGTCAAAGCCAATCAGTGCAGCGCTGGCTTCATCAGTCAGGGGAGGGACTAGGAAGGCATAGATTAGTGGGAGTGGGTAGCAGGAGGCAAGGTATTTTTTTTTTTTTTTACATTTGGGACAAGGATGAGAAGACATGTTATGTATTTCTGCCACATTACTCCTCTGCCCCATCGTTGTAGCTGAAAGCAGCTGTAGATGACTGGTAGAGGCCATACATAACATAAAATGATAGATTGGTAAAAGATGAATTAAAGGTGTGTTTTTCAACTGTGGGTTCTGAGTGACATCATAGACAACCCGAGCTTTGATCTTGTTGTCTATTTTTTTTTTTTTAAACTTTATTTAGCGTTTTATCGTTGTGCAACTTACAGCAGAGCATATACAATCAACAATATCTGTCCAGAGCGGAGTATCTTGTTGTCTATTTAATGTCACTCAGAACCCCTTGGAGAAAAATGCCCCCGTTATTCACTGTAACCCATCTATAGTTCTGTGTATTATTAGTAGGGGGCTGGGAAGTGCTAAAAACATTCAAGACCAAGCAAGCAATATCATGAATGCAAATAAATGTGAACAAAGATTTGACAGCTCAGAAAATATTATGGGAAGGTTCTCAAATCACTTACAGAGAATAAACATCACATCACACAAACAAGGCTAAATGTAGTTTGCCAATGCAATGGGAAGGTGAGTCCAGTGGAAATACATAGATCGGCTTGATCATTGCAGCCAAGGAAAGGGAAGGCAAGCATCCGTAAAAGTCTCAAAAATATTAATACTGATCACAAGAGAAAAAGAGATCTTAGTCACCTCCGGTATATTTGTCATTAGGGTTACCAACAGATAGTCACAACATCTTTTTGTGCAAATTGTGAGTGTAAGATGGGAGGACAATGCTGCAAATTGAGAATGACAGTCTCTCGCCAACCCCAACTTCTTTTTTGATATTTTGGACACGCTGCAAATGCATACTTTGCTTTTGTAAAGACGGCATACCCACATGTAAAATTCTGGAATATCTGTTTTCATGCACACCTATTGCAGTGGGACGTCTGACCGTCATGATCCCTTCATCAGGGGCCGTCATGGAAGGGGAAAGAGGACGTGTAGTTTCCACTTCACCCACTCTGATGTCAGGTGAAGATCAGTGACGCATGTTAGATGGCAGTCATAATATAAATTGTCTGTGTGTGCTAAGGTTTGCCATATTTCAGATGATTTGGTTTTCAGTCAGTGTTGGTTACCCTTGCTGATTTTTCTTAGTTCCTTTTATTTGTGATCGCTGCTTTTGCTTTCGACAACTTTTCCTGGCTCCACCTGCCCTTCCGTGCTCTCGCAGCTATCTGTTATTTTTGCAGCTCATGCTACCCTTAACTGGAGTACAGGTATGATAAAGATTTCTCAGTTTCCATGCCAACCTTCCAAATCTTTCTTGATGTTTACTGCCAGTCCCTTACTATTGTAATGGATCCTGCTGGAGTATCTTCATTATCTCTAACTGCTTTACCTGGCTGGGCCTACCTGTCTGCTGGCAACATTGTCCTCAGGTTACCAGGATGGTAAGCCTTATTGGGACTTGATGTCATCTGATCAGCGTGAACCTATATCCTCAAATTACAAACTTAACCTCATCATATGAGGAAGGGACAGGTAAGCGATTGTTGTAAATGTTCTTGATGTTGTACATTACCCAGATATTGATTCACAAGAATTATGTTGTGAAATAATTTGCTATACCTTTTGAATTGATTGTTTAGCTGATGATAACTAATACAGAACTGAATATGGTAGTCTGTGACTTTTTTGACATGTACCTTTCAGGGTACCTCAATAGGGAAAAGAGGTGTGATTTGTAAATTTATTGAGTAGCTGGGGGTTGCCTTTCCATTGTTTGATTTAATTTGTGAGTTGTTTATAGACATTCACTTGCCTTGTTATGTAGGCGCCTGGAGTGTTATCTCTAAATGCTTGTCAAATCAAGGGATTGGCCGCAAAGGACAGCTAGTAAGGCGGCTCGCAGATGTATATATGAATTAGAATTCTCAATAATGTCAGTGGCACAAAATTCACTGTCAAAGCCCAAATATTACTAACGATAAAGAATATTTTTCGAAGAATCTGTAGCACATTGATACTTGACATATAGATTTCAGATCATGCCTCCGATGAGATCAGAATCAATCCATGAAAAAGGTAAACCAATATTTTCCATGGAACTCTGATAGTTTGAGAGTGTTACAAAAACTATGGATGTGTATTATGTAAAGGAGGCAAACTTGAGAAATATCTCTCTCTAATGCTGTGCCCTAAAATTGGTGAAACTCTGGCATTAGGAGGAGATTTCAAAAAGAGCGGCAAGAAGGGGGGCATTGAAAGTACTTGATGGCGTTTTAAGACACAGTTTACTGCAGATGTGTGTGAGTATTCAATAGATCCCATGGGGAGACAGGGTAATCCATATTCAGAAATCAAATATCAATAATATGTATTTCTAAAACAAATTGAAAACAAATTAACTTGAATTCATCATCATACGCAATGTTAACTTGCAGTAGGCTTGAATATGGAAATAGCCTCATTCGCTATTTCTGCATATTAACGTAAAAATATTGTGAATATTTTTGGGAAGTTCCTCATGCTCTTGGCCAGTAAACTCTAAATTAGGTACATTTCTGGATCTGTCGCTTGCTATTGCTTTTCAAGTTATTACATCAAACTGGAAGTATGCTGAGAATATCAACGTTACTAGTTGGTGGAATCCTTTTGTTCCCATCATAGACTTGATACAGCATCGGCTACATCTACATTACAGATGATAAATAAAGACTCTTTTGGTCTCCGCTCATTGGTTACTTAAACAAAAAGCCTAAACCATCCAAGGATTCTAGGATGGTTTTCCAGCCCCATGACTGTTTTTTTCCTTTCCTGTTCAACATCATTCATAGTTATCTTGCCATTGTCAATGTATGAGATAAGTTTTTATATGTCATGACGTTACTATACGATATAAAGTTTTATTATGTGATACATGTGCAGATATGTAATACATATTGTTTAGTTTTCTTTTTCTTCCTTTTCTCTTCCCTTTTCTTCTCTCCTCGATCTTCTTCTGTTTGCTTCCTTCTTCTACCTTTTTTCTCAAAATACAAATTACAAAAAATGTGATATCATAAGTGCTGAATTATGATATTATCTTAATAAGTTTATTGTACAATTTTCTCTTTTGTATTTTAAGTATTATTTATTTTTGCCTTTTCTGTTAATATTCTATTTCATAATCTGGTTTTCCACTCTAAGTATCAGATAATTCTGTACATTTGTATTTCACTTTAATAAAGCTTTTATTAAACTAAAATAAAAAGTATTGTGAATACAATCATTGAGAGGGTAGCATTCCATCCCTCACATTTTTGTATACTTCAGCATAGGAAAATAGGGCCACACATTTATTACATATATATAGGCAGATAAATGATGATGAAGAATAGATGAGCATGTGATTGGAAACACATACCTCCTTTTAGATCGGACAATGATATGGAGCAGGCTTTCAGGCATTCACAAATGAATTTAATGGCCAAAATGTTTACGGCAAACAATGTTATAGACAAATTTCCTTACAGTAAGTATGCCCAATTGAAAAACATTTTTTAGAATTAGTTCTGGAAAAGGGTTGTTGCTATTTTGAATATGAGGGGATATTCTATGGACAGATGTAAAGTGTCCCCCTGACTCCACGTCATCTCGGACACTGTCTCCAGTCCTAAAATTTTGATCCTACAAATCATTTATTTCAGGTGCATTAGTCTAATTAATTTAATAGAAGCAAAGCAAGTCTACAACTCCCAGAATGCATCAGGCTATCACACAAACGTTCAGGACTGAAGACTTTGGGGCCGATTCCGATTCGGGCCAGAAATCTCTCCGACCGAGCCGGACCCGGAGAGAATTCCGACCGAATCGGACCCTAGCAGTCCGACCGGACGAGTACGATGCATTCGCATGCTATCGGACTCGATTCGGTCGGACTCCCATTGAAGTCAATGGGAGCCGGCCGTACGACGCGTACGCGGTCTCCCATTGACTCAATGGGTGCGGGCGAACAAGGGCGCCCCTACAGTGGGTACGCGTCCATGCGCATCGCGGCGTACATGCACAGGTAGGGGGATCCATGGGTCCCCCTGTGTGCGACTCGCGCGCCTACGCGTTCAGGGGTCCGACGCGGACCCCCAAAGTCCGGCTCCGACAGCTCTTTCGAGCCGGACGGCGCGAGTCGGTCGGACTGCTTGCGGCGCGCATCGTACTTACCCGGCCGGGAAACGTCTCCATAGCGCGGTGCGAGTCGTGTCCGTGCGAGTCGGTCGGAGCGTGTTGAAGCCGCGTACGAGTCGGTCGGCGATTTCGCGTGCGCTCGCATCGTACTCGCTCGGCCGGACCCGCGTACGATTCGGTTGGGAAACAGGGCTCCGAATCGGATCCGGTAAATCCGAATCCGATTCGGAGCACTACCGGCCGAGATCGGAATCGGCCCCTCTGTCTGTGATGACCTGGAATGAAGGTGGTCCTTCTAGACAAGAGTATGTTTGCTGCTAGGCAGACCATACCTCAAAAGAGTTGCCTCCCGAAAAGGAAATGGTCCAGAAAATTCACAGAAATATGGTCTATGTGGATTAAGTGTTTATGTGGATTATCGAATTATACTGATGTGTATTTTACAGAATGACTCTTTGATTTAAACAGGCAGATTAGACAGTAAGACCGATAAATTTAATTTAGGGCCCGTGGAGCACTCAAAAGCTTATGCCATGTGACGTTTTTGTGAAAGGGCTAACAACTGAGAGCTTGCTCGCCAATTCATAACAGCTTTTGGTTGCTGTGATTGAATACTTTATGGCCTATTCTGTGAAAATTAGGTTTGACAAAGAATAAGAGGCACCCCCCGCACCTAGGGGCGGGGTGCCTATAGTGGCATTTCGGGCGCGAGACAGAGGGTGTCCAGCGTAAGCGGAGAGGAGTGGGAGGGGTCGCCGCCGGGTAATGAGATATGCGGGGCAGGCACAGAGTGGCGTCACTCACTGAGGGCGCAGGCGGCCCCCACTCCCCCAGGGAAATGTTGTAAAAACCCCTGGACACGAGGGAGGAGCCCTCTTTGTTCTCTCGCCTCGGGCGCCCAGCAGGTCGCAGCCAAAAAATAGTTGCCCACCCACCCATCCCTGATTTTTAAAGTAGTCTGGAGAGGCGGGGTCCCGGGTAAGAGGAATGCAGGGGACTCCTTTTTGGGGGACTGCCGGATACTGGACCAAGGGGGGCAGTCAATGGGGCTCCGGGCTGGCGGGAGAGGGGGCCGTCCTGCTGGTGGTCCTGGACTCTCCGGCCCTACCCGAGATGCCGGTGCTTGGAGGAAGCAATTTGGGTGAGAGCTGGTGCGCGTGTATGGCGCAAGGCAGTGCCCTGGGTGGCGGCCAAGTCTAGGGGGTAGATGACGGTAGTTGCACCTCCAAATGGAAGCAGTAGAGATGGGTGTTGCTGCCTGCCGGCACAGCATGCATCAGGTGTGGCGCTGGAGATACAGAATTGTAAATACAATTGTAACCGGTGGCTGAAATGAATACTGTGTAACCCTATATATCAATTTGTATTGGAATTTGTGTAATAAAGGTAATAAAGTTGGTCTAATGTTGAGAGTGCGTCAACAAATAAAGAGGGCGTTAAGTGAGAAGTAATAAAGACTACGCAGTGAAGACCAATCACTTGTATGGTACCTTTGTGGGCAAAAAGGGGGGCCAACCGGGGGGTGTGGAGTGAGGCCAGGGTTGCAAGGGCGAGTAGCACGTATTTCTGCCCACTATTGTTGAGTACACCCCTCTAACACAATCTTTGTTTGCTCTTTTTCTGTGGCCCATAGAATAATTATTACAGAAATAGACTCACACAAAAGCATTACCATTAGGATTAAGTATGTCAACACGACTATATTGGCGGAAGGAAGGCAAATCATTTGCAGCACTACACAAATTAAAATCAATAGGGATTAGAACTTTTTAAAATATCACCAAGTAGCAGGAGAATAATTAATTTGAGATTTATTCAGCATCATAGAATAACAAATCAATCTCCTATCCTACCTGATGTTATGATGACTTCTTTTTATACAGGACCATCAATTAACTAAATTCACATTGCATGGCAGTAAATGTTTTGGTTGTAAGTGTCTTACATACCTGCCTAAACTGTATCAAATTTGGGAGCTGCTGTCAGAAAGAATGTGATTCCAAAGCGATTTTTGGGTCTGGATGTTGATCAAAATTAATCATTTCCGACTTAGTATTTTTGCGTAGATTTCTGAAATCTAGCAATGAGATGTTTCCTTTAAGCCTTTTTTGTGTTCTGTTAGGTTGTAAACGGTCTTTGTGTAAGTCTGTGGGTTCCCCTTCCTTACTGTACAAGTCTGATAAAGTCAGCGTTTCAACACTGTGTATGTTCGAATAGCATCTGTTACCACGCATGCCAAAACAACACGTAGCTTAACAATGCAGTCAATACCACGACTGTTAGACTTGGCATCTTTTGGCGTGTTTCCCCTGACTTTTTGCTTTCTGACCTCCCGGTTTTGACTCTGTTTTTGCTGGTGTGATGATTCTGCGCACTTTCCTCACTGCGGTCCAGTGGGAAAGTGCAAGTGCTCCTGTATAAAATGTGTTATGGATTGGTGTTTCCATGATTGGCCTATTTGGTTTATGTGTCAGTCCCTTGTAAAGGGCACTACGTGTGCCAGGGCCTATAGACCAAATGCTGTTGGTGGGCTGCAGCACTGGATTGTGCCACCCACGCAAACAGCCCGTAAAGTGTAACTCGGGCCTGCCAACGCAGAGCCTGTGCGCAGCCTGGGGCTGCCATGTCGACTTGGCAAGTGCACACACTTGCCAGTCCCTAAACCTTCCCTTTGCTGCATGTTAGTCACCCCTAAGGTAGGCCCAAGGTACCCCTGTGGGCAGGGTGCGTTGTACGCGAAAGGTAGGACATGCCCTGGTGTGTGCGGCATGTCCTGATAGTGAATTACAGCCTAGTTCGTTTTTCACTATTGCAAGGCTACCTGTTCCCCCTAGGCCAGAACGGGCGGTTTTGATTATTACAGTTTATAATCCTAACTGACCCCGGGAACGTGGTAGAAATTCGAGTTTAGTATGCCTGGACTCAGAATGATAAAATGCATCTTTTAGTGAAGTTGGTTTTAACATTCTGTGTTTGAAAATACCACTTTTAGAAAGTGGGTATTTTCTTGTCTAACCATCCAAGCCTGCCTCTGCGAGGTTGTGTATTCCTTGTCTGGAATGTGAGTGACAGGGGCTGGGGGATGCCAGGAGACAGGGTGAGTCAGCGCAGGGCTGAATAGCCAGATCGACCTGTAGATGGGTGGGAGGGGTCGCACCTGGGCCCTGAATAGGACAGTGCCTTCCCTCCACAATGCTGGCTCCACCTCCTGTGGTGCGTCTGATGTCCCTGGCCTGCTCACTGAAAGAAGGGACGGAGACTTGTCAACAAAGTGCTCCAGAACTGGTTTGGACTAGGCCAAGGCCTCTCTGCCTTCAGAGAACCAAGGAATTTGGGATATAAATATTGGGGCCCTGACCCCATGAATTTAGATCTCGCTGGAATCAAGGAACCTGCCAAGACGAAGAGCTGGAAGAGCTGCCAGGAGGAGTACTGCCCCTTTGCTGTGTTGTTGCTTTGTTGGGTTGGCCTGCAGCTGCTGCTTCTGCCTTGGGCAGTGAAAGGACTGGACTGAACTTTCTACAAACTTGTGCTGAGTATCTCCAAGGGCCAGGAACCGAGCTGGCCTCCTGTTAAGAAGTCTCAGGGACTACAAAGACTTCACAAGCCTCTGGGTACCGCTTCTGGAACGCTGTTTCAGTTGCCACAGAGGAAGGGAACTGCAACCGACTCCGTCAACCGAATCCATCCCTGGCCGGTGACCTGTTTGCACCGCAGACCGCATCGCCCCGCTTCGCATCGCAACCCTGGTCTCACCGTGGGCAACGTCCGACGCCGCCAACATCGAGCCGCTGCTTGCACCGTGACCTGTGGGCACCGCAGTTCGCATCGCATCGCTTCACTGGGCCAGCCGGACCCGGACCGACACTGTCGCTGCAACTGGCTCAAGAGTCGAGACCGCACCGCATTTGGGGCACCGCTCGCACGTCTGCGACGCACCGCTCCGACTCGCACCGCTGTCCGACGCCAGCTCCCGCACTCCGGCTAGGTCGCCTGCATCGCAACCTGTCAGCACCGCATCGTCTCGCCCTGCATCGCACGCCTTGGACTCACCGACTCCGTCTGCACGACGCTCATCGAGCCGCTGCCTGCACCGCATCGAGGGACACCGCACCTTGCATCGCTCCGTCTTGCACCGCAACCGCGACGAACGCCGACCGGCTCGTACACTCCGTACCAGCCACAACGAGACAAGGTACTGTGACCGAATCTGTTCACGATTCTGCTGGCCCGTATCGACGCGGTCGGCTGGAACTGTTAGACTCTGTGGTTTTCAGCATCACGGTAGGCTCGGACGGAGCTACCGACTCGTACGAACTTTGCTTTTGTGCTATTCCTGCAAAGAAGAAGTTAACGTATCAAGCATTCATTCGTAAAGTATAGTATTGTGGATTTTTGTCGTAATTGGTCTTGTCTTGAGTATATAAAATATTGGTTATTTTTCTAAACTGGTGTGGTGTCCGTTTGTAGTGCTTACACTGTATTACTGTTGGTTATGTGCAAATGCTTTACACACTGCCTCTGAATTAAGCCTGACTGCTCGTGCCAAGCTACCACGAGGGTGAGCAGGGGTTACTTCACGAGTGTAACAACCCTTACCCTGACTAGGAAGAAGGGTCCCTACTTGGACAAAGGTGCAAGCCCTTGCCAACTAGAGATCCCATTTCTAACATTGGTTGTCAGCGGTGAGGATAGGACTTGTGTTTGCACTTGACTTACAGTAATTGGTGTGCACTACTACCATATCGCAGACCATTACGTACCACATACTGGTTCTTTTTCTTTTGGCCTATTTTTGATCTTGCCAGTTTTCAACTCACGACTTTTGTCATGCCTGAATCAATTGCATCATCCGTTGCATCTCTGGAAGTTATCTTTGAGGAGGACAGGTTGGAATCCTACGCCGTAAAGGAGTTACGAGCGATTTGTAAAAACCTGAAAGTCCAAATTAAAGGCCTCACAAGGAAGGAGGAGCTACAGAAGGCGCTGAGGGCCTGGGTAGCAGCCAGACATGCCAATGGGCAGCCTGGTGATCTCAGTGAGGAGGTGGAGGAGCCTATTTCCAGGGTGGATGTGCTTTTGGGTAGGGGGAACCCGCCAGATCAGGCAGCAGCAGTCTGTCCCCAGAGGAGCTGGAGGACAGGCGGGAGGCAAGGCAGTTCGAGCTGCAGAAGCTCAGGCTGGAGAGTGAGCGGGAGGAGAAGAGATTGGCCATAGAGGAGAGGAAGATGCTCTTAGAGCATGAGAGAGAACTGAAGGAGCTAGAACTTAGGAGTAAGTCAGGCTCAGATGGTGGCAGCAATTCGTCCAGAAAGGCAGACAGGATTGTGCACATTCCCAAGAACGTAGGCAAGGAGTTCAAGAAGGGGGATGACATACAAAGGTGGTTTCAGGGTTACTGAGGCAGCCATACACATGAATGGGGTCCCTGAGGAGAATTGGGGAGCAGGATTGTGGCCACTTTTCCCGGAAGAAGCAAGGGATGCTCTGATAGCTTTGGGTAAGGGGTATCACCTCACCTATGCTGACATGAAGGATGCCCTTCTCACGAAGTATGGTCTTACTCCTGAAAAGTACAGGGATCAGTTCAGGTCCAGTAAGAAGTCTGATGTCAACACTTGGTTGGAATGTGTGGATGTGTTCTGCAGGTCTCTGGATGGTTGGGTGAAGGGCAGTAGTGTAACAGATTTTCAGGGGCTCTACAACTTGATTGCATGGGAGCACTTGTCTAGTCTATGTTTTGCAGATCTGCGCCAGCACCTAGTGGATAGTAAGCTAACTGACCCCAGGAAGCTTGCTATGGAAGCGGACCGCTGGGTGAGTACCAGGGTCCACAAGAAAGCGTTTGGGGAGACTCAGCCAAAGGTGGGCAGGGTCCCCAGCAGAAAGGTGGGGGGACAAGGGTAAAGCACAGGAGTTCTCTAAAGGGCCCCAAACTAGTACCCAGGGTAAAGGTTCCCAGCCCCCGGTGATAAGAAGAAAGGGGTCTCTACAGGGAAGCCTGTTGAGACCGGCCCCGCAAGTGTTATGCATGTGACCAGGTAGGTCACTTTAAGGGGGACCCCAAGTGCCCGAAGGGGACACAGCCGCCCACCGGTGGACAGTCCAAAGTGTTGGCTAGTGTAGCGCTTGGGGAGGAGGGGTGCCCACAGGAGGGTGGGGATCCCGCAGAAATGACCCTTGTCTCACTAGGGGACAGTGAGATGGTCCCAGGAAACCAGGTGCCCCCTAACACAAAGAAATATAGCACCTGGGTGACCATTAATGGGAACAGGGTAGAGGCTCTCAGAGATACTGGAGCCAGTGTGACCTCAGTCCGGTGTCACCTGGTGTCTGAGAAGCAAGTAGTCCCAGGAGCATTCCACCAAGTAGTTGCTGTCGACAACTCTGAGCGCCAGTGTATGGTGGCGCAGGTTCCCTTTGAATGGGGGGGTCTCAGGTCCCTTGAGGGTGGTTGTGAGCCCTACCATGCCTGTAGATTGTCTGCTAGGAAACGACCTGGAGCAGTCCTTATGGAAGGAGGTTGAGCTCAGGTCTCACTTGGAGATGCTTGGGTTGCCAGAGTGGGCATGCGTGTCTACTCGGTCAATGGCAGCCAGAAAGGGTGATCAAGAGGACTTGGAGCCTGAAACAGTGGCCCAAGTCCCTGCCAAGAGAAAGGGCAGGGGGCGCGGGAAACCGACCCCGAAGTTCCCACGGACCGGGAGGAGGCGGACCTCGAGGGGACGCCCGGTGCCTACAGGGGAGCAGGTAGCCGAACTGGGAGACATCTCTGAGCTGACCCATTGGCAGCAAGAAGGGGGTCCCACCAGGGAGGAGTTCTGCAGGGAGCAGAGCGAGTGCCCTACTCTGGAGGGTCTGCGGCGGCAGGCTGCAGACCAGGCAGCTGGTAATCAGTCCGGGTCACATCTGATCTACTGGGAGAGTGGTCTCCTATACAGTGAGCCTAAGGTTGCTGAGCCTGGGTCAGCCCGTGTGCTGGTGGTACCCCAGCGCTTCAGGACCTTCCTACTGGGTCTGGCTCATGACGTGCCTTTGGCAGGACATTTGGGGCAGGACAAGACCTTTGACAGGCTTGTCACCCACTTCTTTTGGCCCCAAATGCGAAGGCAGTCAGATGCACACTGTAGGTCTTGCCAAACTTGCCAGGCAAGTGGTAAGAGTGGGAGGAAGGTCAAAGCTCCTCTCCAACCTTTTCCGGTTGTTGGAACACCCTTTGAAAGGGTAGGGATGGATATTGTGGGGCCACTGGATCCCAAGACAGCCATGGGCAACAGGTACATTCTGGTCTTGGTGGACCATGCCACCCGGTACCCGGAGGCAATCCCTCTCAGGACAACGACGGCTCCAGTGGTGGGCCGGGCGTTAATGGGGATCTTTTCCCGTGTGGGATTCCCCAGAGAGGTGGTTTCTGATAGGGGGACCAATTTCATATCGAAGTATATGACATCCCTGTGGAAGGAGTGTGGTGTAACCTACAAGTTCACCACTCCTTACCACCCACAAGGAAACGGTCTGGTGGAGAGATTCAACCAGACCTTGAAAGGCATGATCAAGGGTCTAACAGAACCCATGAGGCGTAAGTGGGACGTCCTCTTGCCATGCCTACTCTTTGAATACAGGGAGGTGCCTCAGAAGTCTCTTGGGTACAGCCCCTTTGAGCTCCTGTATGGCCACCCTGTCAGAGGACCTCTCAGTTTGGTAAAGGAAGGCTGGGAGGCAGCTCCCAGGAAAACTCCCCAGGATGTATTTAGCTACATGCTGGCCTTTAGAAACCAAACTGCCCGCTTCAGGAAACTCGCTCAGGCGAACCTAGAAGCAAGCCAGGAAGAAATGAAGAGATGGTATGACCAGAATGCCACTCTGGTCGAATTTCAACCTGGGCAAAAAGTGTGGGTCATGGCCCCAGTGGCACCTTGTGCCTTGCAGGACAAGTGGACTGGGCCATATGAGGTAAAGGAGCGCAAAAGTGACGTCACCTACCTGGTGGATTTGCAGGCTCCAAGGAACCCGTTGAGGGTCCTTCACGTGAACCGCCTCAAGCCCCACTTCGAGAGGTCCGAAGTGAGTATGCTCTTGGCGACAGATGATGGGGTGGAAGAGGAGAGCGAGCCTCTCCCTGACCTCCTGTCTACCAAGGAGCATGATGGGTCAGTAGAGGGTGTGATCCTCTCCCCTACTCTGCCTCAGGAGCAGCAGGGGGACTGTCGCCAGTTGTTGGGACAGTTCGCCCCACTGTTCTCTCTGACCCCCGGTGTTACTCACTGGTGTACCCATGACGTGGACACCGGTGACAGCCATCCTGTGAAGCACAAAATTTACAGGTTGACTGACCGGGTCAGAGCCAGCATCAAGGAGGAGGTCTCTAAGATGTTGGCGTTAGGGGTGATTGAGCCCTCCCACAGTCCTTGGGCCAGCCCAGTGGTCTTGGTCCCAAAGGCTGCGGCGCCCGGAGCCACTCCAGAACTCCGGTTTTGTGTGGACTACCGTGGGCTCAATGCCATCACCAGGACTGACGCGCACCCCATCCCCAGAGCTGATGAGCTCATTGATCGGTTGGGAGCTGCCCGGTTCCTCAGCACGTTTGATTTAACGTCTGGGTACTGGCAGATTGCCTTAACCGATGCGGCCAAGGAGAGATCAGCATTCTCAACCCCAGAAGGTCATTACCAATTCCGGGTGATGCCCTTTGGGTTGAAGAATGCCCCTGCCACCTTTCAGAGGTTGGTCAATCAGGTGTTGGCTGGGCTGGAGGATTTCAGTGCCGCCTACCTGGATGACATTGCTGTGTTCAGTTCCAGCTGGGAAGAACATTTACAGCACCTTGAGAAAGTGTTGAGGGCCCTGCAAGGTGCAGGCCTCACGATCAAGGCCAGTAAGTGCCAGATCGGGCAGGGTTCTGTGGTGTACTTGGGACACCAGGTAGGAAGCGGCCAGGTGGCGCCCCTACAACCCAAGATTGACACCATTCTGGCTTGGGAGCCCCCAAGACCCAGACAGAGGTGAGAGCCTTCTTAGGTCTCACCGGTTACTATAGGAGATTTGTTAAGGGCTATGGCACCATCATTGCCCCCTTAACAGAGCTGACCTCTAAGAGGCAGCCCAGGAAAGTGATCTGGACTGAGTCCTGCCAGAAAGCTTTTGATGCCCTGAAGGCAGCCATGTGCACGGCGCCCGTGCTCAAGGCACCTGACTTCTCCAAAGAATTTGTCGTGCAGACTGACGCTTCAGAGCATGGTGTGGGAGCGGTGCTCTCACAACTGAACGAAGAGGGCCTGGATCAGCCTGTAGTCTTCCTTAGCAGGAGACTACTTCCCAGGGAACAGAGGTGGAGTGCCATAGAAAGGAAGCTTTGCTGTGGTCTGGGCGCTGAAGAAGTTGAGACCATACCTGTTTGGGACTCACTTCCGGGTTCAGACAGACCACAGGCCCCTCAGATGGTTGATGCAAATGAGGGGTGAGAATCCAAAGCTGCTGAGATGGTCCATCTCCCTACAGGGAATGGACTTTACGGTGGAACACCGTCCTGGTACAGAACACGCCAACGCAGATGGTCTTTCCAGGTTCTTCCGCCTTAGTGAAGAGAACTCCAATGGGGTTGGTTAGTTCTCCCTACTTTCAGCTGGAGGGGACATGTGTTAGACTTGGCATCTTTTGGCGTGTTTCCCTGACTTTTGCTTTCTGACCTCCCGGTTTTGACTCTGTTTTTGCTGGTGTGATGATTCTGCGCACTTTCCTCACTGCGGTCCAGTGGGAAAGTGCAAGTGCTCCTGTATAAAATGTGTTATGGATTGGTGTTTCCATGATTGGCCTATTTGGTTTATGTGTCAGTCCCTTGTAAAGGGCACTACGTGTGCCAGGGCCTATAGACCAAATGCTGTTGGTGGGCTGCAGCACTGGATTGTGCCACCCACGCAAACAGCCCGTAAAGTGTAACTCGGGCCTGCCAACGCAGAGCCTGTGCACAGCCTGGGGCTGCCATGTCGACTTGGCAAGTGCACACACTTGCCAGTCCCTAAACCTTCCCTTTGCTACATGTTAGTCACCCCTAAGGTAGGCCCAAGGTACCCCTGTGGGCAGGGTGCGTTGTACGCGAAAGGTAGGACATGCCCTGGTGTGTGCGGCATGTCCTGATAGTGAATTACAGCCTAGTTCGTTTTTCACTATTGCAAGGCTACCTGTTCCCCTAGGCCAGAACGGGCGGTTTTGATTATTACAATTTATAATCCTAACTGACCCCGGGAACGTGGTAGAAATTCGAGTTTAGTATGCCTGGACTCAGAATGATAAAATGCATCTTTTAGTGAAGTTGGTTTTAACATTCTGTGTTTGAAAATACCACTTTTAGAAAGTGGGTATTTTCTTGTCTAACCATCCAAGCCTGCCTCTGCGAGGTTGTGTATTCCTTGTCTGGAATGTGAGTGACAGGGGCTGGGGGATGCCAGGAGACAGGGTGAGTCAGCGCAGGGCTGAATAGCCAGATCGACCTGTGGATGGGTGGGAGGGGTCGCACCTGGGCCCTGAATAGGACAGTGCCTTCCCTCCACAATGCTGGCTCCACCTCCTGTGGTGCGTCTGATGTCCCTGGCCTGCTCACTGAAAGAAGGGACGGAGACTTGTCAACAAAGTGCTCCAGAACTGGTTTGGACTAGGCCAAGGCCTCTCTGCCTTCAGAGAACCAAGGAATTTGGGATATAAATATTGGGGCCCTGACCCCATGAATTTAGATCTCGCTGGAATCAAGGAACCTGCCAAGACGAAGAGCTGGAAGAGCTGCCAGGAGGAGTACTGCCCCTTTGCTGTGTTGTTGCTTTGTTGGGTTGGCCTGCAGCTGCTGCTTCTGCCTTGGGCAGTGAAAGGACTGGACTGAACTTTCTACAAACTTGTGCTGAGTATCTCCAAGGGCCAGGAACCGAGCTGGCCTCCTGTTAAGAAGTCTCAGGGACTACAAAGACTTCACAAGCCTCTGGGTACCGCTTCTGGAACGCTGTTTCAGTTGCCACAGAGGAAGGGAACTGCAACCGACTCCGTCAACCGAATCCATCGCTGGCCGGTGACCTGTTTGCACCGCAGACCGCATCGCCCCGCTTCGCATCGCAACCCTGGTCTCACCGTGGGCAACGTCCGACGCCGCCAACATCGAAACGCTGCTTGCACCGTGACCTGTGGGCACCGCAGTTCGCATCGCATCGCTTCACTGGGCCAGCCGGACCAGACCGACACTGTCGTTGCAACTGGCTCAAGAGTCGAGACCGCACCGCATTTGGGGCACCGCTCGCACGTCTGCGACGCACCGCTCCGACTCGCACCGCTGTCCGACGCCAGCTCCCGCACTCCGGCTAGGTCGCCTGCATCGCAACCTGTCAGCACCGCATCGAGCATCGTCTCGCCCTGCATCGCACGCCTTGGACTCACCGACTCCGTCTGCGCGACGCTCATCGAGCCGCTGCCTGCACCGCATCAAGGGACACCGCACCTTGCATCGCTCCGTCTTGCACCGCAACCGCGACGAACGCCGACCGGCTCGTACACTCCGTACCAGCCACAACGAGACAAGGTACTGTGACCGAGTCTGTTCACGACTCTGCTGGCCCGTATCGACGCGGTCGGCTGGAACTGTTAGACTCTGTGGTTTTCAGCATCACGGTAGGCTCGGACGGAGCTACCGACTCGTACGAACTTTGCTTTTGTGCTATTCCTGCAAAGAAGAAGTTAACGTATCAAGCATTCATTCGTAAAGTATAGTATTGTGGATTTTTGTCGTAATTGGTCTTGTCTTGAGTATATAAAATATTGGTTATTTTTCTAAACTGGTGTGGTGTCCGTTTGTAGTGCTTACACTGTATTACTGTTGGTTATGTGCAAATGCTTTACACACTGCCTCTGAATTAAGCCTGACTGCTCGTGCCAAGCTACCACGAGGGTGAGCAGGGGTTACTTCACGAGTGTAACAACCCTTACCCTGACTAGGAAGAAGGGTCCCTACTTGGACAAAGGTGCAAGCCCTTGCCAACTAGAGATCCCATTTCTAACAACGACTGTGTCGTTACCACGAGTTCCATTACAGCGCAAGGCATTACAATGTCTTGCTTTAGGGAAGCGATGGACTTTGGAATAGTTTAAATTACTATTCCACCTTCAGTCTGTGTATCAGTAAGGAAGGTGTTGGACTTAAAATCCAACACTAGTCCAACACCGCATTCCCTAAAGCAAGTCGTTGTAATGACTTGCGTTGTAATGGAACTCGTGGTAACATCCCAGTCGTGGTACTGACTGTGTTGTAAAGGCACTGCGTTCTAATGCTGGCGTTGTTATAGATGTTTCCCTGTATGTTCTAATGCTGACTGATGGGTCAGTTGCCATGGAGGAGATGAGCATATATGTTATTGTTGATCCCGGTAGGCAGTGTGTAGTGATAATTTCTTGTGACATAACAACTATTAAAGGTGAGTGAAAACATCCCCAAAAAAGGGAAAACCTGCAGTTTTTCAACCAGGTTTTCCGAGTCATGGGAAGATACCGGACGGAAATGTTAATTTGAGCACCGGTACCTACCCAAGGGCTTTACTGCAAGCGGGTAATAGGGCCAGAACTCTGCCTGATGGTGTAGACGAGTGACATGCTCCACAGGTGATGTATCACTTATGCACACAACTGTGCCACAGTATATCATGCCACCCACAAAGATTACCACTTACAAAGCTTGAGGTGAGGGATGAGAATATTCTGCCTAGAGGAGCCCACATGACTTCCAGATGCACCAGGCACTTGGGAGTTTGAGAAAGTTGTGCAAGTCTAACCGTTTACCACTTGACTTTCCCTTGTTTCTCTCCCTAGATTCTACGTGTAAAGTTCTGGGTTTCTGAATTCAGCAGGTAAATGAGAATACATGGAAATCAAAATAAAATGTTATCGAGCCGCAAACAGAAAAAAAACAAATATGCAAAATGTATTTCAACAAGAGCAGACACAATCTTTACATTTAATTTGGGTGGACTGTCAGCACATCTTGCAATTCGATTTTATTTTCTCATTCTCTCCAGGTGGCAATTGTCTGTGCAGGGATTTTTGTTTCTTGCGTAAACAGTTGTTAGTGTTTTTTGCATTGAAAATACATCCTGTTCCTTCCGGAATTGCCAGGCAGATGAGGTAACCTGCCTGCTGATATCTTGTGTGAGGAACACTGTAGCAAACCACTTAACTTGCAATAATGGAGTATTGACCAGGGGCAGCCGTATGTGACACACTGCTCAAGCCAAATCAGACAAGCTGCTGGCAGAGATATATTCCTTTATAAACTCATGCAAAGAATCCACAACTTTCGAAACAGTTGATGCTGGTTTTAATCATTGTTTGGATTTCTAAGAACCAGATGAAGGCCAAAAACACGGCAGTATTTATGTGTAATACAAGGAAGATAGCATTAAATGAAGACTCCTGTCCGCCAGATTGGACCAGTGTGCGATAGGGTCATCTCAAGGCGCGGAGGAGGTAGGAATGAGTGTGCTTAAGGGTAGTGCCTAATGATCCCTGTGGAGAGTGTAAAGGCGTGGTACTCCAAGTACGGCCCGCGGGCCGCCAGCGGCCCGGTAGGCCTTCCTTGGCGGCCCGCGGACGTTGCAGGTAATGTACCCATGGCCCCCCAGAAAGAGAGAGAGAGAGTGGAGAGAGAGAGGAGAGAGAGAGAAAGGAGAGAGAGTGGAGAGAGAGAGAGAGGAGAGTGAGATGGAAAGAGAGAGAGAGTGGAGAGACAGTACAGAGAGAGAGAGTGGAGAGAGAAAGTGGAGAGAGAGAGAGTGGAGAGACAGGTGAGAGAGAGTGGAGAGAGAGAGAGAGACAGTGGAGAGAGGGAGAGAGAGTGGAGAGAGAGAGTGGAGAGAGAGAAAGTGGAGAGAGAGAAAGTGAGAGAGGGAGAGAGAGAGAGTGGAGAGAGAGAGTGGAGAGAGTGGAGAGAGAGAGAGTGGAAAGAGAGTAAAGAGAGAGACTGAGAGACTGAGATACTGACTGACAGAGAGAGACTGACAGAGAGAGAGAGAGAGACTGACTGACAGAGAGAGACTAACTGACTGAGAGAGAGAGCGAGAGACTGACTGACTGAGCGAGAGACTGACTGACAGAGAGAGAGACTGACTGACAGAGAGAGAGACTGACTGAGAGAGAGAGAGAGAGAGAGACTGACTGACTGAGAGAGAGAGAGACTGTGATGTAATTGGGGTCAAAGTGTGTATGAAGCTATGCAATGCCTCTTAAGATTGCTATTGTCTGCTAATAAAAATGTATTATCAAAATGTGCTCTTTGTAGTTACATCAGCTTTTGAAATAAAGCATTGTCGCATTGTCTAATGTTTTGAAACAGGTTTGATTTTTTTTTTACTCTAGTCCCGCCCCCCCCCCCCCCACTGACCCCGCCCCCCACTGACCCCACCCCTACCGGTGCGGCCCTCAGCCACAAACCACACTGTAATTTGGCCCCCAACAGAAAGTTTGTGAGTGCCCATGTGTAACGCCACTGGCTTACTCAGAAGACGGCCTGCATACGTCCCTGCGAATTAGTTCTGGTAGTTGAGAGCAGGGCTTTAAGTGGGATGAAAAAACTGGGGGGTCTCCCATAAGGGCATGGCCTATGTAATTAAGGACGTGGCTTAAAACACTTAAGCTAAAAAATCTGTACTTAGCATAGTGTGCTGCCCCACTGGTGTTTTGCTGCTTCTGTCCATTCATCCAGCTATATAACACAAGTAACATTATACCTACAACAAGCCAAGACTATTGGCTTTGTGAATGGTTGTAAATTGCATAAGATAAATAAGCAACAACTATGACTTAGTTTATAGAATATTGAAAATGCTTCCGTTCTTGTGGGCAAGGTTGTGGCTAAGGCTAGAGCTACCGACTTTCGAGCTGAGAAAGCACGTTCGAGCCTCACGGCTCAACATCCTCTGATTCAAAACATGAATATGTCCTTGTGTAATGTAACTGGTGCTCATGTTTGCTCCAAGTTTGCGCTACATAAAACTGAAAAATGAGTCTCTTTCAAGTTCCATCAAAAGCAGTGACGGGTGGTACTATTGCAGAGTTAAGCTTCTGTTTTTTTCCCCACCCTGAAGGTAAAAATGGAGAGCTTGGTAGGGACCCGTTTTGGCACCTGCTTTTAAGAACTGCCGGTGCTGAGCACCGGCAGGACCCGGCCCACTTAAAGCCCTGGTTGAGAGGCACAAACATATTTTGAATGAGGTTCACAGGATGTGTACAATAACTCAAAGCTCATTCGCCATCTCTCTCTCTCTCTCTCTCTCTGTTTTGTTTTTTTGCAGATATATACAGCGCAAACTCGTCCCGAAGGTATTGGAGCGCTTTTCATGAGCACCAGTTAAATTACACAAGAACACATTAATTTTTGGTAGGCCCGGGGAGAATAATTTCTTTATCTCTCTTAAAAGGCTTTGTATTGTGCTCACATTTACTAGCAGTAAAAAAAATAGAGAGCTCCCAAAACAGCGAGAAAGGCGAGAAATGGAGTAAATAACAGTGATGAGTGGTCAACAGTCAATCGTTAGATGGTGCCAGTGCTGGAAAGTTTGAATCAAGCATAATGCTTGGTGGAAGAGATGTCTTTTCAAGATTTTGCCTCCTTTCTGAAGTTGGCTCGGAGAGTAAGAGCCTTGGGAGTGAGACACATAGATTTGAACTTTGTGAATGTATGGACCTCCCTAACAAGCAATTGTAGAGCATCAGCAGGAGTGATAGAACAACCACCTTACATGTTGCACGTGTATTTATTGTAATTGGAATTACATAGCGCTGAGTACCCCTGAAGAGGCATTGACAAACTTTATGGCGGGTAGCACACTACAGTGTAACCCAGTGTTAGTGGTTAGTCCAGGGATTATTAGTTATTGTTTTATACTGTTGGTTATGGGTTTAGTTTTGTGCTCGTAGGAAACTGTTAGTCACTTCTTTCATTTTCTGCTGGTAAATAAGATTAATGGGAGTTAGGTGTGCATATTAGTTAGGATTCACACAAGAGGAAAACATGGGATATATAGATAGGCTACAGAAGGTTGAATATTGTTAGATAGCATGGAGAGGATACACAGAAGGAGAAACTGAGATTTGTGATGGGTTGAAAGGGATGAGTAGATAGACTAGAAAATGTTAGTTATTGTTAGACTGCAGGGAATGGTTACCTAGAAGACAAGTTTGTGATGTGTGAGGAGACATATGGTTACGTTGCTGAAGCAGGACCGGCTCTAGGGCAGTGCGACCAGTGGGACCGCATCGGGCACTGACTTCGGGTGTGGCGGGTGTGGTTTCCAAATATATTATGGTTTGAAAAGCACCTGCTGCCGCATTCCTTGCCTCCAGCAATTTTCAGGCAACAATAAAAATGTCAATAAAAGAATGGTAATTAATGTTCTTCCTGGAGAGAGATCGGAGGTTTGTCTAGTGGAAGTTTTGACTCATGGTAAGGTAGCGCAGTGGGTTAATATGCCTGTTGCAAAGAACGTGTACCATGCAGATCACAAAGTGCATATAATGTAAATAGGTCAGTAGGTTACTGCTTTTGTCAGAGAGATCCTTTTGTTACTTGCAGTTTATAAGTTAAAATTCTAACATAGAGCAGTGAGCTACTAAGCGTCATCAAAGAGCTGCATGAAGACTGCAAGGTATAGATTACAGAGTTATGATTTTTTCCCCAGTCTTTCGTTATCCTAATGTTGAAAAAAAGATTCATTTAGATAGAAATCAATTCTGGTTATTTAAAGCAGTAGGACCCAGGATGTCGAATGGACAAATGGCTGATAGGCCGGGGAGGGTATAGAGAAGCTCTTTACACGAAACCACGTAGACAACAGCTCACTGGCCCCACTGCTCTCACGGTTGTCATATGGCACACCGCCACTATAAAACTTGGCTGGGGTAATAAACTGACACAAATGACGCCCCTATGGCATGCAGCAATGCTGGGCAATTTAAGTAATTGTAGTGGATTTGCCAAATGGGTTACCATTGGTATTTCGCAAGTTAGAGACTTAATAAAGAAAGGTAAAATATTGATATTTGAGGAATTACAAAACGAATATAAATTAGCCACTGGCGAAACCTTCCGATACTTGCAAATACGGCATGCCTTACTAGAGGCTACCAAAGAGATAGACGGGATACCGGAGGCCACCCCACTCGAGGATAGACTACTGGCAGATCCCATGGAGAGCAAAACAATTTCGCTCACTTACCGAAAAATAATTAATAATTCACCAGACCCTCTGAAACATTTATATACGCGCTGGCAGACTGATGTAGGGGACTTGGAGGGGGAGGATTGGCGTGATGCGCTGCCCTACCCGCGCAAGGTGGCCATACCATCACGACTGCGCTTGGTCCAACTGAAAGTTTTGCACCGCACATATATCACATGCACCACATTGGTTAAGATGGGCTGTAGTAGTTCTGCAGACTGTAGACGGAGATGCGGGGAGACGGGCACGTTCTACCACACACTCTGGGAGTGTCCCCTGATCCAGACGTTTTGGGAGGCGGTCAACAAGGCAGTTGGCGAGATGTGTGGGATTGCCCTAGCGCTATTCCCCAAGATATGTCTGCTTAATACATGGGATGCCACAGATCTCAATCGCATGGACCAACTATGGGCAGCCACTGGCTTTATGCTAGCGAAGCATAATATCGCACGTAGATGGGGGGTCTCCGAGCCGCCAACAATAGCTGAATGGGAACGAGATGTTGATTAGAGCATGTTGGCTGAACGAGCGGCCTATACAAATAGAGGATGCCCCAAGAAGTGGGACAAGGTATGGGGGAAATGGAATACATATCGAGGCAACATCTGTACCTCCCCCTCAGTACAAGGACATGGGCCGGCAATGTTAAGTCATGATATAATTCCTGGACGGGGGAGGGGGAGGAGGGCGATACATGAAGATGTCTAGTGCTGAACTGTAATCAGCTGTTCATGATCTGTTGTGATGCATAAGGTTTCATTGTAATATGTAACTCCAATAAAAAGAGTTAAAAAAACAAAAAATTCTGGTTATTAAAGAGAACCCCTAACCATGGTATTACGTTTTAAATTCTGAGTTTGTGCTTCTCCAGACCAAGGACTCCTAAACTATACTGCCTACCAGTATGGATGACATGTGAATCCTACACCTTGTAGTTCTCTGTCTTATGATACACTGATTTACACACCTATGATTGATTGTTTCTGTGTACTGTGTGTGATGTAAAGTGCTCTGACACTCTAAACTGGTATGAGTTGCGCTGTAAAATTAATTAAATGCATGTGAGAGAGAGTGGCTATGGAGACTTCAGGGGCACTGATAAAGGGTGGTAGTGACGGAATCCGTGGTGGAGGTGGTCATTGGGGGGCTCCAACAAACATTGTGGCACTGGGTGCCACCAGCGCTAAAGCCGGTCCTGTGCTGAAGTATATTAGAGAGTAAGTCAGACAGGCATGCAACAGAGAAGTCTACACTCAGCGGCATTAACACATTCAGTAGATGGACTGGAAAGAGAGGATCATTTAAACGAAAGGAAGGTGAGAGAATGATCAGTAGCTATGAATCATGGCAAATGTTCGTGTAGCGATTTATGAATATGTTGGCTGTAGGTTTTTGAGATAGGGTGCAATTTAAGGATGTAAAAAGAATAGAAAGAAAAGTTGTGGGCAGTTTCTTGTCATCTCTGGTTGTTTAATTTGGCTATTGATGGTGTTGACACAGTCTTTCCACGTTTAGGTTACATAGATATCAAAGACCATTTAGATTCTTTTACTTCGTACTTATCTATTTTAGTATGAGGTATGGAGTTATATGGTATGTCCGGATAGCTGATCCTTTTGATTGGTCTAGAAAAACTAGGGGGAGTGAACCATCTGTGGGATTTGCTTTGAATCCTTCTGTTATGTATTAATATTAGACAGACATATTGATGGCACAAAATTGAAAGACTGTTCGAACATAATACAGAAAAAAGCTGTTATCAGAACGCCCTTTCAGAGAGCCATGGGGCACGCAGTGGCTACTGGGTTCAACCGTGGTTGTTGAAGCCTTTTATTTCTGATGTCCCTGTGACCTACCTACTATGGATTCTGAGCAACTGGGCCAAGAACTCCTTCTGTACTTGACTCTCAGTGGCAGCTGTGGCCGAGCAGTCCAATGCTCGGTTGGGGAGAAGTGTGGATATAGGTTAGTGAACATGACTCATAACTCAAAAAGCACATATTAATGACAATAAATCAATGTCAAGTCAGATACTTATTTACATATTAAAAAGAAGTATTTTATTTCCAACTCTACGCAATTAAAGTAGTAATACAACATTCATTAGCAATAACAATCAATCAATCAATCACGGAATTTGTAGAGCGCACTACTTACCCGCGAGGGTCTCAAGGCGCTGGGGAAGAAAAAAGGGAAAAGGGGGGTGCCGCTACTGGTCGAACAGCCAGGTCTTGAGTAGCCTCCTGAAGGTCAGCAGGTCTTGGGTCTGTCGTAGGCTGAGTGGAAGGGTGTTCCAGGTCTTGGCGGCGAGGTGGGAGAAGGATCTGCCGCCGGAGGTGGTTCTTCGGATGCGGGGGACGGTGGCGAGGGAGAGGTCGGCGGAGCGGAGCTGGCGGTTGGGGACGTAGAAGAAGAGCCATCTGTTGAGGTAGGCTGGGCCGGTCTTGTGGAGTGCCTTGTGTGCTTGGATGAGGAGTTTAAAGGAGATCCTCCTGTCGACGGGGAGCCAGTGCAGGTTTCTCAGGTGGGGGGTGATGTGGCTGTGGAGTGGTACGTCGAGGATCAGGCGTGCCGAGGCGTTTTGAATGCGTTGCAGTCGTTTGATGAGCTTGGCCGGGGCTCCCGCGTAGAGGGCGTTTCCATAGTCGAGTCTGCTACTGACGAGGGCCTGGGTGACTGTTCTTCTTGTATCTGTCGGGATCCACCTGTATTCTTGCGGAGCATGCGGAGGGTGTTGAAGCAGGAGGAGGAGACTGCGTTGACTTGCTTGGCCATGGAGAGCGTTGAGTCGAGGATGACTCCCAGGTTGCGTGCATGGTCGGTGGGTGTCGGGGCTGCCCCCAGTGTCGTAGGCCACCAGGAGTCGTCCCAGGCTGAAGGGTTGGAGCCGAGGATGAGGACCTCCATCTTGTCCGTGTTCAGCTTTAGTCGGCTGCTCTTCATCCAATCAGCGACGGCCTTCATTCCTTCATGGAGGTTGGATTTGGTGGTGAGGGGGTCCTTGGTGAGGGAAAGGATCAGTTGAGTGTCGTCGGCGTAGGATATTATGTTGAGGTTGTGCTGTCGGGCGATGCGTGCGAGCGGGGCCATGTAGATGTTGAACAGTGTCGGGCTGAGGGATGATCCCTGGGGTACGCCGCAGATGATCTCGGAGGCTTCGGATCGGAACGGGGGGAGGCGGACGCTCTGGGTTCTGCCGGAGAGGAAGGAGGTGGTCCATTCCAGGGCCTTGTCTCGGATCCCTGCGTCGTGGAGGCGTGCACGTAGAGTGCGGTGGCAGACAGTGTCGAAGGCGGCGGAGAGGTCCAGCAGGATGAGGGCTGCGGTCTCACCGTTGTCCAGCAGGGTCCTGATGTCGTCGGTGGCGGCGATGAGGGCAGTCTCGGTGCTGTGGTTGCTGCGGAACCCTGACTGGGATGGGTCCAGGATGCTGTTTTCTTCGAGGTATCGGGTTAGCTGTCTGTTGACGATCTTTTCGATGACCTTGGCTGGGAAAGGAAGCAGGGAGATGGGCCGGAAGTTCTTGAGGTCTCTCGGGTCCGCCTTGGGGTTTTTGAGCAGGGCGTTGATCTCGGCGTGTTTCCAGCTCTCTGGGAAGGTCGCGGTCTCGAAGGAGAGGTTGATGACGTTGCGCAGGTGGGGTGCGATGGAACTGCTGGCTTTGTTGAAGATGTGGTGCGGAAAAGGGTCTGACGGGGAGCCGGAGTGGATTGTGCTCATTGTCTTGATGGTGTCATTGATGTTCACGTTGGCCCAGGCTGGCAAGGGGTCGTGGTCGATGGTGTGTGGCGAGTCTGGTGTGTCTGTGTCTGTTGGGGCTGCCTGGGTGTTGAAGCTGTCGTGGATGTCGGTGATCTTGCGGTGGAAGAAGGTGGCGAGGGAATCGCACAGGGCTTGCGACGGCGGGATGTCGTTGGTGTTGGAGCTGGCGTTGGAGAGTTTCTTCACGATGTTGAAGAGCTCCTTGCTGTTGTGTGCGTTGTTGTCGAGGCGGTCTTTGAAGGAGATCCTCTTGGCGGCCCTGATGAGGTGATGGTGGTTGCGGATGGCGTCTTTGTGGGCTGCGTGGCTGTCCGGTGTCTTTTCACTGTGCCATTTCATCTCTAGTTTCCCTTAATGTCACGCTCTAGTGTTTCACTGGCATATCGTTGTCCCACCTCCTCTTTGTAACTTGTTTGGGTTTATTCCCCATTCACTGGTGGATACATCTGGTTGTGCTCACTAGTAGGCCTTACTCAAGAGTCCACTCTGACTCTTAGGTGGTAGTCAAAAGTGTCTGTGGTGCCACAACACCTATAGCAGCAAGTGCCCAGGGCCGTATATGCCCATATCAAGTCTTTCCAGCTCCAGCAGCAAGGAAACATTCAGCATCTCAGCGGGTTCCCCAACCGCGGGCACTCGCATTGCTGCCGTCCCACTTGGTCGAGTCGGGCTGCACACCAGAGGCGCAGCACCACCTGGCAGGTGCGGGCTCTCTGAGAACTTGCACAGATGGCTCCAGCAGTGATTAGAGGTGCTCTGGCGCTTCCTCCTATACAGTAAGTTCTGCGCCCCCCACCAGGGGATGGGGTTGTTGTTCCTGGCACTCCTGATCTGATCCCAGTGAGGATGATGCACACACAGCGTCCTCCTATATCCACGGAGTATTTCAGGGGCAAGTTCCTTGATGCTTGATCTCGACCCATGGGTCACACTTTAGTTCATGGGTGGTTGCCCAGAACTCCAAAAGTCAGTCAGCACTAGCAGCTCCTCCTGGTGTATGGGGTTGCTGTGGTACCTCACACAAGACATCGGCCCTTCCCGCATGGCAGTCCAGAGCATAGTGGCTCTTCCTGGCATACGCGGTTGGCCCTAGGCTTGGCAACAGTCTCTGCACTTGTTGGCAGTGTTCACTTTCACGACAGCCCCTCCTGGCATACGGGGTCACCACAGTGCTGCGGTACAGGCTTCATATCCCCGGACAGCACTTCACTCACTGCTGTCTTTCTCTGCAGCCCTTTCCTGACATACGGGGATCATCAACTAATTCTGCAAATGATCAATGACGCATTTGGTGCAGCAGTTTTCTCCTCAAACCTCGCATCAGGAGTCCTCTCGACAGGGCTCCCCACTGGACCTCGCTTCCTCCAACACTCTTCTCTCCCTCACAGGGCACACTGGTCTTGGCAAGCAGGCAGGCCCTGGCGCTCCAGGCTCCAGGCCAGGTGGTCTTGGTTTCCCTGGATGATGTCCTCTCACACAGCAGGGAGACTAGCAGGCGTTGGACCCCAGTCGTGGTCACAGGTAAAAGTCTTACAGAGCTTCCCCTCCTCACAAAACCTGTCTGGCTGCTTGGCAAATGACAATTTTTGGCTTCTCAACCTCCCATTCTTATAATCCACTTCCAGACACCAAATGTGATTTAGGATCTGGGTCGTTTTATGTTGGGGTCCTGCTTCTTTTGACATGCACCCTTCCTTTCTCTCTCTTCTTCTTGAAAAGCTGTCTGTCACAGCAGGAGAGTCTCCGAAGCTGATGTCCCACAGTACAGGCCATTGGAGTGACTAGGATTTGCACCTGAATTTCAGTCACAGTGATATTTGCAAAAAATCCCGGGCCCCCTGCCCTAATCTTTTTGATTCCCTTATCAGCCCCATCTCCTTCCTGAGATGTGTCTAGGCCCCTTCCTTGTGATCTTTCACTGAAGCAAAGAGCAACTGGGTAATCCCGGGACCCAGCCCCACTCTTTGCGTACCTTATCAGACCCATCTCCATCCTGAAATGTGTCCAGACCCCTTCCTTGTGATCTCTCACTGAACCAAAGAGCAACCTTTGAAGTGTATGGGGGAGTCTCTTTCTCTCCCATCTGCAGTGTGTCCCACCCAGCTCACAAAAATGCAGCAATACCCAAATCTGTCTAGAGGAATTCGTCTACTCCTCATATCTTCATCAGGCAGGCCTCGGCTTCCCAAATAGAGCCCAGGGTCCTCCATGTAAGGTACCAGTACAGGTACATTTGCACTCAGTGTATATACACAGCACACACACTGTCCAGTACTGCTACATCCATGTATTGTGCCACACCAGACACACATACATTCAGCCCACACATTCGATCTGTGTGCACTGCTCAGTACTGCAGCCTTTCTGTATTGTGCCATGGTGTGCTGCTTGCAAATACACACACTGCAAGCACACACATTCACCATGCTTGCACTGTACAACACTTCACCCTTCATGTAGTGTACTTTGCACAAGCATACTTACATCCAGCACATGCTTCCTCCACGCATGCACTGCACAGCACTATATCTTCATGTAATGTATCTCTCGCAGGTGTACATCCACCCAGCACATACACTCACCATGCATGCACTGAACAGCACTGCTCTATCCCTGTACTGTACCCTTCCCAGGCACATGTACATCTAGAGCAGAGTCACTAGTGTGCAGTACTTCACATCCAACCGATGTAGGCTAAGAGTTAAGCACACAACTGCAAAACTTTAACAAGATGAGTGAGCAGGTAGGCCTCACTCCAGTGTCACAGGCTCAAAAGGACCTGTTCACTCCCACTGATCACTACGCTGTATTCTGCCACCACCACGCTTGTGCTGCTTAACTCATGGTGAAGGCAGTAGCCTTCCACCACTATGAGGATAGCGCTTTGGGCATCCCTCCCGGTCCAACAAGACCGCAATATGTGAGTAAGGCCTATGTCATGGCACACATGCATGATCCGTGTTTGCCTATAACATAAAATATCAGCATTAGGGATCCAGACAACAGTACAGTTGGGCACTCAGAGCAGGGGTATACGTCCATTATGATCCAAAGGACTTTTGCGTCCCAACGGCGCTTTTGAATCCTTTACTCCAGTGGCATGCCAATACTATAATTAGTATGTCTCTCTTTTACACATTATAAATCAAAGCCTAGTGGGCTCAACGTCATTTCTTGTAGGGCAGACCTAATGCCATATGGTTTGAATAACTCACATGGGTGGTATAAATTAGTTCTGTGGCCCACATGTGGCATCTGAGTTTTATGCTATTGATGCCCTTTCTGTGCCCTTTTACTGTGGACGTACATAAGAGTCATAGGTTCCCATTGGGATTCGATTTTTCTTTTGTTAAAGAAAGCACATGCTTTGTGAGGTGTTCATCAACCTCTCAGGTCCCAGAATGAAAATGTGCCAGTTAAGACAGTCTCATAAACACAAAACATCTTGAGAAACCACGTAGAACAGTGAAATTCCCTCTACCTATATACAGTAATAAATTGTATGACTGTTCAGGACATATGGGAAGTGAACTTTTGAGAAGGCTCTAAAATGAACATTAAAAAAAGGGCACTAAATTGAAATCACCCTTAAATCTGAAAAACACTACACTATACAGTCAGCAGATCCTCGATGACAAGCATTGGAACGCCCAGCATGCCATTAGTGTCAGATTAAAAAGCAAGCATATCTACAAAAATGAACATTGACAAAGGCAATTGCTCAGGCCTGTATATGTTGTAATTAGAAATGTACACCAGTCATAGACAGAAGAAAGTGACATGGATTGGAGTGGTTTTATAGTGAGATCAGTGCTTTAAATGGGAAAAAATAGTGCAGGTACTCATTTAAACGTGGCGAGTGGGCGGGGCTAAAGGCAAACCATGCGAAGTTTATTGACTTATATAGTTGCAGCACACACGAGAAATGTGTTTCTATAAACAAAACAGGTTAATTCGTTATACAAAACGAAAGTCAAACAGTGATATTTTAACATTTCCTTATTTTGTAAATTTTCTCTTGCTTTTCTCTCACACAAAAACACACACAAGCAGGCAAACAGACAAACATAAGCAGACACTCACACAAAAGAATCAGGTGGGATTAAAGCCCTTTTAACCTCCTTACCTCCCATGGCTTTCCTCATTGTGCTGTCACTGGGCTGCCTCGATTCCTTGCAACACAGCATGAGGGCGAACACCTGGCTATCATGCAAATGAGCCCACGCTGAATAGTTCAGCGAGGGCTCAGCTCAGGGCTACAGAAGTGCTTTAGTGGTCAAAGAGACAGGCTACCACCCCTAGAGGCCAAAGCGCCTACCCTTCATGAGTACCGGTACTCTCCACGGCAGTAGAGAAGTGCCGGTACTCAGAGTGATAAAAATAAGAAGTGCCGGTACTCAGTACCTGTGAGTACCGGCCCATTTAAAGCACTAAGTGAAATCCACTTGTTGGCACACAACTATAGATGCCCATACACACAGGCCGACTTGATTACGGGTACTTATGCCCACAGATGCGAGGCATAAAGGCACCCATTCACAATAACTAACAAACAAACATGCTCCTTTACACAAGTATCAATATACCTTAAGATTCCTGACTACACATGCTAAGAAACAGAGCTGCACATGCACCAAAACCAACAGTCAAACAGGCATCTGTGCATAGATCAACATACAGTCATTCATGTATACAAACATAGATGTACACTCACAGCATCCTATCCCTAGCTTACTTGTGTGTCTATGATGCCTAAGCTCTATTTGTTTACCCTTCAGTACATTAGGCATAAAAAAATGTTGTTGTAACGGTATATAGGAAAGGAGTACTTAACTTTCCTACCCAAATGAGGATCGGGGGCCTGAGCTCTTTTTGTGATTGCAGCTCATTATACCAGTATTCCCAAATGATGGAAAAATTAACATTTAGTGTATGTTTGTATATATTATTGTTATAGAGCCAGTAGACAGTGGAGCCCGGGGGTGGGTTTGGGGGGCATTCAGGGGGGATACATATATTGTAATTGTAATTACATTTATATAGCGCTAACTACCCCTGACGAGTCGTCAAAGTGCTTTTTCAGCAAGTAGCACGCTACTCCAGAACCCAAAAAGGATTAGTGGTGAATTAGTATAGGGAAATATGAAATTAATTTAAGCGGTGGGCATGTTAGTCTGTTATTTGGATTGAAAAGGATAGTGCAGGGATAGAAGAGGGAAGGGTTTGCATTTATATAGTGCTTGTTACTCCTGATGAGGTATTGAAGTGCTTTTTGGCGAGTAGCACGCTACTCCGGAACCCAAAAAGGATTAGTGGTGAATTAGTATAGGGAAATATTAAATTAATTTGAGCGGTGGACATTTTAGTCTATTATTTGGATTGAAAAGGAATAGTGGGGTGATAGAAGAGGAAACGGTCTAAAAAAGTTGCTTCTCTGTTTTTTGGAGTTCATAGTAGTAGGAGGAGGTTTGGGATGGGTAAAGCGGAGGTGAAGGGGGAAGAGTCAGAGGGAAGGGGTTAGAAAGGCTTGTTTGATCGATCTGAATAGTAAAAGAGGTATGAGATGATGCAAGGAGGGGTAGAGGAGAGAAGAGTCTAAAAGGAGTTATTTTGGGGATCATAGTAATAGAATGGGGGCTAAGTGAGAGAGTGGAGGTAGAGGATATATTGAGAGAGGTATAGGGTGAGAAATAGGGTAGTGCATTGGAAAGAGTAGTAGAATGAGTTTTGAGATGAGTCAGAGAGTTGAGGTAGAGGAAATATTGAGAGGGGTATAGGGTGAGAAATAGGATAGTGCATTGGAGAGAGTAGTAGAATGAGGTTTGAGATGAGCCAGAGTGGAGGTAGAGGATATATTGCGGGAGGTATTGGGTGAGATATAGGGAAGTGCATAGGAGATGCTGAATTAGAAGAAAATAAATAAATGTAAAGATTCATAAGTACTTGAAAGGTATATATGTATAAGGAAGGTAATATATGTAAATTTAAGTTGTATTTAATAAACTCAGACTTTCAAGTGTTCCTGTACTTTAAGTTAATTTATTTGTTTTTGTGCATGTGTCATTCCCAACTAGCATTCCTAATTCACCTGTCAGTCATAGATAATTCTCAAATTATGTACACTATTCCATTTTCTTTTGACTGAATTTTGACAGCAAATCTGTTGCTCTGCAATTTGTCAACTCGAAAATTTACTCTTCAGGCCCCTTATTCTCTAAATGATCCCAGGAATAGCTTATTGAACTACCTCATTAATATCATAAGGTGCATCAATATCTCGGTGCAGCATGAAACTCTTTGGTTGGTTTTCATGTTTTGCACTTAGTTAGATTTAATTTTGCATTAACATTACTTTAGTGCATTGTGTCCGCAATGACCATTTGCCATTTCAAAGAGTTCTTTATTTCAAAGTTGCTTACCAAGTAAACAGGTATTGGTGATGACTTTTTCGGCATCTGTATAAACCTTTATATACAATTTGCCTCTAGTTGCTTAGTCTGGCTTAGACAAGTTGAGCCATTTTTAACATGTTTCCCATTACCCCGAGGAGGTTGTGTGTCCAGTAACTAACAACCTACCATTCTTTCTATAGCTCAGTGGTGATCATTTATCTCTGTCCCCATAATATATGTTCCTAAATCCAGGAGAGGCTCTTTATATTTGTATCAGCATATAAACAGCTTTATTCTCGACTCAGATGGCAGTCTGTAGTTTGTCTATATATTTTCGAAGTTTGAAGCACGTTATATACAACCATAGGGAGGTTTAATTACATTTCCTCCTTTCATCTCACCAATGGAGTACTGTGCTCTTAAGTAGGGCATCATATTTGTCCTTTGCGTTACCTGTTTCACAACTTTACTGCTGTAGGCATGATGACTATTCTTACTGGTGGTCTTCTGTGAGAGACATTTGTTTAGTGCAGTATCTAACTGAGGCTATATTTTAGCCTCTGCCTGATACTGCATGTAAAAAAAGATCTCCATGACCACCAAGGAGCATCAACACATTTTTGGCTCTCTCAAACCTTTCTCCTAAAGTCCCACCTTCCCTGCTACCGGTCATCACTGGGATCTTGGTAGGTCAGTATCACTCGCATAGATCCTGGTAATTCATCTAGAATATTAAGATTAAAGGGTTTACCTCTCACATCAATGATCTATTGTCACAGGGAGTGTCTCACTCTATTTAGGAGCCTGATCATCTCACATGCTAACCACAAGTAAGGTCCCTGATATCTATTTCAAGCAAGAGCTACCCTGAGATCTTTTTCTGAAAGAAGGCCTCGTCGGCAGAACTGAAAAAGAACAATTGATGGACATAATGCAGAACAATGTCATACATTCACCCCAGTACAGAGATCTGAAACCTAAATGCATCGTTTTTTTGCTCCCCATGCCATTCCAGTTTGAACCCAGCCATATGCAAATCAGTCTTGACCCTGCGCCCAATGGGAACAGTCCAGCCCGAACAGCCGGGCCGTGTCCTCCCTGGACTGGAAACAAGCATCCTAGGACCGGTTTCGGGGTTTCACCCCTCATCAGCCAGGAAAGCATGACTCCAGTGGCATGGAGAGCATGGGACCCACGTCTGGGCATACTCGTCCCACTCGGGGTGACAGATGCAAAAAGAGCAATTGATGGACAGAATGCAGAACAATGTCATACACGCACCCCAATACAGAGATCTGGGCCTAAATCCATCGTTTTTTTGCTCCCCATGAGATTCCAGTTTGAACCCAGCCATATGCAAATCAGTCTTGACCCTGCGCCCAAATGGGAACAGTCCAGCCCGAACTGACAGGACACGGGGTCCTGTGCAACTGTTGCACACAAAAGCACTGTCAGGACAGCAGATGAAACAGAAAATACTTTATTGAAAATCGGTGTACATCTAGCGCCACCTCAAGCCTCATCCAGGAGCTCTGCTTACAAACTGACAAGAAAAAAATGATGACATTCTCTTTGGGCTTTATTCCTCTGCCACTGATAATCTGCTGCAAATAATCAACCGTTTTGATTTGACTGGCTTTCCACTTATCCAACTTTCAAGTGAGTCCTTTCTCTCTCAAAATATCCTTTAAAAACTGTGTGTAATCGGGATGCAGACTGGTCTCTCCTATAAAAGCAACCATTTCCCTTATGCTGGGCAGTGGATGCCTGTCTTCACTCATACAACCATTGGGTCTTTGGAGGCCAATATACTTTTTTATAGCTTAGATCAGTGGTTCCCAAACTGTGTGCAGTGGCTGTCTGGGGAGCCATCAAACCTAGCCAGGGGAGCCGCGCATCAAGCACTTTAATGCATTTAGTGTTGAAGGGGTTGTTGGCTTCAGTTAAACTAATTAGATTTAAACGCATGATGTTGATGATTTCTGAGTGACATGCCTAGACCTGTAAACGTAGTGCTTAATTGATTGCATGTCGAGGGAGATGACCTCCATATTTCACTGGATCCCCACATTCCAACACTCTCAAAGTAAGCGGAAGATGCCTGATTTATTTTGTTAGACTCGTTAATAGTTTGTTTTTTTCTAAATGCATTTTACACCAATGCAAGTTATCAGGAAAGTACACTTGTCCTGTCTATTAAACGCACTAAGTATTAAGTATTGACATTTGTACTTGAATCATAGGTACTTCCGGTACACATTTCTTTCAGTACACACACATTTCCAGACAGGCCTGCTCTCTCCTTGAGCACAGGGAAGCAAGAAAGAGGGACACTTAAAAAAAAAATCTGAGGAATATATTTTACTTGCATTCATGTGGAGGCAATTTTAGGGAGGAGACAGCAAAAAAAAAGCTGTATGTGGTTTAAAAAATCATGAATCGCTGTGCTGAGACAGGTGTGTTGGCACGTATAACATGGGTAGAAATGGAAGTGCATGCAAATATTCTTCAAGCGCAGAAACACTTTGGCAATGGGGCCTACATGCATCTAGCACTGTAAGTGGGATAAAAAAGTTTGAGAGGGTACTCTAAAAAAAGGCACGGGCAACGAAGTGTAACTAGGAATATTTTATTAGAGGTGCTGCCTTAGTAATACGAAACACTCTGCATATATGATTATAATACCTTCATCAGCTTCATCCCAATTATTTTCAGGGAGAAAAATGCAAGTACTCCCAAGGAAGGGCTTACATCCCCCCACCCTCCAAAAAAGTAACAGTGGGGAGCCATGGGCAATGGCCAATGGGTCAAGAGAGCCGTGGGTCGAAAAAGTTTGGGAACCACTGGCTTAGATGCTAGAATTATGGACTTTAGCCATTCAGTATTACTGTATATAGTTCATTCTTCTACTCATGTAATGATGTCTTACCTGCAGCGTTTCGCAGCCTGATTCTTTACTCCTGATCTTTTGGACAACTGCTATACTTTTTTTTAACTATTTACTGTGCACAAACACTTGTAAACATCCAATCATTTTCCTAAACTCCTCACTGTATTCTTCTCTCTCCCATCCTTCTTTACAATTTTTCATCATATGGCTGTATCATTCATTTGCCATTATAATTTCATTCCATGGTCAACGTTTTCGGATGTGGCCACCCCAAAAGATCATCACCTTTTGTTTTTATCTAAATCCTGCTTGTCATATTCATATTCTGAAACATAATCTCTGTCTCAAATCTCCCACTCAATGGAACCCGTCCATGCTCACATGGTCTTGTAGCCTCTCTCCACACAACCTTTCCTTTCTCAACACAATTTTGCCTCTGAGAACCTCTTCAAACCTATTTTTCTGACACTATTATGAGTTTTGAGCTGATGTTCATCATCCTAGTAATCTTTAGTCAATTCTCACACACGCACTTCATCCTAGGTGAATCCTGATCACCTTCACCCATAGTCAATAGTACCTTGCTCTAGTCTTCACACATGTCACCAATGATTTTGCTTCCTGTCACTCCCATATACTGAAATAAGAGCATGGTGCCCTTTTTTCCTCCACACACGTTGCAACATACTTTGACACTTGGACACTCCCCACTACTTGCACACATTTGTAATTCCCACAAAAATAGAACAACCTCTTACACATAAATAAATTTGATCCACTGGCATAAGATAGCAACATCTTCACAATATTCTTGTGTGAGCAAAGTGAAATACCAAAAACAGGACATATTATTTTCCAACTCCAAATTGGTTAATTGTAGATCTCACCAAACCACTTTCTCATGAAAAAGCAGTGAAGGGCTCTGCGACAGCCTTCCAAATGTGAAACCAAATGCCTGTAGCACTGTTATGGTCCCGTAAACCTCCATGGGACGTTTCAAAGCTATTTGTCATGTGACGCACAATTTGGCACACAGTTGTCGGTGGCACTCACACTCAAACCTCCCAACATCACAGAGGAATATGATCATATGGTCATATGATGCACAAGCTGGCACAATGCCTTTTCGCACACAAGATGGCCATAGCACAAATGCCCACAAGACACCAGAAACCTTGAAAACAGCAAAGGTTCACGCTCATCCCAAAAAAGACTGGCCACATGCAAGCACCACACCACTGGGATGGACTCCTCCACTTTTGCTCCAAACTTCAGCGTTCTCTACACCTGAACCATCTAAAGGGTGAACAGTACTGACCATCCTCACCTGGAGAACATCTAGATGTGTCAAAAGCCACAAGCAGGATGACACAGGAACCAAGCTCTGAAAATATCTCTCAGTGCTCCAAATGTAGGTTCTCACAGGACTGCTGTTGCCAGTGTTGCATACAAAAGTACTATCTGAACAGCATATAAAACAGTAAGTACTTTAATGAAGGTCCATGTACAGTGAGAACCACATCTAGTCTGCACCAGTGTAGTGCAGTGGTTAGTGTTTAAAGACAAAGCACTTAGAAACCATGCAAGATAAGTTAAAGATAAGGTTTATTAAGAATTAAAGGCGAGCCCAGCAGCGAGCATCTGGTTCCCCTGGTTACCAGCCACCTTCTGCTGAAAGTGTTATCCATAGCACTTCGAACCAAACACAAAGTAAAATATACTGCGCGAGACTCAGATTGAGGAATAATACCTAACGGTGTTAAAATAGTATAATAAATTAGTACATTACAACAACCAGACCTGCTCACCACCTGATTAGAACATTGTGGCAAACTAGAAAAGCCTTTTACATTCTGCCTCAACCTCAAACATACAATAGGGGTGGGTCAGAAGAGCCCACACCAACCTCCTTCTTCTGCTCCCAAATTCTGACTGTTTTCCTCTATTTACCCAGAGTCATAATTCTACTGTGACATCACAGGCACTGTTTTGTGTGGATGGAATAACATGATGTAGCACATCCACACACAATCACGGTTGCCCCAAAGAAGAAGAAAGAATTATAGGTGCAGACCACCGTCACCTAGACAGTATAATCCATAAATGAAAATGACCTACAAGAAACAGCATATGCAGAGCCTTGGTTTCTGAAGATGGAGCAGCCTGAGCAGCTGGACGCAATAAGATGCATAATGGCAATGTTCTTATGTTTCTTAAGAGGATTTTGTACGGATGTTCACAGATGTTTGTAAAAGCACGACATCAATTTATAGTATAATCAATATTTCTTTTCAAATAATAAACAATTTGCTTGCTGGACATTCTGACAAATAGCTTAAAGTATGTTTTGACAGTTTTATGATTTAGCAGATCTTGAGGGAGTAATAACATTGCTTTTCACCATCTATATATGATACAATTATCTGCGTCTACAAATGGACAGCATCTTACAGAGGAAACAACATGGGAGTGGAAGTAGAGTATGTCCACAAGTGTCTCACAAGCTATTTAGCTGACAGAGGAGACAAAGTAGACTAGCATTGTGCAATGCCATTTTAGAATCAGGTGGAATTGATGTTGCTTCAGCAGTAGAGTTGACATTGTGCGCTAATAAGTTCAAAGGGCCAATGCGCAGGATTGGGGCTGTGCGAGTCCCAAACAACGGGGGACCTCAAACAAATAAAGAAAGCCTTTGCAGAACAATATTCAAGGTCAAAAACATAAAGGTTTATTCAAAATTAAGAATCTTTACAGAAGTCAAAAAGTAGTTAGTCAGATTCAAATCAGCGTCAATAATCCATAAAATAAAGCCAATTGGGAGAGGTCATAACTTGAGGGAATCGGGCATAACCAAATATAGCTCAATAATGAACAACCACAAACTTACTCAGTTTGCAGGTCAAAGAAGAGTAATCAACAAGAGAACAGACATGTAGTCTGCCTCCAAGGAAAGAAATAAAACAGCAGACACTCTAATGTGAAGACGGTTCAGCTCATAAGCAGAAAGTCTAATTATAAAGTCAGATAACAGTACAACATGGGGACTGCTTGGCTGCGAGACAAAGAAGAGTCTGGCACACATCCTACAAAGGGAACATTTTCTAGTTTCAGCAACGTGAAAAATAACCCACTCAACATGGCGTGAAGTGGTATCCTAGGGCTGTCCTAAGAAAGATGCATGACATAAACCAATTGACATTGTAGAAATCGATCTACATAAAATAAGTTACTTTAGGAAACGTCTAAATCATGAATAAATGTTAGATATGTTTACCCTACAAACTAGTGAAATAAGGCTGCACTATTGAAACAAACCAAACAATCCATTCTAAAATGAATGAAAATACAGTTGTGTGTTGGTCAACAGCGGCCTTGAAAATTGCAACGTACAAGAACATCTCGACATGGCTTACTCTAATGGTACACAGACAAATACATTTTTTTAGTCAGTACAAGAAAACAACACCATGAAATAAATCCTATTTCAATTACTTTATGAAAAGCACAGAAGAGAAACATGCATGTAAAAAACTTGGTCAATCAATCAAATTTTAAAAGCAACATTGCATTAATCAACCTTTTAAATAGGTATCAGTGCAAACAGACAAAGGCCCAGTAAATTAAATTTGTGTCCTGGTTATTCTAACTACAACACAGGTCAATAAACATCATTATCTAATGAATAAAGACACTTTAATAGTCACGTTGGGGAGGGAATTTCGCTCTGTATTTATACCTGCCATATAGCATTAAGAAGCCACAAAGTTGTTGCCTGACTCCACAATGACTACTGTAAGTGACACAATAGTCCTAATGCACCTGCACAGTGTGAGGAGGTTGTCACCAACATGAATTATTTGGCAAAGGGTAGAGCTGTGATTGAAAAATTAAAGGAATCAAAAATAAAGAGTGACTGAGTTTGGGGGTGAGTACATAGTATCCTTTAAGGGCATGTTGGAAAGTCATCCTGTGCCCTGGGCACCCCCCAACTTTTTGCTGACTGGAACTGGTGGTAACTGACTCTGACTGACCCTGGGCTCTGTTTAACCAGGCCCAGGGCCAGTGCCATGCTGAAACACTTAGATAACAGTAAAGCACCTACATACACTAGGGTACACTTTGGGTTGGGGTACCCCTGTAATTGGCATGATCTACCCCATAAGCCCCTAGTATATAATAGGGCAGGGGATTGAAACTACCTAGAAGTCCCCAAGTATCCTGGGGCATGGCAGTTTAGAGGCCAGCAGCCATTTTGCACTTGCATGTGTGCACTGCTGAAGCCTGTGGTCAGTTTAAAAGCAGCTCTGTGTGCCAGGACTGCTCTTAAACATGCAGATTGTGGCCAAACTCGACTTTGGGGTTTGGGGCACTTAAAACTGGTCAACCTAAAATGTTTTTGCATAATAATGACCCCCAGGGTCTCCCCTAGGTATCCCAGGGGTGGGGGGTCAGGTATCTATAAGGTAGACCCTTATACAATGAGTTTATATATGCCCTGGGTTAAGTGAAATTCACATTTCACTCTCCCCATTGTTTAAAGTGCTGCCCAAATTCGACTTTGATGCTGGGGGCACTGGGCATGGAGATCTGCAATATTTTTTACAGATTCAACACCCCTAGGGTCTCCCCTTGGTGACCTATGGGGTGGGGGTCCTGTGAAAATAAGCCAAGTACTTAGAAAATATGTTTTTGTAGGTCCTGGTGCTGGAAAAATGGCCCATGTCATTTTTCCCATTGCAAACCCCATGGCCCATAGGTTAACATGGGGAAAGTTATTAAACAATAACTATTGACAGGACAGGGATATAGATTCCATTCAAAGACTCACTAGAATGGTATTGATAAATCCTACACTATGATGTTATTGAATTTCTCCCAAAGTGAACAGACAAGAAGTTATAACACTTTCTTAGTTGTAGTTCCAAATCCAGCCTGCCAGTGCTCTGCCCAGATTGGTCAGAGTTAAGGGGATTAGCCAGCCTGCCTGAAGAGGTGATAAAGATCCCCTGGGGCCAGCCAGATGGCCTGGGAGGGCAGTGAGCTGTTCTGCAGGAGTGCCAGGCCAGGGGAGGGGTCGTAAACAATGAGCTTCAAAGGGCCAGAGCCCAGAGCAGTGTCAGTTGCAACTTTGAACCCCCACCTCAGCCAGATGGCACGATTAAGGAAGGTATGTGCAGATGTAGGGAGGAGAGGCTAGGTTAATTAGCCAACTCAGTGGGAGTGTTTAGCCAGCTCTTACCTCCTTGCTGGAAAATCAGCCATTATGGATTTGGAAGCTTTGTTGCACTCTGGGATAGAATAATGCCACACTCTACAGGAAGGAGTCACTCAAGTGGGAGGGTACCCTACTCCTATTGGTGAAGCTTGACCTCCTGGATGACCCAGAGACTGTGGAATAAGTATCTGAGAGAGGCCCAGCCCCTCAGGTCTGCTGCTTGAAACTGAAGAAAGCAAGACTGGCCCTGCTGAAAACTTCTGCTGTGCAAAGACTTCTAAGGCCTGACCTCTGGAGACTGCACCACCTGAAACTACAGCTTTGTGGACTAACTGTGCTGAGTAAAAGAAGTCAAGAGTGGACTCCCTGCAAGCTACAGGTTAACAGAGCTCATCTGGACCCTCACCACCAAGAATCACCAACCTGGGGAGCTACCAGTGGATTTGTAAGGGTGACGTCCAGTGCATTGTGGGAATTGAAGTCCTCAACTTTCAAGGACCATCTTGGAGCTTCCAGACCCTTGGAGTAAGTTTGAGACACTTTGGGACCCTTTGAGGAACTTCAGGAAGAAGTTCAGGAAGTTTGGGGAACTTTGGAGGAACTTTGAAAAAAAGCTCCATAGGGGGACCGACTCATCCTGGTCAGCCAAGCCGCCTGCCTTCAACCGCGAGCCGGCCAAGCCCACCAGGTTCGTCCCGCTAAAAGCTCCATCGCATCGACTTCCAGAGATTGACCGGGACTAGCGAAAATCTGAAGCCGGCGAACCCTCACCGGATCCGGCTACATGAGGAGCATTGAGGGACCCCACGAGAAAAAGCTCCAGAAAAGCTTCTAAGTCCGCTCGTAAGAAAGTCGACCGGGAACAACCGCGAGCGCCAATCCGCCTGCCTTCCATCGCGTGTCGGCCTGGATTGTTGGATTGCCCCGCTGAAGCGATCTTGAAAAAGTTTCTAAGTCCGCTCCAGGGAAGTTCACCGGGAGATCGTCGAAAGGCTATCCGGCGGAACCTCCACCGGATCCGGACTGACGGAGAGCGTCAAGGGGCCTCGAGGAGAAAAGCTCCAGAAAAGTTTCTAAGTGCGAAGGTAAAAACATTGACCGGGACCTTCCGCGTGGGGTATCCGCTCAGGGCTCCATCGCGGTCGGCCTTAAACTTTGACTTTGGCCCGGTCTATCGCGAGCCTATGTCCCAATATGGTGCTAGATGCTTCTAAGTGCTATATTTTATTTAAACTTTGAAAATTCATATCTCCGGTTCCCTACATTGGATTTTTGTCGTTTTGGTGTCATTTTAAAGATAAAAATATTTCCTATTTTTATAAATTGGTGTTGGATTTTTATTATGTGTTGTGTCTTAATTATTTACTGAATTGGTGTTTTTAAATGCTTTACATACCTGTCTTTGAAGTTAAGCCTGTCTGCTCGCAGCCACGTTACCAGGGGTTGAGCATAGGAATAATTTTCTGAGACCTATGCTGAGTCCTATCATGTGTTAGTGGCCTTATTGCCAGTGGCAGACCTACATTTGCCCCTACCAATAATCCACTTTCCAACATTTGGTGCTCAGCGGTGTGGATGTGGACTTGTGTTTAAAAAATACACCTTTCAGTGAATGAATTAAGATTATAAAAATCCTCTAAATTGCCTTAGAACAAAACTTTTGAGTTTGATTTTTGGAATTTGGACTAAACTGTTTTTAATCCATTGTTTTGATTTTTCCAAATTGTTCTAAGTCTATTGTGCCTAGTGTTGTGACCCAAAACTAGGGAACCATGGAGTTGGACCTGGCTAAACTGTCCCAGTTTAAGTTGGCTGAGCTTAGGGAACAGTGTAGGCTTAGGGGGCTGCCTGCTTCCAAGAGGTATAGGAAGGCAGGGTTGTTTCAGTTTATACAAGCCCATGACCAGGCAGCGGAGGAGAATCAAGGGGGGGTAGAGGGTGTCCCCCCAACATCATCCCAGGAGAGGAGGATGATGCCTCTTCCATTATAACTAGTGTAAGCCAACAGAATCCTGATGGTGGGAGTGGGGAAGGGTCCCTTACTCAGGTACCATCACTGTCCCTTGCAGAGAGACAGCTTAAGGCGCAATTAGAGTTGATTGCCCTAGAAAAGGAGAAATTCGAATTGGCTAAGAGAAGATGGGAGAGGGAGGAGGAGAAGAGAAATGGTGGCAGCGAAAGCGAAGAAGATGCTGAGATGTCCAGGGGTGGCAGATTTGAACCTAAACTTCCAAAGGGTATTGTGCCCAAGTACACTGAGGGGGATGACATTGACAAATGGCTTGCAGCTTTTGAGAGGGCCCTTAAGATGAGTAGGGTCCACTCTAGGTATTGGGGTGCACTCCTGTGGGAGTTGATTCCAGTAGCTGGGAGGGATAGGCTCCTGACCCTGAAGGGAGAGGATGCAGAATCATACCAGCAGATGAAAGCCTGCTTAGTCAAGAGGTTTGGTCTGACTCCAGAGCAGTACAGGGTGAAGTTTAGGAACACCCAGAAATTGAATTCCAAGTCTTGGATAGACTTTGTGGATGTTTCAGTGAAGGCACTGGAAGGCTGGATTTGTGGTAACAAAGTGAGCACTTATGAGGGATTGTATAATTTGTTTTTGAAAGAACACATTTTGACTCATTGTGCAGAAGAGAAGTTACGCCAGTATCTAGTGGACTCTAAGCTGACAGACCCCAGAGAGTTGGGGGAGTCAGCTGATGAGTGGGTGAGAACCCGGGTTTCCATTCAGCACCAGGGGGTGACCAGAAGAAAGGAGGACAGGTCCCTCCCCAAGGGAAAGCGCAGGGAAATGAAGGTCAAAAACCTAAGGAGTCCTCCAAAGACCCACAAAAACCTGCACAAGGAGGGGGGCCCCGAGCCAACCCAAATCCAAAGGGAGGTGGATTCAAGGAAAGAATGGTAGGTTCTTTGATCCCTCAAAAGTGGGTAAGTGCTTTGACTGTAATCAGCCAGGGCACAAGCAGGGAGATGCTGTCTGCACTAAGAAGCTCCTCCTAAGGGGCCATCTACAGGGATTGCCAGTGTGAGTGTAGGGGTGGAGAGTGGTACACCAGAAGGGGTATTCCAGTAGGGGCAGCAACCTTAGTGTCCCTGGGTGGGGTGAATAGTGCAACCCTGGATGCCTTACCTCCAAACATGGAGAAGTACAGGCAGAGACCTAAAGTGAATGGGACTGAGGTTGAGGCTATCAGAGACACTGGGGCTAGTGTAACTATGGTCCTGGCTGAGCTGGTGCCTCCAGAGAGGGTGATACCTGGTGAGTTTCACCAGGTGACTTATGCAGACAGCACTACCAAAATCCATCCCATGGCTGTGGTGGATTTGGAATGGGGAGGTGTGACAGGCCCTATGAAGGTAGCTGTGTCAAAGGTGCTCCCAGTCCAGTGTTTACTGGGCAATGACCTTGAAGCCTCTGCGTGGTCAGAGGTGGAGAGAGGACTCCATATGAAAATATTGGAGCTCCCTGAGTGGGTATGTGCTGTGACTAGGTCACAGACTAGCCAGAAGGGAGGGGCTGGACACTTGGACCCTGGAACAAAGGGCCAAGCATCCATGGACAAGGGTACTGGGCCTGGTGAGCCAGCCCAGGGAACTCCAGAGGTGCAGGCAGAATCCAACCCTGCTGGGGAGGATCTGGCCTCGGAGGGAGGGACTCCATCCCTGCCAGAGCTGTCAGATTTGGCAGAACTGACAGGAGCAGGTGGACCCTCCAGAGAGGAGTTCAGTCAGGGACAGCGTGACTGTCCCACCCTTAAGAGCTTGAGGCGGGTTGCTTCTAAGCAAGAGGAAGGGGATGACAGTGGGTTTCATAGAATCTACTGGGAAGATGGACTGCTTTATACTGAGGCCAGAAACCTCAAGGAGGGGGCCACCAGGAGGTTGGTGGTGCCCCAGAGGTACAGAGAGTTCATCCTGACTTTGGGTCATGACATCCCCTTGGCAGGACATTTGGGACAGACAAAGACATGGAACCGGTTGGTGAACCATTTCTACTGGCCCCATATGTCTGAAAAGGTAAAGGAGTTTTGCAGCTCCTGTGTCACCTGTCAGGCCAGTGGCAAGGCAGGGGGCAAGACAAAGGCTCCCCTAGTACCACTGCCAGTGGTTGGGGTTCCTTTTGAAAGGGTGGGGATGGACATTGTTGGTCCCCTGGACCCACCTACTGCCTCAGGGAATAGGTATATCTTAGTGGTAGTTGACCATGCCACTAGATACCCTGAAGCCATACCTCTTAGAACCATTGATGCTCCTGCAGTGGCTAGAGCACTACTTGGTGTGTTCACCAGAGTGGGTTTTCCAAAAGAGGTGGTGTCAGATAGGGGCACGAACTTCCTGTCCAGCTATCTGACTGCTATGTGGGATGAGTGTGGTGTCAACTACAAGTTCACCACCCCCTATCACCCACAAGCAAATGGTCTTGTTGAGAGATTCCACAAAACCCTGAAGGGCATGATAAATGGGTTGTCAGAGAAACTCAGGAGGAGATGGGATGTTCTCCTCCCATGCTTACTGTTTGCCTACAGGAAGGTGCCACAGAAAGGGGTTGGTTTCAGTCCCTTTGAGTTGGTGTTTGGACACCCTGTGAGGGGGCCATTGAGCCTGCTAAGAGAGTCTTTAGAGAAGCCTCTTAAGGAAGCTAAGGACAATGTGCTTGATTATGTGCTAGGCCTGAGATCTAGGATGGCAGAGTACATGTACAAGGCAAACAGGAAACTGGAGGCCAGCCAGGAGCTCATGAAGCACTGGTATGATCAGAAGGCTACTATGCCTGAGTATACTCCAGGACAATTGGTGTGGGTGTTGGAGCCTGTGGCTCCCAGGGCCCTCCATGACAAGTGGAGTGGGCCCTATCCAATCTTAGAAAAGAAGGGTGAGGTTACCTATTTGGTTGACCTTGGCACCCCCAGGAACCCTCATAGGGTCCTGCATGTGAATAGATTGAAACCCCACCATGACAGGGCAGACATGACCAAGTTACTGGTCACTGATGCGGGTGTGGAGGAGGAAACTGAGCCTGTGCCCGACCTCCTCTCCACTAATGTGCAAGATGGGTCAGTGGAGGGGGTTGTACTCTCTCCCAAGTTGACAGACCAGCAGCACAGAGACTGTAAGCAAGTGCTGGAGCAGTTTTCTGGCCTGTTCTCCTTGACCCCAGGCATCACTGAGTGGTGTGTGCATCACATTGACACTGGTGACAGCCTGCCTGTCAAGAATAAACTATACAGGACATCTGACCATGTCAGAGCCAGCATTAAAGCTGAGGTGGCTAAGATGCTGGACTTGGGGGTAATTGAACCGTCTGAGAGTCCATGGGCCAGTCCAGTGGTGCTGGTACCTAAACCTAATCCTCAGGGGGACCCAAGGAGTTAAGGTTCTGTGTGGACTACCGAGGATTGAATGCAGTCACAAAGACTGACGCTCACCCTATACCTAGAGCTGATGAGCTCATTGATAGGTTAGGGGCTGCTAAATACCTGAGTACTTTTGATTTGACTTCAGGTTACTGGCAGATTGCCCTCACTGATGGAGCAAAGGAGAGGTCAGCATTCTCCACCCCAGAGGGACATTATCAGTTCAAGGTAATGCCCTTTGGCTTAAAGAATGCACCTGCCACCTTCCAAAGGTTGGTGAACAGGGTCTTGTCTGGGTTGGAACAGTTCAGTGCAGCTTACCTGGATGATATAGCTGTATACAGTTCTACCTGGGGGATCACTTAAGCCACCTAAGGGAAGTGCTTCAGGCCATGCAGCAGGCAGGCCTGACTATTAAGGCAAGCAAGTGCCAAATAGGGCAGAGTTCTGTGGTGTACCTGGGCCACCTGGTAGGTAGGGGCCATGTACAGCCTCTCCAAGCTAAAATCCAAACTATTTTGGATTGGACAGCACCTGTTACCCAGACTCAGGTCAGGGCATTCCTTGGACTGACAGGGTACTATAGAAGGTTTGTTCAAAATTATGGGACCATTGTGGGGCCCCTCACAGAACTGACTTCTAAAAAGAGCCCAAGAAGGTGATTTGGACCCCAGAGTGTCAGAAGGCTTTTGACACTCTGAAAGCTGCTATGTGTTCAGCCCCAGTGTTACTGGCCCCTGACTACACAAAAGAATTTGTAGTTCAGACATATGCTTCAGAGCAAGGGATTGGGGCAGTGTTGTCACAGCTAAATGAAGGGGGCCTTGATCAGCCAGTTGCCTTTATTAGCAGGAGGCTTCTTCCCAGAGAGCAGAGATGGAGTGCCATTGAGAGAGAGGCTTTTGCTGTGGTGTGGTCACTGAAAAAGTTGAGACCATATTTGTTTGGGACTCACTTTCGTGTTCAAACTGACCACAGGCCTCTCAGATGGCTCATGCAGATGAGAGGAGAATCCCAAGCTGTTAAGGTGGTCCATTTCCCTACAGGGAATGGACTTTACCGTGGAACACAGACCTGGGGTTGCCCATGCCAATGCAGATGGACTTTCCAGGTTTTTCCACTTAGCTGAGGAGGACTACCAGGGTGTAGGCTAGTAACCCCTCACCTTTCGTTTGGGGGGCTGTGTTGGAAAGTCATCCTGTGCCCTGGGCACCCCCAACTTTTGCTGACTGGAACTGGTGGTAACTGACTCTGACTGACCCTGGGCTCTGTTTTACCAGGCCCAGGGCCAGTGCCATGCTGAAACACTTAGATAACAGTAAAGCACCTACATTCACTAGGGTACACTTTGGGTTGGGGTACCCCTGTAATTGGCATGACCTACCCCATAAGCCCCTAGTATATAATAGGGCAGGGGATTGAAACTACCTAGAAGTCCCCCAGTATCCTGGGGCATGGCAGTTTAGAGGCCAGCAGCCTTTTGCACTTGCATGTGTGCACTGCTGAAGCCTGTGGTCAGTTTAAAAGCAGCTCTGTGTGCCAGGACTGCTCTTAAACATGCAAATTGTGGCCAAACTCGACTTTGGGGTTTGGGGCACTTAAAACTGGTCAACCTAAAATGAATTTGCATAATAATGACCCCCAGGGTCTCCCTAGGTATCCGAGGGGTGGGGGTCAGGTATCTATAAGGTAGACCCTTATACAATGAGTTTATATATGCCCTGGGTTAAGTGAAATTCACATTTCACTCTCCCCATTGTTTAAAGTGCTGCCCAAATTCGACTTTGATGCTGGGGGCACTGGGCATGGAGATCTGCAATATTTTTTACAGATTCAACACCCCTAGGGTCTCCCCTAGGTGACCTATGGGGTGGGGGTCCTGTGAAAATAAGCCAAGTACTTAGAAAATATGTTTTTGTAGGTCCTGGTGCTGGAAAAATGGCCCATGTCATTTTTCCCATTGCAAACCCCATGGCCCATAGGTTAACATGGGGAAAGTTATTAAACAATAACTATTGACAGGACAGGGATATAGATTCCATTCAAAGACTCACTAGAATGGTATTGATAAATCCTACACTATGATGTTATTGAATTTCTCCCAAAGTGAACAGACAAGAAGTTATAACACTCTCTTAGTTGTAGTTCCAAATCCAGCCTGCCAGTGCTCTGCCCTGATTGGTCAGAGTTAAGGGGATTAGCCAGCCTGCCTGAAGAGGTGATAAAGATCCCCTGGGGCCAGCCAGATGGCCTGGGAGGGCAGTGAGCTGTTCTGCAGGAATGCCAGGCCAGGGGAGGGGTCGTAAACAATGAGCTTCAAAGGGCCAGAGCCCAGAGCAGTGTCAGTTACAACTTTGAACCCCCACCTCAGCCAGATGGCAGGATTAAGGAAGGTATGTGCAGATGTAGGGAGGAGAGGCTAGGTTAATTAGCCAACTCAGTGGGAGTGTTTAGCCAGCTCTTACCTCCTTGCTGGAAAATCAGCCATTATGGATTTGGAAGCTTTGTTGCACTCTGGGATAGAATAATGCCACACTCTGCAGGAAGGAGTCACTCAAGTGGGAGGGTACCCTACTCCTATTGGTGAAGCTTGACCTCCTGGATGACCCAGAGACTGTGGAATAAGTATCTGAGAGAGGCCCAGCCCCTCAGATCTGCTGCTTGAAACTGAAGAAAGCAAGACTGGCCCTGCTGAAAACTTCTGCTGTGCAAAGACTTCTAAGGCCTGACCTCTGGAGACTGCACCACCTGAAACTACAGCTTTGTGGACTAACTGTGCTGAGTAAAAGAAGTCAAGAGTGGACCCCCTGCAAGCTATAGGTTAACAGAGCTCATCTGGACCCTCACCACCAAGAATCACCAACCTGTGGAGCTACCAGGGGATTTGTAAGGGTGACGTCCAGTGCATTGTGGGAATTGAAGTCCTCAACTTTCAAGGACCATCTTGGAGCTTCCAGACCCTTGGAGTAAGTTTGAGACACTTTGGGACCCTTTGAGGAACTTCAGGAAGAAGTTCAGGAAGTTTGGGGAACTTTGGAGGAACTTTGAAAAAAAGCTCCATAGGGGGACCGACTCATCCTGGTCAGCCAAGCCGCCTGCCTTCAACCGCGAGCCGGCCAAGCCCACCAGGTTCGTCCCGCTAAAAGCTCCATCGCATCGACTTCCAGAGATTGACCGGGACTAGCGAAAATCTGAAGCCGGCGAACCCTCACCGGATCCGGCTACATGAGGAGCATCGAGGGACCCCACGAGAAAAAGCTCCAGAAAAGCTTCTAAGTCCGCTCGTAAGAAAGTCGACCGGGAACAACCGCGAGCGCCAATCCGCCTGCCTTCCATCGCGTGTCGGCCTGGATTGTTGGATTGCCCCGCTGAAGCGATCTTGAAAAAGTTTCTAAGTCCGCTCCAGGGAAGTTCACCGGGAGATCGTCGAAAGGCTATCCGGCGGAGCCGCACCGGATCCGGACTGACGGAGAGCGTCGAGGGGCCTCGAGGAGAAAAGCTCCAGAAAAGTTTCTAAGTGCGAAGGTAAAAACATTGACCAGGACCTTCCGCGTGGGGTATCCGCTCAGGGCTCCATCGCGGTCGGCCTTAAACTTTGACTTTGGCCCGGTCTATCGCGAGCCTATGTCCCAATATGGTGCTATATGCTTCTAAGTGCTATATTTTATTTAAACTTTGAAAATTCATATCTCCGGTTCCCTACATTGGATTTTTTTTGTTTTGGTGTCATTTTAAAGATAAAAATATTTCCTATTTTTATAAATTGGTGTTGGATTTTTATTATGTGTTGTGTCTTAATTATTTACTGAATTGGTGTTTTTAAATGTTTTACATACCTGTCTTTGAAGTTAAGCCTGTCTGCTCGCAGCCACGTTACCAGGGGTTGAGCATAGGAATAATTTTCTGAGACCTATGCTGAGTCCTATCATGTGTTAGTGGCCTTATTGCCAGTGGCAGACCTACATTTGCCCCTACCAATAATCCACTTTCCAACAGGGCACTATTAATCAGATAAATATATTGGTGATTCAGCTTCCACCAAACAATTTCACACACAAATACAGTGATGAATCACTGTTTTGTTCACATTATTGCTTACCCATTCAATTTCATCATATGCAATTTCAAATATTTTCTCATACAATCCAAATGCATTTCGAAGTGATGGAGTCATGTAAATGTTTGACAGATGCAGCAGGGCATCTATCAAAAAGCTGCCCTCTCTGTAAAACTATTGTCTACCCGACCCCATTTAGAGGTGGACATTGTGCGACTGAAAAGTCACAGCTGGCTCTGTTGACAGAAACCTTTCTCGACGGCCCATCTGCCACAGGGTCTTCGGACAATGCATGTCAGAACACTGACTATATCACAACTGCAATATTTAGGGTGGTAGTTCATATGCACATTTTTCCTGTTTGGGACAACCAAGGAAAGTATGGTAGTTGCAAACAGAAAACAAACAGAATCTTATAAAGCGCGATTACTCAGCGAAAAGTAGACTACCTCCTAGCTATTGTATGCTGCATTACTGCATTTCTGACTGAGCTAGTGTGTATTGGGACCTGCTGGGGAGAATTGTTTTTAATGCCTTCCTGAATCTGAATAGGTTTTTAAATAGGACATTGCTGTTAGCGGTGCTATCTAGTTTTTCATTTTGAGAACGTTTATTTTTTGTTTGGAACAAACACTGTTGAGACCCCCCATTGGGCTAGCCGACGTCCTTACCAGGTATTCCGGGCATCGCGCACTGATCCCTTCTCTCTGTGGGACACGGCGAGACCGGAAGAGCGGCCATTTTGCCAGGTTAGCGCTCTAGTGGTTGATGGGCACAAACTATTTAATGTGCCTGCCACCGCGGCTGCGCAGCAGGCGCGCCACTGGCTCGCCAAAGGCAAGCTCGTCTGCACCCGTCTGCGTCCGGAATGCGGCCAGCGCCAGGAATGCTGCCCAATTTGAACCAGGTATACACCTGACAAAGGATCATTTACTCTCTTATAATCAGTGTCATCACAATTGTGGTTTTTATCTGAAGGTTGATCAATGGGCAGGCCCCATCTCTTGCAATAAATGCAGACTGTCATTGAGCCCGTTCACGATAGATGGTGATGCTGATGTGGTCTCCCCTAATGTGACGCAGGGTGGATTGATCAACGCACGATCTTTGAGCAAGCATGCTCAAATCCCATTTAGATGTCCTTTTTATTACGAAAACATGGTTTAAAGATGGGTGTAACCCCAACATTGTACAGGCTCTTCCTCCGGGCTATCTAATTCACAGACAGGACCGGATTGAATTACGGGGAGGAGGTTTGGCCTTAATTTATCGCGACATGATTAAATGCTCCCTGTTTGAGCTCCCTGATCTTAAAGGAGCAGAAAATGTAGGTTTTTGCTTCCAAATTGATGGCTCACTTTCATATTCTGGAGCACTGATTTATCGTCCACCTGGCCTGAATTTGGCATTTCTGGAATCTTTGGGGGATACCTTAGGGCCCCTAATTTTAAGATATTCAAATTTTCCCCTATTAGGGGATTTTAACCTCCACTTAGACTGTTTAAAAGAACCTGGAGTTAGAAACTTCTTGGAGTCCATTGAGACTCTGGGCCTTGAACAGATGGTGTGTGCCCCCACACATTGTGCCGGACACATCCTGGATGGAATTTGCTCTAATTTATGTACATTAACTGTCAATTCCCCGATTCCGCTGCCTTGGTCAGACCATACATTTATTCTGTTTAGAATCAAATGGCCCCATGTTAATACCCCACGGCTACCTACTACTAGCTCCCCCAAGACATTACGCAAATGTGGCAACATGCTAAAGCACCCAGATCTAGTTAATCGGGCATTAGGGCTTTGAACCACCTTATCAGGCATCACCTCTCAGGATAACCAGAGCTTTAACCATTGGATGATCACTCTTAGTAATATATTCGCGCCCCCCCCCCCCCCAATCCTTTGAAGATGAAATCGACTACCAAAGTATCAGGCCCTGGTATACTCAAAAAATAACTGAATTACATCTTCAATGTAGACAATCTGAGCATAGATGGCGGAAAGGATACAATTCAGAAAACTTAACTCAGTTCAAAACAGTTTTGAAAGCTTATCATAAACAAATTATAGTGGAGAAAAAAGCACATTACACAAATCTAATTACATCAGCTGAATCAGATAAAAAATGTATTTTTAAAATCGTGAAATCATTCACCCATCCTAAAGTATTGAATCAAGATATACCCACTTCTCAAACATTATGTGACAATATTGCTAACTTTTTTTAGCAAAAAATCCAAAAGTTACATATAGACTTTAATATGGGATATGTTCCTCCCATAGACATATCTTCTGTATCTCATAAGGCCATCTCTAATCTTCAAACCTTCCATACTATTAGCCTAGAACAGTCACGCCAAGCCATCCTTTCCTGCAAGTCTGAGTTGCCCTTCGACACTTGCCTACCTGAAGTGTTTCACGCTATCATTGATGTTGTCAACCCGGTTATCAATGATATAATCAATTCCTCCCTGTTAACTGCAGATGTTCCCACTGATTGGAAAGTTGTTGCTGTAAAAAAAGCAATTAAAGGATCCTACTACTCTCTCCAATCTACGGCCCATCTCCTTGTTGCCTTGCCTTAGTAAGATCACGGAGAAATTAGTCAATAGTCAATTGACCACTTTTTTAGAAGCGACCAACATTTTGTACCCTTGCCAGTCTGGTTTTCGACCTAACCATTCCACCGAAACCGCTCTTCTAGAAATCACTGAGACCCCCAAATTTGACTTGGATGTTGGAAAAAATGCAGTTCTGATCCTAATAGAATTATCAGCTGCATTTTATACAGTCTCCCATGAAATTCTAGAGCATCGCCTCAAGATGTGTGGCTTTTCCTATCTAGCTTTGGCCTGGCAAAAGTCCTTTATTACTGATCGCAGGCAAGTGGTTATAATTGGTCATCACAAGTCAACTGAAAAGCCACTCAAATAAAAAGATTGAAATTAACTCATTTATTGCGGATAAAGAGGCTTTAGTGGCAAAAAAACATGCTTGGTCAGTGATTAATTCTCATCTGTTTTTGCGAATCCAGCCCTATTTGATTGCTTATTTTCAGGCTCATATGAGGGATACATTTTTTAAATTAAGGCCTGGTAGATACCCCACTAGGGATGGCACACCGACTTGGATGCATCATTAGTCAACCAGTGAATGTAGACTGTGTGGGTGGTCACGTGAAACTGTACTGCATATCGTGTGCCTGTCCAAAACTGCTTAAAGTACGCTGTTCTTAAAGCAAGGGTGAGATCTTCTCGCCAGGCTCTCCTTCTGTGCTTATCTGGTGTTTCTATTCTATTGATTTGTCAGACGATAAAGTTTTTAACAATTGCCAAAGAAATTCTGGCTTTTGTGGCTTGGATTTGTTTGCTTATACTCTTTTAAAGGGATTTCTATAGGATCAGACAATAGAAGGTCACTCGTTTCTAGGCACTTGGCACTTTAAAAGTTTTATGCAGTTGTTTCTAGGCTGCTTGAATTTAATACATTTAATGTTTTTCTAATTCAAAGATTTCAGCTCAATATTTGTAAGCTTTAGTCTTAAGTAATGTATTTTATTGAATTCTTATGATTATATGAATTTGTATGGATATACTTTTTTATGTATATGTGTTTTTAATGTATTGTGAAGTGCTATTTTGTGATTTTTATTGATCAGACAATAAAATCTACTACTACAGTGTAGAATTGTGTGATAATCAGACTACAACTTATTTCTTCCGTTTCTGCAGCATGGGAAGGCCGTGCGGCTAAATTATGACCAGACAAGAGATTTAGTGCGGCCTAGTGGCTAAATTATGACCAAACGGGAGATTTCACACGCATCATAAATGAAAGTTTGAAAATTATCAGACTATAATGGTATTTACTGCATTTGATAAATACTCCATCTTTTTCCTCACAACTTGTCAACAGGGCCACAGTGAATCCAAAAATGTTGAAATGGTGGCACAAATATCAGCTAATTTAAATATCCTAAGTTAGCAGTGTGGTACGGGTTTTATTTACAGGTTTTGAATAACAGAAGTTTGCGTAAAATTCTACACTGTATGCACAATAGAAATCATTTCTACATACTTTGATAAACACCTACAGGCTAGACATTTGTGTAATAGCACTTTCTTATAGGATTTCAATGTGGGATTCAAGGGCTTAAAATCTTTAAAAATATGGTTGTAATTTAGAAGGATAACATTTATAAATTAAGGAAAAAATATGTCTCAATGCAAGGCCTTTTGCAATTTGGAGATGCGACAGAAGCCATAATTAGAAAACAATGGTGGAGACCAGAGCTGAGCACTTATCGTTTATAAAAAGAATCCACGGTCTAATAATTGTTCTGACTGAATAAGTACTGTTTGTTCTCATTATGCTTGAGACAGTTCTTGCGGCCACTTTAAACCACTGAGGAGGGCTTGCTACTTTCTGTGTGGAGTTAATTTGATTCATCCAGTCTTGTGAGAGACATCCCTAGATCGAACCAGCAATTTGGAGGCAAACAACTACCTTTCAGCTGCAAGCACTTGAAATGTTCCAGGGGGAAAACACAGAGCGTTGTTTTAATTTGATTTAAAGATGATCATTTTACATCTGTCTAAGGAGTTCGTCGAGCAGAATGCTGACAAGTGCTCAGCACATAGGACACAGTGAAAACAAGAGTCCCCAGGACTGAAGCGGCACAGACCGGTCCGAGAAAAAAGCCTTCTTTTTAAAAAAACAGCGCTCATGCATACATGGCTTGTTTTTCTTCTTTCACCCACCCGCCAGTCCTCCATTCCCCACTCTTTTCACTCTATCATATTCATACCTCGAGATGGATGGAATTGATGAGAACTAGTCAGCGGAAAGGGCTCCCGGGGTGGCTTCTTTTAGGTGGTTCACCCCCAGGATATTTCGGGCAAGTGATACAGCCCAGGGCCGCGGGGGGGGGGATGCTCAGATTGGCTAAATTCATGGGCAAGAGCGGGGCTCCTAGGCAGTTGGTCTTTTTAGCTCGCCAGTGCACGTAGTCGCACCATGGTCCAGCGTAGCGTAAGTTTTCTGGGCCCCCAGTTGAATGGGGTAGGTGTTCATTTCCTTATACACAGAAGGGATAAGGCCATTGAACATTTGCTTCACAGTTGGAGTGGAGTTCCTCTGCGAGGCTGGCAGAGGCAACCTTCTATGACTAGGCATTTTAGAGCAGGCATGGGTGAGGTTTACTCGGCCGAAACGGCCTGCGGCAGGTGGAGTTGCAGCAGCTATCCTGGCATGCTCCTCCCACAAGGAAAGATCGAAAAAATGCAAATGCCAGTGGGGGGGCAGCCTTTGATGTTGGAAGCGCGGTGCATGTCGATGGCGCCGCACCCTCATGTGACTCAGGGACATGGAAAGCAGGGGAGCGAGCCACACCCTCGGGTAACTCGGAGGCAAGGGAGATGGGGAGCGGGCAGCAGCGTGTGGCCAAGCGCGTCTTTCTCAGCTGTGTAGAGCTTGTGAGGAAGGAGCAAGCACACAGCAACGTGCGACTCCACTCTCACGAGCGGAGTCTGCTCCAAGAATATTGAAGGCGATGAGCCCCAGTGCCAGCCGGAGGGAGACTGAAACAACGCATGTGAGTGCTTTCTTGATGCCCTCAGAGGCCCAGAGTCAGCCCTTGAACCCCCTGCAATGCCTAGCATGCAGGAGGGTGCGAGGGGTGCGTCCACCCCAATACACCCCAAGAACCAATGCAAAATTAAGTCTATTGGGAAATAAGAGGTCAGCAAAATTAGTGAAAGAGGGCAAGGAGGACAAAGTCATGATAAAGGGAACTGAAGTGTCTACCTCATGCAGACAGGCACATCTAAAAGGGGACTGGAGGTTAAAAAGTGCCCAGAGGAGAAGGTTGTACATGTTAAGACGTCTAAACTATTGGATGAAGGGGGGGTCAGCGCAATGGGTGTGGATCCCAAGACCAGTTGGAGTTAGGCAATATGACAGAACCACAGGCGATTTGGAGATCCAGACCATGTCTATTCCAAGTTGGAGCAACCTGGGGAGCCATAGGGATTTAACTTGGGGGGGGTGACACCAGGCATGATGTTCAGGCACTAGTCAGATTGGGGCGCAACCTGTAAGCACCAGACAGAAGTGAGGGAGCAGTTTAGCGCAACCATCCCGACTTCGTGGGAGAGTACAACGGAGGATCTTCGGACTGTTCCGTATTGGGGAATGTTTGATGGTGGCATAGGTGATGGCAAGTGTCCAGGGGCGAGTGGAGGTCAGAGAGATTGGGTAGAAGAAGAGACTGAACTTAAATATGAGGATGAGGTTGAAGATTTGGAAGAAGGTGAAATTCCAGCATGGCAGGACAAACCAATGGCGCCAACAGAGCCGACGGCGGGGAGGGTTAGGCTACTGACCTTTTTTTCAAGTGCACTATAATACAGGAAACAAAGGTGCGCAAAGAGCAAAAGAGCAAAGTTGCTGGAATGGGGTTTACGGGATGGTTGTAGGCTAGGGTGCCAGGGCCCAAGAATGCAACAATTTACTGACAACCTGAAATCTGCTAGAGAAATGTCACAGATTGTGAGAGAGAAACTGGCCAAAGAGGTGGCAGAATGGAGAATGGCAAGTCCTTTTGATCATCGAACGTTGACTAATTTAATGATTTAACCAGTTTGTGTGGTACCCAAGAAGTTAGCAGGAGAATTCCGAATGATTCATCACCTCTCATGCCCAGAGGGTTCTAAAGTGAACGAGTTTGTTGTGAAGGATGACAGTATGGTTCAGTTTACATAAGTATACTTAGCAATGGAGCTTGTGAGAACGTGTGGCATTGTTGCGGAATTGGCAAAATGTGATATAGAGTCAGCTTTTAGACTTTTGCCATTTCACCCTCTGGATTTTGCACTGCTTAGCATACACTTTGATGGTTGCATATATGTAGACAAGATTGTTTGAGACATTTAGTACCTATCTACAGTGGTGCTTTACAGTGAGATCAGGGCAGGAGTTGGTGATACATTACTTGGACAACTTCCTTTTTCTGGGAAAGCAAGGGTCAGGCTATTGCGGCAGGACTTTACAAGCATTCCAAGGGCCTCCTGAAAAGACAGAGGAGCCTCACACCAAATTGACTTTTCTTGGGATTGAACTAGACACAGTGGAGATGGAGGTCAGACTTCCAGCAGACAAGACTAGAGATTTTATTGTATTATTGAATTAGGCTATAGCAGTGCCTAAGCTTCCCCTATGCTACGTAAAGCGTTTACAAGGTCATTTAAACTTTACATGTAGAGTAGTCAGAACAGGCAGAGCTTTATGCAGAAGGCTGGGCTTTGGGAAGTCTGGAGCTACACTGCCCCATCATAGAATCAGGATTTCAGCCACCGTAAGAGTGGACATTGAAGTTTGCTTGGTGTTTCTAAGATATTTCACTTAGTTGATTCAAATTTTGTCAGATGGGACTGGATCAGAAGGTTTTGGCCTTTATTGGGTAGGAAGGTGGTTCTCTGAAAAAGTACCTAAGAAATGGGTGGAGGAAGGGAGAAGCATTGCCTTTTTGGAATTTTTCACCTGTTAGTAGCTATTGCTTTCTGGGGACAGGAATTGGCAAATAAGACAGTTACTTTTAATGGTGACAACCAGACAGTGGTAGCTTTGGTGAATGGACAACGGACAAAAGAAAAGAAGCTCTTGAAGCTTTTGCAGCATTTTATGCTTGGTTGTTTAATGTACAATTGTTAGAAATGGGATTCCTGGTTGGCTGAGGAATGCACCCAGGCCAGGCAGGAACTACCACTCTAGTCAGGGTATGCTAGATACACACTAAAAGATAACCTGTCCTCACAATCTGATAGCTTGGCACAGAGCAGTCAGGCTTATCTAAAGAGGCAATATGTAAAGTATTTTGTGCAACACCACACACAGTAACACAATGAATACACCCCAAAAAGACTCAACACAGGTTTAGAAACGTAGGTTATTATATTCTGATCAAAACAAGACCAAAATGACAAAAATCCAATGTATAGAAGTTGAGATATTGAATTTTAAAGCTATAAATGTAGTGAAGCGCTATGAAGCATGTAGCTCTAAAAGGGTTACTTTAGGTCGCGCTGGACTGGGGCAAAGTCAAAGTTCAGGCTCACCTTGTGGAAGCGCAGGCCTGCTACAGGACCCACGCAGGCCCCGATAAACAAAGTACCTTTCCTGGTTGCAAGCAATGAAATGCATCGACCTTCTCCACGCAGTTAAAGCAATGTGTTGGTTCCGATTCACACAGTCGGGCCGATGCATCGAAGTCAAGCCTCGCGGTTGGGACCTTGGTTTGGTGCTGCATCGTTGTCGAACCTCGCAGTCGGGTTGATGTGTCGAAGTCGAGCCTCATGAACGGGACCTCGGTTCGGTGCTGATTCATCTTGGGTGAGTTCACTTGCCCACCCAACCACAGTGTATGAAATTTACTTGCTTGCCTATGCCCTTAGATGTGTCACCTGCCTGTCACTTTCTTCTGCCTTTCCACTGCATCTACAAGCACACTATAGCTAACAGCATGTTAAGGACTCTTCCGCATGCTGAACCAAATAAAGAATCTGACTAATTTATATAAATACCTTTCTTTACAGGTCAGTATTTTTAAAGGTACACCACACTTAGGTTTTGTAGTGATTGGTCTACCCCTACTACTACCTAGAATTCCAGCCACTGTGTAGATGACAATCCTATTTTTGGTCCTGACGAATTGCCAGTTGATCACTTATGTGACAGATCAGGCAAGAAACATGTTGACCAGTTTGTAGAAGCAACCACAGAACATTGTCAGTGGCTTGCCACTTTTGTTTTTAGTTAGACAAGCAGACTCATCTATTAAAAATTATTTAAAGAGTACTACTTAATCTATTTTAAACTCCCCTGCGCACATCGCACATCAACACAACCATCTACACTTCGCGGCCCTACACTCGCACTTCACATTACGGCTTTAGAATAAAAGGTCTCCGATAAAGAGCCCCTTTTAGGGTGTCTGTCGGGCATTGCAGCGCCAGCCCGACGAAGAGCAAGCCCAATGATGAAGCATGACACCCATTCGGGTGTGTGAGGGTCCCAGTTCCAAAAGGAGCGGACTCCTGTCCCATCCTTTTGGATACTAAACCGACCAGTTCCAGATTCTCTTGTTCTCACTCTCTCAAAGGAACTGCATACCTGGTTGATATTACTTGATATTTTAAGGGCTTGTATGCTGGACCCGTACGTGCCCCCTGGCCCTTTTTTAGGTCTCGCCTACGCAGCGCGCATGCGCTGCTTAGGCAAAAAGACCTTTTGGAATCGCTTCGGCTTTTCAGCCAAAAACGTGCACGCGTTCCATTGCCTTCAATGGCAACGCGTGCACGTTTGGCGATTCACTTGCAGGAGCGAGCGGCGCCATATGGAAGCAATTATCGCTCCTGGCGCCGCTCGCTCCCGCAAGGGAATCGCGCAGGCCCCCTCCTCTCCCCCCTCCCCCTGCTGCCGTGCGAGGCGCGTGCGCTTGTTGCTTTTCCATGCGCTTTAAGGATGGTGGACATTTTCATTTTATTTTAAGAGAGATGGAGCGGTGCACTTCCCAGTCAGTATTATATCAATAAAAAAGCATGATCAGTGTCTTCGTGGTAAAATTCTACGTCTTTATTTCCAACAATCCATAAGATTTGAGCAAACATCAGCCAACGCGTTTCGTTCAATGGTTGAACTTCGTCAGGGCTGAAAAAAGTGTAACATAAATAACATAAACACACTGATTTTTGTAACATATGACAAATACCATATATAAGACTAAACATTACACAGAACAATGTTCTTAGTTGCTAATGTACAAGACACTGGAGACAGTGATGGGTGCACGATACAGAGAACAATACATATGAGATACCTAACAATCAATTAAAAACAATATTATTATGCAATTGATGGCTGCCATTACTGCAAAAGTTTCAAAAATTGATCCCCATTGTAGTGGTGCACATACACAAATACAAAGGGATGTGCCAGAAATGGTATATCCATCAGTGAGCCAGTTAAAAACAACATTATTATACATATAATGGCTATGATTACTACGAAAGTTACATAAATTAAAACCCCATTGTCGTGGTGCACATTCACAAGTACAAAGGGATGTACCAGAAGTAGTGGATCCATCCATGGGCAAAGGGTCTTAATTGGGGTAATTGACCTTGGACACTGGTAAGGCCTGTTGTGGGTATCCCGCTATGTGACACAAATTGATTTCATGGGCGAATACCAGAATCTTACACTGCCAGACATAACTAGACGGTATTTTAGTCATGATATATCTATTTAGGTCCCCAAGGGAAATAGAACAGGTTGTAACCCAGTTGGTACATACCAAATGTGTCTTCAGGTGAATAGCGGCGATGATAGTGTCTACTTGGGAGTGGAAACTGGGGCCCGGTCCGGTCCCTGCCTGGTTCCAGTGTGTGGACCTAGTTCGTCAATCTCATACTGTGCCAGAATGATAGGTCTCCTTGATAAGAGCCTAGTCAATATTCCTGTATCAAAAAGGAGAAACTGAATTAGAAAACACGAAAAGGGAGCGCGAAGAGCAAAGTAGGTTATTGGTCTGACAATTGCTGCGAAAGGATGCCAATTCTTGTAAAAACCGGTGTGAGTCAGGCCTCTATGTGAGAAAACGACCAAAATCGAGGATAATAACGATGTGTTAAATAATACATGAAGAAACTTATTTTTTCTAAACACAGTAGTAAGTCCGGTCTCTATTTCCGAAATAAACCAAATCAAAAAAGAAGAGAGGCGCTATGCCAATCATCTATCTAATCATGGCAAGTAGCAAGTGGAAGCGGTCACACCAGCAGCATGTTTGATACATAACCCAGTAGCCCCTAAAGCCTGCCTGTAGCGCAGGACAAGTAAAAGCTGTCAGGCCTGCGGCATGTGAGATGTGTGACACCTTCCGTTAATCGAAAATTAGAGGTGTTTATAAGAGTCGAGTGGGAGCAAAGACCAATGCGGGTCAAAGTACGAGTATAATCTAATACCGAATGGTGAGTATAAAGCCAAGAGTTTATGGTGATTCAAGAAACAACTAAACAGACATAAGTAGAAAAGAATAATGTCTTTAAAAGGCAAAGCTACTCGATCAAAGAAATAAGAGGCGACGCGATAAGTCAAGAGTTTATAGAAAATCTCGAAACAACTAGACAGACATAAGTAGAAAAAGGATACAATCTTAAGAAACAAAGCTACTCAATCAAAAAGATAAGAGGCAACGTGATAAGAGGCAAAATTAACAACATCCATTCAGAGTGCTTACCTGCAGTCCTCACTGCTCCGTCTCAGTCCATGGTTTGGTGTCTGATGCGTATGCAGATCGGCCGATATATAGACAAGTGAAGAGTCTACGCGCGAAAAAGAAAAGGGGCAGCGCGCGAGGAAAGATATATTGGCAAAGTGCCAGGTGGACCTTATCCTTATCTATTATCCATCCTGCGTGTGAACACACGTTTTGTGATCTAGCCACGCTATTGGGCCATATGGTTCTGCGGTTGTTAAGACAGCGTAGGATGCCATATATCAACAAGAGACAACAGACTAAATGTAAAGGACACAGGATGAAAAACAGTAATCCAAATAGCGCAATCTTATCGTAGGAGAAAAGCTGATGTTGCCTGGAATGTATAAGGTAAGAGATGAAAAAAGAAACATAAAACATAACGATGCCTTGCCTAGCTGGGGGGCTGCTCGGTCGGAGCCCTATATAAAGAAACCCGAGCAACGAGAACCCGGGTGTGAGAGGCATACCTAATAATATGTAAAAAATAATCGAAATGTACACGTTGTTCCCTTAAACTTAGTCCTGGTTGTAACGGTGTGATGGACTAAAAGTACCTATGGTATTCGAGGCAATTTGTGTAACAAACGGAAAACCGGACGTGGCCGTGACATAACTAACAGGTAAAGAGAATGTGGAGGGGATGCATGTATCCTAGAGCACGCAATGTGGTTATGGCGATATGAAGAGATAACGGCACATAAGTGGCTTGGTCCAGTGACTTCCAATGAGTGGATATATAACCCAGGAAAATGCACAAAAAATACAGAGCATGGCATATGGGTGTGCCGATCTATGGAGAAGCTGGATTAGAGCCCTTATTGCAATACACAGAATGGGAGATCCGGATGAGCGACCGGTACATTTATCAGTGGAAAGGGTTGGAAACAAAGTGAGTTTCTCCCCAAACAGTCGTAAAGTGTGTGGCCATGTTGTGTTAACGCTCGTGTTCCTGAAAACTAGGCAGGAGCCAGAGTAAAGGGGGTTGTATAGGAAGTTACAAATACAAGATATAGAGAGTGGGTCACACACTCATGACTAGGGGTGGATAGGAGTATATATAGAAAAACATGCAAAATACCCACAAAGCATGACATATGGGTATGCCAATCTCTGGAGAAGCGTAAAGTGTGTGGCCATGTATTAACGCTCGTGTTCCTGAAAAATAGGCAGGAGCCAGAGTAAAAGGGGGTTATATATGAAGTTACAAATACAGGATATAGAGAGTGAGTCGCACACTCATGACTAGGGGTGGATAGGAGTATATATAGAAAAATATGCTAAATACCCACAGAGCATGGCATATGGGTATGCCGATCTCTGTAGAAACTGGATTGGAGCCCTTGTTGCAATACACAGTATGAGGTACCCGGATGGGCGACTGGCACACCTATCAGTAGAGACAATTGGAAACAATATGCATTACTCCCCAATCAATCGAAAGGTGTGTGGCCATATTTTATTATAGCTCGTGTTCCTGAACACTAGGCCTATCTATTTAAGTTAGAAAATAATGAAATTCATGATCCGTGTTGTGTCCTTTGAGGACTGATTGGAGTCTACAAATCCATTTGGACTCTGTTTGGCGTAGTGTTAACTCTCTGTCACCGCCCCGGTTGTTGTGGGGGATGTGGTCAATGCCACAGAATTTAAAAGTGGCATTGCCTGTGTGTGTGGTGCGATAGTGCTCAGTCATGGGGTATCGTGTGTCTCCATTGATAAGTGCACGGCGGTGTTCCTGTATTCTTTTTTAAGACTCCGCACCGTGCTACCTACATATACCATGCCACATGGGCACTCAAGAGTGTATACCACGTACTGGGTGTTGCAATTTATGAAATGCCTTATCTTGTGGGTTTTGCCAGTATTGTAGCCGAATTCTTTGCATTTGTTGAGACCAAGAGAACACACATTGCATGCTGTGCATGTGTAGAAGCCGACCGGGGCTGAGGGTAACCAAGTTGTAGTTGGTTTAGTAGTCATATAACTAGGACATAGGGTCCTCCTCAGTGTTCGTCCTCTCCTGTAGATAATAGATGGAGTCTCACTGATGAAAGGACGTAGTTTAGGGATGTCCCAAAGTAAGTGCCAGTGTTTCCTAAAGGCCTTGAATATTTTGTCACTATGGGCTGTATAGTTCGTGAAGAACGCTATCCTCTCTTTAGTAATGCCCCTCGTCTGCTTTGGGGAGAAACTCACTTTGTTTCCAACCCTTTCCACTGATAAATGTACCGGTCGCTCATCCGGATCTCCCATTCTGTGTATTGCAATAAGGGCTCTAATCCAGCTTCTCCATCGATCGGCACACCCATATGCCATGCTCTGTATTTTTGTGCATTTTCCTGGGTTATATATCCACTCATTGGAAGTCACTGGACCAAGCCACTTATGTGCCGTTATCTCTTCATATCGCCATAACCACATTGCGTGCTCTAGGATACATGCATCCCCTCCACATTCTCTTTACCTGTTAGTTATGTCACGGCCACGTCCGGTTTTCCGTTTGTTACACAAATTGCCTCGAATACCATAGGTACTTTTAGTCCATCACACCGTTACAACCAGGACTAAGTTTAAGGGAACAACGTGTACATTTCGATTATTTTTTACATATTATTAGGTATGCCTCTCACACCCGGGTTCTCGTTGCTCGGGTTTCTTTACATAGGGCTCCGACCGAGCAGCCCCCCAGCTAGGCAAGGCATCGTTATGTTTTATGTTTCTTTTTTCATCTTTTACCTTATACATTCCAGGCAACATCAGCTTTTCTCCTACGATAAGATTGCGCTATTTGGATTACTGTTTTTCATCCTGTGTCCTTTACATTTAGTCTGTTGTCTCTTGTTGATATATGGCATCCTACGCTGTCTTAACAACCGCAGAACCATATGGCCCAATAGCGTGGCTAGATCACAAAACGTGTGTTCACACGCAGGATGGATAATAGATAAGGATAAGGTCCACCTGGCACTTTGCCAATATATCTTTCCTCGCGCGCTGCCCCTTTTCTTTTCGCGCGTAGACTCTTCACTTGTCTATATATCGGCCGATCTGCATACGCATCAGACACCAAACCATGGACTGAGACGGAGCAGTGAGGACTGCAGGTAAGCACTCTGAATGGATGTTGCTAATTTTGCCTCTTATCACGTTGCCTCTTATCTTTTTGATTGAGTAGCTTTGTTTCTTAAGATTGTATCCTTTTTCTACTTATGTCTGTCTAGTTGTTTCGAGATTTTCTATAAACTCTTGACTTATCGCGTTGCCTCTTATTTCTTTGATCGAGTAGCTTTGCCTTTTAAAGACAGTATTCTTTTCTACTTATGTCTGTTTAGTTGTTTCTTGAATCACCATAAACTCTTGGCTTTATACTCACCATTCGGTATTAGATTATACTCGTACTTTGACCCGCATTGGTCTTTGCTCCCACTCGACTCTTATAAACACCTCTAATTTTCGATTAACGGAAGGTGTCACACATCTCACATGCCGCAGGCCTGACAGCTTTTACTTGTCCTGCGCTACAGGCAGGCTTTAGGGGCTACTGGGTTATGTATCAAACATGCTGCTGGTGTGACCGCTTCCACTTGCTACTTGCCATGATTAGATAGATGATTGGCATAGCACCTCTCTTCTTTTTTGATTTGGTTTATTTCGGAAATAGAGACCGGACTTACTACTGTGTTTAGAAAAAATAAGTTTCTTCATGTATTATTTAACACATCGTTATTATCCTCGATTTTGGTAGTTTTCTCACATAGAGGCCTGACTCACACCGGTTTTTAGAAGAATTGGCATCCTTTCGCAGCAATTGTCAGACCAATAACCTACTTTGCTCTTTGCGCTCCCTTTTCGTGTTTTCTAATTCAGTTTCTCCTTTTTGATACAGGAATATTGACTAGGCTCTTATCAAGGAGACCTATCATTCTGGCACAGTATGAGATTGACGAACTAGGTCCACACACTGGAACCAGGCAGGGACCGGACCGGGCCCCAGTTTCCACTCCCAAGTAGACACTATCATCGACGCTATTCACCTGAAGACACATTTGGTATGTACTGTAGGAAGGTGGAATCTGACTATATGGTTGCTCCCACTTTTTTTATGGTGTTTTGCTGGTTTATGACTTAGTTGGACTGGGATCCTGCTATTCAGGGCCCCAGTCTATCTGCTTTCTCTGTAAAAAGGTTTCCATGTGCCTTAGGCACATCTCTGATTGGAATCTGGAGTGCCCTTATAAGTCCCTAGTATATGGTATACTATGTACCAAGGGCATAGGTACCTCAGAGGCCTACCAGGGGCTGCAGCATGTATTATGCCACCCCTGGAAGGTCATCCAAACTGACACCACAGGTCTGCTACTGCAGCCTGGGTAAGGTGGTGCATGCACCCTTACTGTGATATAGGTTACCTATATCACTAAATACATACACACATATAAACCTATAAGTCACTCCTAAGGCAGGCCTTATCAATCCTGAAGGCAGAGTGCATGGTTCCTATGTGAGAGTGTGCCCCTGCATGAGCAGGGCCCCTCTGCAGCGTTCGGAGACCCTTCTCTGATGCTGTTTGTAGTGCAGCCTGACCATATACTCTTAAGCGCATTATAACCTCGCGTTAAATGCTAACTTTGGAATGGCTGCACCTAAACATGTCGTGTTTGGTGTCAAACATCTTGGAATACTACCCCTCCGCCAATTCTGGCGGCGGGGGTAGCATTCCACCCTTCTAGAGGGAAAGACATGTTAACTCTGGCTAGCCCGGTAACTTCTTTCCAAAGCCCTGGCATCACAAAATGGATGCTGCTGCCACAGACACGAGTCTGGCCTCCTGCTGCTGGACGAAACTCCGGCAGGGGAGGCCTGGACAATAGGTTTCCTGTCCCAGGGAGGTGTGACCACCTCCCCAGACAGGATAATGTGTATTGGGGCTGGGCGGGAGCACTTTCGGGTGCTTTGAAGTCCTGCACTGGGGGCACACTTGGTGTCCCTGTGCATACCCCAGTTCAAACCGGATCAGGGGCTTGCAGCCCCTGCTTTGGCGCAAACTGGACAAAGGGAAAGGGGTGTAGCCACCCCGCTGCCCTGACCCACCCATAGGTGGGGCCACAGAGTAGTCCAACCCCTATACTTAGTATAAGTATAGGAACCCAGTCCTTAGGACTTTAGATTATCCCTGGACGAAACTCTGTAACTGAATCCTGGACCTTCGACGCTCTACTCACGATTAGAGGACAGAAGAATCTCCCTTGGGGTAAAGGAGTGACTCCCCTGCTTGGCAGGCACCAAAGAAGCATCTGTCCGGTTCGCATTTCTGAAGCTCCCGTCGGACGCCGAAGTCATCGCATCACCAGAGGTGGATTCTCAGACTTCCCCGAGGCTACCCTGAGTCCCTAGCAAAGCTGAGGCCCGTGGCTATCGTGGGTGACTTGAGACCGTGACCCCTGGACACCAAGCACATTTGCAAGTGCATCCTCTTCTGGGTCTTCCAAGAAGTCGTGCTTTGGGCTGCGAGTAGCCCTAGCCTCCAGCACCAACTGCACCGAAGATCACTGGCCCCCACTCCACGAGTGTCCTGTAAGCCAGATCCACGTGTGGCGTCACGAGGTTCCTTCGTGGTCGCTAGCCTGTTGGCTAGTAGCCCTTAACGAAGGCCAATCCTTTTCTAACTTGGCATCCTGGTTGCTCCAGGCCTGCCCTCACTTACTCTCGCTGGGTGAGTTCCACAGACCTTGCTGGTCTGCACTATTGACGATCTACATCTTCACCAAGACTTGCCGTTGCCAAGGCTTGTTGGGTCCAATCCGGTCGCCGACACCTCAGCACTCGACAGACATCGTGTACCAGCGCGAATCCTGCTCCTGGTCACCGACAACACCTCCTGGACCTCGTGGCTGAAGAGTCAAGACGACCGTCAACGCACCTGAAGCACTCGACATCGGTGGGCATCTGTCCATCGCCTTCCTGGTCACTGGCTAGTGACCCAGACTCTGTCCCCTCTGCTTTCAGGTTCTTCAGAACTCCGATCCACTCTTGGATCCACCCGGACACTTTTCTCTTGGCCGCCAGCAGCACTTTGCAGCAGATCGCCATTCGAATCGACGACGAAACCCGACCCCGAAAGGCACCTATGCACCCGGCTTCCCTGGGTGAGGTAACACGAGTACTCCGGTGCTCCCGTGGGTAGAAACTCTTCAAAGTCCTAGATCTCAAAGGGTTTTGTCCAAGTCCTCTTTTAAGTGTCCCTTTTCTCTAATTTCCCGATCCCGACTTTCTCCATAGAAGTCAACGGCGTATCGCGGTTGTGTATTTACACTGCACGCGTCTCCCGTGGGTCCCCTGTGTCACTACCTTGGGTGGTTCCTTGTGGTCCAAGCACTTCTAGAGGCTCTAGGCCTAGTGTCTAGTTCAGTCGTGGTTCGCATACCACTTTATTGGTATATGGTTTGGTACGCCCCTAGGGCCCAAACGTGTATTTGTGCTATTACTGTGTTTAAATAACTTCTAACTTATGTACTTGAACTCTAGCCTCATAAAGAGACTAGAGGGGTGTGTTTATCAATAAATACATATATTTTGAATATATACCTGGTGTGGTGCTCTTTCATTTGATCACTCAAGAGATTATACACTGGTAAAACAAGCTGCTTTACATTCCTTCAAGACTTAGCCTGAAGGCTGCTCTCCATAGCTACCACTAGGATAGCTTTCAATAAGGTTGTCTTTAACCTATCTCCAATAAGGGGTTGTTTGGACGGGTGCAAGGTGCCCACTATAATTAGTGGACAGCATATGCCAGGCCAACTTCTCACATTGGTGTGCAGCGTGTGGGATTCCAGCTTGCTATTGTTTTACCAGATAATCTCAATTGAATTGATCAACTGAAAACCACTAAAGGTACCTAAGGTACATATAATTTAAGCTTCGAATACAGTAAGTTCTACTGAACTTAGAGTTGTGTGTTAAGGGATAGCACAACCCTTTCTACAACTCAAGAGAGTTTAGTAGGCCACACTAGAGTAGGTAGTGCATACACCACACCACACTAGTAATGTCTTTAAGGGCAGGATCCAAAGAATCCTTGCAGGAAGCCACTGAGCTTCCACCCTCCAAGTATGATACACTCCCATTCTTGGAATTGAGAGCTTTATGCAACTTGAGAAAAATAAGGACAGGCCAAAGCCCCACCACCCAACACCTCAAGGAGTTGTTGGTGGCTTATGACCTTAGTAAGCCCTTGGGGACTGAAGGGGTAGGAGCTGAGGGTGGGGCAGAAGATGAGGAAGGGTCCAGGGGTACCAGTACCCCCAGCCCCCCCTCTGAAACTGGCCAGGAGGGCAACAATGGCCCTGACCTGGATAATCCAACCCCTCCTGAGGAGGAGGAAGAGGAGGATCAGAATGATGCCCCCTTTGCCCCCCCAGGAAGGATTATGAGTGTGCCCAGAAGGTCTAGATCTTCTTCTCAGGAGTCCAACCCCTCTGGCACCTCAATAGGGAGCTCTATCTCCTCTCACAAGAGGGAATCCTCTCATGAGAGGAGAAACAGACTGGTCCAGTATGAGGAAACTCAGCTGGAAATCAGAAAGAAGCAATTGGCTTTAGATAGGGAATCCCTAGATCTCCTTAGGGAGAGAAGAAAGTTGGGACTAGAGTCCCATGGTGGCAGCAATATCCCTAGAGATAGGGAAAGGTCTTATGACCATAGAAACCTAAACAAGATTGTCCCTCCCTACCAGAGTGGGGATGACATCCACAAATGGATAACTGCACTGGAGAGGGCCTGTAAAGTTCAGAAGGTCCCCCAGAGGCAGTGGGCAGCAATCTTGTGGCTCTCCTTTGCAGGCAAAGGTAGAGACAAGCTCCTCACTGTAAGAGAGGAGGATGCTGACAATTACACAGTCTTGAAGAGTGCTCTGATAGATGGGTTTGGCCTAACCACTGAACAGTATAGGTTGAAGTTCAGAGACACCCAAAAAGCTCAGACTCAAGACTGGGTTGATTTTGTAGATTGTGCTACAAAGGCTCTGGAAGGTTGGATACATGGCAACAAAGTGCATGACTTTTTAGGATTGTACAATTTGATTATGAGGGAGCAGATCCTTAATAATTGTCAAAACCAGCTTTTGCACCAGTATCTGGTGGACTCTGATCTGACCTCTCCCCAAGAATTGGGAAAGAAGGCAGACAAATGGGTCAGAACCAGAGTAAAAACTAGAAATCAGGGTGGTGACCAGAAGAAAGATTCTACTAAGTCCCAAGAGAAAGGTGGGGATAAATCTAAGGATAAGTCCACTACAGGGCCCCAAAATTCCTCTTCTGGGGGTGGGTCCCAAACTCCTTCCTCTCCTGAAAAGAAACCATATTGCCATGTCTGTAAAAAGCCTGGGCACTGGAAATCTGATCCCAGTTGCCCCAGGATTGGCAATAAAGAAAATGTTCCCCCAGCAACTACTACCCCCCTCCTGGTACTACCAGTAGTAATCCTCCAGTTGGGAGTAGTGCACCCAAAATGTTAGGTGCTTTTGCAACAGGAACAGAGGTGGGCCCTGGTTCAGACAGGGACCCCTCAACAGACTCCTCTGACTCTGATGGTGGTGTAGGATTTGCCACCTTTACCATGGGTCCCACAGCAATGGGCAGGTACAGACTGGAGCCAATGATTAATGGTCAGAAAGCTGTGGCATTTAGGGACACAGGGGCTAGTGTCACCATTGTGGCAGGGAAACTAGTCCCCCTCACCAGCTTTTACCTGAGTTTAAATACCAGGTGACCAACATTGATGGTGTCAGAACAGATCACCCCATGGCCATAGTCAATCTCAGCTGGGAGGGGGTCACAGGCCCAAAGAGAGTGGCAGTGTCCCCCACCTTACCTGTAGATTGCCTGATGGGCAATGATCTGGAAATTTCAGCCTGGGCTGAAGTTGAACACCAAACCCACCTTAGGATGTTGGGCGTCCCTGTAAAGGTTAGTGGGGCTGTAATGGCCACAGCCCCAGCCCAAGAATTTGGAGAGATGGAGCCTGAAAGAATGGCCCACTCTCCCCCAAAAGAGAGCACAAGGGTTGAAGAAAAGTCTTCTTCCCTCCAGACGGTAGGTAAGGGTCAGCCTCCTCAGGGAACTGACCCTACCCCTAGTGAAGGTACTGCCCCAGAGGTAGTCAGGCCTGGCCTGGCCACACCCCTGATGGCAGAGGACCCTTCCAAGGTGGTACCCAGACTGGAGCAGGTAACCTGCCCCTCTCTACCCTGCCTCAGCCAGCCCAGGGCTGCAGAGGTCAGGGAGGTCAGTGGACCCCCAGGGCCCCCTGTCCAGAGGAACCCCCCATCAGCAGATTAGGGGCACCCAGTCTAGTAGCCCTAGCCAGGTGAAAACTCCTCTACACACTGAGGGATCCCCCATGCCTTTATGTAGGGACCTCCCCCAGAAGGACTCTGGTAGGCAAGGGCAAACCTGGGACCTGAAGGTTCCAAACCTGCGCTGTCCCTCCAGTAGTCCATCCAAAGGGACCCAACCCCCAGCTGTAGGCAGCCAAAGGTTGACCCTTAGAGCAAAGTGCAACTCAGTCATGGAAAGACAGGCATACATGGTGACCAGTGATCTGAGGAAGCTGAGGCCAACATTCCTAGGGCCTCACTTCCCTACTCAGACACCTCACCAGCCTTGTACTTTACCTAAGCACACCACAGGTAGTGATTCCCCATGGTGGAGACCCTCTCAAACCCTTAGGGTGAGGGATTGCTTAGTGGACCATAAGACAGGGGGCAACCATGCTAGTGCAGGTGCTTCCTTATATGACCACTTAGTCAATGAAGGCTCAAATGGCCAAGGTTAGCCTTATCTCCTTTCGTTTGGGGGGTTATGTAGGAAGGTGGAATCTGACTATATGGTTGCCCCCACTTTTTTATGGTGTTTTGCTGGTTTATGACTTAGTTGGACTGGGATCCTGCTATTCAGGGCCCCAGTCTATCTGCTTTCTCTGTAAAAGGTTTCCATGTGCCTTAGGCACATCTCTGATTGGAATCTGGAGTGCCCTTATAAGTCCCTAGTATATGGTATACTATGTACCAAGGGCATAGGTACCTCAGAGGCCTACCAGGGGCTGCAGCATGTATTATGCCACCCCTGGAAGGCCATCCAAACTGATACCACAGGTCTGCTACTGCAGCCTGGGTAAGGTGGTGCATGCACCCCTTACTGTGATATAGGTTACCTATATCACTAAATACATACACACATATAAACCTATAAGTCACTCCTAAGGCAGGCCTTATCAATCCTGAAGGCAGAGTGCATGGTTCCTATGTGAGAGGGTGCCCCTGCATGAGCAGGGCCCCTCTGCAGCGTTCGGAGACCCTTCTCTGATGCTGTTTGTAGTGCAGCCTGACCATATACTCTTAAGCGCATTATAACCTCGCGTTAAATGCTAACTTTGGAATGGCTGCACCTAAACATGTCGTGTTTGGTGTCAAACATCTTGGAATACTACCCCCCCGCCAATCCTGGTGGCGGGGGTAGCATTCCACCCTTCTAGAGGGAAAGACATGTTAACTCTGGCTAGCCCGGTAACTTCTTTCCAAAGCCCTGGCATCACAAAATGGATGCTGCTGCCACAGACACGAGTCTGGCCTCCTGCTGCTGGACGAAACTCCGGCAGGGGAGGCCTGGACAATAGGTTTCCTGTCCCAGGGAGGTGTGACCACCTCCCCAGACAGGATAATGTGTATTGGAGCTGGGCGGGAGCACTTTCGGGTGCTTTGAAGTCCTGCACTGGGGGCACACTTGGTGTCCCTGTGCATACCCCAGTTCAAACCGGATCAGGGGCTTGCAGCCCCTGCTTTGGCGCGAACTGGACAAAGGGAAAGGGGTGTAGCCACCCCGCTGCCCTGACCCACCCATAGGTGGGGCCACAGAGTAGTCCAACCCCTATACTTAGTATAAGTATAGGAACCCAGTCCTTAGGACTTTAGATTATCCCTGGACGAAACTCTGTAACTGAATCCTGGACCTTCGACGCTCTACTCACGATTAGAGGACAGAAGAATCTCCCTTGGGGTCAAGGAGTGACTCCCCTGCTTGGCAGGCACCAAAGAAGCATCTGTCCGGTTCGCATTTCTGAAGCTCCCGTCGGACACCGAAGTCATCGCATCACCAGAGGTGGATTCTCAGACTTCCCCGAGGCTACCCTGAGTCCCCAGCAAAGCTAAGGCCCGTGGCTATCGTGGGTGACTTGAGACCATGACCCCTGGACACCGAGCACATTTGCAAGTGCATCCTCTTCTGGGTCTTCCAAGAAGTCGTGCTTTGGGCTGCGAGTAGCCCTAGCCTCCAGCAACAACTGCACCGAAGATCACTGGCTCCCACTCCACGAGTGTCCTGTAAGCCAGATCCACGTGCGGCATCGCGAGGCTCCTTCGCGGTCGCTAGCCCGTTGGCTAGTAGCCCTTAACGAAGGCCAATCCTTTTCTAACTTGGCATCCTGGTTGCTCCAGGCCTGCCCTCACTTAGCCTCGCTGGGTGAGTTCCACAGACCTTGCTGGTTTGCACCATTGACGATCTACATCTTCACCAAGACTTGCCGTTGCCAAGGCTTGTTGGGTCCAATCCGGTCGCCGACACCTCAGCACTCGACAAACATCGTGTACCAGCCCGAATCCTGCTCCTGGTCGCCGACAACGCCTCCTGGACCTCGTGGCTGAAGAGTCAAGACAACCGTCAATGCACCTGAAGCACTCGACATCGGTGGGCATCTGTCCATCGCCTTCCTGGTCACTGGCTAGTGACCCAGACTCTGTCCCCTCTGCTTTCAGGTTCTTCAGAACTCCGATCCACTCTTGGATCCACCCGGACACTTTTCTCTTGGCCGCCAGCAGCACTTTGCAGCAGATCGCCATTCGAATCGACGACGAAACCCGACCCCGAAAGGCACCTATGCACCCGGCTTCCCTGGGTGAGGTAACACGAGTACTCCGGTGCTCTCGTGGGTAGAGACTCTTCAAAGTCCTAGATCTCAAAGGGTTTTGTCCAAGTCCTCTTTTAAGTGTCCCTTTTCTCTAATTTCCTGATCCCGACTTTCTCCATAGAAGTCAACGGCGTATCGCGGTTGTGTATTTACACTGCACGCATCTCCCGTGGGTCCCCTGTGTCACTACCTTGGGTGGTTCCTTGTGGTCCAAGCACTTCTAGAGGCTCTAGGCCTAGTGTCTAGTTCAGTCGTGGTTCGCATACCACTTTATTGGTATATGGTTTGGTACGCCCCTAGGGCCCAAACGTGTATTTGTGCTATTACTGTGTTTAAATAACTTCTAACTTATGTACTTCGAACTCTAGCCTCATAAAGAGACTAGAGGGGTGTGTTTAGCAATAAATACATATATTTTGAATATATACCTGGTGTGGTGCTCTTTCATTTGATCACTCAAGAGATTATACACTGGTAAAACAAGCTGCTTTACATTCCTTCAAGACTTAGCCTGAAGGCTGCTCTCCATAGCTACCACTAGGATAGCTTTCAATAAGGTTGTCTTTAACCTATCTCCAATAAGGGGTTGTTTGGACGGGTGCAAGGTGCCCACTATAATTAGTGGACAGCATATGCCAGGCCAACTTCTCACATGTACCAACTGGGTTACAACCTGTTCTATTTCCCTTGGGGACCTAAATAGATACATCATGACTAAAATACCGTCTAGTTATGTCTGGCAGTGTAAGATTCTGGTATTCGCCCGTGAAATCAATTTGTGTCACATAGCGGGATACCCACAACAGGCCTTACCAGTGTCCAAGGTCAATTACCCCAATTAAGACCCTTTGCCCATGGATGGATCCGGGAAACGACCTTAACAACGCGGTCAAAACACCGCAGTACATTCAGATCGCTGCTTTTACAACGCAAGTCGTTACCATGACTTGCACTGGAGGGCGCTCTAGACTAAGGAATAGTGTGATTTACTATTCCAACACCTTCCCTACTGTACGTAGGCTGGAGTTGGAATAGTAAATCATACTATTCCTAAGTCCAGCACCCTACAGCGTAAGTCGTGGTAACGACTTGCGTTGTAAAAACAGCGATGTAATGTACCGCGATCTAAATGATCGCGTTGTTACATCATACATCCATGGATCCACTACTTCTGGTACATCCCTTTGTACTTGTGAATGTGCACCACGACAATGGGGTTTTAATTTATGTAACTTTCGTAGTAATCATAGCCATTATATGTATAATAATGTTGTTTTTAACTGGCTCACTGATGGATAAACCATTTCTGGCACATCCCTTTGTATTTGTGTATGTGCACCACTACAATGGGGATCAATTTTTGTAACTTTTGCAGTAATGGCAGCCATCAATTGCATAATAATATTGTTTTTAATTGATTGTTAGGTATCTCATATGTATTGTTCTCTGAAACGTGCACCCATCACTGTCTCCAGTGTCTTGTACATTAGCAACTAAGAACATTGTTCTGTGTAATGTTTAGTCTTATATATGGTATTTGTCATATGTTACAAAAATCAGTGTGTTTATGTTATTTATGTTACACTTTTTTCAGCCCTGACGAAGTTCAACCATTGAACGAAACGCGTTGGCTGATGCTTTGCTCAAATCTTATGGATTGTTGGAAATAAAGACGTAGAATTTTACCACGAAGACACTGATCATGCTTTTTTATTGATATAATACTGACTGGGAAGTGCACCGCTCCATCTCTCTTAAAGTACTATATATCTGCGTGGGCAGTTGGCACTCTTCAACGGCGGGTGCAGGAGCTGATAGTGCACACCAATTTGCAATATAACAGTTAACTCTACCAGGGGGAACACAACTAAGAGGTGCGGCTATTGGAGTCCGCCGTTGTTTCTTATTTTACATTTTCATTTTATTGTTGATACAGTTTAACAAGGACACGCACACCCTGAAGTATGAAGCCTGGCCTCTTACTCTGCTCCTAAACTCCAGTGCCAGTCCTTGGCGCAGTGCCCACTTGCTGGCACTCATCTAAGATCAGGTGCCGTGGATGCGTCTATGGAAGCAGGCAGAAGTAAGCTTGACTGTTGCACATTCTCCATGGGGATGTGCGCTCCCCACCTCCCAGGGCTGCTCCCTCTTCTTATTTCCATTATTGGGTTGAGGCGAGTGCCACTTCCGGTTCGTTCCTCCTTTCGGGGCCGCTTTTGCCGGTACGAGAGCCCTTCCATCTTGTATTTCTTTCAGATAGACTTTACCAGGCACCCGTCGAGCCGCCGGCCCTCCCTTTGCACTGACCCCCATTTTCCTCCTTGCTCGTTGGTTGTACCCACGATGGATTTCACGCTTACAAGTCACGTATGTTAAACACATCTGAGGGATGTAGAGATGGACGTTCAGTGTGCCACTTGGCCCAGTTCGTTGTAGGAGATGACCGTGCCAAAGGAAGACGTGAGTGGGCACCTGTACTAAGAGATGAGCACCGCGGAGGCTTCCAGGCGCGCGCAGTGATACTATGCCACTTGGACCATATGCACGGTGGCAGACTTTGCCCCTGGCATGCATGGTTCTGGGTTCTCTAATTCAGTGACATGCAGCGGCGCTTTTCTCCTTCCTGAATCTGATGTTGTTGCCCGGCAACCCCTGCTGCTACTCCTTGCATTTGCATCGTTGCTTGGCACCCGCTGCAACATGGAGTAGGGCGCAGCTCTGGCCAGCAGCATCTGCTCTGTCCGTGCATCTCTTCTTGCACATTCACTTGTTTGGTTTGTAGCCACCACATCTGGTAACATACGCTGGCGCAACTGGCCTCTCTAGGAGGGGTGGGCGTTCATTTACCATTTAGAGAGAAAGTAACATTTAGGACGTTTAAAGTACACCTTCATCTGGTTGGCTCCATCTCCAGAGCACCTTAGCATCTGAACTGTCAGTGAGTGCCCTATGGTGGGTTGAACGGACTGCTTTTCATTTATAAGATCTCGGAGGCACCATCTCGACTGGGCGAAGAATTCGACCGTGAGATTGTGCATCAAACTTTACCTCCTTGGTGAAAGTAAATGGATTGAACCCAGAGACGAAGAACCAGGGAGCTGCCACTGAACTGTTCTTAGATTGGGCCAGAAAGGAATGAGCTCCGGGTTTGGAAATGTCTGTGGATGATGTGCAGGGAGTAGAACCGAGGCCTCTTGCAGCCAGAGTGGAGCAGGTACCACCTCCCTGTGAATCTGAGCAGGAGGTGTACTGCTGCATTCTGCTGGGGTTAGTGGCCCATGGACTCATGCATCCACTCCAAGGATCTGTGCTTGACCTCATGATCACAGGTTCAGTTCCCAGCGGGTCCACTCAGCCTTTCATCCTCCTGAGGTCAGTGAAATGAGTACCATCGAGTGGGATAACAGTAAACATTTGTTTTCTGTTTCTGTCCACTCCACCTTGAAACTCCTCGGGGTGAATTTGCGCTCCACAAGTGCACCCCTATCTTCTGCATGGGCAGCAGTTCGCCGGAGGTCCTTCAGATGAAAAGAGCAAGTGCTGACTCCCAAGCTGACCTCATACGGAGGTAGGCTCCATCAGGCTGAACACCCGTGACACAGGTGTCCGTGGTCTAGGACCAGGTTTCATGAATGTTGTCCGGCGGATGTTCGTCCAGACAAGCTGGTGATCCCCAAAGACCACACGGCTTTAAACGCACACAAGCACTGTTGGCTTGGGAGCAGTCACCAACCCTCGATCAGAGGATCTATAGCATTCACATTTGCATATTATCTGCATACATGTAAAACCAATCACGTGTGAGTGGATGGCCTATGTTAACAGATACGGTCCTTACAAGGCAGCACGAGGCCTCCTTGGTGCACATCAGAACATGAAGTGGCGTCAGTTTCACCTTTTTAAGAGCCTGTGTGGCCATTGTTAAAGGCACATAGCCAGGATGCCCTTGTGTCCGCAGCTTCAATGAAGTGGGTCTGTTGCCCCCTCTCTGCAATGAAACTGATCTATGGAGCGGTGCTGCACAAGTCTCACTTCTGGGCCCGTTCTGCGCATTGAAACTGATCTGTGAGTGGTGCTGCACAGGTCTCATCTCTGGGCCCCCTCTGTGCAGTGAAACTTATCTGTGAGTGGTGCTGCACAAGTCTCACCTCTGGGCCCGTTCTGCGCATTGAAACTGATCTGTGAGTGGTGCTGCACAGGTCTCAATTCTGGGCCCCCTCTGTGCAGTGACACTGATCTGTGAGTGGTGCTGCACAGGTCTCATCTCTGGGCCCCCGCTGTGCAGTGAAACTGATCTGTGAGTGGTGCTGCACAAGTCTCATCTCTGGGGGCCCTCTGTGTAGTGAAACTGATCTGTAAGTGGTGCTGCACAAGTCTCATCTCTGGACCCCCTCTGTGCAGTGAAACTGCTCTATGGAGCGGTGCTGCACAAGTCTCATCTCTGGGCCCCCTCTGTGCAGTGAAACTGATCTGTGAGTGGTGCTGCACAAGTGTCATCTCTGGGCCCCTCTCTGCAGTGAAACTGACCTGTGAGTGGTGCTGCACAAGTGTCATCTCTGGGCCCCTCTCTGCAGTGAAACTGACCTGTGAGTGGTGCTGCACAAGTGTCATCTCTGGCCCCCCTCTGTGCAATGAAACTGATCTGTGAGTGGTGCTGCACAAGTCCCATCTCTGGGCCCACTCTGTGCAGTGACACTGATCTGTGAGTGGTGCTGCACAGGTCTCATCTCTGGGCCCCCTCTGTGTAATGAAACTGATCTGTGAGTGGTGCTACACAGGTCTCATCTCTGGGCCCCCTCTGTGTAGTGACACTGATCTGTGCACAGGTCTCCTCTCTGGGCCCCCTCTGTGCAGTGACACTGATCTGTGAGTGGTGCTGCACAAGTCCCATCTCTGGGCCCGTTCTGCGCATTGAAACTGATCTGTGAGTGGTGCTGCACAAGTCTCCCCTCTGGGCCCGTTCTGCGCATTGAAACTGATCTGTGAGTGGTGCTGCACAGGTCTCATCTCTGGGCCCCCTCTGTGCAGTGAAACTGATCTGTGAGTGGTGCTGCACAAGTCTCATCTCTGGACCCCCTCTGTGCAGTGAAACTGATCTATGGAGCGGTGCTGCACAAGTCTCATCTCTGGGCCCGTCCTGCACATTGAAACTGATCTGTGAGTGGTGCTGCACAAGTCCCATCTTTGAGCCCCTTCTGTGCAGTGACACTGATCTGTGCACAGATCTCATCTCTGGGCCCCCTCTGTGCAGGGACACGGATCTGTGAGTGGTGCTGCACAAGTCTCATCTCTGGGCTCGTTCTGCGCATTGAAACTGATCTGTGAGTGATGCTGCACAAGTCCCACCTCTGGGCCCGTTCTGGCATTGAAACTGATCTGTGGAGTGGTGCTGCACAAGTCCCATCTCTGGGCCCCCTCTGTGCAGTGAAACTGATCTGTGAGTGGTGCTGCACAAGTCCCATCTCTGGGCCCGCTCTGTGCAGTGACACGGATCTGTAAGTGGTGCTGCATGCGTCTCATCTATGGGCCCCCTCTGTGCAGTGAAACTGATCTGTGAGTGGTGCTGCACAATTCTCATCTCTGGGCCCCCTCTGTGCAGTGAAACTGATCTGTGAGTGGTGCTGCACAAGTGTCCTCTATGGGCCCACTCTGTGCATTCTCTTTGTCTCTTTCTCTCTCACAGCATTATCTCTTCAATATTTTCCCACCTCTGTCTCTTACATTGTTTCATCTCGCTGTTCCTCCCCTCCATCTTTCTCTCTTTACCCCGCCGTTTTCCTTTCTCTCCCTCCTCTCCTCATATTCTCTCCTAATTCCCAAATTCCATCTTTATATTTTTGTTTCAGTTTCTTTGTCATTCATTCTCTATCGCTCCCTCTGTCTTTCTCTCCCGCTCACTAATTCTCTTACTCCCAATTTCTGTCTTTCTGTCGCTCTCATTTCAATATTTATTGGGATACTTTCCACACAAACTCTCTTGGACCGGAATCAGTCGTGCAATTTGGTGCACATACTCTATGCTGTCTAACTTGAACTGTCCCGGTTGCCCCCATACGATCCAGACTCTCCTTGGGTTACAGAAGTTTGTTCCGTTTCGGCATAGAATGAATAGCCATATGTGTGATGAGTGTACAGTGGGGGGTTTAGCTTCCCTTGGCATAGCCAATAGGTCTCGCCTTTGGGACCTTATACGTGTTTAGTTATCCAGCACAATATCCTTGGTGCAACAACATCAACTGTTGCATGGCTAAACACTTATAAGGTCCCAAAGGCGAGACCTATTGGCTATGCCAATGCTTGTTTTTTCTTTGATGATATCCTCCTTCCACATGCCATCCAGCAAGCTCAGGTAGGTCACCCGGGGAGGCAATGTCCTTCTCAGTGGAGTCCGGGGTGGCCACCCCAAGTGCTCCATCCATCTCACTGAAGGTACATTCAGATTCAGTGGCTGGTGTCATACACCCTCTGCCTTTCCCCTTCTAGGCAGCTGGCTGGGGCATTGATCCAGGCTCCAGCCCTTTTTGACTCCCATCCTAAGCAGCCATGGACCGTGTGGTAACACAGATTCAATCAGTTAACCCTAACATCTCCACATGAGCCTTGAGCGCCACCTCCTTCCAGGTAGTGTGCTCAAGGTAATTTCCCAACAACAGTGGCGGCTGGCATTTATGGAGAGGAGATGCAGGCAAATGGGTGGGTGTGTGCACGCGCCAATTAAATAAAATAATTAATTAAAATTAAAACACTTACCAAATCCAGACGACATGGCATCTTCCTCGCTCCAGACCTCTTCTGCTAAGACTGCAGTGCGTGCCCCAGAAAACTACTGTTAACTCCTGTTAACCAGCATGAGAGCAGTGCCCTGATTGGAGGAGGTTGCCTCTCTCGGCACTCCCCAGTGCACTGGAGGTCTGCACTTGTCCTCAACCCAGCTGTCTTAAGACAGCTGGCTTTAGAGATTTAACGTGAACATGTCTGGCTGGCAATCGCAAGATGGCCGGCCAAAGAGACATGCCCACTTTAAACAGTGCACAGGCAGCCCTCTGCCCACCACTCCTCTCTGCTGCCACTCAGCAGGCCTGTCCTGACACTCAGTTCAGGACGAGATGATGACAAATAAAATGGTAATAAATTCACATTTTATTTTTCATCTCTGGGGCTTTTGGGGGCATTTAAGTGGGGTGACGCTCCTCTGTTCCAATGGAGGAGCCACCTCTGCCCAACAAAATGTCTATAGGCATGGTAGGGCTCACTGCAACTTTCCCAAGACCTGAACCCCCCCTCTCTGTTGTCAGCCACCACAACCTGATTGAATGCATGGGGAATGACCTGCTCTGGGAAACCAGCTGGTTCCTCACCATAGTCATACTGGCTCCTGTATCCCTCAGTCTCGACCCCACGCCCATTGATGGTGACCCATTGCCTATACTTTGCAGTATTTGAGGGCACATGGATCTCAGGAACCATCTCACTCTTACCCAGGGACACTAGGGGAGTAACCAAACTAAACTCCCCCCCCCATTAAATGGGACAAACTCCTCTCCCAGCACTATACTAGCCGCCCCTGGAATATTTCCTCCAGTGGGAGGTTGTGCTATTTTTGAACACTTGGGATCCCCCTTGTAGTCAGTGGCGGCTCGCACAGGTATCGCTCCGGGGCGGTGAGGCGGGGCGGGGCTGGGTGGGGGATAGTGGAGTGTGACATACGACGGGAACGTTTAGAGTAAATAAATAAATAAACAAAAGCACTTACTTTGCACTCACAGCATCACCAACTCGGCGATGCTGCGAGCGCAAAGTACGTGCTTTTGCTTATTTATTTATTTACTCTAAACGTTCCCGTCGTATGTCACATTCCACTGCCCCCCCACCCAGCCCCGCCCCCGCCCGCCTCACCGCCCGCAGCGATACCTGTGCGAGCCGCCACTGCTTGTAGTGCCGATACTTACCGCGCTCATAGCACGTGGGAGTTCTGGACTGCTGACCCTTGTCAGGGTAAGTTTTCTACTGGTGGCCAGATTGGGAATATGAACCAGACAGTGCTTAATTTGTAAAAAATTAAGTCCAGGTGCTCAGATTTTTTCAGGCGGCCACGCCCGCTTTCTCCACTGGCTCCACCCACTTACTCTAGTGGTGAGATATGAAAAGAGGGCGGGTGCTAGGAGAGGAAGCAGAATGGTAGTGAAAGCTGTGATTGTGTGCTTGGGGGAGTTCATAATTAGGTGCACTTAAGGATAGTGGCATACGTTGTTGAGAGTATTATTGAGACAGGGATTGTTTTTATTGTATTTCTGAAAGCTAGCTGCATGCCTCTCCTAGTAAATCAGCTTTTTTCTCTCTAATGGTTGTCCTGTTTCTTACTTTAACATATTGCTGTCAGAGTCGGTATGTGCATTATGTGGGCAGTATGGCGATATTTTTATTTTATTTTGAATTTACTATTTTCCACCACAACCTGGAGCTAACAGTATGACATTTTAAAGCACAATGCCGAGTAGGATTGCTCAGCCTGCTCTGTGATGAGAATCTGTGCTCTCTCTGCTGGGGCTAGCACTAAATTATTACTGTTTTTCATCTCAGACGATAGTGGTTTGCCACAAAAGGCATCACCACCTCAAGCACAAAGCACAGCGCATCTGTGATGACGTATGATATGAAGGATAGTGGAGTACTGTCCTGTGGGACTGTTGCTTGACAGTGAAAGGCCGAGCACTGTAGGGGAAGGGGGAAAGGGCAGAACCCTTGGTGGCAGGTTAACTTTATGGTCCTTTCTCTGCAGATCAAAGCAGTCCACTACCAGTTAAGAAGTACAATTGTTGCTGCTCTGCGAACTGTACATATTTCTTCTCCAAATGGAGTTGGTTTGTATTGTAATTGTATTTATATTGCACTTACTACCCCTGCAGAGGCACTGTAGAGACTTCCAGCTCGTAGCACGCTTCTACTAAACTCAAGGTTAGTCCAGAGATTATTGGGTTAATCTTGCGCTCTCAAGGTAACCATTCCATGTGTTTACTTCAGTTTCTTACCTATAAATTCACTATATAAGTTCATACAAATGATGGGTGGGTTGGGCTAAACATGCAAAAATTTATAAATCAAGAAAAAATTTTAATGTACGATTTTAGTAATATTGTGAGAGGGCTTGCGAGATTGCATGCAATATTAATTGTGTGAGATGAAAAAACAAGCAACAACATTTACATTCAACTGCTGCAAACTAAGAACCTCCTGCAGAATCTTTCAAGTACAGGGCGGAACAAGGAGACACACAGTATGTTATCATCACACACACTCAGTGCTTAATCTGTAAATGAGTGCTGCTGGCCAAAACTCTGCTCTGAAGCTCGCTGCCGTGCTATTATAAATTGGCGCACAGAATACCAAGGTTGCACAGTCTTAATTCCACTTTATGCATTTTATTTCACTAACAGACACTCTGCCCCTTTACCTTACTCTTACAGGTTCCTGCTTTCTCTCTCACTGACGGGTTTTCCGACTTTCTCTTCCTCTGTCTTTCTGCTCTGTGTGTTTTTCCCTCTCATCTCGGTAAACGTCTGTTACAAAAAAATGAGTGCTGGTGGTCCTCACCGGCAACCACTGACTCAAATTAAGCGATACACACGCATGTGTTCACAGATGCACAAATGCTGACTGCAGCACATGTGCTAGCTAGATAGCAAACAGTGCAGCTCAGAAGTGTCATATTTATTTTCATTTATACAGTGCAAACAAATAACAGGATGAAACCTAGCTTTAAAGAACGACTATGAGAATGATAAATTGTAAATGGCACAGTTTGTCTAAAAACTGATGCTCTGACTGCTCTGTTCCGGTGCAGTCACTATTGCATAACGATGCAACATGCAACGTAGCCTACACACTACTTCTAGCATCATGCTACAGAGTTAAATTAATTACTTACTGGGACAGCCTTTTTAGTTTTAATTGATCTACGAGGGAAGCCTGCTGCTCGACATGCTGATTGCTTCTGTCGTCGGCTGATTAGCGCTGCGGCTGCACAGTATGTTGGGCGGGACGTGGGCAAAAACACTGCTCATTGGTCCACTCTGGGTACACACTTAACAATTCGCCAAGCAGGGACGAATTTGCAATCCTTCACCAATGAACAATTTCAAAATGAGGTGTGACCTAACTGACGCTGAGGCAGGGGTTCAGGCAGTTTCGGGCAGTACTGTGTGGCTCACAATAAGGCAGACAGCTGGGCTGCGGCATCCAATTTGAAATATTTTAAACACACACAGTCACTTGAGATATGAGCTCTTTACCGGGGAGACTGGCACCCGTGTCAGAACGAAGCAAGCAGCGCGCAGCGCAACCAATTATCAATATTTCTTCATGTAGAGTGTAGACCCGGCCCTGAAAAATAAATGTCGGTGGTAAGCACCGGAAAGCACCGGCACAAATTAAGCACTGGAACCAGACACTTTCCCCTGTGAGCTGTTTTGGGAGCCTGAGGAGAACTCCTTTTTCTCTCCCCCTCCTCCTTCTGGTGGGAACCCCTAATACCCTTTTGGGAGTTCCCCCAGATACCTTTTTGGCCACTGTGGTACTGACCCAGAGGTCCACCTCCTCAGCAATCTTCCTGGAGGCAGTAAGCTTGCTATCAACCAGGTGTTGGTGAAGCTCTAGAAAACAAGTATAAAGAATTGCTCCTTCAAAAACAAGTCGTACAATCCTTCATAATCATTAACTTCGCTGCCCCTCACCCAACCCTTTAGTGCCTTACCAACATAGTCCAAGAAATCCACCCATGTTTGTGTAGAGAGTTTGTGACTGGCCTTGAATTGTTGCCTGTAAATCTCAGGGGTTAACTCAAAATCACTGACTAACATGGCTCTTCATGGCAGTGTAGTTGGTCTGGTCCCCCACCTCTAATGTAAGGAGTGTGTCCATCCCTACCGTGGGCATGTACTGCCATAAGCTACCCCCCTCCCCAGAACTCCTCTGGGACCCTGTGCAAGTTCAAAGCCACTTCATAAGCTGCCAAACATTTATCTATGTCATCCCCCACATTATAACTGGGTACCATATCTTTTGGAATATGAAATCTGGAATAATGTGAAGACACTGCAGGTATGCTGTCACCAATATTGTTGTTGCTGGACCCCACGTGGAGGGCTCTAATATCCAGCTCTCTGAGGCTAAGCTCATGGGTCATCTTCCTTTCTTCCATGGCCAGCCTCTTCTCTTCTAGAGCTTGCTCTTTCTCCAATTTGGCCAGGACTTGCTCCCTGTCATTCTTGGCAAGCTCTAGTTTGAGTTTCCCCTCCTCCCTCCTCTCTGCCAGCTCCTCTGGGGACAGCCTCTTTGAGGACACATTGCTGCCTGGTCTAAAGTGGACTGCCAGTCCTGGGAGAAATTTGCTCCATGCCTTTGTAGGCTGCATGACAAGACCCTCTGTCAGGTCCTGATCTGATCCTTCCTCAGACACAGACTCCTCCTCCTCATCTATTTCTCATCCTGTGTGGGCTGCTACCCATGCTCTTAAGGCTTTTTGAAGCTCTACCTTCTTGGCACATCCCTTATGTAAGCTCGAATTCCATATTGCCAGGCAGTACCAAAGATATTGCAAAGAAAATGGAACTTGGGCAAGAAGGATGTCAGATCAGGGAGAATTGAAAAAAAGGCCTGTATTGGTCTAAGCATAGAGTTGTAGTGAACAATGAGTTACTATATGGTAATGCACAAACACAAGTCCTATCCTCACCGCTGATCACCAATGTTAGAAATGGAATACCGGGTTGGCTGAGTTATGCGCCCAGGCCAGACAGGAACCATATCTCTAGTCAGGGTAAGCTAGATACACACTAAAAGATAAGCTGTGCTCACCCTCTGGTAGCTTCACACAGGGCAGTCAGGCTTATCTAAAGAGGCAATGTGTAAAGTATTTGTGCACAATGTAGCGTCCCCTGATAGGGTCCGCCCCCCTTAGCACTGCAAAAGCCCCAATGTCCTGGGGTTGATCTGTTTCCAAATTTCAACCATAAATGAAACAAAGAATGCTTCTCTGTGGATAGGCGATGTTTATTCGTTATCTGTCTCCTTCAGATTTAGTTCAACATATCCCTTAATTTCAGCAATAATATGTAAATCAGATTACATTGTTAGATAAAATCATCCATCCCTTCCTCCATCCCGGAGCATTTCGGGCAACGAGCCCTTCGTCAGGGGATAGTTCTAAAGAAATACATATAATCATAACATGAGAAAACCATCCTATCATACAATTCGTGGTCATCCGACACCCACGGGTGCAGTGATTGATTCGGGCTAACGTAGTGATGTGCTTAAAAGCCACTCAAATGAACTTAGTGGCTGAAATCATAAAATAATAAATATGACCACAAGGTCCATGCAGTGAGCATGCCTATTCATCCATGCAAATTGAAAGGCACATGCCTAAGTGAGTCTGTCAATGCCATAGATAACACATGGCTCAGTCATGCTATACCATAACCCAGGAAGTAAAATCATGCAGCAGATTATAAAAAACCAAAACATCAGATCATAATCATATTAGTACATCCTCGGTAATTTATAACCTATACAGAACATATTGTCAATACGTGAATATTGTCCTTTAATGCACGTGAAAATGTGCACCTCTAAACAAGTACCACCAGGCACCTCATAAACAATATAGAACATGCTGTGAATGTCATCCTTTAAAGCGCGTAAACATCATGCTTCTCTAAGAGCCGTGGTTTAAATACAAACGACATACTAACTCATGCAAGCGGATCTCTCCTATCGGTAATGTAAAAACGTCTTGACCATTAGTGCCCCTAGTTCAAAATCCTCAACGTGCGAGTATCGCCTGTCTCAGTGCTTTGCAACCGCATACAGCCCCTCCAGAAGTTATCACAAACAGCATACGAGTTCAACATGATGGGTGCAAACGCGTTCACAATGCTCTGCTACTTACAGGGACTATGTGAATCTTCCAGCGCTACATAGCGGTCTGGTGTAGTGCTCGGTAGATTCCATGTGTTAAACACATATCCGAAAACAGCGAAAATGGACTGAATTCGATGCACAGCTCAGTATGGATAAACATACAAAATGCGGGGCCATTTTGAAAGGTAGCACACTTAATATAAAAGGGATCAACGTTACTGGAACGAAGGGTTCCTGAGTTATTCAAGACGGCAGTTCCTTATCAAATAGAGTTATTAGTGTAAACAGATGTGTAGTACAAAACGCTAGAGCAACAAGCATGTCATAAATGAAAAAGTGTACATTATGATGACCATGAGGGAGAAAACACTTAGAGATCATTAGCAAAAGTTAAACAATCGGGCCGTGGCAAAATTCTTCAATGTTGTGACAATGGGAGTATTGGCGGTAGTAAATACTCTGTGGTGGGTTATATGAACATTTAAGTATTCACAGGATGAATGGGTACAATTTCTAAATGACCAGAAAAGTCCAGCATTAGCCTAAATACTAAAGGAAAAAATCACACAATAATGCACAGAGGTCAATCAATGAGTCTTGCAAGTCACATTATAGATAACATAAAAATTCCATCCTGTCATTTAGCCCGTGGGGCTTCAAAGCATCCAGGTGCTTGATCCAGAAATGTTCCCTCTGGAGCAGATTGTTATCTTTGCCTTCTTTTTTCTCTATAATTTCTAAAATCAAAAATTTTATTTGGCTGACGTTATGGCTATTTTCCACGAAATGATTGGCAACAACAGACTTCATGTTCTTGGTACAAATGCCGCTTTTATGTTTATTGACTCTTGTTTGGATCTTTCTTTCGGTTTTGCCCACGTGTACCAGCCCACAAGGGCATTTTAGTAGATATATGACATTGTTGGTGTCACAATTCGCGGAAACCCTGTGATCGATTCTTGTTCCTTTCATTGGACGTGTGATCCACGTGCCTTTGATAATGTTGTTGCAATTGTCACAGTTATAACAAGGGATCGTGCCTTTATATCCTGTTTTCTGCAAGTCACCCTTCGTCTGAGTGAGTATTTCTTTAATGTTCTGTCCCTCTTTGATACACGAAGATGGGTGTCTCCGAAAAAGTACCTTTGAAATCAGGTTCCATTGCTAGTATAGACCAATGTTGAGTGATAGACTTTTTAAATTGACCACTCATCGTGGAGAATTTAGATACCACTACCATGCGTTTTTGTTCCTCCTTTTGGGTTTTTACGAGCAATTCATTTCTAGTTTTGTTCATGCGCCATGTTTTTGCTTGTTCCAAAACTTTTTTAGGATAGCCTCGTTCATCAAATCTTTTAAGCATCATCTCCATTTGCTTATCTGGTGTGTCCGGATTGGATACTATCCTCTTAACTCTGAGCAGTTGAGAATATGGAAGATGATTTTTCAGGGACTTCTGATGAAAGCTGTTATATTGTAGCATGTTGTTCCTGTCAGTAGCTTTTCTGAATATGTTGGTTTCCAATCTGTTATTTCAATCAATCAGGGAATTGTAAGCGCGCTATTCACCCGTGAGGGTCTCAAGGCGCTGACGGGGGGGGGGTCCGCAGATCTGTTTAGCCGAAGAGCCAGGTCTTCCACCTGTTCTGGCTTTGTGGATGCGCGGGGTTTCGGCCAGTGCGAGTTTGGCTGATCGGAGGTTTCTTTTGGGTACGTGGAAGGTGATTCTGTCATTGAGGTATTTGGGTCCGGTGTTGTGTAGTTTCTTGATAAACATCTTCAACCATTTGTTTTGAGAATGAGCACATACATCAGGGACACTACTGAATTCCTTTCCAAAATCAATCATATTTTGTTCACTGAGGATGACCAAATATTACTGTGCACGATTGACGTCAAATCGTTGTACACATCTGTTCCCCACAACCTGGGGATGGAAGCCATCGAACTAGTACTTGTCAATTCTAATCTGGACCAGAACCTATAAATGTTTCTCATGGAAATGCTACACTTTACTTTGTACCAGAGTTATTTTAAATGGGACGACCAATGGTTTTTACTGCTCACAGGAACTTCCATGGGCAATTGCGCCGCTCCGGCGTATGCCAATTTGTTTATGAGTAAGTTTGAGGAAGACAACATTTTGGTTACTACAACATGGGAAACACATGCCATTCTGTTTTTGAGATATATTAATGATATTTTCATTCTGTGGAAGGGATCCCATGCTGATCTCCCCACAGCTCTTGCAACACTGAATGAAGTAAACGACAGAATACAATTCACCTGCAACATTGATGAAAACACCATCACCTTTCTAGACATACAAGTTAGCAAAATGAATAACAGATTGGAAACCAACATTTTCAGAAAAGCTACTGACAGGAACAACATGCTACATTATAACAGCTTTCATCAGAAGTCCCTGAAAAACCATCTACCATATTCTCAACTACTCAGAGTTAAGAGGATAGGATGGAAGATGAAAAAAGCTAGAAATGAATTGCTCGTAAAAACTAGGGGTGGGCAGAGAACTCCGCTCCGCCAGCGGAGTTAGCCAGCCACCACCGCCCCATGGCCCAGACCCTGCTTCTTAACGCAGCCAGTCTGGGGAGAGCCTCCCTGGGCCTTGATGGACCCCAGCGCCCGGACCCTCCAATGGCTTGCAGGACCGGGGGGCTCCCGCACACCGGGGCCAGCCGGACGGAGCTCGAGCCCCGTGCCCGGTCCCAGGTTCCAAACTCTAGCCAGGCCCGGGAGAGCCTCCCCGGGCCCCGGTGGACCCCCGTCCCCAGCGCCCGGACCCTCGGCTGGCTTGCAGGATGGGGGGCTCCCGCACCCCGGGCCCGCCGGATGGAGCTCGAGCCCCGGGCCCGGTCCCAGGTTCCGAACCCTAGCCAGGCCAGGGAGAGCCTCCCCAGGCCCCGGTGGACCCCCGTCCCCAGTGCCCGGACCCTCGGCTGGCTTGCAGGAAGGGGGGCTCCGGCCCCCGGGACCCGCCGGACGGATCTCGAGCCCTGGGCCGGGTCCCAGCTGCCGAACCCTAGCCAGGCCGGGGAGAGCCTCCCCGAGCCCCGGTGGA